>JARFIW010000972.1:872500-2072500 GCA_036346225.1 Platerodrilus igneus | reverse complement strand
AATACCTCAGTTGTTTACTAAAAACAATATTTCCTGCACCTGTAACAGAACCTTAGTGTTCAAGTAAAACTACGTTTATTGTACAGTTTGTTGATATAACAATCGCCTGCACAAGTCATTTCGTTGATTAAATACAAACATAAGTCCGCTCATTTGTTAGTAGGTCTGGACAGCGCGAAATTATCGTAGTAAGTTACTAACCTTGATTTAATAATACTATTTAAATTTTCTGAATATAACTTTATCTTCTATTTTTCTTTTATGCTATATGATCTTGCATACTAAATTATGCCATGACTTTGTTTTACTAAAATAAGTATTTCCTCCCAGAAAGAGTTTGTAAATAGAGTTAAGTTGAACTTTCGACTTGTATTATTTGTGAGCGGATTTAAAGTGTTAAGATGGGTCCAGTCCTACTACACTGCAAGATTCTTACTTTTCATTTGAGGTTTGAGAGAATTTCGACCAATGATGACATTCTTTCGTTACATCTAGCGTATCGATATTACTGGGGGTGCCCACTCGATTTTGTCGTTATTTTTAAATTTAAGATCATTTACCAGTTGAATTTCGGGGTTGTTGACAACTCCAAACAACGATTTTTTACCAAAACCACCTCTCGCCGATTCAAGCTAGGTCCCAAAGGATTTTTTATCCTTCTCATGGTGTTGTAGTACCAAACAGGTCCGTAACAAATTGATTGGCGTCTTATATGTGAAGCCGATTTTATATTTATGCTGTTTTCGATAATTATATTGCCCTCAGAGATTGCATTGTTGTTTAAGGAAAATTTTTGTAAATGGTGTTACGTATGATAGTTGAGCGTTTAAGTAAATAGGAGTTACAATATACTTTTAGTATTAGAGGTTGTACGCCCGAAGTTTTAGCAAATGTTTTACGTGCTGATTTGCATAAAATTCTTAAAGAAGAAAAAGTTGAAGAAGTTGCTTGAAATATTTTTTTTGTCTATTCAAACTCTACACAAGTTATGTATCCCCCAGTTTATATATATATATATATATATATATATATATATATATATATATATTTAATATGAAGATGAAATTAATGTGTTGGGATGTTTTGGTCATAAATAAAACAACTGTCAAATAATCATTCGTTTTGAACGTGACGTTTCGATCTATTATTCAGATCTTAATCATAAGATAAAACTTTAAGTCATTTAAAATTATTTTACACTAGCCCTAAATTTAAGAATAATCAAGTTTTATCTTATGATTAAGATCTGAATAATAGATCGAAACGTCAAGTTCAAAACGAATGATTATTTGACAGTTGTTTTATTTATGACCAAAACATCCCAACACATTAATTTCATCTTCATATTAAACATAGATTCCTGGTCAATAAAATAGAGTTTTATAATAAATATATATATATATATATATATATATATATATATATATTACTCATATTTAGACCAGGGTAGAAAATTAAATAATCAAATCAAATAATTTTAATTACCGTGTATAAGGAATTTCATTAAATAATACGCTTTATTAAAACCTTGAAGCATAAATAAACACGGTCGTTTCAGTAAAAATAAGAAATTTAAATTATCTATAAGACGCTTTACATCAAAAGAAGCAGTATTGAAAAGTGCAGTGGATAATTTAATTATTCCTAAACAAATGGAAATTACGTGCAAAATGTATATTAATTAACCCTATTTTAAGTAACCGGTATTAAAACGTACAGATAATAATTAATATTTAGTTGGAGTTAATTGAACCATTATTAATAATAAGCATAAAACTTGTAAAACCCAATAATAGTCAAATCGTAGGAAGGTTATTTAAAATGTTACGTTTGAACACCCTGCGTGTTTTTAAAAGGCAATTTCAAGTTAATTTGTTTGGATAAACATGTTGATTCTAAGGATATTGGAAACGATCAGATGCTTTAGCAGGAAATACAGAACACCTGCGTATTTTTAAAAAGCTCATTCTGCGTAAATTTGGCAAATAATTAATGTTTCAAAGAATCTTGGAGAAACCGGGACTTAGTATTCACGAGAATGTGCGATACGGGTTTATTAAACCCAGATAACAGTCCGCGTGGACTAAAATATAATCGATAATAAAGAATATAAATTTGCACCAATACGAACAGGTTAGAAAAGGAAAAGAAAATGCGTCAAGCAAAGACACATATTGTAAAGGGCGGGATTTAAGCAACGTCAAGGGGTTGCGATTGGTTAAAATAGGATGCATATATCAGAGGTAGAACAACAATTTCTGTATAAAAGTAATTAGTTTTCTCGGACAACTTTGCGGGCCGTGTTGAAATTTTCTGAGATCTCAATGGGGTGAGTACTAAATTCATAAAATCGACGTGCAGGCTACAGACTGGGAACGTAGAATGAGGAATTCGTTGGAATTACCCGTTTTAGGGAACAAAGCGACGTGTCGGCTATTCGCTATATATACAGGCGGGAATATGTGTTTCCTTCTCTTAGACTCTTAGACTTTCGACGATTCGATGCGTTAAAAGCTCGTGCATCCGCGACTTGATAATAAACAGTGCATTTTAGTTTGATTAAATAATTTAAAGTGTGCTAGTATATTTTAGTGACTCAAAATAGTTGGTTATTTTACGTGCTAACATGAATGTACTTCAGTGCACTTAGATACAAGGTAATAAAAGTTTATTATCACGGTACCAATTAGTAAAATTTACAACGACAAATGTATACCCAAAAGTAGGCAGTTTTGGCGTATATTGGTAATATTGGTAAAAGGAAGTATGAATTTCTTTGCTATTTTGCGGGGTGTTAATGACTAAATGGTTCGTAAATGTGTCTGCATCCACTGAACCAGAGGCAGATATACACAGATGAGTTCCGGAAAAGCCTAGAAACAACTTTAAATTAATGGTGATGGAGAACATTTTAAAGCGTTGACAACTTGAAGCTGTAAATAGAATCCGGTTGGAATGGTGTGATTTACAAAGGGACGATTACACTGAAGCTATGAGGACAATAACCTTCAGGTAAATTGTACTATTTTGTTTGACATTTTTGTGTGTATTGAATGACTTTATAATTGATTTACTTTAAATGGACATTAGTGGAATTTTTCTAACCATAAAAATTTAATTTTAAGATGAAATTTGCTTGTTTAAGTAAAAGGGTATTTTGTTTTGATGTTCGGGAATAGGATGAAACTTTGGGTAGGTCTTTGAGCTCAATTAGACAAACCTGGTTAATTAACGTAAAGGGGTGGTAGATGCTCCTTTATACTAAGACTCCGGTCTGCTTATCTTGTTATATTAATTAGTAGGCATCCAACAAGGACTTTAATTTTGGATGCACAGTAAAATGATAATAAAATTAATCCGGAAATTCTTTTTAAAACTGAATTTTATGTTCAAATTTAATTTGAAAATTTAATGTATTCTGAATATTGATGTAAATAGAGTTAACGTTGATGTTTGTGGTAGGAATGTGTTGTTTAATTTTTATGATTGAGAATGGAAGTTATCTAGAAGAGCAGCCGAGGCGATTAACAGAAGGAATCAACGGACCAGGTGATTTAAAAGGTTTCACAGCATTCTTGACGCCCAAACTGTGGGGCTCGAATGTTTTTTTTTTTTTTAAGGGCCAGTACCTGCAAAGATGAGAGGATTCACAGCATTCTTGGCGACCCAAAAGTGAGGCTCGAGTTCCAAATAAAATTTTTGTTATTTTATTCCAGGAAACTGGCGATCTGAGAGAGAGTTTCTGTTTGTGGATAAATTTAAAAGTATTTTAGAGTGTGTGAGTGATTAGAACGTATGCAGAGAAAGGAGTGGTTAAGGAGTCAAGGAGTGGAAATTGGAAGTGACGATAGTGCATTGTGTGGGAAAAATTCGAAAATGGAAGAAGCAGGAGGCAGTAGAGATCAGTCGAGGACGGAATCAGGGGATCAAGGAAACGAGATGATAATGAGGATGCTTGAAAGAATGAATGAGACGTTAAGTGGGGTTAGAGAGGACTCAAATCGAAAATTTGAGCAGATGAGTGAAGAATCGAATAAGAAATTTGACCAATTAAATCAGGAATTAGGGGATAAAATAGAAAAATCGACGAGAGAATTTACAGAGTTTAAAAATAGTCTTACTGTAAAGATGGGGGAAGTTGAAAATAGGGTAGATAAAAATGAGCGTGACATTACAGGTCTTCGACAGGAAATGGGACATTTAAGGTCCGAAGTACGCATTTTCTGTGAAGAAGAAATAAACGTAAAAATGACTGAAGTAACGGACTCATGTAGGGATCAGTTAGGCAGGGTAGAACGCGAAGTTAGTAGTATTAAATACAACATATCAAATTTAACGGGGGAAGGTCCCAGATTTTATACAGGTGGAGTATCATTGGACCAACACATGAAGTTTTATGGTGATAACAGGGTAAATCCACAAATTTTTATTAATAGTGTAAGAAATCTAGTGGGAAATTTATTTGACGAACAGACTAAACTGAATACGATAAAGGCTTTATTAAAGGACAACGCGGAAGCATGGTACAATTTAGTAGGACAGGACATAGACACGTATCAGGACTTTGAAAACAAATTTTAAAACACTACTGGAGTGACCACAGACAAGACCAGGTACGAGACGACTTAATTACAGGAAAATTTAAGGGAGAGTTTGCAGGATCTAGGGAGCAATATGCCATCCGCAAGTACAGTGTGGCCAAACAACTGAATCCACCATTGACGGACAGACAGATAATCAAGTACCTATCACGACATTTTGAACTGGAAATTAGACAACACGTGGCCTTACAAAACATCACAGAACGGGAGACATTTTAGAGTATTTACAGAGATATGACGATGTATGTGTTGGACGGACAAGAGAGATACGAGAACGAAACGTTAACACAGTTAGGTTTGACAACAGGACACCGAATTATCCGAGACGGCCTGACTACAACAGAAATTTTCGACCGAATTGGGAACGACGAGGACAGGAATACAGGAGCAATAGTGCGACTAGGGACCGACGCCAAGACCTAGTTACACGAGACAGAACAGTTTACCGGAAGTAAACAGGACTGTGACCAGCACGCCGAATAGAGATAGGGACACGGATATTAACACGAGTAGGACGTACGCACAGGTTGTAGAAGGACAACCAGGACCAAGCACGGAAAACAGGATGAGACAGGATTTTTAGAACGCGACAGACCACTAGATTGCTGTGTAAATGTATACGAACATCCACGTGAATTTTTCAAAATTGAGGAGGAAGTAGAGCCAGAAACTGTAGAAAAATTATGTTTGCCAATTATTAATTTAGAAATTTTGAAAATAATGTAGAAGTATTACTTGATACAGGGGCAGAGGCGAGTTTAATATCGGAGGAATTCGTCAGCAAAATTAGGGATAAGGTTTGTGATAGAATTATGCCTATAAAACGTAGCCATTTAGTAGCTCCAAATAAAAGAAGTTTGCTGTAGTAAATAGTGTTGTGGTGCTTAGGATAGATATAGGAGGTTTAAGCTGTGAACAGGAGTTTGTAATTGTACCTGGACTGAAGTTTCAGAGCATTTTAGGTGTTGACTGTATGATGAAGTTAGGGGTTTTGATAGATATGGAAAGGAAGGTAATAAGAATTAAGGATAGGGTAGTGCCATGGAAAGGCAGTTATGAAGTCACAGAGGATGACACGGGGTTTAGTATTAATGTAGTAGAGGTAGAGGATGATGAGGTTAAACAGATCAACACAATAAGATGTCCAGAGGATAGGAGAGTAGAGGTTCAAGCTTTAATACAAAAACATGCAAAAGTAGTGGGAGTAGAAGCAGCATATCAGGAGCAGGTGAAGGCGAAATTAAGTAAAGATGGCAAGTTTGTTTTTAATCAAGTAGATTTAAGGGATTCATTCTGGCGGATTCCATTACACAAGCATTCTAGCAGGTACAGAGGATTTTCCGTAGAGGGAAAATTTGATAATTTTAAAGTAGTATCGTTTGGTTTGTCGGCAGAAAAGGAAATGATAATGAATAAGAAACAGACAAGTGTAGGGACTGAAGAAGAAGTAATATTTAAGAGTCAGGATAATAGGGATGATAAGTTTATTGTATGTGAGATAATAGGGAGGATAAGTGTAGATATAGAAGGGGGGAGAGATAGGGATGAAGAGTATTAGGATGGTGAGAAGGAAGACTTGGAGGGTCAAGAAGAGAGTTAGATTTAAATAACTTAAGGAACAAAGGATAGAGATAGGTGAACTTTAGTATAGATATAGAACAAGGGATAGCATAGGTGTATATAAAGAGTAGAAGTAAGTGGTTATAGAAAATAAAGCTAGATATAGGACACATATGGGAGATAATTAGGAATAGGTTTAGGATGAGGATAAAGAGTAAATGTAGGAAGAAAATAAGATAGGTTAAGTATAGATATTTTATATAAGATTAGTGGAGAGTTAGGAATAGAGTAAGAGTAGGATAGGCATATAGGATTAGGTAGGGGGAAGTAAAGTATAGTGAAGAGTAGTTAAAAGTTAGGAATAGGATAGGTATATAGGATGTATATAGGATTAGATGGATAGGTAGGATGAAGTTAGGGATAATTTCAGTTTATAGAAGTAGGTGAGAGTTAGGAATAGGATAGGGATATAGGATAGGTGTAAATATTTTTTGGATTGGAGACAAAGTAGGTAAGTTAGATAGATAAGGATAGAGAGAGATAGGCAAAATTTTGTAAAGATTTTTGGCAGTCTAAATATTTGATATTTGCATTCAAATAAGTGGGATTATTTGTATTCAAATAGGGGGAAAATACTCATATTTAGACCAGGGTAGAAAATTAAATAATCAAATCAAATAATTTTAATTACCGTGTATAAGGAATTTCATTAAATAATACGCTTTATTAAAACCTTGAAGCATAAATAAACACGGTCGTTTCAGTAAAATAAGAAATTTAAATTATCTATAAGACGCTTTACATCAAAAGAAGCAGTATTGAAAAGCGCAGTGGATAATTTAATTATTCCTTAACAAATGGAAATTACGTGCAAAATGTATATTAATTAACCCTATTTTAAGTAACCGGTATTAAAACGTACAGATAATAATTAATATTTAGTTGGAGTTAATTGAACCATTATTAATAATAAGCATAAAACTTGTAAAACCCAATAATAGTCAAATCGTAGGAAGGTTATTTAAAATGTTACGTTTGAACACCCTGCGTGTTTTAAAAGGCAATTTCAAGTTAATTTGTTTGGATAAACATGTTGATTCTAAGGATATTGGAAACGATCAGATGCTTTAGCAGGAAATACAGAACACCTGCGTATTTTTAAAAAGCTCATTCTGCGTAAATTTGGCAAATAATTAATGTTTCAAAGAATCTTGGAGAAACCGGGACTTAGTATTCACGAGAATGTGCGATACGGGTTTATTAAACCCAGATAACAGTCCGCGTGGACTAAAATATAATCGATAATAAAGAATATAAATTTGCACCAATACGAACAGGTTAGAAAAGGAAAGAGAAAATGCGTCAAGCAAAGACACATATTGTAAAAGGGCGGGATTTAAGCAACGTCAAGGGGTTGCGATTGGTTAAAAATAGGATGCATATATCAGAGGTAGAACAACAATTTCTGTATAAAAGTAATTAGTTTTTCTCGGACAACTTTGCGGGCCGTGTTGAAATTTTCTGAGATCTCAATGGGGTGAGTACTAAATTCATAAAATCGACGTGCAGGCTACAGACTGGGAACGTAGAATGAGGAATTCGTTGGAATTACCCGTTTTAGGGAACAAAGCGACGTGTCGGCTATTCGCTATATATACAGGCGGGAATATGTGTTTCCTTCTCTTAGACTCTTAGACTTTCGACGATTCGATGCGTTAAAAGCTCGTGCATCCGCGACTTGATAATAAACAGTGCATTTTAGTTTGATTAAATAATTTAAAGTGTGCTAGTATATTTTAGTGACTCAAAATAGTTGGTTATTTTACGTGCTAACATGAATGTACTTCAGTGCACTTAGATACAAGGTAATAAAAGTTTATTATCACGGTACCAATTAGTAAAATTTACAACGACAAATGTATACCCAAAAGTAGGCAGTTTTGGCGTATATTGGTAATATTGGTAAAAGGAAGTATGAATTTCTTTGCTATTTTGCGGGGTGTTAATGACTAAATGGTTCGTAAATGTGTCTGCATCCACTGAACCAGAGGCAGATATACACAGATGAGTTCCGGAAAAGCCTAGAAACAACTTTAAATTAATGGTGATGGAGAACATTTTTAAAGCGTTGACAACTTGAAGCTGTAAATAGAATCCGGTTGGAATGGTGTGATTTACAAAGGGACGATTACACTGAAGCTATGAGGACAATAACCTTCAGGTAAATTGTACTATTTTGTTTGACATTTTTGTGTGTATTGAATGACTTTATAATTGATTTACTTTAAATGGACATTAGTGGAATTTTTCTAACCATAAAATTTAATTTTAAGATGAAATTTGCTTGTTTAAGTAAAAGGGGTATTTTGTTTTGATGTTCGGGAATAGGATGAAACTTTGGGTAGGTCTTTGAGCTCAATTAGACAAACCTGGTTAATTAACGTAAAGGGTGGTAGATGCTCCTTTATACTCAGACTCCGGTCTGCTTATCTTGTTATATTAATTAGTAGGCATCCAACAAGGACTTTAATTTTGGATGCACAGTAAAATGATAATAAAATTAATCCGGAAATTCTTTTTAAAACTGAATTTTATGTTCAAATTTAATTTGAAAATTTAATGTATTCTGAATATTGATGTAAATAGAGTTAACGTTGATGTTTGTGGTAGGAATGTGTTGTTTAATTTTTATGATTGAGAATGGAAGTTATCTAGAAGAGCAGCCGAGGCGATTAACAGAAGGAATCAACGGACCAGGTGATTTAAAAGGTTTCACAGCATTCTTGACGCCCAAACTGTGGGGCTCGAATGTTTTTTTTTTTTTTTTTAAAGGGCCAGTACCTGCAAAGATGAGAGGATTCACAGCAATATATATATATTTATATATATATATATATATATATATATATATATATATATATATTAAATGTTTTTAATGGGTTTGAGGTCAGCTGGTAAAAAGAAAACTTTTTTATAATGCCTAAATTTTCGGATTTATTTAATCCTTGTTCACAGGCTTCTAAAAGTGTTATAAACAACTAGGCTAAATTATACAAATAATAATTGCAACTTACAAGATGCGTTGTTTTAAAAAATTAACATCGAAATTAATTATTAAACATAACTATTTTTAGTTTTTCACTTTCAAATGTAGGAAGGATATATAATTTGTATAAGAAGAAATGTAAAAATATAAATTGTCAGATTTTGAAATATTTCAAATTCTCTTTTTTAAGAGGATACCTGATACCTTTATTTAATGTATATGTTATGTTGTATGTGATAGTTGTTTGTTTGTATGTGTGTGTGTGTATGCCCATGTGTTAGGTTGTGTGGTTTGAATGTGTTGACTGTTAAAATATTTTTCTTTGCATACTTAAAATTATAATTTTTTAATACTTTAATTGGTTTATGGGTTAATTCATTGTCTATATTTGATATTGTTTTATATATTTCTAAATTTTTGCTGTTGTTACTACTTGTGTTATTTTTGTTTATATTACTGTTACTGTTGTTTGTGTTTTTATATTCTTCAGAGGTATATAGTAATTTTGTTATTAGAGGTGTGGAATAGTTGTTGTTTTTTAAAATGTTTGAAATATTTTAACAGTCAACAATCTCTTTTCAAAATTAAAAGATAAAACACCCGAACTATTTCAAAAAAATATTGTGTACCAAATTAATTGTTTAGATTGTAATGGCCTGTATATTGGACAAACATGTCAATCCTTAAATCAGCGTATAATTCAACACAGAAGTGACATAAAAGTTACCCCCAATTTCATGTGCTTTATCGAGTCATTCAGCTAATTTAAATCATAGAATAGATTTCAAAAATCCAAAAATTTTAGAATTAGAGAAAGATAAACAAAAAAGACTATTTCTTGAAATGTATCACATTTTAATACAAAGATAGTATAAATAAAAAAACTGATATTAGTGGTTTGAGCTCGATTTACACATATTTACTTAATTTTAAAACATAGCTACATACCTAATGTAATATTTGTTAATATGTTCAACGTTATAAATACATACACACATTCAAACCACACAACCTAACGCATGGGCATACACACACACACATACAAACAAACAACTATCACATACAACATAACATATACATTAAATAAAGGTATCAGGTATCCTCTTAAAAAAGAGAATTTGAAATATTCCAAATCTGACATAATTTTTATTTTTACATTTCTTCTTATACAAATTATATATCCTTCCTAAATTTGAAAGTGAAAAACTAAAAATAGTTATGTTTAATAATTAATTTCGATGTTAATTTTTTAAAACAACTCATCTTGTAAGTTGCAATTAATATTTGTATAATTTAGCCTAGTTGTTTATAACATTTTTAGAAGCCTGTGAACAAGGATTAAATAAATCCGAAAATTTAGGCATTATAAAAGAGTTTTCTTTTTACCAGCTGACCTCAAACCCATTAAAAACATTTAATATTACTAGAAGGTCATTATCTTTAATATATATATATATATATATATATATATATATATATAAAATAAGATGTATCTGTAAACAAACTCTATGAAAATAATAGAGTCTATTGACGAATACAAATCGGGCTGGTAGTTATATAGCCATTAACAAAACATTAGCTTATTACTTCATAGGGGAGGAAACATCCACTGACCGACGGTTTCGGCATTATTGAGCCTCCTCAGAGTGAAATAGTCTCCAAGAACCCTATGAAGTAATCGAAGCTATTATACTGGTATAATTTCGAAACAATATCTGTACTATGGCAAAAGTAAATAAAACCGCCATCAGGTGATAAAACACCAACACTACTAAAGTGTGGTAGTACAGAGTTGAACCGAAACTACATAGTAAATCCTATAGATGGCTATACAAGTACGTGGGGCCATTTGAGATTTGCGGAATGTTACAGCAAAATTTATTTGCAAACGTAACAAACCTTCTCGCGGCGACACCCGAGTTCATGCCCCAAGGCAAATCAAATAATAAAAGACAAGTTATTTGCAGTCCGCAATAAGAAATTGTAAAGAACAATATATAAAATAAGATGTATCTGTAAACAAACTCTATGAAAATAATAGAGTCTATTGACGAATACAAATCGGGCTGGTAGTTATATAGCCATTAACAAAACATTAGCTTATTACTTCATAGGGGAGAAAACATCCACTGACCGACGGTTTCGGCTTTATTAAGCCTCCTCAGAGTGAAATAGTCTGTAGTAGTCTGTAGTTTCGGTTCAATTCTGTACTACCACACTTTAGTAGTGTTGGTGTTTTATCACCTGATGGCGGTTTTATTTACTTTTGCCATATAACAGATATTGTTTCGAAATTATACCAGTATAATAGCTTCGATTACTTCATAGGGTTCTTGGAGACTATTTCACTCTGAGGAGGCTTAATAAAGCCGAAACCGTCGGTCAGTGGATGTTTCCTCCCCTATGAAGTAATAAGCTAATGTTTTGTTAATGGCTATATAACTACCAGCCCGATTTGTATTCGTCAATAGACTCTATTATTTTCATAGAGTTTGTTGACAGATACATCTTATTTTATATATTGTTCTTTACAATTTCTTATTGCGGACTGCAAATAACTTGTCTTTATATATATATATATATATATATATATATATATATATATATATATAACTTTGGAATATGTTGTTATTGGGGATTCAGTCTATATTTATTAGAAATTATAACTTCTTTTTTTCTATTCGAGCTTTCGAAAATTTATTATTTTCTTCGTCAGGAAAACTAAAGGTACATTATATGAATGTTAACAATTAATATTAAGATTACTTACGAATAATGAAGCTTTAACAATTTAGAATAGGTTGTAGCATCTAAAAGTTTTATGTGAGATTATGTATAAAATAAACTAGGTGACAATTATTAGATTAAAATTAATGTGACAGGATTTTGAAATATAACATATGTGTGTAAGTGTATCCTAGATTATACTAAAATTAATTGTGTACAGTTCAAATTAGGTATCTGAGTACAAGTATCAAAATATTTTATAAATTATGTTAAGTTGATGTTAAGTGTTAAATCGATTTTTATGTTTTTTAGATTTTTGAATGACGGTTAGTAGATATGAATAAATGTGGTTGAGATTTTGTGTATCAGTTTTTTTGTTTAAAGCTGTGTTTGTTAAGGAAATGGCAATCATTTCTAAGAATATTCTTTTTTTATAATTATTTTCATTGAAGATTATTTTAGTGTCATTATAATTGATTTTGTGACCAGTTTCAATAGCATGGGAAGATAGTGCGCAGGTTTTGTTATTATTTCTACAATTACTTTTATGAGCGGTTAGTCTTGTTGAGAGCCAAGTAGATGTGTGACCTATATATTTGCCATCACATTCTTGACAAGGTATGCAATAAACTATTCCCGATTTTTGTAATTTTGTAGTAGGATCTTTTAAGTTTGTGTATAAATTTTTGTTCAGTGTTAATATGGGTTTTATTGAAAATTTTACATTGTTATTGTTTTTGAAGAGATGTTTGAATTTGGTAGTAAGTTTTTCTATGTAAGGTAGTGAGATAAATATATATATATTAATTGTTAACATTCATATAATGTACCTTTAGTTTTCCTGACGAAGAAAATAATAAATTTTCGAAAGCTCGAATAGAAAAAAAGAAGTTATAATTTCTAATAAATATAGACTGAATCCCCAATAACAACATATTCCAAAGTTATATATTTTACAGTCGATATTAACCTAATTATATAAAAGTATGGGGTTCTACCAACAAATCCGTATCAATTATGGTAATGAAGCAGTCACCCATCTCAAACAATGGTCAAATTTAACTATGAAATTAGCATCTATTAGAAATAGACGTATTTATCTTCTTACTTGCCGAACCAACAATCTTCGTCCAAACCATATTACAGCATCATTACGTTGTGTGGACAATTTACTAATTAGTAACTCAGGTAAAATGAAACAAGCTGTTTTAAGATTCAATGAAAATTTTAAGAAGAAAATTTTAAACCTAGAAATACAGATTACTATAGAAAACCTTAAAACTTTAGAAAGTCAATTAAAATATTCCATAGCACAAGCAAAAAAACCTATTACCAGATTTTATCACATTAGAATTTCAACAACGTATATCCGTACACTACAATAAAATATTTCTAAATATAAAGAACATAAACTTGAAGAAGATTAACAACCTCAAAGAAGCAATAGTAAATAAGATCAATTCACAAAATACATGGTTTACTAACCTTTCAAATATCAACGTACCACAAGAGATTCAACAGTTGATGGCATTAGGACCCAATTTTAGTGTAAATCCTATAATCGATGATATTAGTATACCAAAATTATTAGCAGATATAGAATCAATTGTGTCCAGTTCAAATACAGAATCAAAAGACATTCTACTTGCACGTACCACTAATATCATAACAAATTTCACAAATAATTCATTTAAATCTCTAACAGAATACAGAAAATTACTATTTAAAGCTTCTAAATTCCTAAAAAACCATAAAGAATTAATTTTAACCAAATCAGACAAAGGTAATGTAACAGTATTATTAACCACTACACAATACAAAGAAATGACAGACACAATTATCAAAGATCGTAAATATTACATTCCCATCAATAGAGATCCAACTAGTACTATACAACAAAAAGCAAATAAGATGATCAAAGAACTTAAAGATACCAAAAAAATAAATCCAGAAGAAGCCACTAAATTAATGATCTATAATGCTACTCCACCAAAATTCTATGGCCTACCTAAAATTCATAAACCCACACTTTCCTTACGTCCAATAATTTCTTCAATATCAGCACCTAACTCTAAAATTTCTGAATTGATAACCAAAATTCTTACATCCACGTATAACACTAATAATCCATACTATGTCCAAGATTCATTCCATTTTGCAAATTTTATTAATGAATTTAAAATACCTCAAAATTACGTTATCATCAGCTTAGATGTCATATCTTTATTTAGTAACATTTCATTAAATCTAACCAAAAAAAGTATTGATTTACATTGGGATAATATACAAAAAAACTGTAAAATAAACAAAACTAACTTCTTAAAACTAATCGAATTCTTATTCGACACTACTTACTTTACTGTAAATAACAACTTCTATAAACAAATCCTAGGAACTCCTATGGGAGCCAGTGTATCACCTATCATCGCTCAATTTATTATGGACGATTTAATAGACAATTGCATCACGAAATTTGATTTTAATTTTCCTTTCTTAAAAAATATGTCGACGATTTAATCTGCTGCATACCATTAGACACTGAAAATCATATATTACAAATATTTAACAGTTACGATCCATCAATCCAATTCACAATAGAAAAAGAAACAAACTGTTCAGTTCCCTTTTTAGACATGAAAATAATAAGAAAAAATAACACTTTAATAACAGAATGGTATTATAAACCAATGTCATCTGGCAGATATTTAAACTACTATTCTTTCCATCCTATGCATATAAAAATAAATATAATCCTAGGCTTAAAGAAAAAAATAGAATCTGTGACACACCATACTTTAAAACATAAAACTTACTTATACTTAAAGATCTACTATTAAAAACTCATACCCTAAAACTTTAGTTAATAAACTTCTTTTCAATACTTCCAAAATAATTAAAAAAACTCCACCCAATTCTATAAACAATACCGACCAAAATGTTAATAATAATTCAATAACCTTTATCTCACTACCTTACATAGAAAAACTTACTACCAAATTCAAACATCTCTTCAAAAACAATAACAATGTAAAATTTTCAATAAAACCCATATTAACACTGAACAAAAATTTATACACAAACTTAAAAGATCCTACTACAAAATTACAAAAATCGGGAATAGTTTAGTGCATACCTTGTCAAGAATGTGATGGCAAATATATAGGTCACACATCTACTTGGCTCTCAACAAGACTAACCGCTCATAAAAGTAATAGTAGAAATAATAACAAAACCTGCGCACTATCTTCCCATGCTATTGAAACTGGTCACAAAATCAATTATAATGACACTAAAATAATCTTCAATGAAAATAATTATAAAAAAAGAATATTCTTAGAAATGATTGCCATTTCCTTAACAAACACAGCTTTAAACAAAAAAACTGATACACAAAATCTCAACAACATTTATTCATATCTACTAACCGTCATTCAAAAATCTAAAAAACATAAAAATCGATTTAACACTTAACATCAACTTAACATAATTTATAAAATCTTTTGATACTTGTACTCAGATACCTAATTTGAACTGTACACAATTAATTTTAGTATAATCTAGGATACACTTACACACATATGTTATATTTCAAAATCCTGTCACATTAATTTTTAATCTAATAATTGTCACCTAGTTTATTTTATACATAATCTCACATAAAACTTTTAGATGCTACAACCTATTCTAAATTGTTAAAGCTTCATTATTCGTAAGTAATCTTAATATTAATTGTTAACATTCATATAATGTACCTTTAGTTTTCCTGACAAAGAAAATAATAAATTTTCGAAAGCTCGAATAGAAAAAAAGAAGTTATAATTTCTAATAAATATAGACTGAATCCCCAATAACAACATATTCCAAAGTTATATATTTTACAGTCGATATTAACCTAATTATATATATATATATATATATATATATATATATACAGGGCGAGTTTTTAGTGTGGCAACGGTCGATAACTCCGTTATTATAAAAGCTACGTAAACCAAATTTGGAGGCATATTAGGCATGCTTAAAGTGCACATTTTAAAAATACTTGGAAGCATACAGGATGTTTAATAATTCCAGGGAATACTAAACTTATATTTTTTTAAATGGAACACCCTATATATTATTACATTTTTGAAAAGCCCATAAAAAGAGCTTTAATTTAATATCAAATTGTATCTGTCTATTCCTTTTAGTTTTGAGATATTTAACTGTTTTTAGAAAAAATGACCACCATTAGATACATTGCCACTGCACTAATACACAATTTACGTTAATTTTCAAGATGCAGAAAATTTTACCATATATGGTATATTTGTAAATATCACTTTTTTGAAATTTCTTCCCAGTATACAGGGTGTGTCAAATTTCGCAAAATGCAATTTAAAAATTTTTTTCAAATGGCAGCCTACCAATTTTATTGCTACAATGGATAGTTCATTAAGTGTCCTTTCATTTTTGTTAAGCATTCCCTATACCTAAATCCATTACTTTCTGAGATATTTTTGATTTTCTTCAAATATTTTAAATTTTTTTAATTTACATAACTAAAAATAACTTACTATAGGAGAATATTATAAAACAATTAATACATTTTGATTAACAATCAACTACACTTATCCAATAACAATTTTCACTAAAGATATAACAACCTACAATAATACGCTATCAACAGAATTCTGCCAGTTCAACAATATGCATTTTATAGAAAATGTTCAAGCAGGAAATCAGGCAGACTTTTAAAAAAATAACTATTACATGTTAAGTGTCATTTAGGTTTATTAATTGTAGTGTGTTGTCATTTAACAGGATATCTCTCTTGGTATATTCTTGATGCAAGTAGGAAATTTTTTAAACTTACTCGCAATACCCAAATCATTTATTTGTTCTTCCACTGTAAATTCATTTTGAAAACTCCTTCAAAGATTACATTTAAAACAGAACTGATAATGTGTTAAATGACAACACACTACAATTAATAAACCTAAATGACATTTTGATTGTAATTGTTATTTTTTTCAAAGCCTGCCTGATTTCCTGTTTGAACATTTTCTATAAAATGCATATTGTTGATCTGGCAGAATTCTGTTATGGATTATTGTAGGTTGTTATATCTTAGTGAAAATTGTTATTGGATAAGTGTATGATTGTTAATCAAAATGTATCAATTGTTTTATAATATTCTCTAGTAAGTTATTTTAGTTATGTAAATTAAAAAATTTAAAATATTTGAAGAAAATCAAAATATCTCAGAAAGTAATGGATTTAGGTATAGAATGTTAACAAAATGAAAGGACACTTAATGAACTATCCATTGTAGCAATAAAATTGGTAGGCTGCCATTTGAAAAATTTAAATTGCATTTGAATATTGGCACACCCTGTATACTATAAGGAAATTTCAAAAAGTGAATATTTTTAAATATACTATGGTATATCGTAAAATTTTCTGTGTCTTGACAAATTAACTGTTTGTATGTGCTTGCAATGTAATCTAATCAGGGTCATTTTTCTAAAAACAGTTGAATATCTCAAAACTAAAAGGAATAGATAGATACAACTTCACACCAAATTAAAGCTCTTTTTATGGGCTTTTCAAAAATGTAATAATATATAGGGTGTTTTATTTAAAATATAAGTTTAATATGCTAGAATTATGAAACACCCTGTATGCTTCAAATATTTTTAAATGTGCACTTGCATGCCTAATATGCCTCAAATTGTTTACTACTATAATAACGGAGTTATCGACATAACACCCTATATGATATATTAAATAATAGAATCTAATAGGAAAATATTAGAAATTGTTAATGAAATCATAAGTCGAGTACAACAATGTAACTCAAGGATAAATATAAAAGATTATTAACAGTTCATGAGAACGGATGCGATGCATTGTATCCAAGACGATAGTGACACTGCAGGTGGCAGGTCACAGGACGGTTTAGATACCGCAATTACCTAGAAAGTAAGATTGTAACAATGTATTAATGAATAGAATTAAGAATAAGCAGACATGTGCTCTGCAAGTTCCCGCAGAATTATGAGGGGCAAGACAACATAAAAAGCCCGGGAGCCCAGCTCTCGGCCGTCAGTCAGTCATAAGTACTTCCGCTTTAGCACTACAGTTTGCTTAAGGCTACTCACTCATATCAGTTCAATTATTTTTTGATTTAAGTTTAATTTAACTCAAGATTGTCAAAATTCCATGTTAACCTCTGTTTAATCAAATAAATTTGTTACGAAGTTTTGGGAACGTTTTTAAAAAGACCGCTTCAAAGGCCCGAAACGTAACTCACAGCGCTAATAAAAGTTTCAACCTAGAGCTCTCTCTGTATAAATTTTCAGTTGTTGAAGAACATTTTTAAACGTTTCCTTTGTCAGTAATTAAAAGTTTTTTTTTGTGTAAATCGCTCTAAAGCAAATGCAAACAAAGTATTTGATCTGATTCTGTTTAAGCAGGCAAACAAATGTGTGCGATTGCATACATCCATATTATCTGCAAATAGGAATTGTTGATTATGTAAAAAACTCCAAATTTAAATAAAAAATTTTCCCACAAACTATATGTTCCGTTTTTAACTATCAGTTTAAATTAGGTTTTAATTATAACATAAGGCGTAGCTTGTAGATCCCCTCCGTCGCATAGATAGTGTAATCTTAAGTTTTACGGTGATTTGGTTTTTAATACTTTGTGTTGTACGTGCCGCACTATTGTACAGTAAAGTTGTTATAAACAGGCAGGTGTTCATAGCTATGGTGCTATAAACGTTTTGCCTCAAACGATCGACCGCTTATAGCCCTGACATCGCCGTCGCTGCAATTTATTACTGGCAATTACTTGGAGGTACCGCTTTTTTAAATTTGCTCATAATTTACACGTCTACTCTCTCACCACCTGTGGTTATCGAAGTTAACGCACGCAAGGTACTATAGTTTACCTCTAAATTATTATTGCTTCATTTGTCTACAATGGTTTGGCTGACTAAGTTGATCCGTCAATGATCTCATCCAAACAAGCAAAAAATTTAATCTAAAGAATAAAAATATTCTTTGTAAAAGAATTTTATTTAAGTTTGGACTTTTACTTAAAGGAAATATATGTTCTACTGTGCGCCAAAATCTAAGACACACTCAAAAATGAGTTTACGCAGTATTGGATTTAAACACTTGTACATGTGTGCTTGTATTTGTTTGTTTGTTTGTACGCAAGTACATTTGTAGACAGTGTATCATAGACTGTTCACCACAAGAGAGTTAAATGTGTTTACTTATGACTTGTAATAGCACGTGGAATTGAGTATAAGTGTACGCGTGGGCGTACGCCTGTTTGCGCCTGTTATATGCGTTTGTACATGTATGTGTATACGTTTGTGTACGTGCGTGCTAAAATTCATCGAGAATATCCATAGACACCTCGAATATTATTTTTGACAAGGTATATTTTCGTTATCAATGTTTCTCTTTTAATTACAACCCTTGCACAAGTCAACTACACCTTTAGATGTATAAACGGCAAGAGGGCTCGAATGATTGTTCCTTTAAAAGAGTTTTAAATTTCATTTATATGAGAATTAAAATTACCTTAATTGGTCTTTTAGCAAATTAGGTTCGAAATTAATCAGGTGAATAAACAAAAGCAAGCTCCAATGGTAGAATTACATTATTCTAAACTAATTGGCACGATACCTAATATTCAAAATATTTCTCATAAAATTCTTCACAGAAAAAGTCTATTCCTAGTTGTTATTCCAACATCGTATAACATTTCTCTTGTTGCACAAGTATCTGTTACCCGCTGATAATGTGTAACGCTGGTGTGTTGCTTCATGAAACATTAGGTAATAGAAATCAGTTTAATAATTTCAGTTAGTTAAACAAACTTTTAGTACAAAGACCCTGAAAATTTTATTAAAGTTTCGGTAGTTACATTTAATAACGTCGATATTTCAACATGATATTAAATCAGGATAGAGAGTTCAAATAGCAAAGCGCCCAATGTATTAAATACAAACATTAATGACGATCATTATTTTACATTTTTTGTAATAAATTGAAAAAAATCACAGGTAGACACTCAGGAAATGACCGGCATAACAAAATACTCGAACACATTCCTATAGTTATAAGAAGACCGCTACCGTGATAGATTACCCCAATAATCATATACTAATAAATTACGGGCATAAAAAATGTGTTACGAACGACGCAGTTTTCGGGGTTCAATGTACAAGTGTGAGAAAAAAATGGCGGATCACACAAATAGCATGATATTAATCTCAAAAACCGGGCAATTAGATACACTACTCCGTGAGAACAAGGATCTTGGGTAAAAGCCTTGTGCTGTTGAAACGTATAAAAACCACGGATAATAAACAAAGGGGTAGATCGTTGTCAGTTATTTAAGAACAAATTTAAGCAAGAACTTTAAATTTGATTGATACGCAACCATCTCCGTGCGAAACAAGGTTGAATATTGGATAATTTAGTTAACGGTGGTTAACCCGGAATTGTTAGTAAATGGGTTCCCAAGCGCAAGTGAAGGCGTGAATATCGGAACAGCGTTAAAGACGAGAATACCCTGTATTGGAAGTTTTCATTCATTTGGATAATTTGAATACCTGTGATAATTTCCTGCACTAGAAGATGTTGAAATTTGTAATAGACAAACAAAAACTCCTAGTTCATTGAATTTTTGCTTTTCACCTGCTAAACGTTACATGGTGTTTTATAATCAATAATGATAATTGGTGGTAATAAGAATAGGGGCGGCTCCGTGGCGTAGTTGGTGTGCGTGTGACTGCTACGCTCAAAGTCCTGGGTTCGAATCCCGACACAGTCCGTTTGAGAAATGTTAGGCGAGCGTTTTTCACAAAAATACGCCCTCGTTCGGATGAGAGGTAAAATGAAGGTCCCGTGTGTGAGTGTTGTCAAGCACGTTAAAGATCCATACCTTGCTTGGCACAGCAAGGGTTCGGCAAAATTCAAAATTTTTCAGGTAAAAAAAACTCGCTTCCTGGTCAATCTAGTACCTTCGGGTGGAGCTTTGGAAAATTGCATGTAGGGTAATAAGAATAGAACATAGAACACAACCTGCACCTTTGAAAGCTAGTCGATGCACTAATTAAGTGTTACATCACTTTGAACCCTGTAGATTCAAATCAATTCAGGTACTTAACGCCATATCAGCACGAAACAAACGCCTGTCGAGATTACAAACCTTCAAGGACCACTTCTGAGTGTTTCAACAAAAATGCATTAATTTGCTTCCTTCAAAGCTCATCAAATACTCATACGTAATTTTGACATTCACAGTAGTACACAACTTTCAAGTGCAATTACCGGCGACCACTTAACAAACTCCAAATTTGAGTTAAGCAAAAATAATAAAGATAACTTTATTTTATTTTCACCGTTACGTAAGAAATTAAAAATCCTTTCTAATCAATTCAATTCAATTTAATAAAAAATACAAATTAGCGTTGTAAATAAAACAAAAATAAGAACAAGTAAAGAAATTCTTTAAATGCTAATGTAAACAATAAATTGTACATAAAATTTCATAAAATTTCTTAATCACTAATCGCGGGTTTAAACCCTGCTGTCAGTGAAAAAGAAATGGTTCACTGTCAGTTGCGTGAGGTAGCGGAATCGATGCTCGGCGCCTCTACCAAATGTTTAATGCATTTTACTACCTCGTTTAAAAGTATTGTAATGTTAAGTTCACTTTGGGGTAATGTTGTAGCTATGGTAATGTGATGGTAGAGTCTATAGAGATGGTAAGTTGTGAGAGGTGGCATTTAACCTAGGGATCTGTTGAGAAATGTAAGTGAAAGTAACAACAGTATTTAATAATGAATAAACTTAAAGCTAAACAACATGCTAATAACATATGAAGCAGTAAAAGAGTTAAACAGTTATAGTAATAAAGAGTTAGACAGTTATAATAAGGAAGAGTTAACTTACGGTTTAAACTTTAAGTGACCATCTTGACTTGGGTTTCTTCAATATCTGTAAAGGGTTAAGTCACCACTTCAATGAGAGCCAACTTGCTCTACAGCAGACGACCCATGATTTGGCTAGCTGCTTAGCTGCCCATAAACCACCTATGAGTGGAAGAGTGTCTTGGCCTTTTGAACATGCTGATTCAAGAATATTGTTTTTTTCGGATAGTTTTGGCATGTGATAATCAGTATAGAGGTTAACCAAAACTTCCTAGTTTGTAATAATCTTACAGGTAAACTGATTATGAAAATACAAAGTAACTAACCAATGTGGTACAGATTAAGAGGAAATAACATGAAACATTAAGGTTTGGTTTGAACAAGATAATGACAAAGTAGATTGCAAAGTCTCCTAAAATACAGGTTGCGAAATGTATTGATTGTTACAATGTTGCAGTTCTAAAAGTAATCTAAAAGAAAATAGCTTCGCTATATACATTTGATTTTTTTCCAATGCTCCAACCGAAGGTACTATATTGGCCAGGAAGCGAGTTTCTTTTACCTAGAAATTTTGAATTTTGTCAAACCCTTGCTGTTGCAAGCAAGGTAGGGGGTCTTTAACGTGCGTGACAACACACACACACACACACACACACATACACGGGACTTCCATTTTACCTCTCATCCAAAGGACGGCGTATTTTTGTAAAAAATGCTCGTCTAACATTTTCAAGTGGATCGTGTCGGAATTCGAACCCGGAACCTTGTGCATAGTAGTCATACGCATACCAAGTACACCACGGAGCTGCCGGTGACTACTACCTCTGTCTTTTAAGAGATATTTTCCTGGTTTGTTGTAAGATATACCTATCAATGTAAGAGGTAATATTTGGGTATTGCACAACGGGACACCGTCTCATTTTAGATGAGAAGCTTGAACCCGGGACCTTGAGCATAGTAGTCACACGCATACCAACTACGCCACGGAGCCACCTTCGCTATGTACGTTATAATTTGAATAAGGGCCGCTATACTTGAGGCCACGTTCCAAATGCTCCACTCGAAGGTACTACATTGGGTTTAAACGCAAAAATACAAACGTGCTTCACATGTAATCTAACTTTAAAATTAATCGATCCTAAATAAAAATCTAACAAACTAAAACAAAAACTAAAAATAGGGTTTGAATCATGGTATCCCTAGAGTTGATTTGGGGTGTGTCCGTTCAACAAGACTTATGCATAAGCAAAAGGGGAGGGATCCGTAATACCAGCAGTCGCCAGCTTTGGTTACCGGCGCGACCTGAAGGGTCGTCTTAAAACTACCAAAATCTAGCTAACTAATATTAAAAATTGATTCAAATTTCTAAGCATTCGCCAAATATTTTAATAACGAAAGTAGAGTATAATTGGGGCATCCACCCCCTCATTTCCCCCAGAATCCCTCATTTCCCCACACATCTGGACCAAAAAGTTTTCTTCGACTAACCATTTTTCATCTTTCGAGATAAACCTATCTTAAATTTTTTATGTTTCGAGATAAATGAGCATCCTCATTTCCTCCCACATCTGAACCAAAAAGTTTTCTTCGACTAGCCATTTTTTTATCTTTCATCTGAACCAAATAGTTTTCTTTGTCTAGCCATTGCATCTTTCGAGATAAACCTATCTTGTTTGGTATCAATCAATATTAGATTTTTCTCAGCTACCTGAATCTCTAAGAATTTTTCAGATATCATCACCCCCAAGGGAGCTACCCTCATTTTAAGATTTCTTACCTGCTGCGACTTTTGAGCATTCTTATAAACTTTTTTAGTCATGCGATACATTAAATTAGTCTAAAATTTTACACAGAATCCGAATCTGTAAACAGATTTAAAATCGGGCCACGCCTTACAAAGTTATACCCTTTAAAGCCCTGATCTTCTAAATTTTACTCTTTGCTTTATAAGCAAAACTAACAAATAGTTTTCTTTGTCTAGCCAATGCATCTTTCGAGATAAACCTATCTTGTTTGGTATCAATCAATATTAGAATTTTCTCAGCTACCCGAATCTCTATGAATTTTTCTGATGGCATCACCCCCAAGGGAGCTACCCTCATTTAAGATTTCTTACCTGTAGCGACTTTTGAGCGTTCTTATAAACTTTTTTAGTCACGCGATACATTAAATTAGCTTAGAATTTTATGCAGAATCTAAATCTGCAAACAGATTTAAAATCGGACTACTCCTTACAAAGTTACACTTTAAGCTCTCAAACCTCTAAATTTTGCTCTTTTTTATAAGCAAAACTAACAAATACTTTTCTTTGTCTAGCCAACGCATCTTTCGAGATAAACCTATCTTGTTTGGTATCAATCAATATTAGAATTTTCTCAGCTACCCGAATTTCTAAATTTTTCAGATATCATCACCCCCAAGGAGCTACCCCATTTCAAGATTTCTTACCTGTAGCGACTTTTGAGTGTTCTTATGAATTTTTTAGTCATGCGATACATCTTGTTAGTCTAAAATTTTACACAGAATCTAAATCTGCAAACAAATTTAAAATCGGCCATCCCTTACAAAGTTACACTTTAAAGCTCCCAAACCACTTTAAATTGTTTTGCTCGTCTATGACATATGCTTTAACCAACTATTTCCTAAAATCTAAAACCGCAAGGATTTTAGAAACGAGTCCTTTATAAGCCATAAGTGCTTAGTATTTAAAATCATTTTTCAAACAGTAATGTGCTTCTCTCAGAATGTCCAAAACCCATGACTTAAAATTTTTCTGGTTTAACATAATTACATGTACAATGCTAAATTGTTGGAAAATACATAGACAAGAACAAACTAATCGCTTTACAATTATGTGACGTATAGTGAAAGTAGTATAGAGGACAAACTAATTGCTTTACAATTATGTTACGTAAAGTGAAAGTAGCCTTTCTTTTTATTAATTAGCAGCTATGTGATTTGAAAAATACAATAGATATGCTCAATGCTAAATGCTTGGAAAATACAAGTCGTTTCAAATCAATTTCTTAACGAGCATGTGAATCACATGTGAAAACTGTATATAATTTCTTTTCTTGGACTTTCTATTAATTATGTTTGTGTATTAGAAATTGATTAATAATTGCAGGATACAAATTTTAAATAAACACTTTGCTAAGGGAACACCGAACTTGTTGTATACAGAATACTTACTAATAAAGCAATTTAATTTTAAATAACTTCTACGCCATATTTTTCGAAAATGGCATGCTTTGGAAACAATCGAAGATTACCGAAGACACTCGAAGAGTGCACAAACCAGTCAGTAAACCATAATTAATAATCGCCTTTATAGGTTACATTTCGACCATTTCCCAATGACTTTAATTTCTTATTAGAGAATTCTTATTCTCCACGCACTGCTACGTAGTTGCATGTCCATTCCTTTTGGGGTATATGCTCGTTATAGGTTGTAGCACCCCGGGTTTTCTTAACTACACTTTGAGAGATCCCTTTAATCTTTTTAATCGTGTCCTTCTCGCGTACAATACAGTAGGACTTAGCCTTACCCTACAAATTCTAACACCAAGTCACCGTTAAACTCGTCTTTAAATTTCCCCACAACTTTTGTTAACATGCGGTATATTGTGTTTATTATTTCCGCACCCACTTTAAACCTAAAAAATAAAAACAGGATAGTTTAATACGTCTATTAATAATTTATGGTAATGTTGGCGATACAAATATGTAAAACAAACTTTATCAAGAAATATGTTTTAATAGAATACATACATGTATTGATAACATCTATAAACCGCTGTGGTAACCAGAGTCTGGCGAATCTGGGATAGCCAAATCTCTAAACATTTGCGCAAGCGATTGCCTTGCAGTTGCATCTTTTAAGTACTGAATGAGGAAACATTTAATAAGTTCCAACACTGTCAAGTAATTTAAATTGCTGCAATCATTAGACAGAGAAATACTGGCACTGCTCTCTCCCTCTAATAACGTTTGAACCCTTTCTTCCTCCGTCGTATTTCCACATACTTTTTATATCACCAACAAATTTTGTAAAATTCTGGAAAGTTTCAACATTAACTCAACCATTATAAAACAGATCAATTCTCCAAATTTAATAGCTTGATGCACTCGTACGCAGGTAGCACAATAACATTCCCATCTTTCGTAATCTCCATATTATATAAATTCTCTTTTCAAAATTGTTCTAAAACCATATACTTCTATTAAAGGCTGTGCTCAGCTGCAATTTGAAATCTTGATCAATTGTATGTCAACAACATCGTTTCCAGTAGTCAGATCATTTAATCGTACTTGTTTTGAGTCTTGAGCAATTTGGCGAATTTGAAATTCCACTTGAAAAGGGTTTGAAATTCCACTTGAAAAGTACACAATTTCTTCCAATCGAAGAAGAGAATGTTATCGTAGAATCAGCACAATACCACTACAGCAAATAACTTGGATGGCAGGTTGAAGACCACCATATTCAAAACCAACTTCTAATATATGGTGGTGATAATTTGGAGGAAATTCGCCTAACCTATGGGTTGACTTACCAACTAGTTGGTTGATATTTAATTGTTACTCGCACATCACTTGTAACGTCAACACAAGAAAAATCCATCTTTAATTTATAATTTTAATCAAACTCGACGATACTTTGACGACTAATGCACTGGAACATGGCTCTCGCCTTTTATGCCGATGGTCGAGCGTGCGCAGCTCTATTATATTAGTTGGCGTTATATGCAAGTCTTGACTGGAAAAGTGACGTCTATAATTGTTTTATAGTGGGTTTTACCTGTATGTATTTAACCACCAACGCCATTTTAAATTATTAAACAAAATTACTCTTAGCAGTATTTTTAATATACCATCGTGTAAGATTTCAATTATTATTGTGTTTTCCTCAGGTTCTCAAATCCTCGGAATTTTTTCAAATCGAATGACCCCTTACTGATTTGCAGAATAACCTTTTGCAATCACCGTATATAATTCATCTTTAATCTATTTCTAAACCGTATCGCTCTGTCTTTTGAGATAAACCCTGGTGTAACCTATAAATTAGTATAAAGGGGAATTAAATTAATTATCACGTCTTTTAAAATTAGTTCCAACAAAGACCTGTATTATTGTATTAATATTCAAAAACCTATCAACCAAAACACCTTTGCATTTTATTTAGATTTAGCTCGATAATGAGTTAAACTCCAAAAATATTTATTAGTGGCTAGAATTGTTAAAATTTTCAATTAGTGAATCCACATACAAATATTAAACCAAAATAATACATATATTAATTCTATACGGTGACCTAGAAAGTGGTTCGATAATCTATTTTAAATGTAGTTCAACATAAGACGTATATTCTAAATAAATTTAAAGAAATGTATGATCATTAGCCTTGCATTTTTGTTGAACGTCTGACTATTAATTTAATAAAAACACTTTCCACAATTCTAGTTAATATACGGGAATACAATTCTATAATTTGATTTAAATTGGGTTAATGTAAGGACAAATTATACTTATACTTTCCCCTCAACGTATTTAGGAAGTTTATATCAAATCTTCCGCATTATACACTATGGAAGTTGACATGCAAAATCAGATTGCAAATTCGAGAACTTGCGTTTTATTTAAATAAAATTCTTTAGTGAAGATGTTGACATTTGAGAATTTTGATATTTACCAAAGGAACTTTAGAGCACTTTTAGGGGTATCTCAGATCGTTCTCAACCATGCTAATACTTTAAAGAACTAACGGAAAAGGGTACTCTAATATAGATCTGTTTCTGTTAGATGTTGCAATGGGAAGATATAATAGGAATGATGTCCTACAGAATTACATGATGTAATTAAAAGCAAATAATAAAGTGATATTGGGATCATATTAGAATTTATAAGAACCTACCCAAGATTGTTTGAAAACAGTATTTGTAAACAAGTTGATATTGGAAGAATACAACAGGTTTCCATCACGCATTTACGAGCGATGTTTAAATTTTAACCCGAAGACTGAAAATTTTGTAACACTATTAATCACACTTTTGTTTTCTTATACGTTTCTAAATTGTTGTATTTCAACTACAGATATTAATAGATGTCAATAAAATTATGTTATAGTTTTAAATAAAACAATTCTGATTAATAATTTTGTAAAACGTTTATAACCCCTTTTAAAAAATAATACACATCTTTGTTATAATTCTTTTCATAATTAGTTAGATACCCATTTCAGTTACGTGGACATTTGAAAAATTAAACAATACCAATGTATGCTTTATATTTTAAAACATAAACAAGCTAATATATACAAAAATAATTTCTAAATTCACATAATTCATTTCTTATGATAACAGTTGTGGTGGTTAAATTTTTATTTAAAACTTACAATTTAGTATATATTCCATTTGAATATCTGCCAACAGTTTTATAAACCCCATCTCCTCGATTATTTCCATAAAATCATCAGATCCTCGGCATTGATAACACTGCAGCACAGTGCTGTATTGCTTCCTCGTATGACTGACACATAAGACATTTTCTCCTTCTATCAGCGTTGCCCACATTCTGCTTTTTACTCGTAGAGCATTGCGAAATCTTCGAATAACCTCTCCAAAGTCTTTATACATATTTGTTATATTGTCTCTTTGAACCGTACAATCAACAAATAATAACTTCTACGGAACAGTCCTTTTATATGAGCTACTCCTATTCGGATATGTACCGATTGCACCCGATTTGTGTACCACGAAGCAACCGGTATGGAATGTATTCTATGAACAAAATCATTACATTTCTTAAGAAAAATGCTAAGGACTTTAAAATAATTATAACTCTTGTTAGACCTCTAGTCTCTAGATAAACGTTATTATTTTAGGTTGTGTCACTGTTTTCTAAATCAATTTCCTACATACTTTTCCTAAACTATGCGTATCAATTGACGGTTATACTTTACTCCATAACCGACTTGTATATATTTTTCTTCGTCTCTAGCTAACACATCCGCATAGTAAAGATGGAACGGTTCTTCTGGAACAGTTGCTTAATTTTCTTTATAGGTACGTCCATGTTTTCGACTTTAACCTTTGTTGTAGGTATGGAGATTTTTCGGTGATCGATTGCAACTGGGAAGCGGTTTTTGCAGTGGATCAATCAATTGTTTTGCACTTCTTTGAATTTTGCTGAGATGTAGCATCTCCCTTTTGTACCTATAAACTTTTTTCAGCATCCTGCATAAGATGAAGACTGCGTTTATTCGCAATAAAATTGTTAACGTCCGTCATAATGAAACTTTGGATGGGAACTAACTTTTTTGAATAATGTCAAATATTTATATACTCGTCGAAATTCTTCCTATATCGACCTTTATCCAAATCAAAATCTTTAACAACAGTTATAAAATTATGTTTTAGTCACCCCAACACTGTAAACACATTTCTTTAAATTTCGGATATGTCATGTCACCACTTATATGATCCGAAAAGATATGTCGAGATTGGTTTCATCCTGTTTCCATAATGCGATTACATTGGCGTTATCTCTGAGTCTATGTTTTAAGGCACTAGCGTAAGTTTGACATAGATAGAACGAATCTATTGCTTTATGTCGACCGAACGAGAAAAACTGGTGATTTTACTTTGCTCGTTTGCAGGTATATCATCGAAAACCATAATTGAATCTTCTTTGGTATCTCCGGGTTCGATCAAATCATCGTAATTTTCAAACTCATGGTAACCAATTTCTTCTTTTAATGGTGTAAAAACGTTTCTTAACAATTCGTATTTCGGTTGATACAAACTCTTCGAAAATACATAGACATTTTGAAATCTAAGACCGTTCTCGTGCAAGATCAGAGATATTAAAGCGTTGGTCTTCCCACAACTCGATGGTCCCACGAATATAGCTCGTATGTTAGATGGGAACAAGGACCATGTTTACCATCCTCTTTTGCATTAGCAATAGCAAAGTTATCATAATTCTGTATAGGTATTTTAACTTCTGGTATAACATCTCTGGATGCATCGTTGGAATTATGTAATTTCTTCACGTTCTGCAACCTTTTAACATATCTGCATAACGTTGTTCTAGGTATATTATATTTTTACTAGCGTAGAAACTCGAGCCATCCAGGATATCCTCTGCTGCTTTTGTAATAGATTGTTTGGAGCACCACTGATTGCTTGAATGCGACATCTTTCGAAAAATGTCTTACTATAACTAAGCTCAACCCAAAACTACTTCCTTATATACCAAATTTAATCTCCCTGCTCACATAACCACATGACCATATGACCATATGACCACATAACCACATGACCATATGACCACATGACCACATGACCACATGACCATATGACCATATGACCAACATGACCAATATGACCCATAAATGACCACATGACCACATGACCTAAATGACCACATGACCACATGACCAATGACCACATGAATGACCATATGACCTAATTGCTTTTTAAGGGTTTTCTCATTAAAACCCATTAACATAATTGCTTTTAATGAGTTTTCCATTAAAAACCAAGTGTGGACCTAGGTTGATAAAGGAAAAATTAATAGGTTGGGCCGCCCGCGCTGGCTAAAACCTTCAAAGTTTGGAAAACTGTGTGGCTTGGTTTTATGTCGTGCGGTTCGTAATATGTTGTCGGGTGCTGTATGTGGTCATTGTGTGTGGTCGTGGTCTGCTGTGGTTGTGCGTGTCATGTGGTCTGTGGGGAAGGTGGTATTTTGGGTTGAAATTTGGTGATTTTCGGGTTCGTGGGAAACAATCTGAAGGGCATGGTGCTTCGCTGTGGTAACAACGTTTGGGGCGGTGATTCATTTCAAGTTGCCAGGTAAATGCTGTGATTTGGCTGTTGCAAAGGTGGTTTCGCTGTTTCTGGCTGACCGTGGGACCATCGGTGGGAAAGCTGTGTTTGCAGGGGTGGGCTGTTTTTCGGGTATCGGGTGGTGAAAATTTAATGGGTTTGGTGAGTCAGAAACGGTTGGTTTTCGTGACAGGGCAAATCGGTTCGTTCGTCGACTGGGTCGTTCGAAACGTGTCGAGAGGCTTAATGTCCTTGGATATTGGTGGGTTGTTAGGTGAAATGTTTGGGGGATGATAAGGTGTGTTTGGGTAAAGGTTAAAAACATATTGGGATTGTTCAAAGGATTTGGGGTTGAAGTTATGCGGAGTGCGTCCAAAATGCGGCAAAGTATTGTCAGGGTGCAATCGATCGCATCGTGGGTGGTCGGGGGACCAAAGGGTTGGGGTTCGTCCTGCGGTGTGGACGAAAAAGTCGGTTGTAAAAGTAACCGTCGTGGAATGGTTGGAAAAGAAAGGGTTTGAAAACCAAAATCTTTTCAGAAGGAAAAATTTTGTTTTGGTCGGATTTTTTTGTTTCCCCTCCGGTGCAAATCGTGCAATTGGGTTTAAAGGATGTTCGCGTAAAGATTGTTGTTATACAATACAATAAAAAGGTTTATTGTTGAAACGGGTCGGGAGAGGAAATTTAATGGGGTGTTTTGTTTGAAATTTAAACCCTCAAAATGGTGTTGTGAAATTTATTTTAATAAATTTTTATACTGTGTTTTTAAAAATTCACTTGAAAAAGGGTAATTTTGTTTTAAAATGTGTTTTTTTAAAAAATTTTGGCGGTGAATGTTAAAAATAAACAAAGGGTGCGGTTTCAAAGATCGTGTTTAAATAAACTGTTTTTCCGGGGTCTGATCGTGTTCACAAGGGGCGTGGGCTTTGGTGGTGCAGTTTTCGGTTTGGAACTTTAAATGTGCTGTGGGTTTATTGTGGTTTTTAAAATTCTCTTTCTTTTTAAAAAGGGTTTTTCTTCGTATGGGTCAATTGTATGTTGGGGTATGTGGGTTTGGGTTTTAATCCTTGGTTTCGTTCTCTTGGTTGTTGTGCTTTAAATGAATGTTTGGGCCTTGGGGCTTTATTAAGGTGCCTGTTTTCCTTTCAAATAAATTTTAAATAAACGAAATTTGGGTGTGGTAAATGTGGTGGGCTAATGTCGGAAATTGGGGGGATGGTTCCCAGTTCAGGGGCAGTGGGTTGTTGGGGGTTGGGGGCAGTGTTCGGGCTGAAGGTGTTGGTGGGCTTTAATTGTTTTAAAATTTTGGTTGGGTGGGGTGTTAACCCAGGCCTTTCAAATTTTGGGCTGGTTTTGGGGGGTCTCTTTTTTTAAAAAGAATTCGTGGTTGGGTAGGGAATTACAGGGTTTTGGGTGGGTTTGGTTTCCCGGGTTTGTTCTTGGTTGACGGTCCTTTGGGCGGGTCGTATTTTTTAAATTGGGTATAATTTGGTTTTGCCGAAAAACTGGTTATTGGGTCCTGGTTCCATTTTAGGGTTTTGGGATGGGAGTCGGCTCGCGAAATTGCGGTGTGTTTGGTGAAAATTAAAATTGGATGCGGTGAGGGTTAAACAAGGGGAACTGCAACCCTGGTTGGGATTTGAACATAAATTTTCCCCGGGGTGAATGGGTTTGGTTTATGGTTGGGGTTTAAGTTCAACGGGTGGTTGGGAAAATGTGTTTAAATGGCGGTTGTGAATTTCTTCCGTTTTAAATTAAATTCGCAAAAATGTAAAAAAATGGGGGAAACCAACAAAAATTTTCGTAAAAAATGGTTGTTGGGGTTTAAAAATTTTTTTTAAATAAAATTATTTATGTTAGTTTTCCTGCTTCTTGCAAGGACCAAAAAAATGGCGTTGTTTTTTAAAGGTGGTGATTAAATTTTTTTTAAAAAGTTCCTTTATTTAAATCTACTTATTTAATCAAAAAAGCTTATGCGGTGCCCCCCACTTTTTTTCTTTATTTAATTTTTCCGGTTTCCCGAAATTTTCCTTTTAAACGGTTAAATTTTCTTTCAAAAATTGGGTTTCACTTAAATTTCCTTGGGTTTCACCAAATTTGGGGACAAAAATCACCCAAAAATCACTTTAAAGCAGAATGGGGTTTATTTATTTTATTTTTTTATGTATTTACTGATTTAAATTAAGGAGGGTTTTTATTTAGTTTGATTATTTATTGTTTTGATTTATTCCAAATTCCGCATTTAATTTAATTTTGCTTTGGGTGCGCCTTTTCTTCTTTAATTTTGGTTATAATCATTTAAAATTTTTTTTTTTTTTTAATTTTTAAAGGTTTTGGTTTCCTGCTAATCCTTTTCTATGCCAAGTCAAATCAAAATTTTCAATCCTACCCCTAATCCGTTTACCCATTACCAGGATTCCTGATAATTTTTAAGGTATAAACGTTTGGTTACCATTCCCGATTTAGGTTTAGGCCATGGTGCCCTCCCATATAATTTCATATTATAATTATTAATCAGTGGGCTACAACAACCTCTCTGCGCTTTCTCCCCCACCCACTCCGATTTACGGTTAACCAAACCTTTGTAAATAGCTTTCAAAGCGCCGTGCCCTTGAACAGTTGCACCATTTTATATAGTTTACCTCGACTTACCTCTCCATGCTCTTGTTTTGGGTCAACCGCCCCAGAGCGTTGTTCCACCTCTTCCCCTTGTGAATTGATTTTGCGAGTTTCTTTTAATTAGGAACTTATTAAATGTTTCCATTCAGTACTTAAAAGATGCAACTGCAAGGCAATCGCTTGCGCAAATGTTTAGAGATTTGGCTATCCCAGATTCGCCAGACTCTGGTTACCACAGCGGTTTATAGATGTTATCAATACATGTATGTATTCTATTAAAACATATTTCTTGATAAAGTTTGTTTTTACATATTTGTATCGCCAACATTACCATAAATTATTAATAGACGTATTAAACTATCCTGTTTTTATTTTTTAGGTTTAAAGTGGTGTGCGCGGAAATAATAAACACAATATACCGCATGTTAACAAAAAGTTGTGGGGGAAATTTAAAGACGAGTTTAACGGTGACTTGGTGTTAGAATTTGTAGGTAGTAAGGCTAAGTCCTACTGTATTGTACGCGAGAAGGACACGATTAAAAAAAGATTAAAGGGATCTCTCAAAGTGTAGTTAAGTAAAACCGCGGGTGCTACAACCTATAACGAGCATATACCTCCAAAAGGAATGGACATGCAACTACGTAGCAGTGTGTGGGAGAATAAGGATTCTCTCCAATAAGAAATTAAAGTCATTGGGAAATGGTCGAAATGTGGAACCTATAAAGGCGATTATTAATTATGGTTTACTGACCGCGTTTGTGCACTCTTCGAGTGTCTTCGGTAATCTTCGATTGTTTCCAAAGCATGCCATTTTCGAAAAATATGGCGTAGAAGTTATTTAAAATTAAATTGCTTTATTAGTAAGTATTCTGTATACAACAAGTTCGGTGTTCCTTAGCAAAGTGTTTATTTAAAATTTGTATCCTGCAATTATTAATCAATTTCTAATACACAAACATAATTAATAGAAAGTCCAAGAAAAGAAATTATATACAGTTTTCACATGTGATTCACATGCTCGTTAAGAAATTGATTTGAAACGACTTGTATTTTCCAAGCATTTAGCATTGAGCATATCTATTGTATTTTTCAAATCACATAGCTGCTAATTAATAAAAGAAAGGCTACTTTCACTTTACGTAACATAATTGTAAAGCAATTAGTTTGTCCTCTATACTACTTTCACTATACGTCACATAATTGTAAAGCGATTAGTTTGTTCTTGTCTATGTATTTTCCAACAATTTAGCATTGTACATGTAATTATGTTAAAACCAGAAAAAATTTTAAGTCATGGGTTTTTGCGACATTCTGAGAGAAGCACATTACTGTTTGAAAAAATGATTTTAAATACTAAGCACTTATGGCTTATAAAGGACTCGTTTCTAAAATCCTTGCGGTTTTAGATTTCTAGGGAAATAGTTGGTTAAAGCATATGTCATAGACGAGCAAAACAATTTAAAGTGGTTTGGGAGCTTTAAAGTGTAACTTTGTAAGGGATGGCCCGATTTTAAATTTGTTTGCAGATTTAGATTCTGTGTAAAATTTTAGACTAACAAGATGTATCGCATGACTAAAAAAATTCATAAGAACACTCAAAAGTCGCTACAGGTAAGAAATCTTAAAATGGGGGTAGCTCCCTTGGGGGTGATGATATCTGAAAAATTCTTAGAAATTCGGGTAGCTGAGAAAATTCTAATATTGATTGATACCAAACAAGATAGGTTTATCTCGAAAGATGCGTTGGCTAGACAAAGAAAAGTATTTGTTAGTTTTGCTTATAAAGCAAAGAGCAAAATTTAGAGGTTTGAGAGCTTAAAGTGTAACTTTGTAAGGAGTAGTCCGATTTTAAATCTGTTTGCAGATTTAGATTCTGCATAAAATTCTAAGCTAATTTAATGTATCGCGTGACTAAAAAAGTTTATAAGAACGCTCAAAAGTCGCTACAGGTAAGAAATCTTAAAATGAGGGTAGCTCCCTTGGGGGTGATGCAATCAGAAAAATTCCTAGAGATTCGGGTAGCTGAGAAAATTCTAATATTGATTGATACCAAACAAGATAGGTTTATCTCGAAAGATGCATTGGCTAGACAAAGAAAACTATTTGTTAGTTTTGCTTATAAAGCAAAGAGTAAAATTTAGAAGATCAGGACTTTAAAGGGGTATAACTTTGCAAGGCGTGGCCCGATTTTAAATCTGTTTACAGATTCGGATTCTGTGTAAAATTTTAGACTAATTTAATGTATCGCATGACTAAAAAAGTTTATAAGAATGCTCAAAAGTCGCAGCAGGTAAGAAATCTTAAAATGAGGGTAGCTCCCTTGGGGGTGATGATATCTGAAAAATTCTTAGAGATTCAGGTAGCTGAGAAAAATCTAATATTGATTGATACCAAACAAGATAGGTTTATCTCGAAAGATGCAATGGCTAGACAAAGAAAACTATTTGGTTCAGATGAAAGATAAAAATGGCTAGTCGAAGAAAACTTTTGGTTCAGATGTGGAGGAAATGAGGATGCTCATTTATCTCGAAACATAAAAAATTTAAGATAGGTTTATCTCGAAAGATGAAAAATGGTTAGTCGAAGAAAACTTTTTGGTCCAGATGTGTGGGGAAATGAGGGATTCTGGGGGAAATGAGGGGGTGGATGCCCCAATTATACTCTACTAACGAATCCAGCTATTTTGCCTGCTCTATACATTTACAAATTCGTCCTCCCTGATCTAAGTAATTTATTCTATCTTCAGCTTAAATCCATCCCTAGTTTTCCCTAACTGATTTATATTATAATAACGTTTCTCACAATTACAATCTTCGTTCTTATAAAAATGCTACCACCAAAAATGGCGACAAAACATCAGACAAAACAAATCAAGCTCCAAAAATAAATGCAAAATGAATATGAAGAAATATAAAATGTAAATATAAATATAAATAAATATATTTATGTAAATAGATATCCAATAAGCATTAAGCATATAGCAGTGCACAATAAAAGCAAATAGCGTTGCCCAATTTATCAGGTGCACTCGCATAAGCATTATGTCGGCTAGCACCACTACTCACAAAAACGTGCTCGCTAAATTATTTCAAATCTACTTATTAATACAAATCAATGCTTATGCGAGTGCGCCGCCACAATTTTCCTTCTTAATTCGGTAATAATTTTTCCAGTTTCCGAAAATCTGGTTGTCTTCTTACGTCTATTTAATCTTACTGCTAAGAGGAGATGGGTTTGCACTGCTAAAGTCCTGGTGCGTATGCACTAAACGTTCTGGGGGATCACAATCACTATCACTTTAAAGTCTAGAGGGGATGCGCGGTTTCACTTTATTTTATTTTCTTTATGTATTTACTGATTTAAATTAAGGAGGGTTTTTTATTTAGTTTGTTATTATTTACTTGTTTTGATTTATTCCAGATATTCCGCGAGTTTAAGGTTTGAGAGTGTTTGCTTTAGTGGTGTCTGCCTTTGTCGTTCATATTAGATTTTGGTTATAATCATAATTAATTAATTTTTTTTTAATTTTTTTTTTTAATTTTTTTATACAGGTTTTGGTTCTACCATGCTCATATCCTTTTCTCATGCCAAGTCAAATCTAAAATTTTCAATCCTCCCCCACCCCCTCAACCTCCGATTTACGCGCAGTTACCACCGCGACCCTTCCTGATAATTCTTTGAAGGCTATCCAGAACGCTTTCCGGTTAGCCACTTCCTCGACCCTCTCTAGGCTCTTAGGCCATGGTAGCCCTACCACATATAATTTCATATTAGCTAACCTTCGACTTACCACCTCGAGTGGGCAGTACAACAGCACGTGCTCTGCGCTTTCTGCGCCCTCACCGCACTCGCAGAGGTCGTTATCGGTTGAACCAAACCTTTGTAAATATGCTTTCAAAGCGCCGTGCCCTGTGAACAGTTGCACCATTTTATGATCGAGTTTCACCTCGATCTTACCTCTAGCTTCTATGCTCGGTATGAATTTGTGGGTCAACCTGCCCCATGCAGCGTTGTTCCACCTCTCTCCCCATTGTCGAATTGATTTTTCGCGCAGCTTTCTTTTAATTAGAGATCTCGGTATCAACGAATGTGATGTTCGAAAGTGGCCCGTCACGGCCTCTTTAGCTAATTCACCAGCCCTATCGTTTCCTATGTTACCATCATGCGACCTAACCCAACAGAACTTTAAACGTCGAAACTCGAGCGCCGTATGCGCTATCCTCCAGACGTCCGCTTGGAGGTCTGTTGAGATGTTCATATTTGTTAATGCCCTCACCGCCGATTTACTATCACTGATTTTATAATACTAGTCTCTGCCTGTATGATTTATTACGTAATCTATAGCCTCCCGTATAGCTACCAATTCGCACTGGAAGATAGTGCTCCAGTTCGCGAGTTTAGTCTGAAACCCAAACACATTCCTTTGCTCATTATATACGACAAACGCCGCGCCCGCTTGACCATTGTCCATACGCAAACCGTCCGTGTAAATCCGGATACCTACCGAGTTCCCATCACCTTCGACAAATTCGATACCTCTAACATATTCGATAGGGAGAGTCCTACTGATCACCAGGTCCTGTACGACCTCGTCGCCTTGACCGCGGCTTCGCTATATACGTAATATGTGATTTTCCAACGCTCCACCCGAAGGTACTACATTGGCTAGGAAGCGAGTTTTTTTAACTGGAAAATTTGAAATTTTACCGAACTCTTGCTGTTCTGAGCAAGGTAGGTATCTTTAACGTGCGTGACAACTCCCACACGGGACCTCCATTTTACTTCTCATCCGAACGAGGGTGTGTTTTTGTTAAAAATGCTCGCCAAACATTTTTCAAGCGGACCGTGTCGGGATTTGAACCCGGGACCTTGGGCATAGTAGTCACACACATACCAACTACGCCACGGAGCCGCTTCTTCGCTATATACAACAGTATGTAAGTTGGAATGCTCCAAAATTCAGAGTATGTATAGATTTTTCAATTATTTTATCGTATACGAATTAATAGGGGAAGTGGGGAAGGGGAGCAGAAGATATCGAATGCTGTACTTTAGATAACGATTCTTTAGCACACATAAAAAAGTTTTTAAATCACTTGCCAATGTTATTCAAAAACCTAAGGTAGTACATGTTACGACTCATAATCCTAATTTGTGCTAAAACTACTCTGTATACATCTGGTGACATATAGGGTATTCGGTTTCAGTCACTTCAGTTGTATTATTAAAATAAGACAGGTTTGCTTAGCGGACCATTTTAGAATAGGTTTCAGTTATTTATTTGAATTAAACTCCGTACAGGCGCGACCTTCATGGTGTTAAATTTTGTTAATTTAAATTCCTCAAGTTTAAGGTACATAATAGAAGAAGCGATAAGGACTAATTGACCGTCGTTGTATCTCAAGCTTCTACAGCTTCAAGAGCTCTTAGGTAGCTGCCACACTTATGCCACCTGTTTGCTACACGTTGCTTGCTGTACCATAAGGCATTAACTGTTTGACAAATTTCGAGTGAAGTAGACGACTATGTTTAGTATTTTCTCTTTATACAAAAGCAAAGAAACTTTGTTCATATTTATCTTAATAAAGGCACTGTGATTTCTGAAATTTGATTTACGTAGAAATAATTAACTTCAGCACCTGCGTTTCATGGACCAATTCACACAAAGATATCTGCCTAAATTAATATTTCATTTAACTTGAACAGTTAGGTAACAGCGTCATCGCTTTCAAAAGCGTTTGCTCGAAATTGTTTTCATTTGTAACCGTAAAGTTGGTATATTTCTGTTAAAATAGTAGGCCACAAGGGAGGAATTCGATATCATAGCAGTTGTGATTGCTAGCTGCATGTCGAGGGGATATCACCCAGGCAGTAATGAATCACTACAGGAAACGACCTGCGGCGAGAATGTCATTTCCAGTAAAGTTTGCGTCATATCATACAGTATCGCGACAGTTTCAAGCTAATTTTAGGAATATTCTAATATCAAATGATATGATAAATTGTCTATTAATAGGGCATTGAAATAGCGGATCGAATTGAAAATTAGCTTTAAGTTTAACATTGGTGGATTAAATTGATTAAAAAATTGTAATGGAACGCTTTATATATTTCAAATTACTTCTGGAAAAATTGTTGAGGTTTTCTGTACCAATCAATATTTGTTATTCAGCCAATTCAAAAAGCTTCAATTTGTTGATATATTGGTTAAACAGTAAATAGAAATCTGACAGACAATCCATCACGGATGCCTATCTTGTCTCTTTTAAGAGAATGGATTCATTACTTGAGTTATACAAACAATGACGGAAGATTTTCTTTGTCTTTTGTAATAAATAAATTTGGTTAAAGCTTGATAAACAGCTACACTGCATTTATTGGATAATACAAACAGGGTATTGTTTTTTGTGACAACTGAAATCAAATGCCATCATCCATCAACTACAATTGTAATGGGGCAATTTATTTCAGACTTTGATGAACAATCATAATTTCTCTTAGCTTTGTATGCTGTCGCCTCTTTTTCACACTATAATACTTTATCATGCTCGAAACGATTTCGGTTTCTCTGCAGAAAAGTAATTTATTTGTCTACTTATTTATTTATTTATTTAAAAATATTGAAAGTTGCAATCAGGTAAATTCAGTAGCAGACTTTAGATATACCAAATAAAATGTGTTATATAACAGTTCGTTTATGCACAGTTAAAACAACGATGCAGAAAGGGAACAATGCGCCCTGATGTACCGCGGCCAAGGGGAGATCCATTGGACAACCGAACCCCAAGGCGGCGTTAGCTATGTTACACCATGCTTCTCTGCTACCGTGGTCATGCCTCCTAGGCCCATAAACGAGTCCTGTTTTTATCGACCGAACCAAGAGAATGTAATTTGTGACCGTTCATTTGTAATCCTTATAATGATATTTTATTTTAATAATTTCTGTACTAATAAATCAAACCAATAGGGTATGGCTATTTCCTTAGAAATATAATTTTTATGTTACTACAATTTTGGTCTATAGTAAAATTATTTTGTACTATATATCGTTCATACTCAAAGGTTGTCAAAACCATTGTATCAGTTTTTAAGGGTCAGTGATGATAGCATCATTGCAATTATATTTTAAATTATTGACTTTACCATTCATTTGTTTTGATTAATAATGTATTACGCTGGCGAGTTGGGGGTCTCATCGACTAGGCATGAAGATTTCGTTGGTAGATTTGTGCTAACTTAAATAAATAAAATGTCCCAATTTCTGATTTTTATTCCGCTTTCAGTTAGTTGATTATTTGTACATATTTGATAGATACGGTGACACACGGTATTTTCATTTTGCAGTCTTAATTCGTCCGTCCAAAGTTTGTCGAATATATTTTGAATTATCTTATAAAGGAAAGATCCATTTTATTAGAGCACTTAGTACCCAACATCCAAGCCATAAAAATGCCAATTTAGTAGGTCAGTTACCTGTGACTTTAAGGTTATCGAACAACACTGGAAGTAGTCTAATTATTTTCGGAAAACACCTTACCAAGTCGATTATTCTTAACTTTAGTGACATATTAATTTCCAGATCAAAAACTTTGAGTTGGCAATAAACATATTGAAGATGGCAAAGTCGCCATAGGTATCTTATGATATCTATCTTCACAACAGTCAGTTACTAATCAGGCGCTTATAAATCCAACTGAAACTATACGATATATATATTTATATATATATATATATATATATATATATATATATATATTACTATGGATTTATAGGTTAGACCTGATGGTAGATAGGTCAGATAAATATTTATGACAGGGTACACCATATATATAAAAAGAATGTTATAATTTGAAACATTTTTCTAAGCTACAGCATAGGGATTTATAATTTAAAATAAGCTTTAAGGTTAATTTTGCTTCATATTAGAGTTAGGTAAATACGTGCATTTAAATGTATAAGTACCATGTAAAGTTAGTGGTAGGAAAGCTTTTCATTTCGTTGCATAAGAATCAATAATTTACAAAGGATGAATTCTTTAGTGATATCAAGTAACTGATATTCAGAGTGTAATTATTCTAGTTGTGTACATAACTTAGTGTATGGTAATATAAAGCTGGAACATTTATAATATTTTAAAAGTTCATATTAGTATAAGATATAACAGTGTTGTCAAGAAACAAGTTAACGGTAATGAGTTTCTAAGAAGGAACGTGCAGCAAACGAAACATTTCCAGCAAAGTTTAGCATTGTAAATACATTCGGCGTATTAATTTAATAAACAGTATACAAACATCAAGGTTTTTAAGAAAAAGATCGTTAAAAATGAACAGCAGGTCTATCTTGAAAGTTACATACAAAAATGGATCGATAAAATAAAGAAAAAAGGTGTGCTTTGCACGAAGTAACAAGGAATGTAAGATAGCATATGGTTAGTTGTCATTGACTTTCAAACGTCTGTAACACAAGGAAATTTTAAAGGTAAATAAGTAAGACTGAGATGCTGCGTGTTTTCATAAGACATCGGTTTGGAAGGGAATTGAAAAATACAGTAGAAGACTACAGACAGAGTAGAACTATTAATGTGTGTATGCAAGAACGAGGAGGACGATAGTGTTGATTGGTAGAATAGAATAAAACTTGTAAACAGCGGGGATAAAGATAAGGAGATATAACATACGGGTTAAACAAGGATAGAAGAAACGGATAACTGACATAGAAAGTTGAGAAAGGGTACAAGACAAAAGACATTTTGGATGCAAGCTAGAGAGAGGTAACCGTATATGTGCATATGAGGGAGACGTGTTTTGGATGCGTGCATTGCTACCAGTTGACGGGGGACTTCTACAAATTTGACATTAGTTGGAAATTTTAATGAGGGTTTCGGAGCAAAATGTTTGTTAGTGATTAAAAATTATGAGATTTTCGTGACGGTTAGGAAACGGCTGCCAATTTTACCGTGAATAGTTGAAGGTTAACGGCTAGATTTGTAGAATTGGATGACGGTTAGGTGTTGTTGTATGCATGGATTTGTGGAATTGGTAGACAGTTCAACAACGATTCGGGAGGCATTTTTAAGTCTATATAAACCAGTAGGAGGCGGTAAACGCTCTCTTTCTCTGTCGGTCTTCAGCCAAGCTTCTAACTATAATAGCAGATTAGTTAACTGACTCGTGAATTTGAGATTTTTAATAAGTTAGATATGCACAAGTTGGTGCAAGATTAAAATAGCAGTCGTGAATTGATAAAATACAATTTGAAAAGCGAACCTTGATCTACGTAAGTAGGCGTCTTCCTATTTTTGATTGGAGGTGCTTGTTGTGCACTGACTTGGAGTAGTGGATGTTGATGAACTAGTAGCCGATGTACGTGAGTTTGGAGGTACCGTACATTAGATGCAGAGAGATCTGGGTAGAGGATTGCTGTTCCTGATGGTGAGAGTCAACTTGGGGCGATTCCTGTACGTTCAGTCATGAATGAGGATTACGTCGGAGATGGTTTCAGGGCGCAGATCTGGTTATGCTACATTCCAGATAACTAAACTTTATAAAAACTTTTTAACTGTGGTGCGTTTGGTGATTATGACATTTTGTGCTTTCTGGGCGGATTTTGTTGAATTTTATGGACATAATAATTGATTATTTACCTTTGATAAGTAATTCTTTGACAATATGTTTATGTAAAATTATGTATTATAAAATAAGCGTGTATTATTAGTTTTTGTACAAAGTAAACGGGTTTTTGGTAATTTTTCAGTGCAATAATTAGCACTTAGATACAGAAAGGTTTTTCTATGAGTTCGTATTAGACCTGGAATTTTAAAACAACATTTAGGAATAAGCCCGGTTACTTTTAATAATTATAGATGTAGATAGACAACTTTTGAAATTATGGTATTTTAAAATGACTTTATTTAAAATTGAAGATGGTTGTTAAATATCGGAGGTGTAAATTAATAATGTTAAGACAAAGATTTAGGCGTAATGATTTGATGTTACAATAAAGTGTGATGTAATTTTGGTAGTCGAATTTCCTTTTTGAATAGTAGGATAGCAATTTCAGAGAGCATCTGAGCAGCCGTGGCAAATATCCCCGAGGAAGCAATGCAGAAAAGCTGGAGATTTGGTCTCCTACTTGTTTCAAGTAGTTTCAGAGAATTTATGTCGACCCAATTGTGGGGTTTGAATTTATTTAGGTAATTTGTAGGGCCAAACAAGGAGAAACTTTAGAGCATTTATATCGACCCAACAGTGGGGCTCGTTTCCTAGAGGAAGTCCGCAGCATTTATGACGACCCAACGCTGGGGCTACGTTTCCAGTAAGAGTACAGAGTAATTTATGACGCCCAAAGGGTGGGGCTTGAATTAGTGATCCAACGCTTGTTTTTAGAGCTAAACTCCAGCGCTTTTATGGCGGCCCATTTGTGAAGCTTTTGCGAAGAAATATATATATATATATATATATATATATATATATATATAGAAGGCTTGTTTAAATAAACATTTGAAATTTATTGTGTGAAATTATGAAACGTACCTGTATTACATGTGTGCGTTTAGGCTAAAATTCTAGTAAGTGTATGTACAATATATTTGGTTTTTAATACTCGCTTAAGAGTGTATCATGTATTTGTAGTACAACTGTAAGTGTAATATATAGTTAGAAACGTGTCGTGCATAATAGTGTAAAGATATGATTATGTTTGGCTCCTTTTTTTCCATTAATGTAACAGTATAGTTACAGTTCTACTGTAATAAATTATTTTGCAATTACCTAGAAACGCGCTTGTATTCAGGTCTCTTAAAATTTGTTTATAGAAACTGCCTACTAGCTAGCCGTTTTAAATAAATCTACGTGTTTTTAGGGTTTTTGGTTGTTTCATATACAAGTAATAGTGCTCTTATACGATCTTTCAGTAACAGTTTTAACCCAGAATTGCTCTCTGGTTGTGGAACCCCTTGCTATTCTTTTCAAGACTTTTCCCTTGCAACCTTGCGAAATTAGATGGCTTCCTAAATATTTCTCGATCAAAACATATTTCATACGCGATAGTATTTTGGAACCTTCTTCAAACACTTACACCCCACGTCTAACTGTGTTAGTCGGCAACTAATTTTGTTACTACAGTCGATGTTTTCAGTATTTTATGGAAACAGGCTTTTTAGCGGCGTAACTCACCAAGTTTTCTGCGGATTACCTGTTATATCTTCTGGGGCCAAAACTGTACGTAACAAACTTCCTCGCAAATGAATTGGCAGTTCGAAAATGGAAGAAGTCCAGTTTGATTTTAGCGGTTGCTTCAGACACATAATTTGGCGTAAAAGCATGACATATTTAGAGTAAGCTTTCTAAAAAGTTCTACAACCACTTAAATATCAATCAAAGCTGTTAACATAAGTTCACCAAGTGACAGGTTTTGGTAACAAGTTGGTAGGAATCAGATTAAGGGTATATCTGATGGAGCTCTGCAGAAAGAATAACCTGCGCAGGACATGCGTGTTTTCCATTAAAACTGTGGTACTAGAATCCAAAGCATTTAAATTTTTATGAAGATATTTAACTTTGTTTTTAGGTTCCTCTTGTTCTGGAAGTCTAGCTAGTAATTTGAGAATTTTAAAATCGCTGTCCTTGAAATGACTTAATTTTAATTTTCCATATCAGCATAGACTACTCAGAGAGACAGCTTTCAGGAAACGGTCGATTGACACCGATGCCACATAAGTGAAGCCTTCCATTAATAAATTTCAAATAAGAGCATACTGATATAGTCCTACTAAGAACATATATAAAATAAAACTTGTTACCGTCTTACTCCGTAATGTAATCGCCAGATTGTAACAGATTGATAAGCAATCTATAAAGTAAAATATTTTATCTATATTTCTAACCCATTATGATCTGATTTTTCACTCTACCTCTATTTCTTGACCGAAAATCTAAATTTGATTGATCCGGGCACTTTGTTATCGGTATAGTTTGCACTTCATTCCACTTGATAGGAAACAACCTCTACCCGGAAATTCTGAGCAAGATCTATCATTTTCCAACATACAAAAGTATAGATTCTATTTTTTGTTATTTTAACCTGCGACCAATCACACACCCCTTTCGAAACGCAATTCCATGCATACAAATGTCAACGATATAAGGTATTTCTCAAAATCAAGAGAAAATAAATTTAAACTTCAGTGGCAGTTTTGGAGAAATTTTAGACCTCCAGATAGTAGTAACTTGCTGTGGGTAGATTTGGGGCTGATACAGTAGACGGATAGATCTCTGTTGATTAACTTTGCATTGTTTCAAGCAGTCCAGCAGTACAAGTTTTCCCAGTTTTGCTAGTTTATAATTTTCCATATAACGGGTGTTTCAAATTGCGTGGGAAGAATAAATAAAATATAGATGGCGCATTGAATTCGTCTCGGTATTTCAGCATTTATAAAATTGACTTCGTAAACGATTCAACAACGCGTTCAAATTGTTGAATTATTTTATGAAAATCAGCGGTCTGTGAAAAGTGTTTTTAGAAAACTACGCGAATTTTATGATTTACATAATCGTCCAGCTGAAAGCACTATTGGTCGAATTATTAAAAAATTTCAAGAGACCGGTTCGGTGAAAGACCAAAAAGGTGAAAAATACAGTCGTAGCGGTCGTTGATTTGGTTCGTGACAGTGTTGCTGTAGGTTCTATAATGTTTATTAGACGACGTTCACAACAAGTTGGACTTAGTGGATCAACAACATGGCGTATTTTGTACAAGGATTTAGCTCTGAAGGCATATAACACAGGCACTAAAGCCATTATATCATTTAAAACGTCGTTCATTTGTCAATTTCATCAATGAACCACAGGCTGATTTTTCTCAAGATATCATGTTTTCCGATGAGGCACATTTTGAACTTGGTGGCTATGTTAATAAACAAAATTGTCGTATCTCGGCCGAGAAAAATCCACGAATTATTCATGAGAAACCTATGCATTCTAAACGAGTTACTGCTTGGTGTAGATTATGGTCAGGTGGTGTAATTGGACCTTATTTCTTTGAAAATGCTGTTGGTGAAGCTGTAACTGTCAATGGTAATCGATATCGTCGGATGATAACCGAATTTTTGTGGCGTGAATTAATGAAAATAGATCTAGAGGATATTTGGTTTCAACAGGATGGCGCTACATCTCACTCTGCACAAGAACCAATTGCTTTATTAAGAAAAAAACTTCCTCAAGAAGCAGTGATGTTAATTTGCCACCAAGCTCATGTGATTTGACTTCATTAGACTATTTTCTTTGGGTTTATGTGAAAAGTCAGGTTTATAAAAACAATCCACAATCGATTCCTGTTTTGAAAGATGAAATTATTTGTGTCATTGGTGAGATAGGGCCTCAATTATATCAAAATGTCATTGAAAATTTTAACAAAAGAGTGGACGTCTGTGGAGCTGCAAGAGGAGGCCATTTGACAGATATTATTTTTCGCATATAAATGTCATTAGTGATACTTCAATTACCAATAAAAGGTTTTTAAAAATAAATGCAAATTATGTGTCTTATATTTATTGTTAAAGAAAAACCGCGCAATTTGAAACACCCTTTATTTGTTGGCGCACACTTGCATAGACCGCAACTAATCCCTTCTGAATAAAACTGTTCATAATGAGGTCAGTCAGTAATTTCTTTGTTAGACGCATATATTTCAATACAGTATCAAAAGGGAAAAAGGCGTTCTCACATATAAGCAGGATCTGACCACATGCGTTCAAGCAGGCGTTTTTAATATTTTCCAAATATCTGTAAACAATACAATTTCTCTTTTCAAATTCAAGCTAGAGTGTTCACGTGTCTTTTGTTTGAAATTTATTCCAGTGAGTAACCTCTTTGTATTTATCTAAAAAGTTTTTTTGAAGCAGTACAAACTGTAGGGCTCTACGTTGTTAGAAAATTGATCTAAACTAGATGTCACGTACCGCAAAGAATTATAAAACCTCAACCTTAATTCCATAACTTCCATTTCGTCCCATCTTCGGAAACCGCAAGCATTTAAATAAGCAAATAAATCTTTCTTTTTATCGAAAATACAGTTGCTTGTCCCTTATATTATGAATTATGTATTATTTTAGGTACTAATTTTGTCACTAGGTACTGTATAGTGCATTTAGAATGGGAAGCAAAAGATTTACGTTCTCCCTTACTTTCGTTGACTGGGGCTTTCTTCATATCCAATAGCAGTATCACAAAATACAAATTCGTTCAGTGGCCTATTAACTAATCACGCTATCCACTCGTTCACGGTCGAGTATTGGCTTATGTGCCGCTATTGACTAACTACAACCCACTTGTCGTTTCTATTCCATGGATCGCGAAGAGTCTGCAGATCCAAGCTCTATGCTCCCTAATGGCTGTTATTTTTATTATTTGTTTAATAATGATTTACTTGAACTGAGTTTACGTATGAATGTGCAGTTGTGAGAAGGGAGTTAGTACCGCGGGTTGGGGATAGGAAGTTTTATAATAAGGATCTCGCTTTAGAAGAGGTTAAGTTCCTGTGGATGGTAGGTTGCTAACAAGTTTAAATTAGGAAAAAAAGAGTACGGGTAGAAGTGTATTGCTTTTTTGAAGTTAGGTGGAGGAAGATTTTGAAAGGTTAGGAATAGATAAGATGGGTAGGTGTCAACTACAAGAAATTACCTTCACATGAGCAACGCTGTGTGAGATTTAATTTAAATTGGTGGAGTTTATCTCGGAAGTTGCCATGGCCAATCAGGAACTGTTAGGTGCGTCTACTGTATAATACAACGTGCTGGGAAATGTCTGAGATACGCGGAAATAGGTCTGCCAGTGGAACCCAGGGACCTTACATTTGATTTTCCAATGCTCCACCGGAAGGTACTACATTAGCCAGGAGGGGAGTTTTTTTTACCTGAAAATTTTGCATTTTGCCGAACCCTTGCTGTTGTGAGCAAGGTAGTGATCTTTAACGTGCGTGACAACACTCACACATAGAACTTCCTTGTTACATCTCATCCGAACGAAGGCGTAATTTTTGCGAAATATGCTCACCTGCCATTTTTCAAGCTGTCGGCCGTGTCGGGATTCGAATTCAGGACCTTGGGATCCGTAGTCTTACGTTTACTACATTGATCCACGGCGACGCCCGGTACACAGAAACCACAGACCTTGTCTGAAATGTGAGAGAAAATTTGTATTTAGGTTTTGATTGCGGACTTTGATATTAATTGTATAGTATGTACTGTCGTGGAGAATGGCTGACTGGTTGTGCTTAAGGTTTCGGATTTGAATTTGGGCGTCGAATGAAGTTCGATGTGCGCGATCAGGAGTACTATGTATAGTGTATAAGTGGAGGAAGTTCGATAGGTTCTTGATGTATATAGGAGAAACAGTCTATTAATGGTTTCGAGCGATCGTCTCAAAGGTTAAAGATAACTAGAAATCTGCGGCGTGTCTAATGATGGGGATTATGAAGTGGTTAAGAATCAGTCTGCGGGTGGTTTTAGTGAGTTTCATTAATCTGAGACCTATAAGGTAGACGTTTTTTTGAGGATAAATTTTGTTTAAGTTCGATGTTTGGTGAGATATGAGTGGCTATTTATGCATGTCAACCTGAACGCCTAGATAAGTGACTGTTGACGGAAAGGGGGTGGGGGAGTTAGGGACATGCATTTTTGGAATAGGGCGCAGGTCTAGGTGATCTTTAAGCAGACGAATTTTGGTCTTGGAAGGGGAAAGTGGTTGTTTCTTTAAGAGATGCCCGAATTCGACTGAGGTTGTTGACGGACAATTTTTTGCCATTAACCGGTTATTGCTCATTCACCACGTATGACCCGTTAATACCTGAAACCCATGGAATGTCCATCGTCCATAAAAGGGTACAGCGCATCGGCTATTAATGGTTGCTTATGACTCATTGCCCGGTTACTCATCATTTGCCACTCATTATCAGAGCGAATTCTGTATGAATGCTTCAATTTTGAACTCTTTTAAACTCCAAATTTTGGATATTTATAAAAATGGTCGATATTTTCTGTTTTATTAATTAATTTTATTGATTTGTAATTCTTGTATGAATGCATTTGTTCTCCTTCCTGCAACTAACCGAAATAACGAGTTAGTAAAACAGAGAATTCTTTATTTCAATTTCAAAACGGTTCAAATATTTGTGGATTTGGAAGTTTAAGACTGTTTGTCCCAAACCGACTTTACTATTACATGCAGTAACAAAAATTTACTCTAAATAACTTGCAAATGTGTTTTAGAAGTTGCAGAATTAGCAGTTTTTCGCGTTTTATACTGCATACACATCTACTTAAGTTTGCCGCTAAAATAGACTGCAAGTATAGGTATTCCAATGCACCATCTAAGTTTACAGCTAATAATTTGAATATGTTTATTCATTCTGAATCTGGCTTTTCAATTCAAGTCTTCTTGAAAAGGCAGTACGGTGTAAAGTAGGGAGCCCTCGACGTATATCTGCGTATTGTCATTACAGGTATATTAAAATTTCGTAGAAGTTTTGTCGTGCACCGGTCTTTGACGTCAATGCCTTTTAATGTTTAGGTGTAGAAATTACTTCCTCGGGCCTATTAATACAAGCTAAATTGAAGGAAATTCAAAGCGCTGTATGTTTCTACATAGTTCTCGCTTCCAATTTGTTTAGTTTAATTAAATAAATTCTGCGCTGCATTCCTGTGTTTGTAACCTGTAAATTAGAAGCTACAAGTTAGCTTGCTAGTACACACCTACTATTTGCTTACTTAAGGGGAGTAAATTCCAATTCAAAGGTTTTGCAAAGGTTTTGTTGTTTATGGAAACAGGAATTTAAATAGTTAAACAGCAAGAAATTGTGTTTATTGTTTTTGATGTATAGAGTGGCGTAATTTGCGCGGTTTTAGAAATTCCGATATCCCATACTTGTGTTTATCAAGCATCTTTTGTTTTTGAATTCCCATGTATGTGCCTGGAGTATATTTGGACTAAGAATTAACTTTTACTAAAGGAATATCTGTAGCATACGCACCCTACAATAATTGTCACCTTTGATGTGGTATGTGTTTATATATGTAGAAGTCATGTTAACACTTCCTAAACACCTTACCTCCGGCAGTCGCTTGGTATTTATTCACGTAGCTTTTCAGCGTGATGTGAGTACACCTTTACAACAGACTACATTTTAAAAGGAGTTGAAGTTTAGAATATTCCTTAACCACCAGGCTACAGTAGTATTTTCCACGTAGTCATCTGCAGGACAAAATGAAGTTTAAATGAACTTGATTTTTTTAAGCATTCATACACTAAATAAAATCAAAGTAAAATATATGGTTAACAAAACACAAAATGGGCGGCTATCAAGCAATGCGGTTACGTTCGGCTGAAATCTGTTACGTGCAGAATTGACGTTTGTTACCTGAGTTAATTATCCACTACAATAGAGACGCCGTAGTAAGTAATGCACCGCCTAGCATTCACTAGTAAGGCGTGGGTTATATCAAAACAAATGCAAATCTTTTAAGGGATATATACACGATAACACTTTCACTAAATACTCATACACCTACCCGGAAAGATCTTCAAGCTTTCTGTCTTACTAAGAGTCGTTGAGTGCCAACCTCCAGATTGTTACTGCAATATAGGCTGATGAAGCTTTGTGTACACTATTTTCACATTGAGTTGGTTTCAGAATAACACAAATAATAGGAAAACTCCAAGTCTTGTTTACCTAACCTATATTATTTAAACATGAATAACCCAGTTTATAGCAAGCACCACAAAACATAGAATCTAGGCGTTTTCTTTAATTGGCCAAATACGCGTACAACTAAAAGAAAAAGGACATACCAGGTTTATTAATTATATGTTTTCAACTAATTTAACTAATAGATACAAGGTGTGCAAATATGTTACAGTAGAACGCACAGATCAGGCAAACACGTAAAGTAAAGACCCGCACGAATCACGACAACGTACAAAAAGAAAAAAAGAAACTAGAAATGCCATGCTAACTACAAAGCATAGAGGATGGGAAAGGTCCAAAGACAACGAAAGCAAACGTCGATCGAATTTTTATTTACAATAAACAAAAATTTCTATTTAAAAAGATTATATTCTACTGACAATTTTGAATAATTTATATTCGAAGTGCGCATCTCGGTTTATCACATGTAAAACTACGCATAATCATCACCATTAGGAATTCAGTCCTGGAACTGGTGAGACGTGTACCTCCGTTGTTACCTATTCTAAGCTAACCTATACGCTTCCCTGACATTTCCAAAGCCTACATCTTTCAATATCTGCGTGCAATAATGTGATCCAGCTCTAATTTACCTCTTTTTTCTTATTTCTGCTTGGAGTATACCCCACAATATTCCCTAGTTGCTTCAGAACGTGTCCTGTTTTTCTATTTCTCCTTTTATGTTTGCCATAGATCTCTTTCTTCCCCTACTATTTCTAAAACCTAATTGTTGTTAACTTTCTCTGTTTATGCTATCATCACCATACATTTAAAGCACCACATTCCAAAAGGCTTTTTGCATTTTTCCTGTCTGCTTCTCCTACTGTCCGTCCCAATTTCATAGCCACACAGTACTGTGCTCTACATATACGCTTTCAACAATTCTTTCATAGCTTCTATGTATGATGTCTTCGAACATAGCCGCTTCTCTTTCTTATTAGATACAGCTCGGATTCCCTTCTATTGTTTTCTAAATATATACCCTATTTCAGCGATATTTATTGGTTTGTGAAGGGGGTTAAGCAACCTCCGGCTACCAAAATCCCCCAACACTTAAACGTTCACGGTGTTAATAGTTCTCTAATTAATTTTTTCTCACAATCAACATTAATTGATAATATTTCATAACCAACACCTGTAGTTGTTTGTAATATTCATCAGGTTTAAGTATAATTATTTTTTTTGTCATTAGATTCACAGTTTTGGGACTGGTTGGAAGCTAACCTACACATATCCCTGAACTTCCCACAGCCTAGTTGCAGCTAGGTTTCCTTCTACTGCTTCCTAAATATATACTCTATTTCACCGATATTGAGTGGTGTGTGAGGAGAGTTAAACAACCTGCGGAATCTCACGTCACTTAACCATTTGCCAAATTAATAGTTTTCCAATTAATCCTTTCTCAAAGGGTCTAAAAGTGGTAAAGCACCAGGTACAGATAAGGTACAAGCAGATACTTCAAAAATCGTTGGACAAGCAGTAACAGAACGTATCTTCCAATTTGTAAGCTATATGTGAGACAGGATCCCGAGTTGTATATAGGCTGTGTGATTATTTCAGGGAACTGTGTAGGCTAGCTCAGAACATAAATAAGTTGAAGTACATGTCCAACCAATTTTAAGATGGAAAACCTAATGACGAAAAAATAAGTGCACTTAAATCTAATAAATATTATAAACAACTACAGGTGTTGGTTGTGAAGTATTTTCAACTAATGTTGATTGTGCGAAGAGATATATTGGAAAAAGTATTAATTCAACAAACGTTCAGGTGCTGGGGGAATTTTGCAGCAAAAGACTGTTTACCTCTTTCACATTCCACTGAATATCGGGGGAAAAGGGTATATAACTGTAAAACAATGGAAGATGACCGAACTGCATCAAACAAGAGAGGACAGCAGCTATGTTCAAAAACAACAAACATAATAAGGAAGAAAGTTGTTTAGTGCATATGTGTGGAGCACAGCACAGTACGTCTCTGAAATAGGGGCAGCAGGAAAAGCAGACAGAAAGAGATAGAAGCCTTCTGGAATATTGTTTTAAATTTATGAGAATGGTAGCATGGACAGACAAAGTTAATAACAAATAGATTACAGAAATAGTAGAGGATTAAAGATATCTGTCAAAAACAAAAAAAAATAGAAGATATAGAAAGGCAAGATACGTTTCAAGGCATTTCCTGGGAATAGTACGGGATATATTACAAGCAGAAATAGGAAAAAATAGGTAGAGGTAGACTGAGATCAGACTTTCAAATGCAGATAGTAATAGATGCGGACTGTGCAAATTTCAGGGAAATGTGAAGGTTAATGTAGAATATGAAACAATGAGGGTACGCGTCCCACCAGTTCCCGGACTGAAAACCTAATGTTGGTGAGAGATGTGTTTTTAGGATAGCTTCAACGTTACCAGGACATGGATCAACCAAGGAGGATGGAGACCAGGTCAAGGAGCCAACCCATAAACCCCTTCAGATTTCAAAGGAATAATGTACAGGAGAGGTATCAAGGCAGACCATTTGAAATAGGGAATGGCAAAAAAATAAAAGGAATAGAGGAAATGCGATTAGGAGAGACGGGGGAAGGAAGAATAATGAATCTCGAAATATTGAGAGTAGAGCCGGTACCCAAGGAAGCGAAAATATGGCAAACGCACGGAGAAATGACACTGTATGATGTAACGAAAATAGAAGGACATATGCAGAGATAGTAAATCAGTCTGGAACGTCAGGTAGGTAGGATTTTTAAAAGTAGACAAATCAGGCAACGGAAATATATAAATTAATAAATATGAACATGCACATGAGTTTATTAAATTTGAGTTAGAACATGATGAAAAAGGTTAAGAAAAAAATGATATGCTACCTATAATAAAATTGCAAGTAGAGGGAACATGGATACAGTAGATGAAGCGACATTAGTAAGTAAAGGCTTTATTAAAGATAATTCAGAAGAGTTAATGTAGAAAGTTATGCTTATTAAAAGAAATAATTTAGTATCGCCGAATAATAAGAAGTTTGCTGTTATCAAGAGTATCATAATTCTGAAAGTTAAGTTGGGAAAAATGGAGGTTGAGCAAGGGTTTTTAATAATGCCAGGATTAAGAGTAGATGCCATCCTGGGAATGAATTTTTTAGGTAAGATGAAAGGTATATTAGGTACCGAGAATAACGTGATAATTATGGTAAATGAAAGGATTAAATGGGACGAAGAAGTCTATATAGAAGTTCAAGGAGGTTGTATGAATTTGAATCAATTTGAGAAGGAAATGGAAGGTAAAGGATATAACAGTTTAAGTAGCTAGTGCCCTGGTAAAGTTAGAAGAGAGTTAGTATTGTTTTTAGAGAAAAACTCAAAATTATTGGAAACTGAATAAGATGACGTTGAAGAGATGGAAATAATAGATTGAACTGTTGAAAAGAATATGATTGTAGTTGTTGAAAAAGAAACAAAGGAACTTTCTATGAATGCAGCTCTTAACAATAAAATAAATAAAGGTGGTAAAATATTAAATAATGATGAAATTATTTGGAAAGTAGAACTTAATAATTCGTATCCATAAAATAACCAAGAAAGTTGATTATCTCTTGCATTAGTATGCGACGACACAATAATCGTATATGTGTTAGACCAGGATAAACAGCGCGCGTTATAAGTAACTGGAACAAGATTACGAGGTTATTGTGCCGCGATTTTTGAACGCTAATGAGGACTTCCAAGAATATTAAGTAAGTTAGTTGCTTATTATTTAGAAAGGAATCGTGGACATTCTACAAAATTTTAGAAAATAGATAAATTAGAATATATAAGGAAACATTTATCAAATAATGGATTGATTTGTTTGATTCGATTCACTAGATTCTTAAATTAAATCCCAAATGTTATTTTGATTTATAGACGCAAGCTGTTGCTTTGCGAAGATAATATTTGAAGTATGCAGTAAGCATACTGTAATTTAATAATTACGATGGTACAATGTATATAGAAGTGATGTTCTAAATGCAAGTTACATAATGAAAAATTGGAATTTATTATTTACAATAAAAAGGAAAAATTCTCCAAGATAACGCTATTTTAAAATTCTTATTAAATAATCGAATGGAACATTTAATCAAAAAATGTACCTTTGGTAACTGCTGTTTAAAACAAGGATTTTGAATATGGAAAATCTTGTTAAGTTGATTTGGACATCAATTTAAAATAAGAAGATATTTAATTACGAGGATCGTTTTTGTGGATTCTGCAAGTACTACTTTTAGATTTATTTTTAACTAATATTGGAGTATTTATATTTAGTTTAAGATAGTCCTAATAATTTTTTGTAAGGGATTTTACCAGGAAAATTTGTGATCGGAGTTCGAAACAGTCTGCCTTTTAATAGATTATCTGTCAAGAATTTTTTGGCCAAGCAAACCTTACAAGCCTAGTAATGAACATGACCAGGTAAACCATTAATAAAAAAAAGGAAATTTAGTTCTGTAAATTTAAAATAAGATAAAGAACAATTTTTTTTTATATAATAAGTGTTTCTTAGAAGTTATTTTATGTTTGAAAGAAACGATGTTGTAAATGCTTTTGTATGAGAGAAAATATTTCATACTGAACAAATGCTTTGTGATATTGTGCGTACTGAATCTTGTCACTCAATTTGTTGATCGGCGTTAAAATAAAATAATGGGGGAAGAGGGTCTATCAAATTCTGCCCAATACGCACAAAGGCACAACTAAAACATTTCTATACCACGGAACGCCTAATTCCTTTTATTACGAAGCTTGGCCGTACCAGACATATAGGCACAATATTAGAATCTAATACTGAAACAGAAGCGAATACGGCAACGAAGGCTTACCCCAGCACATGATCATAAACTGTTGACAAATGAAAAACGACACATAATCTAAAGGAAATCAACTAATCCAACACAGCACAGCGCACATATTAAGAGACCGTGCAAGTTAAGAAACACATACCTCTTGGCACGAAGATTTTCACACACTGTCACAGAGAATTATTTGTAACAACAAAATCAAATCAGAGACCAACCGTAAGATATTATAATGAGTATAGTTAATGCAATATAACATGTACTGCAAGTAAATGGTATACTACTCATAGGCTGGTGTCTGCACACAACCGCAATTTTTTACTGCCACTGATCACGAACGTACGCAGTAGGATTTGCCGACCACCGAGCTTCTAGATTTCCGGCTGCTGCTGGTTTGAAGTCTGTGGAAAACAAAAATAGGTTAAGCATAGGCTATGGACCTATAGAATATAACCGTACAGTAGACTAGGTAACAAGCGCTAAGTCTAAATTTAACTTAGTCATAGCTTAACAAGTAGTTTTAAGTTGGGCTTTTGGGTTGACTTCTGAGTTTCCACTTATAACGGTCTCGAGAAGCGCGTCCAGTAGCTGCAGGTCAAATGTCTGAATCTTAATATCCAAGTACGCGTGGTCAGAGATTGAGCATCAGTCAAAGTGGAAACTAGCATAGCAAATAAGCACAAGGTTGAGGAAAAAGCAGAACTAATAAGGAAATAAACTTTGTATTCAACAGGTGAGGGAAATAACTTAAGGGTGTTAGGATTATGTTAGTATTAATCTATTAATGTTAGTAATATAAAATAACCAACGTAATGTGCACAAAATATATTATAAAGTAGAGTATGCAGGACCTACTTTAGTTATCGAGGAAACAGGTCAAATGCAACGTCAGATAAATCGAAGAAAGGGTTGCCGTGTAATAACAGAGGCGAACAAGTAACTAGAAGTACATTGGAAATAAATAGGTTTGCTGCTCAGCTGATAGAAGTTAGAAGGATTTCACGTACTTTTAGACTTGTAAGGTGGACGGATGCTTATGAGGAAGAAATGTATAACTTCATTAGAGAGTTGCTTGTTTCAGTATATTTCATTTTTGTGGGTTTCTATGTAGTTTAGGTGTAATGCTGTTAATCCATCTAATGAAAGTTATTGGAAGAAGGAGCTCCTAAACAATAACGCATCGCATCCCAATAAGGTGTAATAGATTTGGTTCATTACTGAAATGTTGGCACTTTAGTGATTATATGGAATAAAATACCAACTGAGTCAGAAAATACGGCCTTTACCAGACATTAAAATAAAAAATTTTCAAGCTTTACTCACCATTGCGAATATCATTGTGATAGACGAAACAATGATACCATTTCGTGGAAGATTAACCGTTAAGTTCAACAATTTCAACAGTTTCTGTATTACAATAATATTATAAAAAATTTGGAACAATCAGATGTATCCATAAATAATTGTATGAATGCATGTGTACAAAACCTAATATTTTACATTTGTTTTCTATGGTTGTTTTTGTTATATGGTAGAAATATACCATTATATCATCAAGCATGCTTGCTATAGGCAAAAGTTTTACCAATCAAACGCTAACAAATATTTCTAGATCTTTTTATCTAAAGATTATGTAGATGAAGTTCGATCAACATTAAAAAACACTTTGGATATATGACTTTAATATTTCATTAAATTAAAATTTATCAAACTTTTGCATCCTTGAGCAGTTTTTGTTAATTTTTGAGAAGTACTAGAAGAAGGTATTATCGATGCATGTGTCATGACACTGAGTAGAGTCCAATTTTCTAAACCCGTATGTTATATTTAGACGATATGCAAATTTTTATTTATCAGCAATGCGAGAAATGCCTTTCATGCTTTAAGCTTTTGAATTATGCAAAACTGTAACTCGTAGAAAATAGGAAAAATATGATTAACTTAAGACTCTCGGGTACTTACTTTCCATCAATACTTTCAGAAATTATAGTAACTTGACTGGCAATTAAACGAATAAGAAAACCAAGGAAAACCTCTGTCGTCGAGCTTTCAATTGCGGACTTTCCATTAGTTGATTTGCATTGCTAATGAACCAGTGAATTAAAAATTGTATTGCAAAAGGAATTTTTATTCATGGACTTTACTCGGATACAAAAGGGCAGTCTACTTGTCAGAATGGCAAATACTGTGATTAATGGCATGTTAGAAATGGGCAAAATAACATTTTTCCTAATGCTAATAAGATGTAAATATTGATATATTTAAAATTGAATAATTTATATTCTATGGCCTATCATTAGCCATTTCGAATGGACCTGCACCTTGCCGAAGTTCTAAATTACTAGAACAGGTGAAATGGCTTGCGTGTTCTAATGAGCTAAAGAGCCAAACTACAGGTCCAACCAAAGTAGTAGGGTCGTTAGTGAGGAACCAGACTAAGACAGGTCCCCGAAAGAGGGCAGCGGCTCTTTCGGTACTTAGATTGGCAGAGATCATAGGGGGTCGGTATGGCAGTCTAAGACACACTACCGCGATGTGGAAGGCAACGGGAAACCACCACATTACCTCCCAAGCATACAGCGTACTTAAGTTGTTACAAACATGATGGCATTCTCTGGGGTAAAAGATTCCGGAGTTAAAATAGTCCCCCATTCGGATCTCCGGGAGGGGACTACTTCGACGGATGCGATCGGAAAGTTAAAAATAAGAGTCGGGAACATTCTGCAAGTCCGAGCATGGAATGTTAGAAGTATGAAGCAAGTAGGTAAGCTAGAAAACCTAAAAATCGAAATGAATAGGTTATCACTAGACATAGTAGGGATCAGCGAAGTTCGGTGGCCAGAGGCGGGGGATTTTTGGAGTGGAGACTTAAGGGTAATTCATACAGGAGCAGAGGAAGAAAATTTGGGTGTGGGGATAGTTATGCGGAAAAAAATAGGATACTGTGTAGAAAATTACAAAAGAACGAAAGAGTACTCATGGTTAGATTAGAATCTAAACCGGTAAACACAGTAATAATACAAGTATACATGCCCACCTCTAGCTACAGTGACGAAGAGGTAGAAGCCATCTACAAAGATATCGAAGACATACTAAGATACGTAAAAGGACATAAAAATTTAATAATTACGGGGGATTTTAATGCAGTGGTAGGTGAGGGTAGGGAAGGAGCGGTAGTAGGTTTATTTGGTTTAGGCACGAGAAACGACAGGGGAAATAGGCTGGTAGAATTTTGCGACAAGAACAATTTAATCATCACAAACACATTATTTCAACATCATGCTAGAAGACGATATACGTGGAAGATGCCAGGAGATATAGGAAGATATCAAATAGATTACATTCTTGTTAGATAACGGTTTAGGAATCAAGTAAAAGACTGTAGAAGCTACCCAGAAGCAGATATAGATACTGACCACAACATCGTAATTATGAAGACCGCACTTAAATTTAAAAATCTGAAAAAAAGGAACGGAAAAAGGCACATGGACTTAGAGCAACTAAAAGATAAAGATATTCAAGTAAGATTCGAAAAAAAGTCAAATGAATTGCTGAATATCTGATACTAAGGAAGTAGAAACAGAATGGAATAACATTAAATCCAGCCTAGACATGGCGGCCAGAGATATTCTGGGGTATACACAAAAAGAAAATAAGAAACCATGGATAACAAAGGATATCGTGAATTTAATAGAAGAAAGACGAAAATACAAAAATAAATCAGACGAAACAGGAAAACAGAGATACAAAGCCATAAAATGGGAAATTATTCGAAAATGCAGGAAAGTTAAAGAACAATGAATTGATGAAAAGTGCAAAGAGGTACAAACTAAGATGGAAATAGGAAAGACAGACGAAGCATACAAATTAATTAGAATGAATTTTAGGGTTATAAAATCGTATAGCAAAAATATAAGGGACGCACGAGGAAACGTCATTATAGAAAACGTAAAGAAAGTGAGTAGATGGCAAGAATATATAGGGAATTTATATGCAGGAGAGGAACTAACTGCATTAGAACAGGAATCAGACATTGAAAATGATGACTTAGGATATCCTATACTTTTTAATTTTTAATAAAAAAATCCACTTGTGTATACTTTGTGAGATTGCTTGTTGGAGTGCATTATATTGTTTAAAATGAGGATAAAAATTGTACGGGTAGATATTTTTCCGGCATAGGCATGTTACATCAGTGGCCGTGACAGTACTGTTTTTATCTGTCCGTAAGTTCTTGTGAATTAATTGTTGCAGTTTGTAAATTATTTAAAAATTTCAAAGTATAAATATTGTTGTAGTTCTATTATTGTCAAATTATTTATGGCTGCACTAAAAAATAGTACGCGTCACAATCGGATAGTGTTTTTCTCTTAAACTTTGTCTGCTCAAAATCAAGCGTCAAAGTACACTATTCCAGTATACGTCAAAAAACGGTACGGTTTCCCGGCCTATGCCGGGAAAGTATTTTCCCGTACCGTTTTTTGACGTATACTGGAATAGTGTACTTTGACGCTTGATTTTGAGCAGACAAAGTTTAAGAGAAAAACACTATCCGATTGTGACGCGTACTATTTTTAGTGCAGCCATAAATAATTTGACAATAATAGAACTACAACAATATTTATACTTTGAAATTTTTAAATAATTTACAAACTGCAACAACTAATTCACAATAGCTTACTGACAGATAAAAACAGTACTGTCACGGCCACTCATGTAACATGCTTAATTTTTTTTTAATGTAATTGTTCACATATGATCCCAGCAGTCGCTGTTCCGAGGTCCTGTGACACTTTTCATATATCTTAAGCTTTACTGATATAACTCGACAACAACCTACTTTCCGAGCTGAAAATGCTCGGGAACGCGCGTTTTCTATATCGGCCAACATAAAAGCTTTTATCAAGGTTGCTTTTAACAACGTGTATTTTAAATTTAACAGATGAACTTATATAGCAATACGTGTACAATACAATTTATATCTCATTTAATTATAACCATAAGCATATCTAAAATATGTACTTTAGGAAATGTAAAAATTACATAAACAAGAGAAAATTTTATAAACACGGTTGAAAATGAATTTTAATCTACTTATTGCAAGAACAATAACAAAATAAGCTTCGGTACTTTTTGCACATTGTAAAGGATCCATTAACATAATGCTATGAACCACGACTATCAGATAAATTATATTTTAATAGACTCACTCCGTTTTACAGAAGAAACGCTGCAATACAAACAAATCCACGTAGAGACTGATGCCTACCTATACCATCTGCTATCAAGAGCTGTGGCGGCTATTGTTGCCTATTCACCAAATGACAGTGAAACTAATTATTATCTTTTCATATAACTCGCACCAAATAGCATAATATCAGGAACTATATCAGAAGTAACGTTCATCCCGATAATTTGCTTGCTCTATAAGAAATGGAATTAGAGGTGAAATGTGGTATTAAGTGCATACAACCAACACGATATATCGACTAATCGATTAATGGGTCGATAACTTAAAAATACTACATTCAGTTGCTGGTTTTACATAAATACGTTTCTTTTTAAAATAATTTACATATATTTGTAATCTATATGTTTTCAAACTATAATAGTGAGTTGAACCTGTATCTTGGCAATACAATTTACCTGTGTTTGGTTGAGATGTTTTACTTCACATGCGATTGTTTTTTGTCTCTCTCTATCAAGGCGTATTTTCGTAGGAATGTATCGCCTATTTATAAATCACTTGAAATGTAAATGTGTCTGGAGTTTTCGTTTTTCTCTAGCCATGAGATGAACATTAGTTCATTCCTGATCTTTAAGGCTATCACTGTATTTTACCTCGTCAGGCTGTCCAGTAGTTCCTACTAAATCAATTTGATGGTTTCGAAACTATCGCGCTGCTTGCCTCTTCCTTCCCTTTTGAACGTACTCAGCCTTTGATCAATAGCATTTGAAATATAATGTCGAGAACTGTTTAGAATGGTAGTGCTCAGTACGAAAAAATTTGTTGAATTGAATTGAACTATCGCAATCTATCAAATGATTCATTTTATATCGATGTATAAGCTAAGCTGTGAAAGATTTTGCTCTTATTCGAGCGTAACTCCCCTTAATGCTAATATAAACGATCAATTCAGGATCTAATATCAGCAAATATACTCCGTTCAACATGCTGTTTAGTAACTACTTGCAAAGAGACTTGCTTGCATCAGAGAGGAAAACTTTTTAATGAGCCGTGGTTTTCATATCATAATATTTCGGGCTGTTATAAATCGAGCACTTCATTTCTACTAACCCAACAGAAAATTGTGTAAAGGTAATTAATTTATTGGTGGCTATGGTTTTATACCTAAGCAATCTGTGTACAAGCTTTATTAAATTTCATTAAGTAGTTTTGCAATTAAGCGGATAAAAAAATTAGGGCAAATTTCTTTCATCGAGTTTTCAGTGCTCGCCTTTTCCATTAGTTAACCAGCATTGCTAATGAAGCACTTCATGGTACTAAATTAAAAATATATAGGAAAAGCATTTTAAGTGAAAACTAGGTTCAACATTAATTCCTATATTTTGGGGTGATATACTTTAATAAGGAATCGTATGAAGTCATTATTATAACTAACTGAACTTTTTGAAGCTAACAGATTGTGTAAAGCGTTTAATAATGATAATAAAATTAGTCTTTATAGCAAAAGCTAATTTCTAGAATTTTTCGTAAAATTGCATATTTTAGACTAAATAGTACAGTATTGTACTGAGCTATGGCACAAGACAACTGCTATTGTATGTGTAACAAAAATGAGTATAAATTACCTTTAAACATTCATTACCAACTCAAAACGTGCATGAATATTAGATAAAGTCATTGTGAAATTCTGGATAAGACAAAGTGTTGATAAACATTATGATGGTGCATCAAAGTAAACTGAAATTTCGTTTGTAATCATAGTGAGGTGAACATTTATTAGCGCAGACTTGTAGCGCTATAGATGGGAATAATTGGAGAGGATTACCATTGTGTGAGTCTCCCACTACCATTTATTTATGAATGTAGCTATCTATACACGCAGTATGTACGCACAATTGTCTGACTATATATATTGTATGTATTCGCAATTGGTTATTTATACACACAGTCTGTGTACAAGTTAATAACGCCAAAAACACCCATTTAGCTAAACCTAACACCCTTATAGTATTGTATGAAAACAAACTTCTCCGCTGGTAACAGTAAAGTAATTATTAGTGCCGTTTGTAGTGCAATAATTTTCATTCTGTAGGTGTAGTAGCTTAGTAAGGGTTAAGTTATGTCAAGTAAATCGTTTATTATGCAATAGTTGTTTGTTTGTGTCAATTGAAAATATTGAAAAGTTATTTGTGAGTGAATTTTTATTTATAAGTATATTTTATATATTCTAACCTTAACTTCAGATGACAGAGAAAATGTCAGATAATAATGAAAGTAACATTAATGAACACAATTTAAATCTTGACCAAAAATTCAATGACTATGAACAATTATCGATGTTTGTTAATGCATTTTGCAGAGAACATTATCGTCCACCTGTCACTAAAACTCGATCTCAAAAACAAGTTTTACACGAATGTTGTCAAGGTATTAAGCAAATTTCAAAATGTCAAGGAAAACGTGGGAATCAACATTACTATTACAAAAGTTGTTCAGCATAAACGCATTTTTACAGAGGTAAAAATGGACACTAACAAGAATGTTACTTAATCATAAGTATACAATCGAAAAAGACATTGTTGCCAGGTAAATGAAAATGATCATAAGTGACTATGATGTAACAACGGATTTGTTATTATATGGTGCCAAAGATGGAATGAATACAAATGTTTTGAATAAGAATATTGAGAAAAAGAATCTACGAAGGACATTCCCAATTTTCTAAAAAACTTTGTCCTACAAGTACACAATCAGATCAAAATAACCTGGTGCAATTTTGAACAGAAATTGAGGCAAATGGCAGTGTGTATGCTATATAAGAAGATGCCAAAGGAGTAGTGATTGAATCACTATCTATAACCTCCTCAGAAATGGTTGTAAATTATATAAATTAGCAGTGCCCCATTACACAAATAGATGTTGAAAATTGTAAACTTTTTGCATTTTGTTGTTAATCCAGTATAACCGACACATCGGAATTTGCAGCATTGCTAAAGAAACATATTTGACATTGATGTATTCTATAAGTGAATTTAAAAAAAAATATGTATGACCAATCCGCTCGTTTTTTAATTGACAAGGATTTTATTGAAATAAAAGCAATAAGCGGCATTTCGTCCAGTGCAACCATTTTACTTTGCAAATTTCATATTATTAAATATACTAAACTGTTATTTTATACTAGACATAATTGACAAATTTATGAGAATCGTATAATATTCGATAAATTCAAGAAATGCTTGTTTTCGCAGTCATATGAAGAATATGAATAGCAAAAAAAAAGAACTTATAAATCTCTACAAGTTTTTATAGGTACAAAAATAATATGTATCGCTTCAGGAACAATTCCTTAAAAATATGGATAGCTGTTAAGAAATATGGGTGCATTCTTTTAGAAACATTTACCATTAATGGGAGACACTACAACGAACAAAATTAAAAGATCATTTTGGACACTTAAACAATACATATAACATCATAATCTGCCAACGATTTATTTGTGCGTTAAGAGATTATTAACTATATTAAATCAAGATAAAATAAAAAATTATCAAAAATTAAACTAAAAGCTTTTAACAGTATGGATAGTGGTATTGAAATAAAATAAGATGCTGGAAGGATGTTCTGAATCCTTCACAGAGACGGGAAAAACATTATTTCATAAATAGTTAAAATTATTTAAAGTTTTAAAGTCCAAAATAAGAATTAAAATATTGGCAATTAAAAAAATGTCGACGGTAAAATATCAGAATCTTATGATACGTCGGTGAAGACGTGTTCGTGTTGATTTTAGAATGTAAAGTTTATTGTCATTGTCCAGTTATCATAGTTTAGCACATAATGATATTTTGTAATAAGATCTCTACTCCTAAGATAACATCTATAGGAATTGCAAAATCTGAATTTACAACATGAAAATTATGTGATATTTTGTAGTTGTCAACAAAAAGGTTGGTTGTTGTTATGCCTAAAAATTTAACATAACCCTTTTTAACGCCTTTAGTGTTATTAATAAGTTGGTTTTTTTATATAGTGGTAAAAGATTTTATATCCGCCGTGTGGGGACTTCCTTGTCGAAGCAAAGACATACCCATTAAAAATCCACTTTGGTGTCGGACTGGAGATCCATTGTCATATACTTTATAGAGATCCCGTGGCTAGCGTACCTGGACTAGGTCCTTCAACGCCGTCGCGAATTGGAAAAAACATGACGTTACGCGCAGTTTATTCCCTTCGAACGTCTGATGGAATCGTAGCAAAGATCATTGCCGGAGCATCGCCCTGGGGTGTCCATGTCTTTGCCGTAGGACATCTTCCATAGACTTCCAGGGCTCGTGTGATCTGGTTTTCGTGTTCTTCTAGAGATCTGTAAAACCTCTCTGTGTTCGACCGTAGTCATTTCTTAACGGTCTGCAGATTTGCCTCTCTTTAAAACTGAGCATTTCTAATGAAGCAGGAATCTCCAAAGACTCCCCTTAGAGTCTTGTTCTGGATCACCTGGAGCTTACACATGTGCGTTTCCGTTGCGTTGCCTCACACCACTGATTCCTATGCAAACGTCGGTCTGGTTATTGCCTTGTAGAGCCAAAGCGTGCTTGAAGCGTCTAGCCTATTTCGGCGATTGGTCAAGGGGTATAGCAGAGCCATAACTCCCTTAGCCTTGTTTGCCGCATACTCGATGTGAGTTTTCCAAGTGAGCATGGAATCAAGAATCACCCCTAGATACTTGACGTCTGAACACCAAAATATCGTTTCGTCAAATGCTCTGACGTCATCTCCAGGTCAGGGACATCGCTTCGAGGAGAAAACTGCCGTGCTCCTTTCTGGATTGACCTCGACTCACCAGAGTGTTAGTCACTCCTCGAGAGCGTAAATTGCCGTTTGCAGTCTCTGTATGATGAGGTGCGGAGCACGGAACCTGACTAAAATAGCTGTGTCGTCGGCGTATAGTGCCATCCTAGTATTTGCCGTTTTTGGTAGGTCGCTCACGAAAATGCCGAAAAGTGCACGCGAAAGGAGAGAGCCTAAGGGGACACCAGCACTGATTCTCCGTTGTCTACGAAGATTTCTGTTTTTTCAGAAACTGAATAGGTTAAGCCTGTTTCGCCATGATTGAGAGGTATTGGGGACGCCTTGTTCCTCAGTACTTTCGACATCCTCCACAGAAAGTTGTTTTTGGCTCGGAGTTTCTCCAGTCTGGATTCCCAGGCCTCATTTCGGGGCCGCCAAATTGCTAATCTCATTTCGGCAACCAATAGATTATACCGGAGTCGTTTCGCAGGATCCCAGGTTCTTTGTTACTGACGCCTAGCACGGTTCCTCTCTCGAATGAGGTTACGGATGTGCAGAGGGAGAATGTCCCTCTTACCCGCTATTCATCTCATGGAAGTGGCTCTACTGTCCGAAGTCTGTATGCACTCCACGAGGCGGTCCACTTGCGCATTTAGCACGTCAGTGGTCGGGATGTCATTAGACATCTTTTTGACCGACATTGCTAGACGGGCGGCAAATGCCGGCCACAAAACCCTACAGGTTTCGTTGGTGGCCGGGAATTGTTCCCCTCCAAAATTGAGTAGCACCAGGTTGTAAACAGAACTGAGTTCGCTGACGGCCCGGATCTTTTGGGCCACTTGGTGGAGTATCGCGACGTCTAATACATCTGATCTGTCTCTATTACCTTATTTAGTGGGTTCTGCTGGTCCTAAGACCTTGACCTCACGTCTGTCAGCAAACTGTCAGAGTATGCGTTCATTGCGATTTGCTACCTGACTGTTCCAAGACGGATGTTTAGAATTGAGTCCCCTGCTAAAAGCACAGGTTCTTTCGCATCCAACAACGCGTCCAAGTCCTGCGTGCTAAGCGATTCGGCACCTGGCCGGTTATAAACCGAGATCAGGCGTAGAGGGCCGAAACCCTCAAGTACTATGCATACTGCAGGCGCTGCAAGTCGTTCTGGGTCTGGCGAAACCATCACGTAGTGCTGCAGACTTGTTTTCGCGTACGCCGCTGTGCATCCTCCTACGCCATCTCGATTGTTGTAAAACAGCTTATAGTTGGGAAACCTGGGCTCGTCCTGTGCGCTGAGGAGCGTTTTGCTCCCCATGACAACATCTAGGTCGTGTCTCATCGCAAACTCCAGTAACTCAAATCGCTTTCCCATCAGTCCTCGCGCGTTCAAAAACTCTATCTGCAGGGTTTGCGTATTTCCGCGACGCCTATCTATTAAAATAGAAGAGTTGGCTGAGATCCATGCCGCAGGCAAAGAAACCCATGAATAAATCGCCGAAGTTTTTGGCTTCGGCGATTATAGACAGCAGCTTTCTGGCAATCGTAGTCTGCTTCTAGAAGTCGATTCCAGCGAGGGGTCCGATGAGTAAATCCCATTGCGCGCCCCCACAGGACGGTGTCTCTCTGGCTGCCGCTCTACCGCTAGGGGTGGGTTGGGCTGCCAGGCAGGCGTCTCCTCAACTTGCACCGCTAGGGGTGGGTTGGGCTGCCAGGCAGGCGTCTCCTCAACTTGCACAAGAGCTGGGCTCTTGGCTGTCGGTGTAGAGACGGCCGTAGTCAAGCCGTTGGCAATGCTGGCCTAGGAACGGGTTCCCACAGCTGCACCCGCGGCGTCGGCTTTGCAGGACGGACGCTGGCCGGTGCCCTAGGTTGCCTCTTGGCGACCACCCTTGACTTCGGGAATGCAGAGCATCCCCTATAGCTTGCTGGATGCGCGCCACCGTAGTTGACGCACATCACAGGAACTTCCCTGGTTTTCAAGCAGGTGTCGCTAAGGTGGTTGCTGGCGTAACTGACAAACTTAGGCGTGGCCTTGCAGTTCGTCTGTGTGTGCCCAAATCGCTGATACCAATGGCATTGTCATACATCGGAACTCCGGTGCGGTATCTTTATCTGCACTCGTAGGTGCAGCACATGCTAGAGCTCGAAGATTTACTTCGCCTCCGTGGACTTGGTCAAAGTGGCCATGACCAGGGGCAAGGCTCATCTCGGTCGCTCCTTGTGCATGCGTGCACACAAGAGAACTGGTAGTCCGCGTCCGACAAGTTCCATTAGGACGTCCATAGCTGCAATATCCTCCGGGATTCCCCTCAAGACCACTCTGAGCGGCTTGTCGTTCTGGAGGCGATAAGTATGATACTCCTCGCCGAGCTCGGGCAGAAAAGCCGTGATCCCAAGGTAGTCGGTCTGGGTCGCCGCTGTGATACTGATCCCGTACTGGGTGTTACTCGCTCTGGTGAACAGTAATCTGCGACGGTTAACCTCCGCCGCTATAGCCACCCACTTGTCCTTCTTGCGGAGAACGACAAGGAGGACGCGGTGGCTCCGGGCCGACGCAGGGTTCTCGCTGATGACATCGGACTCCATTTCTGCTGATTCTTCTGGCTGCGTGGTAATGGGTTCATACCGATTCGTCGTCGGCAGGACGGCGGCGGTGAACGTCTTGGGTTGTTTCGAAGTCTACTTCGCTTCGGCGTCAGGTGCCATGGCAACGTCAATAGTTTTGTTCAATATTTGATTAGGATTTATATTAGTTCTCTTAAAGATAGAAGTACCTGCTCTTGTATTAATTAAAAATGTATTTTTTGAACCAGTCATCTCTATCGAAGGCACTACAAAATTCGATAGTGTTAAATCAAGATTGAAAATTGCGTTTCTTTCCCCAGCATTCTCTGTGGTTTGACCTTGTTTTCCGAAATCGGCTGCGTGCCTACAGCCTGAACCAATGCTCTAGGACCACGTTTGCTAAACCACTACCTCTATATCTATTTTGATTAAAACTATTATTTCCCTAGCCTATTCTGCCACGGTTACTATTTTACCATCGACAATGCTGTTTATTATTATTGGGACTTAAGTGTTCACGAAATTCATGAACCACCCTGTGACTACCCAGTACAACACAGGATGTTGCAAATATTACTGTAAATTATTATTAATAATGCTAGGTAATAAGTTCACAATCGGTTTTGTATGCTGTGCAAGTATTACAACACGTCCTCGTTAGGTATTATTATTTTATACGCTAATTCGGTAATGAACGACTTCGATGTATATGTGTAGCCAAAAAATCTATTGAATAAAGAAGTATTCAGCATGTTATAATCATAAAACTTTGCTAAATCCATAACGACCATCCAACCTTACACGAAGATCATGTTTGCTGAAATATTTCACAATAAAATTACTTTTAGGTTTTAATAAAACGAAAATGGGAAACAATAAATTGATAGAGTAAAAGGTAGAAGAAACTGTCGTAGTGAATTCGAATTTCATAGTGCAGCAAACAAAACATATCGTTGACAAAGACGTAAAAGTCCTACTGTACTTTATTTTACTATTGATGACAACTTCGTTCGTTATGAAGATTTACAAAAGTTATGAAACAGGTAAGACGAGATTTGTCTGTCGGTCACTAATATCGTATAACAATGGTGCTTCAATCGACTACTTAAAATGTTGTGCCTTTTATTATTTTTTATTTTTACGTTGGAAACTTCCTGTGTGGTAGTATAAGTTAGTACAGTATGATTTTTTTATGTTAATTTAGAGGGAAATACAAAAATATTTTTCTTCTGTATTATCGTGCTACTGAATTTTTATACTGATCTAACATTTTATGACGGTCAATTTGGAATAAGTTAAACTTAAGTTGCAAAATTAATTGATGACATTAATAATCAAGCTAAACGGACATTAAAGCAACAAATACCAGAAACTCAAGCAACAAGAGAGATATTCGGGATAATCTTTTAGCGCATTTTAATAAAACTATTTAGGTAATCATAGAATGTGGGAGCGGATTAGACGCGGCCCAAAAAGTTGCCGCTTGAGGTGGCCTTCAAATATTAGGGATAAAGTGGTTAGGTCGTTTATGGTTTAAATGTTAATTACAAAATTCTTGCATCTTGTCTTGAATATATTAATTCATTGACTTTAAACGGAGACAGTCTGCCAGATAACGAAAACGTAAATATGGCAATGATTAGTTCAGAGTTTTTTAATCATGCAAGTAAAATTATACCACACGAGACACGAATATAACGGATCTCCTGATAAATTGCAGACATCTATATCCATGCTATAACTTTGCTTGACGCTAATTCCGAATGTTAAAATGATAATGCAGTCGCTTTTGTTAAAACTCTCCTTACCTGTAATGCACGAGACCTCGTTACCACAGAAAATACGTTAAGGGATATAATTTACATTCTCGAAACTCGATTATATGTGCAACATCAAAAGTGCTCACCGCGAACATTTTAAACTTACAACAAAATCCCATTTCGAACGGACTTGCACCTTGCCGAAGTTCTAGATTACTAGAACAGGTGAAATGGCTTGCGTGTTCTAATGAGCTAAAGAGCCAAACTACAGGTCCAACCAAAGTAGTAGGGTCGTTGGTGAGGAACCAGACTAAGACAGGTCCCCGAAAGAGGGCAGCAGCTCTTTCGGTACTTAGATTGGCAGAGACCATAGGGGTCGGTATGGCAGTCTAAGACACACTACTGCGATGTGGAAGGCAACGGGAAACCACCACATTACCTCCCAAGTACACAGCGTACCTAAATTATAATAAAATGATGGCATTCTCTGGGGTAAAAGATTCCGGAGTTAAAATAGTCCCCCATTCGGATCTCCGGGAGGGGACTACTTCGGAGGATGCGATCGGAAAGTTAAGAATAAGAGTCGGGAACATTTTGCGAGTCGGAGCGTGGAATGTTAGAACTATGAAGCAAGTGGGTAAGCTAGAGAACCTAAAAATCGAAATGAATATTTTATTATTAGACATAGTAGGGATCAGCGAAGTTCGGTGGCCAGAGGCGGGGAATTTTTGGAGTGGAGACTTCAGGGTAATTCATACAGGTGCCGAGGAAGGAAATTTGGGTGTGGGGATAGTTATGCGGAAAAAGATAGGATACTGTGTAGAAAATTACTTACAAAAGAATGAAAGAGTGCTCATGGTTAGATTAGAATCTAAGCCGGTAAACACAGTAATAATACAAGTATACATGCCCACCTCTAGCTACAGTGACGAAGAGGTAGAAGCAATCTACAAAGATATCGAAGACATATTAAGACACGTAAAAGGACATGAAAATTTAATAATTACGGGGGATTTTAATGCAGTGGTAGGTGAGGGTAAGGAAGGAGCGATAGTAGGTTTATTTGGTTTATGTACTAGAAACGACAGAGGAAATAGGCTGGTAGAATTTTGCGACAAGAACAATTTAATCATTACAAACACATTATTTCAACATCATGCTAGAAGACGATATACGTGGAAGATGCTAGGAGATATAGGAAGATATCAAATAGATTACATTCTTGTTAGACAACGGTTTAGAAATCAAGTAAAAGACTGTAGAAGCTACCCAGAAGCAGATATAGATACTGACCACAACATCGTAATTATGAAGGCCGCACTAAAATTTAAAAATTTGAAAAAAAGAAACGGAAAAAGGCACTTGGACCTACAGAAACTAAATGAGAAAGATATTCAAGAGAGATTCGAAAAAAGGTCAAATGAATTGCTCAAGGATATCGGGAAAATATCTGATACTAAGGAAGTAGAAACAGAATGGAATAACATTAAATCCAGCCTCGACATGGCGGCCAGAGATATTCTGGGGTATACACAAAAAGTAAATAAGAAACCATGGATAACAAAGGATATCCTGAATTTAATAGAAGAAAGACGAAAATACAAAAATAAATCAGACGTAACAGGAAAACAGAGATAAAAAGCCATAAAATGGGAAATTATTCGAAAATGCAGGAAAGCTAAAGAACAATGGATTGATGAAAAGTGCAAAAAGGTGCAAACTAAGATGGAAGTAGGAAAGACAGATGAAGCATACAAACTAATTAGAATCAATTTTAGGGATATAAAACCGTATAGCAAAAATATAAAGGACGCGGGAGGAAATGTCATTATAGAAAATGTAGAGAAAGTGGGTAGATGGCATGAATATATAGGGAATTTATATGCAGGAGAAGAACTAACTGCATTAGAAAAGGAATCAGACATTGAAAATGATGACTTGGGATATCCTATACTTAGAGATGAATTTGAAATAGCATTAAAGGGTCTGAAAAATGGTAAGGCGCCGGGTACAGATAAGGTGCAAACGGAGACTCTAAAAGCCGCTGGGCAAGCAGTAACAGAACGTCTCTTCTAACTTGTAAGCTATATGTATGAGACAGGCGAGATACCCAAAGATTTCAAACATAACATCATAGTAACTATACAAAAAAAGAAAGGCGCAGATAGATGTGAAAATTTTCGAACAATAAGCTTGACAGCACACGTATCAAAAATATTGACTAGGATTGTACAAAGACGAATGGAAAAACGGGCTGAAGAAATACTAGGAGAAGACCAATTTGGGTTTAGGCGAAACAGGAGAACACGGGAGGCTATCTTAGCTCTGAGGCTGATAATGGAGAAAACAATAGAAAAAGGGGAAAGCGTGTATATAGGGTTTGTAGATCTGGAAAAAGCATTTGATAATGTAAAATGGAAAAAAATGTTCGAAATACTCAAACAGATTGGAATGAGTTATAGGGATAGACGGATAGTACATAGCTTATACAAAGAGCAAACAGAAGTAATAGAATTAGAGCAGGAACGTAGAGAAGTAAACATCAGGAAAGGGTAAAACAGGGATGTTTCCTATCCCCACTAATTTTTAACTTGTACATTGAGGAGGCAATGAATACTGTCAAATGCAGGAAGACATTTGGAATTACTATGCAGGGACAAAAAATAGATATGCTTAGATTTGCAGATGATATAGTGGTATTAGCATCTAGCAAAGAAGAGTTAGAAGCTGCTCTCAATGAAATGGAAACGGTTCTAACAGAGAGATACGGTATGAAAATTAACAAAAGTAAAACTAAAGTACTAGTATGCAAAGGAGGGAAAAATAAATCAAAAACAAGAATACAAATATGTAACACGAACTTACAAGAGGTTAAGGATTTCTGCTACCTAGGAAGCCAAATAACGCAAGATGGGAAAAGCACAAAAGATATAAAACAAAGATTAGCACAAGGTCGTGCTATATTTAACAAGAAAAAGCTACTACTGTGTTCAAAGACCACAAACATAGAAACAAGGAAAAGATTGCTCATAACATATGTGTGGAGCACAGCACTGTATGGCTGTGAAGCCTGGACAGTGGGAGAAGCGGACAAGAAAAAGGAAGAAGGCTTTGAAATGTGGTGCTACAGACGTATGATGAAGATATCATGGACAGACAAAGTTAAGAACGAAGAGGTACTAAAAATGGTAGGGGAAGAAAGAAATATGTGGAAAACGGTAAAAAATAGGATAGATTTGATGATAGGCCACATACTACGGCATGAAGGAATAGTGCGGAATATACTAGAAGCAGAGATAGGAAAAAAGAGAAGAAGAGGTAGACCTAGGTTAAACTACTGCACACAGATAGTGAAAGATGTAGGCTGTAGGAGTTTCAGGGAAATGTGTAGGCTAGCTCAGAAGAGAAATCAATGGAGGTACGCATCCAACTAGTCCCAAGATGACGAAGAAAGTAGCTGCACTTAAACATGATATTTAATATAAGCAACTACAAGCATTGGAGGGGCAATATTCTCGAATAATGGTAATTGCGTGAAAGCATTTACTGGAAAACTATTATTTCGGCAAATGTCTAAGTGTTGGGGATCTTGGCAGCCACAGGTTGCTTAACCCCCTTCAATAAATCTCAGTGAAAAAGGGCATAATATTAGAAACAATAGAAGAATCATGATATTTGTTATAAGCAACTACAAGCATTTGATGGGCAATATTCTCGAATTATGGTAATTGCGTGAAAGCATTTACTGGAAAACTATTATTTCGGCAAATGTCTAAGTGTTGGGGGATCTTGGCAGCCACAGGTTGCTTAACCCCCTTCAATAAATCTGTGAAATAGGGCATAATATTAGAAAACATTATAAGGGGAACCGAGAAATTAGTGCAAGTACATGTCCAACCAGTTTTGTGACGGGAAACCCAATGACGAAAAAATAAGCGCAGACAAATCTGATGATTATTATAAACAACTAGTTGTTTGTTGTGAAATATCTGCAACTAATGTTGACTGTGCGAAAAGACATATTGGAAAAAATATTAAATGTTCAAGTACTGGGGGAACTTGGCAGCCTCAGGCTGCTTACCCCCCTTCGCAACCGTTCATTTACATTTCCAATGCTCCTCACGAAGGTACTACATTGGCCAGGAGGCGAGTTTTTTGTTGCCTGGAAATTTTGAATTTTGCCGAACCCTTGCCGTTCCAGGCAAGGTAGGGATCTTTAACGTGCGTGACAAGACTCACACACGGGACCTCCATTTTACCTCTCATTCGAACGAGACCGTATTTTTGTGAAAAATGCTCGCCTAACATTTTTCAAGCGGACCCTGTCGGAATTCGAACCCGGGACCTTGAGCGTAGTAGTCACACGTATACCAACTACGCCACGGAGCCGCCGCTCCCTTCATATACCGTTCATTTACATTTCCAATGCTCCACCCGTAGGTACTACATTGGCCAGGAGGCGAGCTGTTTGTTGCCTGGAAATTTAGAATTTTGCCGAACCCTTGCCGTTCCAGGCAAGGTAGGGATCTTTAACGTGCGTGACAGCACTCACACACGGGACCTCGGTTTAACCTCTCATCCGAACGAGGGCGTAATTTCTGCGAAAAATGCTCACCTGCCATTTTTCAAGCAGTCGGCCGTGTCGGGATTTGAACCCAGGACCTTGGGATCCGTAGTCTTACGCTTACTACATTGATCCACGGCGACGCCTCCCCCTTCGCAACCACTGAATGTCGGAGAAATAGGGTATATAATTGTAAAACAATAGAAGGTGACCGAACTGCATCTAACAAGAAAGAACGGCGCCTATGATGAAAGACAACAAACATAGAACAAAAAGTTGTTGAAAGCGTATGTGTGGAGCACAGCACAGACAATATGCCTACGAAATACGAGCAGTCTGAAAAGCAGACAGAAGAACAGTAGCGGCCTTTGAAATGCCGTGCTTCAGATGTTTGAGGATGGACAGACAAAGGTAATAACAAATAGGTTATAGAAACAGTAAGGGAACAAGGATATCTTTGGGAAAAAATATGAGAAATAGAAGGGCATAATACGTTCTAAGGCATTTTTGGGGAATAGTATGGGATATATGACAAGCAGAGATAGGAAAAAAGAGGCGGATGTAGACCTAGATCAGATAGTGATAGATGCAGACTGTGCAAATTTCGGGGAAATCTGTAGGTTAGTTCAGAATAGGAAAAATGATGGTACGCGTCTAACCAGTTTCAGGACTGAAGACCCAATGATGATGATGACAACAAAATCGTAAAGATGCTGTGTCTTATGCTACAAATATCGAATCATTAGGCAAACAGTTTAAAAAATCATTTATATCAGAGGTATTTTCTGTAAGCTTAGCAGAAATATACGTGACCGAAAATGTAGTACGGTCACTTATTCAAAAACTGTAACTCAGTAAGCACGCGTTATCATGGATGTGGATAACTTCACTTCCCTACCAGAAGTAGTAGCCAAATTCGTTAACATGAGCAAGACCACATCCAAACCTAGTTCCTCAAATATATTTTATTATCAAAATAGGTATCGTAATTGCAGAGGTTTTAGACGGCCCCGTGGTAGAGTCGTACAAGTACATGAGTTTCATAGTCATTTAAATCCAAATAATAATAATCAGCATGGTCGATGGAAAAATAGTGGCCGAGGAAGAATAGGCCGAGGGATAATAGTTTTAATCAAAATAGATATAGATGTAGTAGTTCAGCAAACGTGGTTCCTAGAGCATCGGTTAGGGCTGTAAGCACAAAGTCGATTTTGGAAAACGATGCCGAACCCCAGCGAATGATGTGGGAAAGAACGCGATAATTTTCAAGTTTAATTTAACAGTATCGAATTTTATAGTACTTTCGACAGAGATGAATAACTGGTTCAGAAAATACACTTTTAATTGATACAGAAGCAGATATTTGAGAGAACTAACATAAATCCTAATCAAATTTTGACCATTGCTTTAATTAATAACATCAAAGGTATTACAAATGGTTATGTTAAACCTTTAGGCGTAACAAAAACCAATCTTTTTGTTGATAACTACAAAATATGACTAATTTTCATGTTGTAAATTCAGATTTTCCAATTCCTGTAGGTGCTATTTTAAGAAGAGATTTTATAACAAAGTTACATTGTGTGCTAAATTATGATAACCGGAAATGACAATAAACCTAAATGGTGTAAAGTTTGCTATACCAATTCAGTTTGGTTCCAAAAAAATAGTTTTATTATTTCAACTAGGTGTGAAATTATCAGACCAATCCAAAGTTTAAAATATCTTTCTCAAGTAATAAACAAGTAATTACGACCAAAAATTTTTGTAGCCCGAACATAGCATCAGTTGACTGTCCGGTGGTAAAAATAATAAATACTACACGTGAAAGTGCCGTTTTATAAATTTGCAGCTTAATACCATTCCTTTAGAGATACTTGATGTTTCAAATATTGAAAATTAAACTACTTACCGTGATTTGAATTTAATACAACAACTTAACGTAAGTGAAGTACAAGATTATCTAAAAAGTGAATTAGTTGAATTGTGCTGTAATTTTTCAGACTTTTTGGTTTAAAATCAGACAAATTAACGATAAAGAACTTTTATACAGTGTGTACAGTATAAAATGCAGTACATGGGGATTTTGTAAACTGTAGGAGATACGATCTTGGTTAAATGGGACAAAAGTTGCATAATCATGAGGGTATCTCAGATCGGTTTTCAAATTTCAAAAAAATTTTCATAGGTTACTAGATAGAGGCAAAAAACACAAAATTGACGATTTCATTATTTGCTCGTAGCTACTACTACTACTAATTGAAAAAGAATGTTCAAGTTTGGTACATCATGGTAATTCCCCATTGCGCTTCACATTTTCAACTTAGATTTTGTCTAGGGCATCTAGATTTTGCGTGACGATGTTCAACTTTTTAATTTTAAATAGCCGCCATATTGGATTTTTACATTTTTGAAATGCTGACAAAACACCCTTTCCAAAGAGGTATAACATGGCTATGTTTGATTGAATCAAAACACTAAAACTCACATAATTATGTTTTGGTCGTAGTAGGCTTTAATTTCCATTATGACAAAGAGAAACAATTGCTCTAAAAATTTTAAACTCAATTTTCAGTTGTAATAAAAACAGTAAAAAACGTAGAAAATTGAAAATAAATCTGTATTAATCAGAACTTACATAACTATGCATTAACAAAGAATAAATACAAACTAGCATCTATTCAATACAAAATATTATTTAAGCTGTTTTTAGTTGTCATTCATGTTCAGACAATTGCAAATTAACAATCAAGGAAAAAAATATAACAATAGTCAGCCACATAAATTCATTATTTATTTTAAATGTTCAAATAACCCCCCATTTTGTTGAACACACAACCGACACCTTTTATAAACATCTTTACAAGATCGTCTTATCATAGTTGGAGTTATTTTATTTACGGCCTCTTGGACTGCTTGTTGTAATTGGCCTACATTATCATACGTTTTTGAATACACACTACTTTTTAAATGGCCCTATATAAAGAAATCTACAGGAGTTAAATCCGGTGATCTCGCCCGCCACTTAATTGGGCCCCGATTTCCAATCCAGTTTTCATTATACTCAGAATTAAAAAAAGTTATACTAATCAGAGCATTATGTGGTGGAGCGCCATCATTTTGAAAAATCATATTTTGCAAAGTAGCGAGTGGAAGCTCCATTAGTCTATCTGCTACATTTCTCTGCAATAAATCTAAGTATCTCGCAGAGTTTAAATTTGCATAATAAAAAAACGGACCTATAATGTACCTTCCAATAATACCAATCCAGACGTTGAATCCCCATTTAACTTGATGTCTAACTTGGCGGTTCAAATGTGGATTTTCATCTGACCGAAAAATTGTATTTTTGCGGTTGAACATACCACAATTCGTAAATCAACTTTCTTCAGACCACAAAATTGTATACATATGCAAAATTTGAATTTTCGTTGCACTTTCTGATGTACCAAGCACAAAATTCCATTCTTCGAATTTGATCTTCAGTACGCAATCCCTGACATGGTCGTTCATGATATGGATGGCACTTGAAATGTTTTAAAATAGCTCTTGCCGTAGAATGAGCAACACCTGTTATATTCTGAATTTGTCTAAGAGAAGTACGAGGATTTTCGACAACTGTTTGTAAAACGCTGTTTTCATTATCTTTTTTAATTTGCCTATTTCTCTTAGACAAGCCAAAACTACCATAATTTATTAAATTATTTTGTAATCTCCGAAACATACATCTGTTTGGTTGATGTTTTTCTGGGTATTTATTTAAATACAATTCAGCGGTTTTAACATCATTCCTTCCAGAAAGAATAAAACATTCTAACATTTGATATTTATCACGGTTAGTAAAGCGATCCATTTCAAGCGCAAATGCTTTGCTTAAATTTCTATGTAAATTAATTAACTGTTTTTTTAAACTGCACTACTTGAAACATAAAATAAAGGACAAACTTTGACGTTTCTCAGATGTTTAGCAATTGTTTCTCTTTGTCATAATGGAAATTAAAGCCTACTACGACCAAAACATAATTACGTGTTTTTTGGTATTTTGATTCAATCAAACATATCCATGTTATACCTCTTTGGAAAGGGTATTTGTCAGCATTTCAAAAATGTAAAAATCCAATATGGCGGTTATTTAAAAATAAAACGTTGAACATCGTCACGCAAAATCTAGATTCCCTAGACAAAATCTAAGTTGAAAATGTGAAGCGCAATGGGGAATTACCATGATGTACCAAATTTGAACATTCTATTTCAATTAGTAAACTAACTACGAGCAAATAAAGAAATCGTCAATTTTGTGTTTTTTGCCTCTATCTAGTAACCTATGAAAAATTTTTGAAATTTGAAAACCGATCTGAGATACCCTCATGATTATGCAACTTTTGTCCCATTTAACCAAGATCGTATCTCCTACAGTTTCCAAGATACCCATGTACTTCATTTTATACTGTACACACTGTATACAAAAACTTGAAATATCGGATAATGCTCGAGTGTACTCTAAAAACTATACAACGTCTCGCACTCAAAAAGAGGAAATTATTTGTCAAATTGGGCAAATGGTTGAAAATGGAATAATTGAGCCTTCTGTGGCTAACTTCAACCACGCTGTACTACTTGTTCCCAAAAAATCTTCGGACGTCGATGGCAAAAAATCTTAGAGACTTGTTGATTTTCGTTAGTTAAAGTAAAAATTAATATCAGATAAGTTGCCTCTTCTAAGAATAGACAATATCCTTGACCAATTGGGTTGTGCAAAATGGTTTTCGGTGGTAGATTTGCTTTACAGGTTCCATCAGGTGCCCCTTGAGGAAAACTTTCGCGTTATTACTTCTTTTAATGAGGGATTCAGGTTCTTTGTGTTTTACTAAACTGTCCTTTGGCCTATCAGTAAGCCCAAATAGTTTTCAAAAGAGGATGTCCATTGCGTTTGCGGGTGTTATCCCTGAAAAAGCATTTTTATACATAAATAATTTTATTGTAGGTTGTTACAAAAATCATCATTTTACAAATCTGAAAAAGGCTTTTGAAACATGCAGGAAATTTAATTTAAATTACATTCTGAAAAATGTAAATTTTTTAGAATAAAATTACTTATTGGAATAACAAAAATACGGACAACGGTATCTTGCATCTAAAAAATTTGTTGCTTTTGCGAATTATTATAGACCATTTATACCGGGTTTTGCCGAAATTTGCATGCAGTTAAGTCAATTAACGCTTAAAAATGCAGAATTCAAATGGTCATTTGAATGTAAAAATGGTTCCTCTCCTTATAAAATTCCTATTCACTTATTGGGTAAAGAAATAACAAATACATTTATTAAAACACTTACCCTAAACGGCCTCATGTTAAGGAACTTAATAAAGTCAATATACTGTGATATCATTCTAAATCAGAAACACAAATCCAGTTAACAAACATGTAAAAATAAGATAATGTAAGTGGCAAAAGGAACTGGAGTAATAAACTCAATTGTTAAAGTTCAAATCCTCATGCATTATCTATGGGTATTATCTCTGATATAAAGCGACTTTCACCATAGTCAAGCGTATTTACTAATGTATAAGCGATTTATGTTAATTAAGATGGAATTTTAATTGTATACAATGGTTAAATATATTAACAGTTAAGTCCGAGGACATAAATGTGTTTATATTTAAACATATTCTTAAGTATTGTATAGAATAAACTTAAGTAAAAGAGAAATAGTTAAAATAAGACTGAAAGGTTTACTTAGCCGATACATGGTAATTAGCCTCAACTAAATTATTAATAATAGGTGAAGCTGGCAGCTTAGGTAATATTCTAGAAAATGTATTTTATGCCTTGCGGTAATGACAGAATTAACCAAAGAATTAGATGTATGTGGTAAAAGAATTTTGAAACATAAGTTAGCATGTGGTATACTAAACTAAAAGCAAAAATATTTAGTTTTTGTATGTGAAACCGGAATGAGCTTTTGTAAAGCCTCCAGAATAATAGAATCATATTCTAACGAACTTTCTAATTGTTCCTTGGCCTTTATTTCCAATACATATAAGCCTATTTTATGTAACATATTTATATCACGTAAGTAAATTTATTTTTACAAAAATTTATGTATATCTAACGTTTATTAAGACGGAATTCACACTAATGCTTATCTACCGCAAGAGATGCGCATTTATACATAGCAGTCCTTCATTCAAGAAAAATATATAGAAATCGTCTTATTAAACCTCCAAGAACCACGATTAATCGTCCAGTCTTATCGTTAAATAGATACGATTCTATACATTTCCATTGCAGCATCTGCGAATCATCGTTTCTTATCGCTAGACATATATGAGGTAGCGTTAGTAAAAACTGAATAAGCGTACTTTCCAGAATGTTTCATACACCTTTAATTATTGTTACAATATCGGATCATCGGAATAAAAAGTTAGAATCTGGATTGGTAAAACTATGCATCCCTATGGATGAACCATAAACGAACAAAAGATAACATATCGATAAAGATAGTACCTTGTGTTACAGAAAAGGAACTAGAGAAAGGCAATTAAAATACAGATTGATATACAGAAGATGCTGCAATACTGTGATTTTATTAAAAAATGCCACCTTGGTTAAAATAAAATTGGAAAACCAATAAAAAAGAGACAAGAAAATAAATATGAATTTCGAAAATAGAATATTAAGCGAACATGTAAAATGAATGCCAATGCAGCGCTTGGCGATTTCAGTGCAATTCTGTAGTACATAGCCGATATGTTGAGGAAATCGCTCGTTTAAATAGTAGTCTGTTACTAACCTGGAATTACGAGGTGGTGCACAATCTTGTTGAAACTAGCATTAATTAGAAAACCTAAATATTCTCTCCGTCTAAATTCTCTTGGATCAAATAAGGACTTACAATTCGGTCATCAAAGATTCCATGCCAAACATTCACAGAAAAGCGAACTTGATTACTATCTTCCTGCAACAAATGTGGCTTTTCTATAGAATAGTGGTGCACTTATTTCTACGATTGAATATTTCACAATTTTAAAATTTATATTCGCCGGTCCAAAGAATTTTGTTTGCAAGCTGTAAATCATTGTCTAACTGAATAATAAACCACTCACAAAATATTGCTCTTCTTTCCGAATCTCCTGTATAAAGTTTTTGTACTGGAAAGTATTTGTAGTCATGGTATTTATATCTCTTAAATATTTGGTTCGCACTTTTGGAAATATGTCAATGACATGCAAAAAATCTGCACAATTCGGTAGGGTTAATATGTAAATGTGCTAATAGATTAATTTCAGTATTTACTTCTACCCGTTTCGGATACTTCATTCTTGATTTGTTAATGACACCTTAGTCGAACGTGTTTTTACATATTTTATAAAACATAGTACGATTTGGCTGGCTTCGTTTAGGGTGCAAATTAAGGTACTTGTGGGATACTTCTGTAGAATTACTGTAGCTTTTGATATACAAGTCGTACATGATTTTCGTTTCATTTAACGACTACCGCACCATATTTCAACCAAATTCTAATTTAAAAACTATTAGTAACAAGGCTCGTAATTGAAAACGATGAAACAGTTCAGAATTCATTTTATTTGACAGTAACACACTAAATCCTTTTTACGAAAATCGCTTTTCTGCCTTATTAATGTTAATTTAAAAAAATATTGGTAAGAGTTTCAAGTAGAGTATAATTGAGAATTCTGGGCCCTCTTTTCCTCCAGCAACCTCATTTCCTTACACATCTGGACCAAAGTTACATGTAATTTCCCATAAGGAGGATTTGAGGAGAGGGATTTCCTCCTTGCTGCCCTCCTTGCTCGGACACCCGCACATCAACTATTTTGATTACGTCACATCCGCCTTTTTTCCGCGAGATAAGTTTTTCTCCACATTTCCACCCACGAGATAAATCTATCTTGTTTGGTATCAATTAATATTAGATTTTTCTCAGCTACCTGAACTTTTAGGAATTTTTTAGATAGCATCATCCCCCACGGAGCTACCTTCATTTTAAGAATTTTTACCAGTAACGATTTCTGACCGTTCTTATAAATTTTTTAACCATGCGACAAAATAGTTTAGAATTTTACGCAGAATCCGAATCTGCAGACAGATTTAAAACTCGACCACCCCTTACCGTTTTACACATATACCCCTTAGCAAACATATAAAGGATTATTTTTGTATCCTTTAAGATAAATGAGTAGTAGGATTGGATGATCCGAAACAGATCCACCTTATGGGATCCACTCATTGGATTCACCGGATTCACCACTCGGGGCGTTCTTTCTTAGGGTATGATACATAAGTTTCCCAACCAGAAAATTTTTGAAAACTAAACTGCAGGAACACGAATACCAGCTACAGCATGCGCGACAACCCTAAACTCTTCCTTAGCGCCTTAAAATTTCTAAGAACCTTTTCCACACTTTTTCCACACTTCATTTATTTTGTTTTATATCCACTTGTTTTATATCTAGATCCATGCTTAATTATAACCTTCTTGCAACTCATTCCTAAAAGAAAATCTAAAAGACATTCTTAAAACTTTTTATTACAGACAATTTTTTACTAATACAGTTTAAATTTTGTAAATCACATTTCTAAACACATATTCACAATTTTTATTCTTAACCTAGAACTCCTCACATCGGCTTATACTTATTAATATTTATTTCCAAATAGAGCATCTTTTCCAAAGACCAACCGGCCCCACGTGTTTCAAATTCCTCTGATTTTGTTATTATGGTTTCGCTTAAGACCTCGTACATATTCTCCAGATTTCTAGAAGACGTTATAACCATATTTTTTGTGTTAAACGATTTCCCAACGGTAGTCTTTTCTACCATTTTTGTATAGACGCCGTAGAGCTCGCAACTCACTTTTATTGCTGTATGTTGTGTTCTTTCTTCACTAATTAATCGAATAAACCGCTCCTTCTGCTTCCTAAGAAACTCGAACACTCCATCGTTGACACTTGCGTTTTTTATGCGATAGCTAGCCATACGGTTGTTAAACGCAGTGCTAACGATTTCTACACCATCATCGCCAGTAGCGGTAACTATTGCATTTTTATGTCTGTTGCTCCTCAAGTGTGGGGCATACGTAGTTTTTTCCATTTCGAAATCGCATACTTTACACAGCATTTGTGGTTGTTTCGTACAAGACCTTTTAACAGCTGGCGGAGCTGAACGTTTACGGCTTAATGACATACCGTGTTGTTTTTCCTTGTGTCGTAGTTAGTTGGCCATTCTCGTAAAAGCGGTACCGCAAGACCAATAGTTTAACTACTTTGCTGCTAACGGATGTATACTCCTAACCCTGGACGATGTTACACAACGACATTTGTTCTGGTGCCGTTTGAGAGAATATTTCTAGGTATAGGAAGCACCACAAGGGTTGCAATTAAAAATATTTTCGGATGGCATTTTTCTTCGACCAGCTTGCATAAATAGCGCCATGGTTTATATACATTTGGAAAAAATCAGAAATTGCCGGGGACACTCGAAGAGTGCACAAGCGCGGTCGTTAGTCCAATTAGCATTAATACCAAGTATTCCGTACTTTCGTAGGTTGTTCATTTCCTAGAACCAAATCTTACGCATAGCGGTCGGTAGCACGTAATTATTTCTAGAGTCGGCAAGTACTCGATACCACCCAAATAGAGAAATAGATGCTCGATGTCTGTTAACTTTCGCTTCCTTCGTAAAAGGTAGAAAAAACTCGGTCAATCATCCGTCTAACTTATACTTCGACCCGCTCCCACTTTGATAATTCTCAAACATTTTTCAAACGACAATGGTCTCAGAATTTTTAAACTACCGATGTGAAATCCTTTAACACAAAAAATATGGTTATAACATCTTCTAGTAATCTGGAAAATATGTACGAGGTATTAAACGAACTAATGAGAACAAAATCAGAGGAATTTGAAACGTGTGGATTCGGTTGGTCTTTGGAAAAGTGCTCTATTTAGAAATAAATATTAATAAGTAAAGCCAATGTGATTAGTTCTAGGTTAAGAATAAAAATTTTGAATATGTATTTAGAAATGTGGTTTACAAAATTTAGACTGTATTAGTAAAAAATTGTCTGTAATAAAAAGTTTCAAAAATAGTTTTTAGATTTTCTTTGAGGTATGAGCTGCAGGAAAGTTATAATTTAGAGGGTATGTCTGTAAAACGGTATGGGGTGGTCGGACTTTATATCTATTTACAGATTCGGATTTTCGTAAAATTCTAGACTAATTTGATGCGTCGCATAGCTAAAAAATTTATAAGGACGGTCAGAAATCGCTGCCTGTAAAAATCTTAAAAAAAGGGTAGCTCCCTGGGGGATTATGCTATCTAAAAAAATCCTAGAAATTCAGGTAACTGAGAAAAATTTGATATTAGCTGATACCATACAATATAGATTTATCGCGAAAGATGAATTGGTTAGTCGAAGAAAACTATTTGGTTCAGAATGTTACCCGCAAAAATTCTTAAAGTGAGGCTAGCCCCCTGGCGGATCATGCTATCAAAAAAATTCCTAGAAATTCGGATAGCTGAGATAAATCTGATATTAATTGATACCAAACAAGGTGCATTTATCTCGTGGGTGGAAATGCGGAGAAAGATTTATCTCGCAAAAAGTATGTGTGTAAAACGGTCAAGGGTAATGTGTCGCATGGCTAAAAAAATTATAACGATGGTCAGAAATTGCTTCTGGTAAAAAATCTTAAAATGAGAATAGCTCCCTGGGGAATGATGCTATCTAAAAAATTCCTAGAAATTCAGGTAGCTGAGAAAAATCTGATATTAACTGATACCAAACAAGATAGATTTATTTCGTGGGTGGAAATGTGGAGAAAGATTTTTCTCGCCGGTGGAAAGAAAGCGGGTGTGACGTACTCAAAATGGTTGATGTGGAGGTTTCCAAGCAAGGAGTGGAGCAAGGAGGGAGCAAGTAGGAAATCCCTCCTCCTCAGATCCTCCTTATGGGAATTTACATTTAAAGTGTGTGTGGAAATGAGGATGCTGGTAGAAATGAGGCGGGTAAACCGGCTCAAATGCTCTACTTGCAAAAGATCTCCACAATTCGGTATGGTTAATATGTAAATGTGCTAATAGATTAACGTCGGTATTTGCTTCTACCCTTTTGGGATACTTTCTTCTTGATTTGTTAATGAAAACCTAGCCGGACGTGTTTTTACATATTCTATAAAAAGTAGATTTGGCCGGCTTTGTTTAGGGTACAGATTAAGATACTTGTGGTAGACTTCCTTGAAATTTCTGTAGCTTTTGATATACAAGTCGTACATGTTATTCTTTTCATTTATCGACTACCGCACCATATTTTAACCAAATTCTAATTTAAAAACTATTAGCAACAAAGCGCGTTATTGAAAACAATGAAACAGTTTAAAATTAATTTATTTTGAAAACAGCACACTAAAACCTTTTTACAAATAACCGATTTTCTGCCTTATTAATGTTATTTTAAAAAAATATTGGTAAGAGTTTCATATTGTTGAAATTGTAACTTTTTTCTATACATTGATGTAAAAATCCAATAGGGCGAACATAACCTAAAAAAGGTTGACTATAACGCAATCAAATCAGATGGATTTGGAACATCTTGTAAATTGCCCTTAAATGTGGAATTAGGCCTTGTGTTACCATATTAAGTTTCGTCATTCCAACTTACATAACAACGGAGTTATTAAGAAAAGTTGAATATTGGAAAATTTTTATTTTAGCCAATATCTAGCAATCTATGGACAACATTTGCAGTTTAAGGTTGGCTATGGAATAGTTTGATAAGTGGGTAACTTTTATATAATTTTACCACCATTGTATTTCTTATGGTTCAGAATATAGCAACGACGTGTCTTCATTCGTGATTACTGCTTTGTACGCAATCGTTTACTTAAAAATTCGCGCTTATATTTTATTTACCTCTATAATAAAACAGTCGTAAGTGTTATTTAAACTATCGTAGTTCAGATAATAAAGAGATTAGAAGCCATAGTTCTTTAGCTGTGCTTTAAGTCTGTTCTATCTATCCACTAATTAACCTGCATTGCTAATGGTTAACCTTAGAGTACTATAATAGTAAAATACGCGACCGGCCTAAAATTCCCTCAAAGGCTATTAGAATTGAATCAATAATGAATTTCAGGCTCAAACGTAAGGAAACTACTTGAAACGAATGTCTATTAAAGCATCCGAATAGTGCAAGCATAAAATTACTAAGCATTAGCAGTCCCTTGAGAGTAATCCTGTTCACTGAACTACTATTTTATGACATGGTAGTGCATTTTGTAATTAGTGCTAGCCAGAAATCTGGAAATAGGCAAGCGTTGGCAAATTAAATTATCGAGCTCTTACATGGATTATCACATTTATTGTAATAACCCTTACTTGCTCATTCTCTTTGAAGAGCTATAAAATATGTAAATAATGGTATCCGAAGTTGTTTAAAACTGTGTTGGCAATGGGCTCATAATTTGGTTAAGTATATTTTGTATAGTGATTTTCTTACTACATCCAGTGGTTGCGGCTCGTTCCTATAAAATTAGGTAGAGCACTAATGGAAAACGTATAAACGTATTAATATGAGTAGTTTATAGTCTTAGGTAAAACACCCATTCATTGGTTGTCGTTTTTTACAAATGAGTCAGTTATGTGGTTGGCAACATTCTCAGTGGAACTATTGCACTTTCTCACACTATAACAGTGCAAGTGCACTTTTTCTTCAGGTTTTAAATTTCTATAAAATTTTTTGCGTTCTTGAAATTGTTTACTGTTCGTAAGACAAGCTAGAAAATGGCGTAATTAGTAATACAGGTAAACAAAGGACACGGCAAGAGAGGAGTACATAAATATTTTTACAGTGTGAATTCTATTTTTTATTTATAACAAGTTGAAAATGCAAGGCATTGTCGCAACGAACTTCCAAATGTAAACTTACTTTAAAACAATTTATGTATCGCACATTAATTTTGGACCTATTTGAAATTTTTGATAAAATTAATTCCCGGGGGTCGGGTATCCGTGGTCAGATTTTGTGGGGGTACCATATTTCGACTCAGCTATGTTAGGGAGTCCAAATATGTATCGCACATTAATTTTGGACCTATTTGAAATTTTGATAAAAATTAATTCCGGGGGTCGGGTATCCGTGGTCAGATTTTGTGGGGGGTACCATATTTCGACTCAGCTATGTTAGGGGAGTCCAAATATGTATCGCACATTAATTTTGGACCTATTTGAAATTTTTGATAAAAATTAATTCCCGGGGTTGGGGTCGGGTATCCGTGGTCATATTTTGTGGGGGGTACCATATTTCGACTCAGCTATGTTAGGGGAGTCCAAATATATATCGCACATTAATTTTGGACCTATTTGAAAATTTTTTTTTCCCGACGGAATATCGCGGGGGCACGGCGCCCCCGTGGCCCGATTTTAACTGACATCAAAACTTAAGCTCTGGACACCGAGCTGAATCGATTGATGTATCACACATTGATGTCCGACCATTAGAAAGGCCTCGGACGGACGGACAGACGGACGACAAATCGATTTCATAAACGAACGAAGTTCGTTGAAAAATTTATTTTGAATTTGATCAGTATTAGAATTTGCATACTATATAGTTATACTACAAAGTCAAACATTATAAATTTATAACATTTGGTAACGACTGATTTTACTCATAAAAAGTTAGGGTTTTTATACTATTTTTATCTAAGAGAATGTTGTTTTAACGGACTTTTCTCCTATTTAATTATGATTAATAGTTTATAATCAAATAACGTATAATTACCATATATCATGGAAATATACAGTACTGTTTAATAAACGCTATTATAGCTCACTTAATACAATTTTAATTAGTATTCCTCCTTTGTTAAGCTAGAAAATAGGGGAAGTTCTATTATAAGTGGTGATTTCGTTATTTTTAATTCTCGGTTTCACAATTTTAAAATAAACTGTAGTTATAATAACACTAAAAAGTAATAATATAATAAATGAGGTTTAATCCAAGATATCGAATTGTGCATATATGATATTCTAGCTTCGCCATTATTTTCAGGTTTTTATTCATTGGTTATAAATTTCTTGTAATTAAACTACATGGTGTTCACTTCTTGTATATTCAATTAATGTACTGAATTTAAGTAATTGGTATATGAGTCCTTCATGGATAGTTTCTTCGGGAAAGTATAACTTTCAGTTTATTTTCATTAATCTTGTTCCTAAGGAGACTATTCTTAAGTTTTTTGATTTCGGAAAGTTCTTCGTGATTACATTAGGATCGTACAATGCTGGGATTTGAAGGCGTAGTCGTAGAATTACACTGTTGTAGCTAGGCATAGTGATGACGTACGAGATCGAGAATTCTCATTCTCGTCTCGATCTCGTCTCGAAATTCAAAACGAGGTCGAAACGAGAAACGAAAATCTATTTCGAGACGAGAACGAGAAACACTTAACTCTCGTCTCAATCTCGAGCCGAGAATTCTATTCTCGAGTTCTCGAAATATCCAGTACACAAAAAATTTTTTTCAGTAACTAAGGTAAAGGCTATACCAGTGAGAACTTCGGATTTCTTGTTTTAAATAAAGTTCCTATCAAAATAAGAAGATGTGTCAATTTAAGAAATTTCAACAATTACTTTTATTTTAGTCGATATTAAAAGAAAAGTTTGCTTCTTCAACTGCCTAGTAGCAACCGAAGAGCATCGTCAACGATATTGTGTTACTATAATTGTCTTCAACTGCAGTTCAATTGTTCAAATCTGGCAAATCTCACAAGAAACAAAATTAATAACCGACTTTACAATTCTGACTCCTGAAACTTTGTATACCTATTTATTGTGTGTTTTAAAAGTTAATTGTAAAACTATGCTATAAACACAAATTTGAAGTTTCAACTTTAAATTAAGATACAATCGCTTGAAGGTCCTCAACATTTTCATATTCGTTATGTCGAAAAGTTTCTACGTTAGATAGATCATTTCTGTTTAATGTAAAAAATCGAGTTGAATTATTGGCATTAAAGCTATCTCTAGGTCTAGTATTTACAGATATTAGTTCTAGTCTGTTTTGAGGTTTGTGCGAGTTCTCTGGTGAAAATACCTTTAGAGGTTTACCAAATACTTGATTGCTCGTGAAAAATATTGATGGAATATACAAAGGTATATTTATAGGTTGGATAGAAAATCCACTATACAACTTGTTGTGAAAATTGCTGAAATTGTCTAATTTTTGGCAAATTATAATTTTTCGTTCGTTGCCATTGTTGCGTATTATAATTATTAAAAGAATGGTGCATTTTTATGATCGTAATGGAATGGTTTCCTATCAACCCTTTGTTTGTAATTATGTTGATTATTTTGAAATTGATGTCGGTTGTTTGTTTGCTGCTACATTGAGACATGATTTATTACCATTAATGTGGCGTCGTTGATTGTTAACGGTTTTTACAACATTAATAGTGTTCTTAGTTCTGCAGTCGTATTAGATATCAGCACTAATACCGGTGTTGCGTCGTCTTGCAAAAATAGTGCTGCTTTTGATGATAGGGTATCATCAGAGCTTCTATTCTTCTATTCTGCTATTAAATAATACTTTTAAATAAATGCTTCTATTAAATACAAAAAACAATATTATGGGTCTTCTAAGTCAAAGTCTAAAGAATAACTAAATTCTTTTAAATAATCATCATCAATATTCTTGTCAGGTACTAAGTTATTGTAACGTTCTTTTGCATCATCTGGTATAAGAGGAAAGAAGGCTTTCAAACCATCCATTTTTGCCTCTGAAATGGGTTTACCCTCTGGCCAGAGTGGGGTTGCAACAACTTTTCTACTGACTTTTTTAGATATATCTATTATATTTGGTTGTGAGTTCCTATCATAGATTTCTCTTGTGTATAGAAGATTTTTTTGATCTTTTTGTAAACAAATCTCATTCGTTTTAAGCCAGTTGATTTTGTTTCCTATAGCAAGTATATGATTAATTTTTATAGTTAAAAAATAACAATGTTTACCTGACGTCTTTTTTTCTGTTCGTAATATTTTTCTCTAAGCTGCTGGTAATCATGGAAGCCAAACTTTCTAGTACATACACCTGAAGCTTATTTTTTCTCCTACAGGTTTGCATCATATTCATATACTCTTCCGGAGTATATATACGTTGCTGATTTTTCAATGCTTTCTCAATATCCGAAAAATCTGCATCATTTGGTAAAAATGAATAACCAAATACAAGAAAGTTGGGGTTAATCCTTTTTCAGAGAAATGTGGTTTTGTAGTATTGACCGAAGCATCAGAACCTAATAAATATTTTTTTGCAAACATTAGTTATGAAAAAAATTAAGATATTACCAGTTTTATATTCCTGTTTTGACCTCCACAAGAGTCAGACCACAGTCTTAACTCTTCAATTACATTGTTATGTTGGCAAGTATATACTTTCTCAAACAAGATCCAACTACCAGCTTCACCTTTAACCCATACCATACAATTCCCTAGCTTTTCTTTGCTCGAGTGAAGCCAGATTGTATATCCATGGTTACCTTTTATAAAAACTACGTTAGAAGATATCCTAGACAATGGAAGTGTTTTCTTCAAATCAAATGTCAATGTTTCAATGGAATCTTCATTTTCGGCTTCCCTCATGTCATTTTTCAATTGAATTCTGGCCATACTAGCTAACTCTTGGTGATTTTCCAATTCATTTTTCAATTTGTTTATATTTTCTTCGTCAGTCTCATTTTGTAATTTAGCATTACTAGTATCACAAAAGTTGCAAGTGTCTTTTTTCGGAGATTTAAAACAGAGATTGGAATTAACATACAAAATTCTCTTATACTGTAAAAATAAAACATTCATGCCAACAAAACTTGCTTTATATAATTCATATAATTTCGTCAAATTTAGTTGTGGTGACAAATACTGCCTATTTCCTGTTAGCGATTCTCTACAGTAGTGTGATTTGAGTTTGAAAAACTTCTAATGTGATTCATAATAGCCTCCATACAAACGGGATTGAGTTTTTTCTATTAGAATGCTTTTCTCTATTATCAATAAAGGAACTCGATCGCGTTTTTAGCAAAGCGGTATTATTGCGCTTGATTGTCAAACCATAAGTATTTATAAATATGTTGCGGCATACTACTTGTTTTTTTATTGTATAGCACCTACTAAAATTCCTTCTGGACTCTGACACGACTTTATATCTTCTTTTAACTGGCTTTCGTTGAACACGTGCAGCAATATATGCATTTTGAGTTGTATAATCAGCAAGTTATCAAAATATTTGAAACCCTTTTTTTCGCTCTTCAACCGAAACCTTTTCATGGCATTTATTTGGACAACAGCAATTATTACTGTTCAAAAACTTTTTAGCTAGGGTTTGTTTTCCTCTTGAAATAATATGATTCTTGTTAGAATTTTTCACAATTTTCCTAGTATGGCGGTCTTGTGATGGAAATTTGCGCTTTCTCCCTCTATTGGGGCTTCCATTTTCTATATTTTCCTTATTCTCATCCGGTGAGTTTTTAGTTTGTACCTTATCTTCGCCTTCAATAAGTAAATCATCTCTGTCACTTCCACTGGAACTGGGCTCAGATATAGGGTTGTCTGCACTTTCCGTATCATTCGCAATCTTAATAACACTGGCTTCTTCTTTTAATCCGTTTATGAAATGGTTTTGTTTTTAAATTGGATGTTCAGACTGATCAGAATTATTTTTAGGTAACAAAGGGATACTTGTTTCCCTCTCTCCATATTCATTATTTTGTTATTGACAAGCGGGTAGTCTTCTAAAAATATCCCCATATTTTTGATAGCAAATAAATTATTGACAAATGTTGCATCACCAATATAATTATTTAATAATTCTGCTCCGCTAGATTCGGTGACTACATTATTTCCATTATTGTCAGAAGTATTTTCATCTTCTGATGTTTGCAACACCTTATCGTCATTACTTCCCTTGGTGACAAAAAAACTTGCACTGTTATTGTTCCCCGTACTGTCAAAAATTTTTTTCTTGGTTATATTTTTTTGTATGTTATCTGCGTTCTTATACTAAAAAACAAAAATATGTCAAATACAGTTAAGGATGCTTAAGATATATAAAATGCATCATTTTATAAGGCAAAATAAATAAAAATGTAAAACATAAAAACTAACGACATTTTTGAATTCTCTAACCCGACAACTTTTTAAATAATGATATGCGACATATTTTAAAATTTATTCTATCTTGCCCTACTTCCTACCTCTTTAAATAGTCAAACAAAAACAGTTTTAAATAATTTTAGACATTTTTTTTATTTCTCTATACCCTGTCATATGGACAAAAGTTTATAAGGAACAGGGTATAGTGAGCTAAATATTCTTCTAATAAAAGCAATAAGCATATCTTATTTTTGTGAAAGTAAGAATTGCTAGCAGAACAATCTTGTATAAAGTGTACATACCTGCTTTGTAACTAGCTGCAAAATCCTGGGACTTCCAGCAGACATTTTTGTAAATATTATTAAATTTAACGAGCTTACTATCACAGATTGATCACATAAACAACTTACTATACACTGCGAGGAAGACCAACAGTGACCGTTATTAATTTTTTGACATTGGATTTTTGAATGAGGTATCAACGATTGGATCGTGTTTCTGGTGCGATACACAAGCAACCAATAACGTAAAAGAGATTCAAACCGCTTGGATCCTTCTTGCAAAACTAAATATCATGTTTAAAGTGCGATGCAATAAGCAATCGCGCGGGTTGGTTCTGTGTTGCAGAAATGTCAATACTGGATAATAATTAACTGAGTGGTTCCAAGCCACTTGGATTTTAATTTTCTTAATTTCGCAAATAATAAAATATATGGTTGATCTAACCAGCATGGGTCGATCTTGCAATTTTGACTTTATCAATTGACGGTATGGTCTTGCACGCCAAGATGCTTGGAACTTTATTGCATAATATTGGAGGAACAGTGTTTATGATCAATATCCAATTTTTAAATCTAGATAACTAAAAAATAACGTAAGGTATATTGTAAAGATAACAGGACACATATATTAAAGTAAAAATGTGTTTATCTTAAAATTGGCCATTTTATGGGCTGCTTCCTTCTTGCATAACACAATTCAAATTATATAATTATGATGGTTTATCACAGGTTGAGAGTCCAGTTGAAAGGTACTGTAGATAATTTTCCTATTTACTTCTCCGTGTTCAGTGTTCATCCGAATTAATTTTTTCCCACTGAAGACGGACGAATATTTCGATATGAACAACCATTCCTGCGATATCGATTTCAAAGAACGTCATTGTATATGTCTCTTCAGTTTCTTTATAACACATGGTTTTCTTGTTGACTGTATTTTGACAATCATTTGGAATAACATTTAAATTTGTACAATTAAATTTTTTACTTTGTTTTGGGTTTCACAATTTATGTAGATGTTTTGGTCACCGGCGTCTATCAATGTCCATTTATCGTTTATTCAATATTGAATAATAGCGCCTAGATGACCGTTACTTCTTCGGATTGCCATCCGGTTGTTTGATTGGACATTTAGTTGGTTTCACAGTTGTTCTTATTGTTACCCTTACTTATTGGAAGTCTTTCGCATTGTTGTGAAAAATTAGATTGCATGCCTTCTCTTGAGATTTATTTACTTTTAAAACTTCAGCACTGTTCCAAAAATAGAGAACTTCGATGAAAGCACAATGGTTACCTTCTTTTATAAATGTGAATCAATGTTGTTGAGTGTGCAACTTTAAGCTGGTACTACTTGAAAACATTTTTCTTTCTTGGAGTTGAGTATTAGGGTCTCTATTTTAATATGCTTCTTTAAAATCAATAACGATGTCTTTTTAGATAATTTGAAAATAGTTATCACCGACTTTGAGCACACATATCGTATAAAGTATTCCCAATGTTCATTTTTTCACATACAGGTAAGTCGACAGATCTTGCTTTTTTAAGTGGCTATTTCCTTCCAGGACTATAAGAAATTTGATTTAGTTTACACCCTACTTTAATTTGACTTGCGGTACTCATATTGGGGCGCCTCCTTGGCTTAATTTGTTCGCGTGTGACTCGGCTACTCCATGGGGGCTCAAGGGCTAGAGCCCCCCATGTTATTTTAAGGAATAGGTACCGTAAATAAACTTTTCAGCATAAATTAATTCATCGTAAAATGATTACTCAAAACTAGAGATCGAATGCATAAATGCTTTCAGCCCGGCATTTTTAAGTGGTCTCAGTAAATAAATTGTAAATGCTACGTTTACAATGAAAATGATGCATGATGTCGAAAACAGATATGAATAGTAAACATATCACACCGTCGTCCTTTCGTTAGCAACCACATCTAACCGTTTTAATGAAAATTAACACCAAAATGCATATAATTCTTTAAAGATTTGTGGTTTAAATGATCAAATGTAACACTGATATTAATATTTTAAAATTATTTAAAACAATTACGTTTCTCACTATATTCATTTTACATCCTAGTATCCTACATTTAAGCAATAATAAATAAATACCTGTCCTAGATATTTCGACAGTGCTCTCTTCACGTAAACAAAACTAGTTGATTCTCCTTAGGACATAAGTGAGGGCTCAATTCTATTGAGCCCAGCTTCAATGTAAATCTTATAGGAAATCGAACGACGACGAATTCTGTCGAACGCAAATAATAACAGCTTCAGATAGCTTTAACAGGGCTCTCGTCAATAGAGCCTTTACCTTCAGTACTGTTGGTATTTCAAGGTGTGTGTGTTGTTGTGGGGTACTAATTTGCGTGAGCGTAGAGATTATTTCACTTGTTTTCGTTGAAAATAAAGACCATGTCTTGTTCTGTGAGTGTAGTCGTAGTGTATAATTTTTCAACCAAACTTACGAAGTAAGTTAGGTTAATATAATCGCTACGTCGTCGTCGTCACCGCCGTCGCCGCCGTCGTCGGTTGCCATATTTCCATAATGATACAATAAATAATATATATGTACCTTGTTTAGTTTTTTACGCTGATTATAAATATGTTATACACTTTTCGATATCTCATTTAGTTTTCGAGATAATCGAATTTATTTGAGAAATGTTAACAGTACAAACTAATATAAACTTTAATAGATATCCAAATGATTCTTATTATTATTTCGGCTTCAGTATCACATTATATAATTTTTGTGCAAAAAGATCAATTAGTTCGCGAGCCTTTAGCTGTAGTTCATTGCGCTGAAAATGGCAGGGATGTGATACATGGAGATCACTATAAAGCAATCATTCCTAATTCGGCTGAAGATATTCCAACCGTACATCAAACTGACTTATTCGGAGGAATCACAATACCCGGGACTAATCACAGAATATATGTTAACAATTTTAATTAATTAATCTCTATTTTTCTGCTTGTTTGAGTGGTACTGGGAGCTTATATCATTAAGTAGTCCGACTCAAACTTGATTAAAACAATAAAATTTATTAAATTATATTTATAATAATAATAAAATTTTGTTTAACATTTAAGTACTAGTTATTTAATTTAAAATATATAATTTCCTTTTATAAAATTTCCGTAAGTTTGGTTGTAAGGCGTACATGCGTCTTAGATTTTTTTGATTATTATTTTGAATTATTCAAGATGACTGAAAATAATATTCGTAATATAATCGAAATTAAATTTAAAACTCTTCCGTTAGCAGAAAAAGTGAAAATTAAGAACATAAGCCGTCCGACACCGGATTTAAATACAAAACAGGTAGATAAGTTTGGAAATGCAGTTTCACAAGGCATTTTTCAAAAGAAATTTATAAAAAATGTCAGTGGATTTCTGGATGCTCTCAATCGAATGCTCTATTTTGTTTTCTTTACATTTATTTTATTGTGACGGAATGGACAAAACATGGTCGGGATAAGGATTTAGAGATCTGAAGCATATAAACGATAAAATAAAAAAACATGAAATTAGCAAGCACCATATAAAGTCTTGCACGGATTTGGCTATGCTAGGTTCCGCGAACATTGCGGTTCAGTTAAATTCCGCATATAGGCAGAACATTATGAAGCATAATGAGCAGGTGACTAAAAATAGATACATTTTAAAAAAAATTATCAATTGTATTAAATTTTGTGGAAAGTTGGAATTGTCATTGAGCGGACACAATGAAAAAGAAGATTCCGAAAACCGTGGAATTTTGTTAGAATTAATTGATTTTACTTCGGAATTGGATGTAATTTTAAAAGAACATTTACACAAAGCGGTTAAAAACAATATAGTGAATGTTCAGTGAAACTCATATGCAGAGACAGAAAAATACACATTACTTACAAACTATGCAAAAATTTATTTGGAATTTGTTTGGCTAGCATTTTGGTTTATATGCAAATTTGATAATTAGGAGGTACATAAATTTCAAACTAAAAATGAATGTACCTCAATTCATATTTAGTCACCTTTCAGCTACGGAAAATTTATCATTCCTAAGTCTAATATTCTTTAAACAATTTTTAATTATATTAAAACAAATTTATTTGCCTATGCTAAGTCAAAGTTGGTGTTTACTTATGTGAAAATTTTTAATTCTTTTACGTAGGACTTCTTAAACATAAAGTCGCCGAAATAGTTGTGGGTTCTCGGTCTTTAAAGCTTAATCTTATTTGCTGAATAATAGTTTAAGAAACGGCATTTTTGTAATTAGCGACGGTTGAAAGTCGAGAAATAAGCCAGTACGGAGCAATTGAATTACTGAGCTTCTACCTTGATTACAACTAAAACAATGCCACAGTCCTGAATGAGGATAACGTTGCAACTATACAATCTTAAAAAAACCAAGTACTGTACTATTGAACTTTAAACAAATGGTCACAATTACAAAGCTTTGGAGGTAATAAGAAAGCATTACGTTTCAAAAGTTCAAGATTCAATTTTTAGATCGGTTTCATGCTAATTGTCTAACATCCTGAAGTAATATCTTTTTCCAGTAAAAGCGTTTTAGTAGTGCTTTGGTACAAACAATAATATATCAAAATTTAGATATTATTTGTTTTTGTTTTAAACAGTTTTTTATTCTTATATTTGAATCTAGATAATGTTTTTATCTTTTGCGACTTAGTGGCTTCAAAGCTAGGAAATTTGGTATTGTATCGGTATAATGTATCAATGACTGCTCTGATACTTTTATTAGTTGGTTTCTTGTTACCACGTTTATCGTACCTTACATGTGATTCTCAAATGCTCCACCCGAAGGTACTGCATTAACCAGAAAGCGAGTTTTTTTACCTGGAAAATTTGGAATTTTGTCGAACCTTTGCTGTTTCAAGCAAGGTAGGGATCTATAACGTGCGTGACAACACTCACACACGGGACGTCCATTTTATGTCTCATCCGAACGAGGGTGTATTTTTGTGAAAAATGTTGGCCTAACATTTTGCAAGGGACCGTGTCGGATTCGAACCTGGGACCTCGGGCGTAGTAGTCACACACATACCACTACGCCACGGAGCCGCCTTACGCGCGCGTTTATCATACCACTGGCACCCTACTTAGTTCTATTTTTAATAAAATATCCGGATATCACTGAATTTTGCCGGGTTGATTTGTTGTCGTCGGTTGGGTATCACATTTTCCAAATGTTCCTTCAGCAAGTAAGGTTAACATTAACAGTAGGATCGTTGAGCTTATATTCGTTGGGATCTTCTTGGTTGCTCGTTGTGTCTGAATTAAATACATTTTTCTTTATACTGGTTTAAGATTCTGTATCCGCTGTGTAGGACTCTTCCTTGTCGAAACAAGAATATACCTACTAAAATTCCATTTTAGTGTCGGAATCGAGATCCCTTGACGTTAGACGTTTATGGGGTTACCGTGATTAGCGTAGCTATCTTTACGCGCAGTTCATATCTTTCGGACGTCTGATTTTGCCGAGAGGAAAGCAATGCAGTGATTAGTGCTGGCTTTTGTGATCTGCGAAATATCCGTAAAACCTCTCTGGTTCGATCGAAGCTATTCCCTGACGGGCAGCAGGTTTGCCTCTGTGTTAAGATGAGCATTTCGAACAAACCAGGAACTTCAAAGACTCCATTTAGTGCCTTGTTTGGGATTACTTGGATCATTGGCATGTGCGTTTTTGCTGCGTTGCCCGCTGATGCCCATGCAATCGTCTGTCAGGTTATTGCTTTGCAGAGCCTAAGCTTGTTTGACGCGTTAAGCTTACTTCGGCGATTAGTCGGGAGAGTACAGTTGTGCTATAACTCCCTTAGCTTTGTTTGTCGCATATACCATGCGGACTCTCCAAGTCAGTTTCAAATCAAGACTTACTAGGTATTTGACGTCTGGTCTGCAACGTATAAGTGTGTCAAACACTCCGACGTTGCCTCTAGGTTGGTGAAGTCGCTTCGAGAAGAAAGCTTTCGTGCTCTTTTCTGGATTGACCTTGACTCGTAGTTTGAATTATCTGCATGAGGTGTGGGACACGTGGTTAGGTCGTTAACGAATAGTGCCGTCTGTTTTCAGGCGAAACCATCAATGGTGAAGATAGGATTTCGTCAGTTGGATGAAAGGCAGAGAATCTCTTTTTCTAGTATCTTGTAGAGTAACCCAGGGTACTATACCTTGTTGAAAGCCTTAGACAGGTCCATGAACACTGCGCCGGTCGACTGTCTCTAGTTCAACCATTTCCCGATGTGCTTTACTTCTCGTAGTATGTGGTGAACAGTTGTTTGTCCTGGGTCATCCAACGTTTCCTTATCGCTGTTTGCATTCTCCGCTATTTTTCCAGTCACCTAAAACAAACTATAATTAGTCAGTAATTTGTGGGAATGCCGCAGATTTGACAGCTTTTCGGAGCCTTATCACGTTTTCCGTCTTTCACGGTGTTGAAAAATGGTGAATCCCAGCATGGCATTAACTATTTCGATTAACATCGTGATGGCGTTTTCCGGTAGTTCTTACAGAAGCCGGTTATAAATTCCGTCTGGTCCAGGAGCCTTTCTAAATCTTAAGGCCTTGATAAGGTCATTTACTTCTTCTATTACGGTAAAGTCGATTTCGTGCGGTTTGTCGCTTCTTAGCTGCCTTGTCACGGTTATCGCTATCGATGTGCCGAAGGTCTGTTTGAGCATATTTTAGCTGGAACTGGAATTCCATTAAGTTTGCAAAGGCTTCTACATTTTCTGAAGCTGAATACGCTAAGCCTATTCCGCCATAGATAGGAGGCATGGAGAACGCTTTGTTTTTGTTATTCATTTATTATTCATTTTACTGTCGGCTATGCATAGGCCTTGGCTCAACCTAACCGTACAGCCTGAGAAAAATAAAATGTTTCTTATCAGTAATTGTACATGTTAATCGGTTGGGATCTCACGTTCTTCATATGTCGCCGGTTGTCTTGGAATGAAGAAATAATGAGTTTTCACTTAGCATCTGAGTACCAGTAGTGTAGTTTCCAGGTGTAGTTTAACTAAGTTGGAGTATGTTGTACGCAGTGCTAGTTGTGTGAGCGAGTTGCTATAGAATTGTACTGTTTCGTTATTATTGCCGCTAAAATTTGTTAACTAGAATATCAGTAAGAAGTTTTTGGATTGTTTGAGATTAGGATCGGATGTTCGGTAAAGGAGTAAAAAATTTCTAGGTTGAGTTTGGTTTTGAGGCGTGCTTGGTAGGAAGATGTCGGGATGCAAGTGTAAATTAGTTGTAACGGGGTTTCTTGGGGTTTGTTGTCGCAGTGACAGTATGGAGATGGAATCAGTTGGAGTTGAAGGAGTTTACTTCAAGGAGAGCCGTGACTAGTAAGGAATTGCATGGTAGAGGGTTACCAATAAAATTAAAATAGACTTGACCCGTTCCCTGACTAACCCGTTGTTGAAAGTTAAAATAAAAATTTATTGTTGTTGAGGTGTCCGAAATCACCCTAGTTTGTGCGTGCGTGTGTGTGTGTGAAAGTGTATGTTAGTGTGTGTACTAGTACGGAATTGTGTGTATGTGTTCGCTGCATATAGTGGTGTCATGGGAATGCATTCCCCTCAAGTTCCCAACTGTCGGCAGCCGGAAATCAGAAACCGAGAAGTCCGCATTCCTGCACGTTTTCTGGTCATCGGCAGCCGGAAACCAGAGGTTTGGTTACCGCGAGACAGGAGGCTGCTGCATAATGGACAATACGTACTATTATATAGTGTAGTATAAGTCAATGGATGTGGTTTGCGGGATGCATTGCTTTTGGAAGGTAGTGATGTTGGCTGTACAGGATATACTTGGTTTTGTTCTGTAGTTTTGTTATGTAAGTGTCGGTTTTCAGTCTAGTGTCAATATGGTGGCCTGGATAGAATGCGGATCGGCAAAAGGTAAGCAGGGAATAGATAATATAAACTTTGAAGCTGAGTTTTGGGACTGCGTCGGATTGTTTCTTAGTACTTTCAACATCTGTCACAGAGAGTTGTCTTCAACTCGGAGTTCTTTCAATTTAACTTTCCAGAACTCGGTTCTATAACGTCAAATTCATAATCATTTATAAGTAGGGTATTAAGAGGCATTTTGGAACCACCCACTACCACTTTTACACCTCCCACCACATAGCCACGCCCAACCCACCCACACAACCTTTCCACCTACCACCACTTTCGCCTGACGTTTCACAGCCATGCGCCTCCATTAACACTAATCACTTTTTGATGAGGAAACCCATTAATGCTAATCGCTTTTTAATGGGAAAACTCATTAACACTAATATGTGTTTAATGGGAAAACTTATTAATTCTAATAATTTTTTAATGAGAAAATTCAATAACCGTAATACCATTTTTCTTACGTCACATTTGTTATCCGTCATTTTTTCTTACGTAACATTTGACATTTGCTATTTTTTCTTACGTCACATCTGTCTACTGATTTAGAAATTATCCCTTTGCAAACAATATAGTGTTTAGTTTCAAAATTTAATAGTCGTTTTCTAAACAGTGTTGCGCGGTATTTTGAGATAAATCTGTCATGTAACCTATCAAATCAGTCTAGATTTTTCTGAACAATCCAAATCTGTAAAAAAATTATAATCAAACTCCCCTCCCCCTAAGTTACTTCTATATTTTAATAGGGGTCTAATGAAGACCGGATATCACATCAAAGCGTAGGAGTCTGGTTTTCAAAAAAGCGATCGCACCGGCTATACCACATCAGGAGGCCTGAACTGTCGCCTAGGTTACAAAGACATTCGGAGGATACCTACGAAGTTGTAAAAGGGATCAATGATGAGGTGTATCGGTTTTGCACGTTCCCAATAAGGAGAACAATAGTGATGCAGGTTAACTCGTTAGCACCCTTTCATAGTGATGACACCGATAATGTCAAAGAACGGCAGGCAGTAAGATGGACAAACAATTATGCTCGTGGTGGTGAACAATTGTTTGGGCCGAGATATAGTTGGTATAATACTTTTTACAGCGGCACATGCAAGGCCGGAGATGTAGTCACGAAAGGATTCAAGGTAATCTACTCGATGTGCCTTCGGAGTGCTCCCGGATACATTGCGTAGCGGCTGACCTTGGCATGTTCCAAGGACTTACTTGCTCGGGTGATCAAAAATAAATTTGGTGCCCTTGATCAACTTCACCGACAACAACCAGAGGTTGGAAAGATTACGCGGCTAAAAGATCGACATCGGGGCATTTATTGCTTGATGACTAAGTAGCAGTATTTTAGTAAATTGGAGTATCTGAATCTGTGAAAGGCGTTAGTGGATCTCAAAAGTCAGGTGATCAAATTTGAAGAAAAAAAGTTGGTCATACCCATGATCGGTTGTAGGTTTAATGGGTTGCACTGGAGGGTAGTACAAAATGTGCTACAGGTATTCTTTCAAATCCAAATAGTATGGTGCCTGCAATGAAGTGTTGATTGTTACTTCTATCAACAAGGAAACTACAGAAACTATTTCGACGGCCTTTGTCACTACAGGGATTCCCAACGTCCAGATGACAGAGAGATCTGGAACAGAACAGCTTTAAGAAGAGGACATGATAATACATAGGAATGTACGCAAAGGGCTTGGATAGGCAAAAGATTATCGATGTTGGCGTGATATCCTCAAATAAAGACGATTGACAAATACTGCGGTGCAAGATCACTTGATTAACAGGTACAGGGCTTTTACATTTAACTGTTATTTAGATTACAATGAAATCTCTAGAATGTAGTTTGCATAATATGGATTGTTTTAGATTGATCTGGAACAATGAAATGTGTATAAATTTGCGGACATAGTTATTGCATGTCCATTCTAATTGCATCTTTGTGTTTAATACTTGTCCTAATGTAAAGCGTTAATTGCAGTACGTTTTACTCGAAAGCTTTGGAAATCGTAATGAAATATAAATTACTGCTAGTAATCATATAAATCAATATAAATTAGTAATAGTAATTCGATATAAATTCATTAGAGTGTTTCGGGAGTAATTTTTAAGATAACATTGTAGTTTTGATGTTCAGAAAGTAATACTTGCACAGTTAGTTAACGATCTACAAATCAATCGTTGAGTGAGCGTTTAGAAATCTTATTGTAACTACGAGTTGCTAAAAAAGGCTTGTGTCATCAGTTTTAAAATAAAGAACTGTTGTTGCTGCAAATAGAGTTTTCGTTGCTTGTTGCGTGTAGCAAAAGGAGAACACTTATTCTCGATTAAAGTTAATGTATACCATCCCAAGATCCAATTGTATCGCAAGATCATTCCGTCGATTCCCTTTATAGCAATGGAACATGATATTTACGATAAATTGAATTCTAGTAAAACAACTGACAAAAATCCTGTTACAGAAATACGAAAAATTAAATTATAAGTTAGACAAGGCTGTTAAAAATAAATACAATCTTTGTTACATAGGATTTATTTTATTTATGCTTTTGTGTGCGTAGTATTGAACAATAATTTTTATATTAAATTATAGTAATTTATATTCAAAATATGCTACTGTAATAAATAAATAATATAGCTTCTGATACGCCTATCTGATTGTATTATATTTATTTTACATATTATATTTATTTAATTCAAAGTGGGTTATTTTCATTTATAAATTGGTGCGCATTCTATATTTTTCCCTTTCTGAAATTAATAACGATTTATGAATATAATTAAAGAGTTGTTTGTTAAGCAGATGTGGATATTTCATTTTCTGACAAATTCATTTTGGGGTTCTACTCCTACAGTCTTACATTTGAGTAACTACGTTTTAAGTATAATTTAAGATGGTTTCTTTGGTGGAATAAAAATTACTGAAATGGTTACCTAACTCCTTTCGTCTGTACCTGATGTCACCTTTATAAGATTTGAACTTTGTTGAAAATTTTATAATGCAAGGTGTCCTACTTAGCTTCAACATTGTGTTGGTCTGAAAATTTCATAATATTTACGATTGATACAACGGAGAACTTGGCCAGCTTTACTTCATTGGTTTACGTAACTCAAGTAACTTTATTCAGGATGTCGTTCCATGTGGCAGTAAAGACAGTTGGGCAAGACTTTTTTTACTATTTAGTTATCTTACCGTGAGGTATTTTAACTTGTTGATTTATATAAAAGAAGGATTGTATAAAAGGTGACAAGTAAATTTAATGCTTCTCCAATTTATATGTCCTTAACGTTACATTAAATAAATACTACAGTATTTGTCAGTATGTTCATTTCTTAATTACCAGGAAAAATAATGTAGCAAAGGGTTTGTAAAGCTAAAAGTTTTATGACTTCGTTGATTATATAATTGCTATTAAAAATGTATAGTATACATGATCTTTTAAAACAAGTGTTTTGGTTATTCATAGTTATTATAAAACTAGTAGGATTGTTTATTTTCACAATAGCCATATTTTTCAAATAACGTTACCTGCTAAACTTGTTATTTACTATGAAAATTAAATTAAATTTTATGAATGAGAAAAAATGTGGCCTTAAGCTTGCAAGTTAAAAATAGTATGATCAAACAAAAGATTTATAATTTTATACTATATTTGACTTACGTCGAAAAAGTTTTTACAAATTTCAGTTTAGGATAATAAACTACTGCAGTATTTTTATTCCACAAATCTGTTTAAATCTCTTTATCGTAATAATTTTCTTACAAAGTTATAACTTTTCAACTTTGCTTTATCTTCCCCCTGATATTTCAATTGTATTGCAGGCTCCGCAACCAAAACCGGTCAAGTCTAGCAGTACCAGGGTAATTTATTTATACCCTGTTGTGCGCATATTCTTTTATTCAAACCTGGAAAAGCGTAGGGGCAGGTTTAACCATTATATTGTTACATACATTTGATGCATTGGAATATTTATTAACGATTTCGACTGCCTTTTCAATTTAAACGGTTGCTATTTAATTACTTCAAATTACTTTAAATACTTCAATCTATCCTATTTTGATTTAGCGTTAAAATGTGGTGTTTTGTTATTAGCAAAGTTCGCTTTCCTAAACATTAACAATGAGTTTATGTACGTGTTTCATTACGGTTATTTTCAATTACAAATTCCAATTTTTTCAAATATCTGGTTCGCTTACCTCTACATCTTACTTAATATAAATTATTAAAGAGTTTATATTATGTTTCTGTAATCAATGCGGAAAGTTAGGCTACTCATTCTACGCGAGTTACGTTTCGGGCCTTGGTAATCTGAATGTCCTAATGTTAATTCTAGAGGTGTAAAATTTGTTGAAGAGTGGATTGTATTATTGTAGACGATTAGTGCGTATGACATTAAGTTGGTGATGTATTCCTTCTTGTAAGTTAATCTTAATAATCTGATTTGTTCTAACAGGGTTTAATGTAATCTTTCAATTAATCCGTTCGATTCAGGGTGGTTTTCAGTTATAAAATAAAATTTTATTTTGTGGAGTTCTAAAGTGTTTTGTATAGCTTCATTTTTAAATTCGCCGCCGTTATCTAAAGTTATGGTTTCGGGTGTGCCATAAAATGTAAAGTATTGTAAAAATTCCTGGGTTACGTCAATGCTATTTTTAGAGGTGATGGGTATTGCTTGACCTATTTTGGTGAATGCATTTGCAATCGTTGTGCTTCTTCTACTAGAGTGTCTGCATGTAATTCTTGAAAGGTATTGTCGGGTGTTTTGGTTAACATTAAGGGTATTTTTGAGGTTGTTTTGTCGTATTTTGCGATGTCGCATAGTTCACATTGGTTAATAAAGTCTGTCGTTAACTCTGTCATTTCTTTAAAATAGTATCGTCTTATAAGTTGCTTTAATGTTTCACTAATTCCACGATGGTTGGTTTTGCCTTCGTGTTTATTTCCAGTTTTTCGTTTATTTCGTAAGGTTCATTTAACGTTATTAATTTTCTTGTGAATCGATCAGTTCAGGGCCTCAGTTATTGAATAATTTAATGTGTAATTCTGAAAATCGTTTATATAAATGTTCGGTGTTGAAATAAAAGTAAAATCGTTTTTCTACCAGGGGTGTATTCTTTTAGAATTTTAATTATTTGGTTCTCGTTATCGCCCTTGGTTATTTGAATTTGGTATATTTTCTTGTTGTCTATTTTTGTGTATTTTACGGGATTAGGGTTAGTTAAAACTTCGGTAATTATAAATTGATTTGGTTTTATATCGATCACTTCGTTTAAAATTATAATCGCGGTTTTTGGCTCTTCATTTTGTGTTGAATGTGTTGTGTCTATCTCTTCTGGGTCTTCTCTTATTTTCGTATCGCCTACGTTTCCTATAATTGATTCCATTTCTAGTGCGTTGAGCTGTATTCTACTTAAGGCGTCTGCGTTATTGTTGTAAATTCCTTTTTTGTATATAATTTTGTAATCGTATTCTTCTAGTCTGATTCTCCATCGTAGTAATTTTGAGTTTGGTTCCTTAAGTTTGCATAGCCACACTAATGGTCTATGGTCGGTGTATATATAGAATTTTCGTCCGTAAAGGGATGGTCCAAAATATTTCGTTGCCCAAATTATGGCTAATAATTCTTTCACTATTGTACTACATATCTGTTCGGTTCCTTTAGTGTTCTGGATACGTAGCTGATTGGTTTATCGCTACCTACTTTTCTTTGGCATAATACTGCGCCTAGTGCCACATTTGATGCGGCTGTTGTCAATATAAATGGTTTTGAAAAGTCTGGGTATTCTAATACGGGGTGATTCGTGAGTATGCATTTAATTTTGTGTACGGCTTTAATGAATTCTAGGGTTTGTTCAATTTTATTTCCTTAAAACAACGCTTTAGACAATTTGTCAGGGGCTTGGTTACCTGTATGAAACCTTTAATGAATTTGCGGTAATAACCACAAAGTCCTAAAAATCCTTCAATTTCTTTGTTCGTTTTTGGTAAGGGGTAATTTAGTACAGCGTTCGTTTTATCGGGGTTTGGCATAACTCCATGGGGTGTTATTATATGTTCTAAGAATGCTACTTCTTTCTGTAAAAATTCGCTCTTGTCTAATTGTACTTTAAAATGTGCTTTCCTCAGTCTTTCAAATACTTCTCTTAATCTTTCGGTGTTCTACCAATGATGTCGTCTAGGCACACAAGACATTTCTTGTTGTGTATTCCTCGAAATATATTGTTCATGACTCGCTGAAACGTGGCGGGTGGGTTCTTTAGACCAAATGGCATTCCTATATTCGTAGTGTCTTCTAGGTGTGCTAAATGCGGTTTTCGATGTGACTTTCTCGTCCATTTCTACTTGATGACATCCTGATGCGAAGTCTAATGTTGAAATATATAGACACTTTCCCAATTTGTCTAAAATTTCGGTGATATTGGGTAGTGGATATTTGTCATCTACCGTTTTTTCGTATAACTTTCTGTAATCTATTACCATTCGATATTTTCTCTTGCCTGAGGCGTCTAATTTCTTGGGGCTGCTTTATGGTGAGTTGGAGTGTTGTATGATACCTTGCTCTAATAAGTCTGCTACTTGTCTGTCGGCTTCTTCCTGTACGTTTTTGTAAAAATTGGCTTGTTATCTGTTAGTTCTATATTATGCTTAACTGTATTGGTAAAGGTTAAGAGTATTCCTTCACAATGGAATATCTCGCGGTATTCAAAACATAAGTTTGTAGTTGCTCTCTGCTCTTCTTTGTTAATGTCGGCATTGAAGCGAATGTTACTTAAATTTTCTCTTAACATCTTGTCGTGTTTTACGGGGTTGTAATCGTTTTCTAAATTTTCATCTGTTTCTATTTCGTTAAAATTTAACTCATCTACGTTAATTGGGTTTGTTAGAGATAGTTCTACGGGGTAGTTATTAGAGTTTAGAATCGTCGTAGTGGCATAATTATCTTTTATTTGTACTAATGAGGTGGGGGTTTCTACTTCTTGTTGAAATGTTATGTGATTTATAACTCCTACTTCGTTTTTTGAGTTTACTGGGATTTTAATTTTTTTCTCTGTTCGGGGTTCTATCGTGTATTTTTGTTCGATTTGGGTATTTTGAAATTTAATGGGGATTTGTCCGTGTTTCGTTCTCAATAAACAGTTTTTTATATCAATTTTGGCTATTAGTTTTCTTAGAAGGTCCATTCCTATTAGTCCGTCGTATTTATCGTTGAATTCAAAAATGCAAAATTTGTGTTTCATTTTTACGCTGAAAGTTTTTGGTAAGGGTATATTAGCTATGAATTGTGTAGGGTCGTTTGATGGCATGTTTTAATTTTAAAGGGTTTGTTTTTCTACAAAATCTAAATAGTGTGTTTTCACGGTTCGGGAATTCGGTGTCGAATAGTAATTTAAATTCTGCGTGGGGTATTTCTATGTATGGTAATCCTAGGTGATTAATAGTTTATAAATTTATTAGGTTTCGTTGTTTATAAATCGGTCTATCTGAATATTTGAGCACGCGTTTTGTTCGTCGTCCTCCTCGTACTTTTCGCATGGGTCAACACGTTCGTAATTTTCTAAAAGGTTCGATTCATCGTTTGTACTGGGGTGAATGTAATTATTTTGGTCATTGTCAAATTCTTCTGCTTCTTGGTGAAATAGTTCTTCCGATGTAAAGTTTTCTTTTTGGTTATGCTTCGGTCGGATTTGCGATATTTTTGTATTTTGTCTAGGGTTACCCGATAAGGTACCCATAGGGGTTGGTTTGTAATAACTGTAAAGGTTGTTATTATTATTTATTATCGGCGTATTTCTAATACGGTTCGCGCTGAATGCTGGTCTTTGTTTGTTCATATTTTGTTTAAATCTTGGTGTGAATGTAGGCTTGGTAAAATTCCAGTTAAATTGATTATTAAAATTTGGGTTATTACTTCGCGGTTGGTTCGTTTGTGCGTTAAATGGAGTGAATTTTGGTTGTGTGATTGTTTGTCTCGGGACTTGTATGGTTTTTATTGATGAATAACCTTTATTCGGGTTGGGGTTATATAGTCTGTTTCGATAATACATTACCTTTTCTTCCTCTATGATCATATTCGTTGCTTCTTCTGAATTTTGGGGATGTTAGAATCTGATTTTATCTGTGCATTCTGTGCATTTATGTAGGTGTCCAGTGCCATTTCATCGTACATTTTTGTCTTTAAAAGCCGGATATTTTGGTCAGGTTTTTTGATTATTAATTTGGTTAGAATTAAACTTCTTACGTCTTGGCATTTCATTCCGAATTGGTACGGGGATTAGTTACTTTCTATTCTTAGGTTTATCAGGTCGCGGAAAAGACATTTATGTTTCATTGGTCTCCAAAATATGCTACTAATATGCGTTTAAAGTCCTGTCACTGTGCTAAGTGATCTCGGCTAGCTATTAGTGTTAGTGCCCGTACGGTCTGTTTACCTATTATTAGGCGTACAAGTAATACATTCCTTTTGTTATTTCTTGGTTTGTACAAGGTTTTCAAAAATATTTCACCCGCGGTATTAAAATTTCATTGGAAAGCTTGATCTCCGTTGAATTGCTGGATGCTTTCGAGATAAATTTTCATATTTGAACTCATGATTGTTAAGGGTTGTTCTAATATTTAATAGTTACTTTCGGTTTTTATTAATTTCAAATTTTTGTAAAAATTGAGAATATTTCACAATTTGTATTGTTACTTTTTAGTTTGGTTTGTTAATTTTCAGTTTCGATTGTGTTGGTTATGTAAAGAATCGAGTTACTTGTATTTTATACGTAGTTAACCGGTGCTATAATTGAATTGAGGGATTTGTGCTGGGTAAAATCTGGTTAATTGCTGTAGCCTTGAATTCGTGTATTTATATACTTCGCGAATGTGATAGTCGTCGCGGGTTTTAATTTTATCAAAGGTTTTTATAGAATTAATATTCTTGCAATAATTTGTGTTATACTTTGTACGTTTAGTTGCGCCAGGTAGGTTTAATTACGTTTTTATTTCAGTTCTGCCGATTAATCGAGTCCGTTTTTAATTATCTCGTCTCCGTAGGTGTTGTAATTGATAAGTGCATAAGATGTTTTCTTTCAATTGTATTGTCTATTTATCTTGAATGTCTAAATATAGAGTTGCAAGTTTTCAATCAATTACTTTGTTCAATGTTGTCTCTATAATTTATACAATTAGGTTATTTAATTACAAAGCTTTGAGTCTGCTGAAGATGTAATTTCAGTCTTAGAGTTAAGTATTGTTGCAATAAATTGCGTGATGCTTTTGTATAATTAGATATCCTCGTGCTGAAAAATAATCAATTATACTTTATAAAGTTTGTGATGCGCGTTTTTGAATGCATCCTTTCAGTAATTGTTTTGCTATAATTAGATATATTCGTACTAAATGGTTTTTATTTAATGATGAGGGTTTCCGGTAGCAATTTAGGTAAGAATGGCGCTATAGATTTCCACGCTTTGTTTCAATTTGTAATAAGTTAATTTTAATAATAATTGCAAGGTGCTTCTATAATTTATACGCTAGGTGTTTATTCATAGATTTTGATGAAGGTTAATTTTTGAATAATCGTTTCTATAATTAGTTGCGTTTTATACATTAGCTTCCGGTACTAAATTTTCTATACATAAAATTGTAAATTAACTACGTTCTATTTTTAAAGTTTGCTGAATTAAATCGTTGCGTTTTGTTTGAATAGTTCGTGCGCTAGTTACGTTTTGCATGAATAATAATTTGTAATAATTGTACTTTTGAGTTTTCTTGTTTAAAATTCTCTTGCTTTAAAAGTAAATTTTCTTAAAATAAATTTTCGAGTTTGAAAATAATTTCCCGTAATAGTTGCGTAAATTGTTCTCCAAAAATTGCATAAATTGCAATAACTAAATAAATCTGTACCTATATAAAATAATACAAAATTTTTCTATTACTAGCTAATAACAATAATTTGTAAAAAGAATAAATTGGTTTTAAGAATAAATAAACTTACATAATTTTTATCTTCGCTTCTATGGACTCGGTCGATTCTTGTACTTTGTCCACGTTTATTTGGTTTGGATTCGGTCGATGCGTGTACCTCTTCCAAGTTTGTCTGGTTGGTTTTGGTCGATTCTTGTATTTTTTCCAACTTTGGTTAGGTTCTTCCAGATTGTGAATTGAAATTCATGGTCATCAGTCTTCCGATTTTGGATTCGTAATGCCTTTCTGGATCCGGACGACTGTGCCACTTACGTTTCGGGCCTTAGGAGCGGTCTTTCTTTCAAATACTTCGTAACCAAATTTATTTATTAAACAGATACTAATGTGGAATTTTGACAAACTTGATTTAAAATACTCTAAGTCTAAAATTAATTTATAATTGAACTAATGTGAGTGAGTAGCCTAAGCAAACTGCAATGTTAAAGCTGAAATACTTAAGACTGACTGACTGATAGTCTTGGGGCTCACGGAGTATTTATGTTGTCCCTTCCCCTCACATGTCTGTAGGAACTTGCAGAGCTCATGTCTGCCTATTTCTTAATTCTATTCATTATAAAATGTAACAATCTTAATTTCTTAGTATGTGCGGATTCTTAACAGTCTGTGTCCTGCCACCTGCAGTATCACTATCGTCTGGAATACAATGTATTGTATCCGTTCTCACAACTTGCCTGTGAACTGGTAACAACTTTTATTTAATTATCCTTTAATTACATTGTTGCACTTCACTTAATAATTTATTTAACAATTTCTAATAATTCCTAATAACTTCTATTTTATTATACATACATAGATTCAGGGGTACATAACTCGCGTCATTCATAATTTTTGCAAGGTTGGTTGTATACATTCCTTATCTCGTATTTACACACGTTGATGTATATTAGTTGTAGTTTAGAACACTACAACCCGCGTTAATTGATACAAAATAATTGGTTTATTTAATGGCTTTTAGAACATTTCTCCATTGCAAATGGTCCTGCACCTTGAAGAAGTTCTAGATTACTAGAAAAGGTGAAATGGCTTTCACGTTTCAGTGATCTAAAGAGCCAAACTACAGGTTCAACTAAATTAGTAAGGTCTTTAGTGAGGAACCAGATTAAGGCGAGTTTTGGAAAGTAGGGCAGCGGCTCTTTCGGTACCTAAGTTGGCAGAAACCATAGGGGTCGGTATGTCATTCTAAGATACACTACCGCGATGTGTGAGGCAACGGAAAACCACCATATTACTTCTCAAGTACACAGCGTACTTAAATTGTAATAAACATGATGTCATCCTCTAAGGTATAAGATTTCGAAAGTAAAATAGTCTCACCTTCGGATCTCCGGGAGGGAACTACTTCGGAGGATTTGATCGAAAAATTTAGATAAAGAATCGGGAACTTAAAAATTGAAACGGATAGGTTAGCACTAGATATAGCAGGGATCAGCGAAGTTCAGTGACCAGAGGCGGTTTTTTTGGAGTGGAGACTTTAGGGTAATTCATACAGGATCAGAGGGAGGAAATTCTGGTGTGGGGATAGTTAAAAAGATAGGGCACTGTGTAGGAAACTAATTACCAAAGAACAAAAGAGTAGTAATTGTTAGATTAGAATCTAAACCGATATATACATTAATAATACAAGTATACATGCCCACCTTTAGCCACAGTGAGGAAAAAGTAGAAGCAATCTAACAAAGATATCCAAGACATACTAAGATATGTAAAAGGACATGAAAATTTATGAACTATAGAGAAATTTAATGCAGTGGTAGATGAGGGTAGGGAAAGTGCGGTAGTAGGCTTATTTGGTTTAGGCACGAGAAACGACAGTGGACATATGTTGGTAGAATTTTGCGACAAGAACAATTTAACCATCACAAACACATTATCTCAACATCATGCTAGAAGACGATACACGTGAAAAATGCCAGGGGATATAGGAAGATATCAAATAGATTACATTGTTATTAGACAATGGCTTAGGGATCAATCACGTAAAAGACTGTAGAAGCTATCCAGAAGTAGATATAGACACTGACCACAACATCGTAATTATGAAGGCCGCCCTTAAATTTAAAATTTTGAAAAAATGGAACGGAAAAAGGCACTTTGACTTTGAGAAACTAAAAGATAAAGATACCCATGAAAGATTTGAAAAAAAGGTCAAATGAATTGCTAAAAGATATCTGGAAAATTTCTGGAGGAAGTAGAAACAGATTAGAATAACTTTAAATCCAACTTAGACTTGGCGGCCAGAGATATTCTGGGGTATACACGAAAAGAAAATAAGAAACCATGGATAACAAAATATATCCTGAATTTAATTGAAGAAAGACGAAAATACAAAAATAGATCAGACAAAACAGGAAAACAGAGATACAAAGCCATAGAATGGGAAATTATTCGCAAATACAAGAAAGTTAAAGAACAATCGATTGATGGAAGGTGCAAAGAGGTACAAACTAAAATGGAAATAGGAAAGACAGGCAAAGCATACAAACTAATTAGAATGAATTTAATTCAAAGTGGGCTATTTTCATTTATAAATCGGCGCACATTTTACATTCTTCCCTTCCTGAAATTAATAATGATTTATGAATTCTTTAGCAGATATTATAAAAATTATTTACGTATTTACAGTAAAAGTGCTACTGACTGTATTTATTTTAAAACATTCCATATTCTAATTAAATTTTACTCGCTTTTGATACTATGTACCTAAAACTTTCAAACTCCGTGTATCATGATACTTGTTATAAGCAACTTTGATCTGTGGTTATTCAAAACTGGTACATGGATCAACTTAATGCTTTATAAACTTATTTATATTACATAAAGGAAAACTTTATTCAAACGACAATCGTTGGTTAATTAACTTCATAACGCTTCCAAGCTGTCACCGTAATGTACATTTTAATTTCGCATGACAGTGACAACCACCTCCACAAATAAATACTAACTGGCGATACAAACGAGAGCTTCATTCCATAGAGTATGAATTTTATAATGCTAAAGATTGCTTTACCTGATAATGCGTAAACACAGGTGCTGTTTAAGCAAATACGTTCAGCTGTAATCATACACCAGGTTGTACTAAACCCAATAGAAAATAATAAAAGCACAGTAAGTGCCCCTTCCAGACATTTTATAAGAAGATGTGTTTAAACTCTCATAAACCTCATTAACCGCAAAAACAAACAAAACTAACCCTCCCACATTTGACACTTACATCCTCTGTTCAATGATCCAACCTATGTTAAAGATGCATACTTACCTCATTGAATAAAAAAGTAATATAAAGCAAGCCAGTTACGTTACCATTTAATGTAACGTGTATAAATACATAGCGTTACGCATACACATTATTTCCATCTTATTGCTCCAGTTATAGACACTAAGCCACTGATTATTGTTTACCTTCATTACAATATACGCTTTAAGTGTTATTGGTTGTTGTTTATGCACTTGTTTGGTTATATGTGAGTGAATATCTCATTTTGCGCAATACCCATACGTCAGTGGCGGCGAATAGATCAGTTTTAAAATTTTGCGATCATTCGATTTCAGGCCCTTGTTTCGATAGCAATGAATTTTTGCCGAAAAAGGAATTTGAAAGTAGTTTACTCTTGTTTGGCTACGGAACTTAGTTTTCTTTAATTGTTTAATTTGCCCTTAACAGTAACGATTTATATATTTTAAATAACTCCGATTCATTAGTATTTTTAGCGCCCCTAGTATAGGATATTAATAGTTTAGCATAAACCGTTTATTGTAAACTGATTCGCCAAAAACAGGTATTGTGGTCTTACGATTTAATGAAGTTAATATATCAGATCTTTATCTGCTTGAGTGGTTTCGATTCAACCTGTTCATCAACGTAAACTGGATATTTTATACAGAAATTTAGTGGTTCTGTAAGATAGAGGATGGAGTTTTGATTTTTGATGACAGATGGATTACATCAGAAATGCTGGTTTTAAGCTAGTTTTTTGTTGTGTTTGAAAGTACATCCAGATGACGGTAAGTGATGTTTCTACGTTGCTTTTGTGTTATTTGCGGTGTCGAAATATGACTTCCGCATTTTAGGAAAATCCACTTTATAATGTTTTGACATGTTAACATTTTGATCCGGAAATTGTTTTGGTTTCTTGAAATTAAAATTATTAGAAAATTATAATTTATAATACAACATTAGACAGTACGTTTTAGTCTCACCATAGAAACTCAGTTTTGTTTGATATAAACATCTCTGCTTCAGTAACTTCATGTATTATAATATTAGAAATGTATCTTAACAACATTCGGGTAGGTGTTATTTACGTTTATAGATAAAATTATAATGATGCTTAATAATAATCCGAAAATCGGTAAATTGTAATTAGAATCGTTCAGACTGTTTCTTTAGTGTGAGCCACCCAGATATAACTGGTATGTGGAAATAACACAATTTTTTGAAGGAGCCAGAAGACGTTTCACTTATTGAAATAAAAGATGTAAAAAAACAGTTGAAAGACTCTGAACTTATAGAAATAGAAGAGTTGACATTTAACAAATCTCTTGATAACTTCAATATTCAGTAATTTTTGTACATATGCATTTTTATAATTCTTGATTTTATAAGGTTAATTTTTTATTTACAATTTATTTCATTAAAACTATTTCAAAGGTATTTTAGTTCATTCTATTTTAAAGCCTTCTTTTTGAACAATAGGAAAAAACTCTCACAACTCAGTCATGGTAAGAAATAAAATATATAAAAAATAGTGGTGAACCTTAGATCCTGGGGTCTATCAACATTGCCCCATCTTACCCCTATGGTCTAAAACCAATGAGGTAGAAGGCTGTATCGCTTTAATCCCACGCCTGTATCGTATTAGCCCCATGATGCCAAGCTAATTTGATACAGTTTTGATTGATTTACTTATTTGTGGTTCACCTTAAGTTCTATTTAACCCCATACGTGGCTTTAGTATTTAAAGCCATACAATTCAGTGTTTATTTTGTGTGTTTGCTAAGAAAAGTCTAGGAGTTATGATGAAGTGTGCGTTTTCGCATCATATTACCCCCAATTTACTATACTGGTAATTATACTAAAAAAGCAAATCTGTTGTAGATTTCCAAAGATCCTGAGAGACAAAGGATATGGAAACCGTTGTAAATAAAAAAAAAAGGTTATAGTTACATCTCTCAAATACATTTTTCCGACCCTAAATTTCAGTCGCATGTCACGTCTACCGGTTCCATTTTATTAGAATTAGTTGCCAATTCGTATCCATAGGTTAACAACTGGAAAAAGGCTTTAACGATATATATTTTACGAGCAACGTAGAGTATGAACTCATCTTCAAAGATCTTAAAATCGAGATTGATTTATTTTAGTGTAGCTTCTCAAGAAATTGGCAAAATATCTTGTAGACCCAAGGATATTGAGTGCAGTACGCCTTTCACATCTATGTGTTCTCCACTCCTGTCTAAAATTCTATAAATTGAATACAATTTCAACGAAATCTTAAAAATCATATAATTTGGAAGTGGTTTCGGCAAATTCGGCCAAATCACATAGAATTAAAGGTAACTGGTGAAGTCACCAAAAATAAAATAAAAAGCGATTCCCAAAATAGCTTGTTGATGTATTCCTCGAATAGTAGACAGTAATACAAATGAGGTTTTCCAGTAGAATAAGGAGTTCCTACATTATTTGCTTTCCTTTCACTTCTTTTAAAAAACTGGTAGAAAACAAGTAAGATTTTAAAGATCTCAAAAAACAACAACAGCATTACCAGTAGAATATAATGCACTATCGAAAGATGTACATACCTTTGTGCTTTCTAAACACGAAGCACTAATGCTTTGCCAAAAGCTTGTATGGATTTTTATATGACTAGATTTAATATATTGAAGATTTACTGGCTGAACTATGATCTGGTTATTAGGTGATCAATTGAATCTAAGTGTAGCAACCAGAAATCATGCATGAGTAATAATACACGTGTGGAACATCTTTATTTTACTCACTCCCCAAGAATTTAGGTTTTTATGAACCCGTTCCTCTCGATGTCCTTAGCATGAATCAGTGAAATCAGGTATCGCTCATGACACTCACCATAAAATTGTAGTTTATTTACATGTCATGTACATATGCATTTTCAAAACGTGAACAATAGCTCCTTCTAATGTTCAAAAATAGCTACTAAAAGTTATAGCAAATCAAGATTTTCAGTATTTTCAATTCGACACAGTGGTAAACCAGTGAGGCACGGCTGTAGGGAGTTTGGTCAATTTTAGTTAGGTTTGCTATGCGGCCGAAGGCCGCAAAATGTGCTGTCAGCAGTCAGTATATTGTCACTAACCGAACCTAACTAAAACAAACATATTTCCATTAATTTAATTTCATCAAAGCCTGCAGTTTCATTTTCATCAAATTTGTTTTGTGAGCGAAACTTCTTTGGAAAACATCTTCGGATCCGTAAAAGAGGCAGGTGAGCAATATTTTTCATTATTATTTTGTAGAATTTCCAATATAGATCAATTATTATTTTGACGGAATAGTAATAAAACTTAATTTCAAAAACAGTTCATTGTTATGGTATTCTCAACATGGCGAATAAACCTATAATTTTAAAAATCATCCTAGAATGGGAGCAGAATCGTAGCGGGCTAATGAAAATCCTTCAGGAATGGAGAGTAATTAAATATCAAGGGAATGTGGTGCAACAATGGAAATGGTAGTCACAGATGCTGCCATCTACATAGATGGATTTGTTTGGAAATGTAGGAACTAGTACAAAGATTCGTACAGGAAATTAATCAAATGCACAAAGATGGTATCTATAAGACCCGTGACATTCTTTGAAAAGTATCATTTAAGTAGCGCTCAAATAGTGATATCCGTTCGTTTGCGGATGAAAATCTTAGAAATTGGAACCACTATTGAAAATGTGAAATTAGCAGCAGCAGGACAGGTAGATTGGAACAGATGCCCTCTTGCAGCTGTGATTGACGCATGTTTTTTCTGAAGTTGTCCTTATTTCTTTTAGGTTTTATATTAATATGATAAACATTAATGTGAATTTTAATTAATAGGTAGCCTTGGAAAAATTGTTGTAACTGACGAGTTAAAATTCGGTAGACAAAGATTCGATAGAGGACATCGAGTGGAAGGTCAATGGTTCTTTGATGGAGTCGAACATGAGTCAGGGTAGTTTTTATTGTACCGGTTGTGAAGAAGTACAGTGAAATTCATTCATTTATTTCAGACGTTAATCTGATTCTACCTGGAACAACGGTTATTAGCGACTGTTGATGTATGATATTCTAAGTAAAATAGGTTACAATCATCTCATGGCTAATCATTCCATTATATTCAAAAATCCGGAGACCGAGACATACACTAACACCATTGAAGGACTCTCGCATCATGCAAAGCATTGGTTCTCCAAGATCAACGAGTAAAATCGGTTTTTCTTGACAACCTGACTAGATCCATGTTCATAACGAAATGCCGATGCCACAATCTTGATTTAATAGTAGAATTCACGAAAGCTATTGGAACGTTGTATAACGTAAATCATCGTGTGGCCTGTGTCCTGGATGAAGGTAACGACAATTTCTTAATCAAACTGACAATGATTTGTTTGGTGAGGGTGATATTTTTGTGTAATACTCCACAAATGAAATTATCCTTTGTTTTCGGTTTGAAAAATATGGTTGATGATCTTTGGTCAGCCAACATCTTTGGCGTCAATGATTCTAAAACTTTTCGGGAAGGTTGTTGCGCTTTTGTAGTAAAGGATTGCTTTTAATATAAAGTTACGACGTGAAGAAGTTCTCCAGAAGATATATTTTTAAAAGATACCAAATTCAATTAGTTAATCCTAATAGAGAAAGCTCACAATCTTCCTAGATGCAAATCCTGGATAAAAGTTTGAGAATTAATCGGGTCCGGATTACAGTGGTGCGTTCGTTAGGCCCAAAAGCGTCTACTAATACTATTACGATGCGTCCAGATAATTCAACCTGGAATTGCTCTACATTACAATTCCCTTGCGTTTAATCTTCTTTGCTCAATTACCATCTAAGATACATTAGTGCATCTCGTAATTGGTTCTAGTTACAAATCCGAAAGCAAGGAAGCGTTAATTCAATTACACAGCTTTTGTATGGATTTTCTCTTTTGTAATAACCTATCTTCCTGTTCTTTTACTTTAAACAGTAGTAGAATTTGTGAAGTTATGTATAGGAAAACTAGTACGAATTTCTTGTGTTTATTACTTAGAAGCTCTCTATAAAATAATCTGGAATACAACGAAACGCATTGGCTTATTTATGTGTGTACAACCAAATTTATTTGCAACTGTCAGTTTGAATTAATAGCTTTGTCCTGTTACTGAAGGTACGAAAAATACATTATATTACACAGCGTGATGCTAACCACATTGTACTACAAGTTAGTGAAAACCAGCAATAATTACTTTAAGCGAAATTCTGTTTTCAAACAAGATTTTAATTTTAACTGTGCTAAACTAATTCCACGTTCAGCTGTTTGTTGTAGCTACGAATGCCTGAAACGTTTTTTGTTTAGTTTGTAAAATTTAATCACATGTAATTATCGTTTCCACGGTCCTCTCTTGTACCTCCTAATAGTTTGTATGCAGAATAATGATGCCGCTCAATTTAGAGCACATCGTTGAAGAAGTATCACTCAACTGGACTATCAGCAATATATTGTATTACTTTTTATAGGAAAGATTTCTATGGTGATTAAAATATATTGCTATAATGTTGTTGTTATTATTTTGTAATGCTCGTGCGTTACTTTAGTTAAACATAAGGCATAAGGAAAGTATTTAATAGCGTAGGGTTATAAATACTGATTGTAAGTTGTGGAGTAGTGAAGATGAAGACAGCTTTGGGATCGCCATGTTTCTTCTATAGAAGCATTTTACATACATCCAAAATGATAGGGAAATAATTCAGATAACCAGTGAGATTAATTCTAAGAAATTCCTTTAGGAACGATTAATTTTACAAATATATCGGAACTATGAAAGGCAGTTCAAGTTGTTGCATTCATTTATTGGCCGCATGTAGAGAGATTATTATCGCTACAATTAAGACGTGTAATAAGCAGACAATCGTCCAGAGATTAGTCATGGGCACAGTATGCTGAAGTAACCAGCAACAGAGCAGTGCGAGGGAAATTCGGTTAGGGTGATAGTCCGAAGACCGCGATAAAAACGAAAACTTAGTTAAATAACTATCAACGCGTTGAAAAAGCGAGGAAAGTGGAAAGTGAACAACGCAATCACAAATAAAAGTTTTGGGTTACCTGCAACTGTCTGTAAAAGTACATGGTTCGGTGTAATTACTTCAAAACGTCGGAAAAGGAAAATAATACCGTAAGCTATTTTTTCTCAATCTTAGCCGTAAGTGACACTTACGTTACTGAGACGACATCCCGTAACTTGCATTTAGTTGGATGGCTGTGCAGCGGCACGTAAGTGATTGTCATCCAAATGAAAGAAGCAATGGTTACAAATCAATGGTTACGGGTTTAAGCCTATATTAAATAATAGTCTATTCTTATTTGAATACTAAACTTAATTTAAGGGCATTTTGGATTTAGAGGTAGGGAAAAAAAAATATCCATACCGCAGGACGTAAGGAATTTACACTGCCTCGACATTTTGCAGCCCGAGCGAAGCGAGGACTGCAAACCGTCCCGTCACCGTAAATCCTACTTATGTCCCTTAGTATGCGATATATTATTACTTTATATCGCTTACATGCGATATTTTCAAAACTGGTAGTGAAAAATATTTAAAAAATGTAAATAGAAGTGACTACCAGAATGCTTTTGTCATATTGTCGCAGGCATTCACGGCCAGAGTCATTATAAATATTTATGGTACCGGGTTGGAACCGTGTCATCTTATAAACTAAGGTCGACGTTTCGCCCACTTTTGTAATGAGATCAGAACAAGAAAAAAATAAATAATAAAAATAATAATAATAAAGATAAAAATGATAATATTAGGTAGACAAGTTAAGGTATAAAGAGTAAGGAAAGTTACTTCTGAACTAACAAACTCACCAGCCCATTTAAGTCACAAGGTGTCTTGTGGCAAAGTAATTGGTGATAGTAGCGAAAGTGATAGTTTATATAGGGCGAGAACTTGATGCATAAGTGATCATGAATAGAGAGTGAACGTTACGGTTCTGCTTTTGTGAACATAGGCTCATTTTCCAAATGGAAGGGAGGTAGTAGACGTTGCCTTTGTTTAGATTGTTAGAATTTTTAGTGATTTCTACGGATTATCTGATTTTTCTATTTTAAAAAATGGAATTCTGGCAATTAGTTTCGTCTTGTCAAAGTTAATGGTATGGCCTCCTTCATGTTGGTGTTCGGCCACCGCTGAGCAATTGTACTGACTTGTTCTCAAGCATCGCCTATGCTCGTTTAGTCTAGTCTGAACTGACCGTTCTCTTTCTCCTATGTATACTAAACCGCAGCTGCAAGATATACTATATACGCCTGTGGCTTTTCGGAATCTTTTGGGATTGGTCATGTTTGTGAAATTTTATTAGCCGGCTTATAGATTGTCTTGATGTTGTGTTTACGTAGAATTTTGCCAATTTGGTCTCTAACTCTGTTTGTGTACATATATATATATATATATATATATGTATATATATATATATATATGTATATATATATATATATATATATACATGAAATTATCTCACTTCAAAAATTTTCCTGTTCCAGCTTACCTTGTGTAATTAACTATTTAAAATATTTCTATATTGCTAAAGATCGTGTGTTGGAATTACAGCGTGGTTTGGGGGTTTGTGTTGGATGCAGATGCCGGCTTGTTACTCTGCCGATATCTGAGTTGCGATAGCCATTTTGAGACTAGTTTTCAGATGGGTCAGTTAGATAGATAAATGTTCTGGTTGTGAAATCTTAATTGCACGGAGGACTAGAGAGTTGATTACCGATGATTTTTGTGACGGATGATGATGTAACGACGCATGTAGGTATCTGTCTGTGTGTGTGGGCTTTTGATATACCGAATAACCTAGTCGTCCGTTGGTTTGGCGCTCCACCAGAAAGTCAATGAACAGCAGAGTTCCGTTCTTTTCAATTTCTATTGTGAACTTAATATCTTTATGTTGATTGTTTATGTGATCTAAAAAATTATTGTGCGTTTGGTGTCCATGGGGCAAGATTACAAAAATGTCATCTACATAACGGAGCCACGTTTTTGGTTTAAGGTCTGTGGATCCTAGAGCCATGGATTCCAAAGGCCCCATGAATATATTGACCACAATAGGGGATAGAGGTGAGCTCATGGGTGTGCCAGAAGATTGTTTGTAAAATTGTCCGTCGAAGACAAAATAGGTAGAAGTTAAGCATTTTTGAATGAGTATGACCAGGTACTCAAATTGGTTATCTTGAGGTAGGAGTTGTTTAATAATAGAGACAGTGTCAATGACAGGTACATTTGTGAATAGGGATGTTACGTCGAAACTGGCTGGTCTATCATTAGGGCCTCGTTCAATATTTGCAATTAGTTCTAAAAATGAGTGGAGTTTAAAATATTAGTAGTGCTATTGCCGGAATACGGTTTTAAGAAATTTACTAGGTATTTTGCCAGATGATAGGTTGTCGAGTCAATTGTGTTTGCTATCGTCTAAGCTTTGAAGTGGGATCTTTGGTTATAGAAGTATAGGAACCGTCTTGTAATAATCTTTTCTTTGTATTCTGTACGGTTGAGAATTACAGTTGTAATAACTTTGTCTTAAGGAAGTATAACAATTTGCTTGTTTGTTCGTAGGTGTTTCTACGCCTTCATTTCTGGCTTTGTCGCGTTTATTTAGGGAGTTTTGGCATGTTGGAGAGCGGAAACATTTACTTGCTTCAAAGCAAATTAGGTTGGCATCGTCTTAGAAGCAGAGATCGAATCCCTGATTGTATATAGCTAATAATTTCCTTTGCGAGAATTTTTCTGGGTGCAATTGAGAAGTTTAGTCGTTTGGAAAGGATATGTAGTTCGTTTTCGAGTGGGATATGTTCTGATCGGTTTATGGCATTCACTTGTGACACTAATTAGCGTGCTTTATTCGTTATCCTTATTAATGTTCCATATTATACATAATGGAACGCTTCATTTTGATAGTTCTTCTATTGTAGTTTATCTGTGTAATATAAATATATTTCGTTTAGCATCTCTAGGAATTTTGTAGCGTATATACTTTTCAATCTCTAACGGTAAGTCCTTGGAGATCATCAACGTTTGTTTTAGTTGGTCGCAACCAAGCTATCAAACCCTCAAGATGTTTTCGAAGTTAAAGGCCTGCGACCTGTGATTAGCGATTAGTTTTTGAACGTTTCAAGTCATGGTGGACTTGAAAAATTTAGAGTAACTTCAATTAACGCGCGACGTAAAGAAAAGAAAAACAAACACGAACGTAAAACAAAAAAGAATGTAGTCCGTTTGATAAATTGTGTTGTGCTACAAGATTTGAGTATTACGAACATGTGCTCATATTTACTGTTGTCCAGAAAATTTGTTTAAGATTCTTAAGTTTGGAATGGTTAATGGTGTTGTTCGCAGTTGATGAAATTTTTGTCTCAGCGGAAATCAGAAGCACTTTGGTTCGTTATTTAATTTAATTTTAAATTTTTACATGTCCATTAAATATCGTTAGTCTTTGTTAAACAGATGGTCATAAAAACACGTCGTTTTGCTATCGTGTTTATGATTTGCTTCAATTTTAATCATTTAAAAACCGGCACGTTTCAAACCGTAGTTGTATTTTTGTTTGGTTAGGTTTACACTTACTGGTTTTGTTTACAATCAAATTTCAGATAAATTTCAAATTCTTATCGTTAGAGGATAACCTCATCGCAGCTTTTCTAAAATTCTAATTAAACGTTTCTCTATACTGGAAGTTAGCTTTTAGAAATTTGGGATAAAGATTTTAAATCATTTAGTTATAAATGTAGTGTTAGCATTGGTGTTCATGCAAAATTAAATCTTTATTATAGAAAGTGCTTAATAACAAATAGTAGTGCACTTTTGTCTGCCCTTTATTTATTTGGTGTACAGTAAAGTTTATTTCACTTTTTTGCAAATTTAAATACAAGCAAAGTGCTTGTAATGAACCTGTAATCTACCTGATAAGATAGCCCAGAATAAAAACGATATCTCAAAGCATTGTGTTTACAAATTTTTTGCTAAGTTCAAATATCTAAAAGGTGTAAATAAACTTATGCTTAGAGTCTTTTGCTTTAAAAAGACAACTTTGATTTCGTTATAAATATCATTGTTGTTAATTTACATGTTAAAAACTATGTTTATTGAAAAGAAAGCCTTTGCTAATTTATACAATTAGTTAAAATATTTAGACTTTTATTTTGGTCAAACGCGATCAAATCTGATAATATAAAAGTAGAACTTCTAATTAACAATTATTGTGCCAAAAAGCAGTAACTAATTGGTTATATATTATGATTTATTTTAAAGGACACAAACTGTGTTCTATACTTTTGTATTTAACCTTTGTTATTTCTTTCAGGACTGCGTCTTATTTGCCTAAGCCAGGTTTTTGTTAACGAATGCCAACTTTTTATCTTTGGGTTACCACATTCACCCTTAGAATATTGCTTAACTTGTTTATTTTAGGACTTGGTGGCGCATATTTAAATTTGTTTAATTTTTTTTTAAAAACAAAAATCGACTTACCCCTCATTTCTCATTGCTCTATCCAGGAATAGACCCCTAACTATGTCGGAAGATGTCCCTTTCTTTGATTATCTGTGAAGGAGGTGGTAGACTTTTAGCGCGCTGGTTCGAATTATTAGAATTGTTTCTCATTTAACCAACGTGCTAAAGCAAGAAACCGTTTCTCTAGCGCCCAGATAGAGAGCAGGGAGAAACAGTAACAAGTTGGTGACATGAAAGTATAATAAGTTGGTTGACTATAATAAATGCTATTATGCCCCTCGCTAATATGACGAATGGATAACAAAGAAATAGATCTAAAATCAACTTACAGTTTAAATGCCTACGGGCTAGATGTCAACCGGTGATTTTAAAACCACTCTGTAGAATTTGTAGAACTTCGAGGTTGTACGTTCTATAAGTAAAGCTAAATGCGTATGTACAGTTGTATTAAATATAATGTTTGATAAAACAACTTATCAAGGATTAAATTTCTAATTGGCTTCAAATAAGTATAAAAAAATGAAATGTAATCCACATTATCTATGTTATTGTATAGTTTAAACAATATGGTTTTATAAATATGCATTAATACCACTGGTTCGTTTACACCATGGTTTAGAATTTTCTTTACTTATAAACTTTAGTCAACGTACTGCTTACTTTATGCATAAATAAATTCCCTTTAAAAAACGTTAATAGTTTTTAAATTACCTCAGTGTAAAAATTCGCTTTACATAGGACAATTAATATACAAAATCTAATAATGGGATTAGAGTCACACAGAAAAATAGCGATGTACATTAAGTATTAAAAATAAAAATGACCTCTGACCTGTATGTATTGTAATCAGCTGCTGTCCTTGGTCAGCAAAAATGAAGCTTTGCCTTTGAAATTGTTTTGTACAACACCAACTTGAATGTCTTCTTCTCAAACATTGTACTATATTATTACATTAAAAAAACTTGGTACGACCATACATATCTCTTGAATGGTATTTATCAAAAATTCTTAAATATTTTATCTCAAAATACCTAAATAATTGTCTTCAAAACCACAAAGTTCACCAAAACACAAAAGTACCAAAGTATTGCAAGAAAACTCTATTTCCAATAGCAAACGTTCTTTATTTTCAAAGTGGCTATACAAGCCTTTTTTTAGGAACTCGTAGTTACAATAAATTCTAAATGCTCAAATAACCACTGATTTTCAGAGCTATAACTAACAGTACAAGTACTATCTTCTTAACACTAAAACTACAATGCTATCTTCTAAATCACTATAGAAGCACTATAATGAATTTATACTTGTTAATTAATTTCTATACCTTTCTCGTTTGATTTGTCTGTATCTAAAAATCCCGCCTGCTTGACGTTCCAGGTCGATTAGCAATGTTCTTCTGTTATCGTTGCTACCACCTATGCCAACTCTTTGTACGTTTGTCATATTTTCCCTTCCTTGGGCTACGGTTCAATCATCAATGGTACTGGATTCTCTCCTAATAGCATTTCCTCTATTCTAAATAATTTTCTGGGTAATCCCCTTTTTAAATGTCCTGCCTTGGTGCCTCTCTTGTCCATTATTTTTTGCAATCTAAACGTATTTATGGGTTGGCTGCTGGGACTGGTCTTTATGCTTCTTGGTTGACCCACCTCATCATAACTTTGAAGATATTCCAAAAACATACCTCTGTTTACTATGTTTTGTAAGGCAATGCATTGCATTACCTCCCTCTCAAAGTGTCCTGCTAAATACTTTATAATCTGCTTTTTCTATAAAGGAGGATCTAGTTGTTTGACAATGCAAAATTTCTTGAGGGCATATAACTCCCAGGTCATGCTTGATTCACTACTATATTTTTCCGTTAGTAAATTATCTCTAACTTTAAATTGCTAGTTGTCTCCCCAGAAATGTTTTTAAAAAGTTAATCTCGAAATCTTTAAAAGTGCTTAACGCACTTTCAATCAGTCCAAACCAAATCCCTACACTTCCTTTCAATAAGGACATCACAATATATAACTTTGTTTGCTTATCCCGACTCCCTTGTATTAAAGTTTTTAAGTTGTTTAAAATTATCTTAGGGTTAAGTTTATTATCCACATAAAATTTCGAATGTTGTTCCAACGGAACACTAGTTGGACTCCATCGCATAGGTTTCCCAACATTAATATATTCAAACCTATCTTTTAAATTTTTACACTTATTTTTAAAATTCCCTAAGTCTGTTTTGAGAATTCCCAAATAATTTCTAAACGTTTTAAATCCAGTTTGACATCTTACCTCTATTTCGTTTGTTTTTTATCTAAACTCTTAACTTTTTCATCTGTTTCATTCTCATTAGCATCCTGATTCTCCTTTAATTGAACAATTTCTTCTTTAACTCCATCCGCATTCTCTAAAATTTGTGTGCTTTTCCTCTAATTTCAATCTTCATGTCCTCAATGGTTTTGTTGGTTTCTTCAATCCCGTAGTTAGTCTTTCACTAATTTCTTTAAATTTCCGTTAATTTTTCCTACTTTCTAATCCAAGACGTTTCCTAAATTTTGCCATGGTCTCTCCAAATTCTGCTCGCAACTTCTGAGTATTTTAATCAAACTTGACACCCTTTTCTTTAATACCTTTCTCATACTTTACACTCATTTCTTTATATTTTCCTTTTGTTCTTACAAACTTTTTCTTTTCTTTCACTTATTTCCTTTATATATCTTGCATATTTTGATTTAGACTTAAAGTGAGAGCCATCATTTTTGATTCTTGGGTTTCTGGCACGCTCTGTTCTTTCTTGGACTCTGGGCTCTTGTTTTCCCTTTCTCTATATAAACACTCTTCTGAGAACCAATTTCCACTTCCTCGGCTCCCAAACTTTCACGAACTTCTTTCATTCTATCAGTCATACTGGAAACCAATTACATATCACAAAAAGAAAGCTTCCACGAAATTTTACGAGACAAGAAACTCTGATTTTCAGATGATTTATTCGAGTCGACGTTGCGCGTTACTGAAAGAGTACTGTGAGAACGCCTTGCGTTGAGCGTTGTTATAATAGTGTTGTGACACGCCGGAACTTTGGGGCGCCGCTAAAAGAGTGCTGTGACAAGGGTACAGCAATGGGAAATTTGAAATTATTATCCTACCTCCCTTTTCTTTACTTTGCTTGGAAGTTTTGGAATTTACAATATGAAATAAAACATAGCAATCTCAAGAAACATCTATATGGTAAAAAAGATTTTTCTTTCATATAAAAGAATTTAGAAAACAATTTACAGTTTGAATCCATATAGACAATAATTCCTATGAGGTACTTAATTATTGAAATATTCTTCACCTAATCTTTGTTTACATTCGCATTGTCCCTTTTAATTAATATGTAGGTAATTCACTGATCCTTTATTACCACGTTGGTGAATATGATTGGCCAATAACCGATCACGGATAATATATTAAAAGTCAAAATACTGCGAATTCTGACTCAAACCTGATTTAAATTATCCCTTTCACAAATAGTAAAATGAGAAATTATTCTAAATTTAAATTACAAAATATACAATTATTTTGATCAATAAACAGAGATCCAACGTTTTATACTTGCAAAAGCATAGCGTTTATAAAAATTTCGTCTCCAAATTAAAGATACTAAAGGTAATCCATATTGTTTTAAATCTCCATTTAGAATATTAATTTTTCTAAGCGCATCTCCTACTTTTAGTTAACCAAATTTAGAGTAGCTTATGTACGAAGAAAGTTCAATCTTCATTGTTTTTTTTTAAATTAGTCATGTTTCACCAGATAACTGCATACAATAACTTCTTTGTTTGAAAATGTTGTATCTCGTAAATCGAAATGAATTCCTAAATCTCAACGTTACATATTGCTTGATTTATGACATATTGCTTGGTGATGCGAATTAATGGATAAATCCCTGCAATGGAGTTCCGGCTTATATATAGAAATTTTAACTACTTCATTTTTTCCATAAGATTCCAGATTTAATTGGAAGAATTAGTCACGGCTGATGTAAGAAATATAAGAATGTCAGCATTTAACGATCAACTAGGGTCAAGCTACGTGATTTACGAGCATCATAAAAGCATAGTCGACTTTTGTCCAATGTATGAAATTGATGGCTGCGTCGTCAGCTATCTTATAGTAACACAGAAAACTATAAAATCGATTTTATTGCCTCTTAATGTTCGCGCGGATTCTTTGAATAAATGTTTATTTATTTAATGATGTTTAAAAACATTCCTTAGTAAAAAATGATATATTTGAAAAATTCTTTACTATTCACGAAGGTTCTGGATTAATGATTTATTTAAAACTCATAAAATGTATTAAAATGTTACATCTACATGCATATTTAATAAGAGTTTGCTTATAATTGGAACAAATAAAAACTGTATACTCAAGTTCGTTACAATTTGTTACAATATAGACACAATGTGACTATAGTAACCAGTTTCAAGTACCTCAATATCAAAATAAATTATTGAACAATGGTTCTTGAAATATAGTTGTACCAGTTATATATTAAGTGATTATTGAAGATAGTTGAAATAATTTTAAAAAACAAAGGTGACTTGCCCTTTATATAAAATTTCTTTTAAAAATAGAAAAATCTCAAAAACATTATATTTCAAAACTATGTAGTTAATCTATTTTTGAAATACGAGCATGGTTAGAACTCTACAATACTATGCTCCATTATCTGTTTCAGAAGGTCAACATTTGCCGTGCTCACATACCAACATTGAAGTACTGGATCTAGTGAAAGGAACACCTTTGGATCACCCCAATGCCGAAGGTAAGTTTGAAAAATCAGAGGAGTTGTACGAATACTAAGAACCACACAAATTGCAAAACTACTGTCATTTACAAAAATTTACAATCACGAAAGTCATTATAAATATTTATGGTTACGGATTGAGAGAGTGTCATTTTTTATAAACTAAGGTCGACGTTTCGTCCACTTTTGTAATGGGCTCCATCAGGACAAAAAAGGAAATGAAATATAAATATAAAAATGAAATAAATATAAAAAAAATAATAATAAATATCAAAATAATAAAATATTATGTAAAAAATTATGAAAACTTACTTGTGAACTACCAGACTCTTCGGCCCATTTAAGCCAAAAGGTGTCTTATGTCAAAGTAACTGATGAATCTAGGGATAGTAGTCGTTTATATAGGGCGACAAATTGATGCATGAGTGATCATGAATAAAGCTTTTGACTACCACTTTCCCTACTTTCACCAGTTACTTTGCCACAAGACACCTTTTGGCTTAAATGGGCTAGTGAGTCTGCTAGTTCAGAAGTAAGTTTTCATAATTTTTTACATTTTAACTTGTCTACCTAATATTTTATCATTCTATATTTATTACTATTATTTTTATATTTATTTCAGTTTTATATTTATACTTCGTTTTTTTCTTATCCTGATGAAGCCCCTTTCATAAGTGGATGAAACGTCGACCTTAGTTTATAAAAAGTGACACGGTCTTAAGCCGGAACCATAAATATTTATAATGACTCGGGCCTTGAAAGCCTCCGCCATGATAGTCGTGGTAATATTAATCTTGATTGGAAGTGTCAAGATGGTACTGATTTTAGCTACGTTGGAATTCACATGCGACTACCTTTTATGCTGAAGCCCTGTCTGTAGCTTATTAGTGGAAGCATTAAAGGTTACCTATACAGTTAAGGTATAAAATAAGAGAAACAATAAAGCTGCTGTTCTTAGCGCGCTTTTGAAGTAACTATCATTCCAACTTCAGTACTTCTATAATTATTTGAAATATTAAAAGTTTTTTTAAACATAACATTGTATAAAATACTGTTACGCGCTAAATGGACGTTAATGACCTGAATGAAATTTACTTTACCAGGGACACATAACAATAATAATGCACGCTAGCTTGCAGTAACGAAGGGTGCATTCCAAGAAAGCAAATGCAAAGCTTTTAGAAGTATACAAACTTTAACATCTCACTTCTTTGGAAAGATCTGCACTGTCGGTCCAAGAGAAATGTTGGTCGCCAACCTACTTAGAAATCAGTCTGGTAGATGGTAGGTAGCCTACGAGATGACCAAATGGTAATTTATGTCACCTAGGTTGACAGAACTCTGTGTACACATTGATTTTCTAGCTACGCATTTAATCTAAACACATATAATAATAAAACTATACTGTTTAATTGGCCTACATTATAACACAAAAATTTCATCTTGTACAAACACATTCAACTCAAATAAACTAAACTTTACCTTAATTGGCCAAATTGCGCGTATTTAACTGAAAAGCGCGTTTTAAATTTATTCAAGTATAGTTATGCAACAAATTTTACTGATGTATGTAAATCTTTAGAAATACAGTTACAGAGCTTATAATTGTTAGATTACGTCCTCACTAAGCGTGTACCAACGTAAAAGTCTGTATTCTAGTAAATAAATTATTGGCAAATAGTGGAATATACGTCAACAAAATATGGTGCATATAGAAGATCAAAATTATACTACTTACAGCTTTTGGTTCAAGTAGAAGAATTAAACAATCCTTTTGATGCAGAAAAATCTTTGGTGTCAGTAACCCACGTTAATGAAAAGTGTTCACTAGAGTAACTTTCACACTGTAACGGCACCTAAATCCGCGACTACATACGTGTTTACGGCTATTTTCTGCAAACCCGATTTAAATTTTTATTACTCAAATTACGGTAAACCGATTCATCTGCCCAACGATCGTACTTGTTACTGGACCGAAGCTAAAAGCTTGTATTCAAACATTTGAATGAATCTGAACAAATGCCCCCCCCCCCCCCACATGTTATGGCGGTATTTATAAACCATATTATTTTAGGTAATTCCTCATTTCCTGTATTCGCACTACTTGTACGATCTGAACCGAACTTGGGGTTGAGGCCAAAGATGTTTCGTTGCATGAAAATATTAAATGCTACCACACTTATGCAATTCAACGTTGACATCTGCAACATTGGGCGGGTCAATACACCTTTAACTTATTACTACCTTTATGTGATTATTGTAGATTTGAGTAATTTACAATGATTCCGGGGTCTTACAGTGAGTGAGGATGCGTTGAGTGATTAATCATGGGAAAATATTATGATGTTTTTCTCATTTGATATTCAACATGTTAAGTCTCTTTTTTGTTGGTTGTAAAAGAATGTAGTGAGTACTATTCCTGTTTATTTCAGTATTTAACTTCCTAACATATTTGAAAAGTGTCTTCATAAACTGTAAACTATCCAAGTTTTTATAGGATTTTACGAGTGGTTCGCACTAAAGCTCTTTTTCGTAACTTAAATTAATAAAAGTTTCTCTATTTACAAATAAATGCTTAAATAAGCAATTAGCATTACAATACTTAAGGCCGTTTACACCGTATCTGCTAAGTAAAACTAAGTACAAACTCATACTTAAGTCTAGGATTTTATTTGCACCGTAAGTTAAGCAGGTCTTAATTAGATTTAAGAACGACTTACGGTCTAATTCATAAACCGCTCTAAGTGGTCACTCACACTTATCGCTCACTAATTTCTTTCTAACCCTATTCAGAAACTTTTGACAGTGAATTAGTCAGTTATATGTACCTAACTTCTGAGTGAAAGGTTAGTTGAAAATAAGTGGTGGTTTATAGTACACTAATTTGTACCCTGGTTCAAAGATATTTAGTATAAACAAACTCATACAATTCTTCTTTCTCCTCTTTGAGAACTATGGATGATAACTTTTTGGAATTTATTAATTATGTGGAAGATAACGTTTACTTGCCGATACCTAGGTAATAATTTTATTTATTTACTTCGTTATTGTATGTTGGTTGCAATTTTAGAGAATTCATTCGAGATCAAATGAACCCATTGAAGAGGTACACCGATTCCGAACTGGTCCAGCGTTTTCGTTTTACCGGGAATGTCATTATTAATATAATAATCTCCATAGTTTGCCCACTTAATATTAGGGATAACCGTGGTTTACCCATACCTTCGATAATAAAGCTTTGTGTCGCACAACGTTATTATGCCACCGGCAGTTATCGGGTAGTTATAAAGCACTATAAAATACTATAATTGTTATCGTTCAAAGGGGGCGGTGCCTGTAAGCAAGTAGGCTTGGCTTAGTTCATTGTTTAATAAACATAAGAAAAATCAGTATAAGTTCCAAATTTACAAAATAATAAATGTGAAATTAATTGAATTAACAGTTAGAATGGCTTCAGATGGCTTCATGGGGGCTGTGGAGCCAGGAGTAAACTGTATGCACCATTTAATGGGGTGTATAGGTCTTCGGAAGGCTTCGGCTTTCTTCGAGAAGCTTCGGAAGTTGATTAAGAGGCCCAGTGTGAACTTAATAGTGAAGATTAAGACATATATACAGGTCGGCGAGGTCCGTCACATCCTCGGTGGTGTTCGGATCTCTTCGGTAATCTTCGTGTTTTTAGTGATGGGTCAAAGTTACGTTAAAAGAATTATGAAATGAAAATTATATGCACTTAAAAACTACTATTTACAATATATACAAAAGAAAAGGGTTCAGAAGGTAATCGGTGTTTTCTGAAGTCTTCGGCGGTGTCGTGGGGTTGATGCCTCTACGGGGATGTCGTCCCTGTGGTAGAGCTTGACGGATGCAATCACAATAACGACGTCGGTGCAGTATGGAACGGAGTTGAGCGTTCGTACGTGCTTGTTAGTTGTGGACTGATGATACATAATAATAAATGTTGCAGAAAGTATGCCGTGATATACCATCGACATCAGTCAGCCCTCTGTAAGCAGAATTATCACTGAAGTGAGTGACAGATTGCCTAATAATATAAGAAGATACGTAAAATTTCCGTAAGACAGAAATGGGTTTACAATGCTACAGCAGACCTTCTTTAATATTTCGCATTTTTCTTGAGTAATTGGTTGCGTCGGTGGCACCCACATTGAAATTAAGAGTCCTGGTGGTGCAAATGCCGAAATATATAGGAACAGAAAAGGTTGAATATCTTTAAACATTCAAGTTATAGCAGGTTCACGACTACAAATTTTGGTCATTGTTATTAGATGGCCAGGATCTGCTCATGACAGTAGAATCTTTAATAGCAGTGCGGTACAGATGAAGTTAGGACGTAGAGAACTAACAGGAATCCTTCCAGGCGGTAGTGCATATGCTCAAACACGGCATGTCTATACTCCCTTACTAAAACCTGGTACTAGAACTGAACAAAGATATAATTCAACACATATACCCACTAGAAATATCGTCGAGCGTACTTTTGGCGTATGGAAAGAAATGTTTTCGGTGTTTAATAAGTGCCCTTCAATTACAATTAAGGTATTCAACAAGGACAATTGCTGCTACTGCCGTAGTTCATAATATTGCAATTAAAAGTCGACAACAATTTTGTGACCAGGACTTCGTTCGTGCTGAATATATACCTGAAGTTATTGCGTCAGATACCCCTAGAAGAAATGCAATAAGAAATGCTTTTATTCAACAACTTTTGCCTAAATTGTTATTGTGAAAGAAGTTAAATTAATATTGGATAGTTTGTAATAAAATGACATAAAACATTTATTTAAAAATTAAGTATTATATAGTTGTCGTACAATGATATTACATGTAATTTTTGTTTGTAGTAATTTAGTTTTTATTTGTTCTTGATTTAATATTTCCTCGGCAATTTCCATGCATATTTTTTTCATTCACTTTTAACCGCTGTTCCCCCATCTTCAAAGCATGAAGTTCGAGGTTTTGCTTTTTTGATGCCTCTGTCCTTTCTGGTCTTTTCTCTAATTCCACTCCAATAGCAGTTCCTCGTGAAAAGTGCTTGCTCTTAAGAGTGTTTGCAATTTGTTTAAATGCAGTTTCGTGTGAGGTTCATGGGTGTGGGTCTGTGCTTTTTGTGTTCTGCAAACGTTTCTATAAAATAACATAAAAGATAAGAAAACAAGACGTTACCTTCGCCGTAATCGTGTTCAAACTCTATTTGTGTAACATTTTCTTGTTTGTCACAAGCCAATTGTGAGAAGTTGGTACAATGAAAGTTTCACTGTCAATTATATCTTAATTTTAATATCGACATTTTTGTCTAATATGTCTATTGTATCATCAGATGGTGGAACAAAACAGCCTCTGCCTGTTGCCATGAGATATCTTATTGCTTCGCCCAATTCCTTTCTTCTGCAGGACTTCATATTTTCCCAGCACTTGCGTAACTGTACCAGTGTTCTCTAAAAGTGTGATTCCATATTACAACGTAATACATTTTCAGTGTACCTAAATTTAATCATTACATTAGAGTATTCTGAAAAAGAATTAAATTCTTTCACAATATTCACCCAAGCTTTTCTCTTTTGCATCTGTTTTCTTAGATTCTATTAAGTTGCGATTCTGTAGCGCAAGTTTTTTTAAAAAAGATTTCTCTTCACCAGTCATGAATGACCGTTTAACGCTTTCCATTGCAATATTCTAACTAAAAGTTATATTGACTCTCGGGTTCTTACTGAAAATGGACTAACCAATATATTGAAAAATTACTATTGACTGAAACCAACACTAAACATGTAACGTTCGGTTTAATTCAACGTTTAGTATTGTATAGTTTACTTTAGCGAGCATATTAAACATGCCAATTTGTGATAAAGGACAGTCAAGTAAACTGTACACTTTTTCAAAATTGCGAAGAAGGCTAGAAAGTGACAGGAGAGGATTGTCGAAATTTATTAAAAAGTGTCGAGTCGCGTTTTACGTTCGGGGTGTGTTTTAATTAATCTTTTGTAGGTCCACTCTAACATCCGATGTTATATACCGTCATTGTTATGCCTATAAGATGCCAATTCATAGTGGGAGTTTATTTGGATGAAAGAAAAGTGACCTCAGATTACATTTACCGTACGCTGTAATCAACCGATTTAGTCGGGAACCTGATGAATTAACACACACCTATAACAAAGTTAGTTGGGCTGTTGCAATATACCGACACCCACTCTCCTCGCTGTGTCTATAGTGACCTGATTCACCCCACAAACCCTTCAAGGTAAGGGTTGCACTGTAGTAGTTACTAAGTGACCAAACTAGTTCGCACGCTGGTATTGGGATATTTTACCCTGAACTATAGAATGTTCTTTTGCATCTACCGTCAGTGAAGCTAAAAGTAGATAGTGTGTTTCGCCCCGTATTTACCCTACTTTCACGGTAGTCAACCGTGTAAAACAGAAAGCCGCTTGTGTGCGCATTGTATATCGAGTAGTCCGTAAAATTTTAAAGCTGCGACACTTTTCCAAATTGTACAACAACAAATTTTACCCTGAACTATAGAATGTTCTTTTGCATCTACCGTCAGTGAAGCTAAAAGTAGATAGTGTGTTTCGCCCCGTATTTACCCTACTTTCACGGTAGTCAACCGTGTAAAACAGAAAGCCGCTTGTGTGCGCATTGTATATCGAGTAGTCCGTAAAATTTTAAAGCTGCGACACTTTTCCAAATTGTACAACTTGTTTCGTAACGTAAGACTGTACCAGTTGTAGCGCCTAGATAGTTCAAGTAGACTTACGTCTACCGTCCACATTGTTACCGGAGGTTTGCATGCACCCGGTGTAACACGCGTGATATTTCGGGCTATAACCTACACTCTTTTGGTCGTCAAACCTAAGAACCCGTACTGCCGTGAGGCCCAGGTGCATTCAACCCTACTCCATCTTAGAAATAATTGTACTCACAAGTATATCTTTGGTAGCCCTAGCCAGTGCGAACTTCCACTTAGTTGTTACTTTTGGTTAGTTATCATAGTTAATTTGATCGTAGTTGGGGCGTACTCCATATACGCCGTACCTACATTTGCTTATATACACCTTACTTACTGTACTTAATTAATGTGTTCTTTTCAGCCATGTGTTTGTAAATAGAGTTAAGAGTATAATCCAGGTGCATTATTCTGTTGTAGTAATTTGCGTGAGTAGGGTGAATCAGTACATTCTACACCGTGAGTTTTCTTTACCATCATATTTTCTTATTATAACAAGTGCAGGGGCGTTTGCTCGACCAGTAACGAGACCCCGATTATATCTAACACAGTGACATTACTGGTGGTGCCCAACTGATTTTGCCGTCATACCCGATTTTTGGCATACTACCAAGTTTACGACCCATTATAATTGTCATCTTAGGGCATTTAGCAACCCCGACCTACGACTTTTATCATATCCACCCCTCACCGGCTAGAGCTAGGCCGCGCACAGATTCCGATCCGTCCCTTGGTGTCGTAGTGCTGAATTGACCCGTAACAAACAGTATAATACAATTATATTGTTGCGAGCTACTATTTGGCAACCCGTCAAACATACAAGCGCCATAAACGCTGTATATTCTCCAGGGACCGAGTATTTTCTAGCAATTGCTGAAGGATGAATTATCCTTTTAATTCAGGGGTATAAATAAGACCGATGATGAAGTACAGAGTTAGTCTATATCAGAATGTCAAATATAAATTATATCGTGTAAAGTTAAATAGTTGAGCTTTTGGAAGTCCAAGAGTAAACATAAATGTTATATTATGTGAACGTATCTAATGTACATGCAGCTTGTAGAATACATAAATAGACAAAAATTTAATTAATAAATAGTTGTGTTAGTGTTGTTAATAGACCTATGGTTAAGAATTTAGGATTAGAATTTAGGATTTAGGATTAACACATAAAAATAAGTAAAGGATTCTGTACAACAAGCAAAAAGAAAATAAATTAAGCGTTACTATTTTACAGCAAACAACTATATTATACGGACAATTTAGAAATCTAGATACAAAGTGCGCATCTCGTATTTACACAAAATTAAATTAATCAGTAGCAAATAAAAACTGTGAGAGCTTTTGTCAAGTGTTTTTAAAATTTCACTTAATACTTTTTATAAAATAACTAATTAGTAGGAAAGAATTAACGTGTGAGAGCTTTTGTCGGACGTTCTTAAAATTTCACCTAATAATTGTTGTAAAATAACTAATTAGTAAAGCGAATAAACGTGCGCATTCTTTTCACACGCATCTTTAAAAATAGTACATCGCACCTGTAGAGCGATAGTATCGATTGGGGCCACAAACAATAGTTCTCCGATATCACGTTTCTACACCAAACGTTGATACGAGATATGCCATTCACACACAAAAGAAAACGAGTTGCATACCTGAACGTGTCCAGATACTTAGCTCGCAAACCGTCGGGGGTGAGTCAACACAAGATCGCCGCGGTATTCATGATCCATTTACCCTGCCATCGTAACTGCAGCCGCGGTCTACGGACAAAAGCAGTTGTCTATACACAAAAGCAGTTGGTCTACAGAAAGAAAGAACCTATTTGTCCTACAGCTAAAAAAGCTAAAAAGAGAATCTGATTAGAATACGTGCGGGGAAACTCACGAATCCACGCTAGACACCTCCTAGATGTCGAACAGAAAAAAACCAACGTGTATTGCTTTTGAAATACAGTGACGAATACTGTCAAAAATGTTTCGACGTACAAGCTGTAGAATCAAATTCAACAATGGTTTAACTAACACGAATTCGAACTGCAAACCCTCTCTTATCCAAGCGGGATTGAAACTGCAAAACCCGTGTTTTATCGGATAGTACGCGACCTTATTTCAACAAGTGTTTTCATCGGAACAACAGAGAAAACCATTATACGCAATTGTAATGTATACCAATATAACAGGTACCTATAACAGGAGATAAACTATTTAATTGTAGCATAAACTTGTCGTTTCGAAATAAATAAGTTAAAATGCAAATTTGTAGCAAATGTACTTATTGTAAACAAAATGTTGTCGAAGAATTTAAGAGATTACGGGATACCTAAAACAAGGCATATACTATTTAGTTTATCAAATAAATTTTTGTCTTAAAAGCAAAAGGGATTTGAGTCGAAGAATTTATTCGAGAGCGTGTTTATTATTAATTATGTTAAGGCGGGCTTATGCTGAACAGGTACACTATGTAGAGGGTTGATGAAGAATTTAAGGATTGAAACGGAGTTTATTCGAACGAGTAATGAATGAAAAAGGGAAAAATAGGGTAATTAATTTATGCGGAACACAAAGGTAACAGATTCTATGCGACAAACGGCTATTTAGAAAGTATCGCTGATATTGTGAATGTTCATATCTCAACAGCATCAAGAATTATTAAATGAGTATCCAGAGCAATTGCAGGATTATAGAAAAGATTTATAAAGTGGTTTAAAACTCAAGAACAAGTTCGTGATTTACAAAATGATTTTTATCAGATTGCTGGTTTCCCTACAGTTATTGGGGCCATCGATGGTGATTGTCACATCGATCTTATGTTTAAGAAGTGCATGTTTTTCTAATAAACGAGTTTAAAATTTTCTAACGCAGTTTTTATCGTCTCTGAGGTTGTTTCACCTACTGTAGAATTCAGCAGTTGCATTTGATATAAGATACTTATATAAATTAGCGTTTGTATATTATCTAGTGAAAGGGTGAACGCAAAGGCAATAGCTAGCAAAAACGTGGCGATAAATGCACGTTGATTTCAGGATCAAACTTTAAAAAATTGTTAAGCCTTAGTTTATCTATTAGGTTTATTTTGCTTCCCATAAAATTGCTAAAAATAAAGGCAACCTTTGTAAACAAAACTTTCTCAAATAAAGTGTATATTTTAACACCTTATCGTTTTCCCGTATTATAAACATACTTTATCTACAGAGAAGGCAGCAATCCTTAAAAGCTAAAAATAGATTAAGAAAATATTAAACAACATAAGCCGATTCACAAACTTTATATCATTGACATGCTTCTTCTTTGTACTATACAAGTAGAGACTGTATCAATATTTATTAAACAGGGTAAAAGGGAATACGGCCGTCGAAGTAAACTAATTTCCTGTATATATTTCCATGCATAAGAACCTTTTCCTTCTCAATAACCATCCTCTACAGCTGTACACCTTTAGAGCTAGCTTTCAAGCGAATTTTACACACATGAAGTACTTCAAAAGTATAGGTAACTCACCTCTACAAAACTTCTTATTGTATATTACTTCTAAAGCTGACGCTTTGTTTCCATGGTGTATTTGCACCAATTATATAGATATTGTATTGGATGACAATTAAATTTAACAATTTTTGAATGCGAGAGCACTATGGAAGTTTGGAAAGAATGTGGAGAGGATTAAGCGAATGACGCACAGAATCAGTTAGAAAAAGAATCCTACAGTTAGAATCCTGTCTTTATCAAGCGTCATAGGTCACTTAAGAGGGAGCAGCGCGTAAATAATTTACACAATTTCCTTATATGGGGAATAGAAGTCGTCTTTGAACGAAGATGATTTACTAATTTCCTCAACGACATGCAGAAGAAAACAGTCTTGTGGATATCCCAATAATCTACAACTTTACAAATTATTGTGACGTCTTTTTTAGTGAAGTATTCCATTGGTATACTCGTCCACTTGCTCGATCTCTAGGTGGTGACTACTAAAGAGGGTGGTTATAAGAAGTAATACTCTATGAGTTTGGTGCAGGTTTAAAACAACTGATAACTAGGTTACATAAAGATTTTGTGGGTAAATGTGAGATTAGACAGAGAAAGAGATCGACGTTTTGTCAGGGGACTACAAGAATACTCTGACAGCACCAAATAAATGTAAAGGATAGTAGGATTTGTGATGAACAGAAAGTAAACAATGTGTACATTTTTATAAACAGCACAGTCATAGAATTTTCTTAATCACGATTAATACAAAATCCAAAACTAGATGTGAACCTACATGCCGACAACTTGCCATGATGATAAAAAGTGGAGCATAATGAAGAAAAACTACAAGAATCAATAAAATCTCTGAAAATAATGCCTTTGAAATGCTGCAGTAGTAGAGGAGGGACACATGGATTGGGGAATCTGTAAAAACCTGAAAGGAGAGTTTGTTTCATTTACAAGGCATAATTTACGCGCGCTATTTTTATACTTTAGGCGTGGTTCTTTCGCCATTGTTATAATATCTACAGATCACGTTTTACTGGATGATGCAATCGCTGTCTAAGTCAATTTGCATGCACAATTTAGGTAAAAATTAAATTATTTAAGTGAGGTGTATTTAGGAACTTCATCTCAGGGTCCAGCACGTGATTTAGGGTTTGATTACGCCATGTTGAACATTAAATTGTTATCCGTCACTGAACTTCCGTTGCATCTCGTTAGGATTAAAGGAAATAGGTAGCGGGTACCATAATGGAAGGCAAACGAAAACCGCAAACCTGTTTTTCTTTAAAAAACTGCCACGCACTGAAGTACTTGTTGCTTAGTCCATGTCTCGTGGCTTAATCCGCTTCCTCCACACGCGCACATCCGCATTCCTTCTGCGCAGACTCGACTGTCAGCAACGACGGAAGTTAAAGTATTAATTTGAAAATATGCGTCAATTAACCTACAAATTATATCTAAACCTGAACATGATACATGGCCAGTTTGGCATGTAACAAGTTATGCATGAAATATGAACTAATTTCAAATACTATTTTTAAATTTCACAATAAACGGTTACATACAAGGAAGGAAGACACAAGACGAGAAAGAAATAGACATAGATATAGCGATAGATACCAAATTCGTCATATTAATTAGTTGTCTGTAAATTGCACTCAAAAGTAAATGTAGATCGTGATAATAACTTAGTTATGATAAAATGTCAACTACTGTCAAAAGCCTAAAGAAAATTTAAATCTAAGAAGTGGACCTTAAAGAAATTGCAAGAAGATGTAGTAGGAGAAAATTTTACATGCGATTTTGCACTCTACATCAACAGCAAAGAAAATGAGGATAATGTACAAGAAAAGTTGATATTCCTAAGAATCGAATTTATGCATCAGCAGTAATGAACCTTTCTAAAATAAACCTAGTTAATTCTGTTTGCTTTCTTGTGATTTTAAGCCTATACTTTTGTAAATTCTTAGTATGTACTAATATGTGTCATAGTCCTTTAAAATGTTTATAATCATATTTCATTTTAATAGTTTCTGTATTGGTAAATCCCACCAATATTGTTATTGGTTATTTTATTTAAAAAATATAATTTTGCTTTAATACATTTTTGTGTTAAGGAAAAATTATTTTTGTACCTTTTTCATACTCAAAGGTTGTCAAATTCATTATGATGGTGTCTAAGGCTAAACATGACATGGTTATTTTATATTCTAAAGTAGAACAGTTTATTATTTATTGGTTTTGATTAATAATGTATAGCGCAGGCGTCACATACGTCATTGTCTTGGGACGAAACAGTTTCATACCCTATAGTATGCAAATTCAGGAGATGGAAAATCTTTTTCATCTAGTCCCAGTTAATCTTTCGTTAAGATAATTTTACATACATTGTATAGCGAAAAACGCCAAGAGTAATTTTAATTTGTAGTCTTAAGTTATTTACTCGAATTCCGCCGAAGATAATCTCGTCGTGTATGGAAGTAAGATTTTTTATTGGGTACCATTGAAAGACGTAACATGCAAACTTGAGTAGGTACAGTTAACTTCTAAATTAAGATATTGAACTGATTAATGCGATTAATCAATGAAATTCGGGATTATTCCCTAACAGATGGATGACTTTTAATTTTAGGAACAATTAGTCTCTATAAATAGACCACTTTATTTTGGAAAAAAGGTATGTAAATTAAAAACATCAACCTTTCAACGAAGTTTCAGAAGTTTCGAAGGATCTGGTTATTTCAAACTGAGTTCAGAATATCGCTGACCCTAGTTGTTCCCAAAGGTATGGATATCTAAATTTCTCCAGGTAATTCTGACAAAATTTCCGATTCTGTAACCTGTAGTAACTGTAAAATAATGAACATTTTTGTTAACTGTGTAAACTTATAAACGTACACGCAGTACGTTCTTGTTATTAGTTTAAGACCTTAGAAAATAATTGCGTACGTTGAAAACGTTCTCCATTAACTTTTGACATATTTGGTTTTCTTTTGGTTAAGAATGTCTATATGTATTTGTGATGAAATCATAACTGTGTAGTAGAGTAAAAAGTTCTCATATTGAGTTTTTCGCAACAAATGTTAATAGCTCCAGCCTCAATGTAATAAAATATATTGCAATTACTATGAGGCGTGAGTAATATACTGGTAATTTAACATTTGATTTTGAAAACGTTTTTACATCTAGCAGATTCTGGATAGGTATATAAGTGTCCGTATTATTAACGTTTATTTTAGGTTGGTTTTACCATTGTTGTACATGATTATTTCTCGTGTGTATTTTGTTCAGAGTCACTTTCTTGATTTTGGGTTTTGGTATTTTTTTGTTATTTCTTCTGGGACATTTCCCTAGAAAACCTCGTATTTCGATACTAAGTGGTGTCCAAGATAATTTCCTATTAAGACTGGTATTTTACATATGATAGAATTCCCGGACTATGACACCACCATCGCCATTGAGTTAGTCGGAAACCATTTTTGTTGGTGTAGTCGAGGTGTTTGGTACTTTATCGAAACACGTAATCTTTAGCGAGGCCCTTCGCCGAGTTTCTATGTAGATTACCGGCTAGATTTACTGGGACAAGCTGCACCTAACCTAAGTTGGTTAGAAAGAAAGTTTATAGTTGCGGTAACTTGTAGGTATTATAAAATGGCGTTCATTATTATATAAAAAAATATTTATTGACTAATTTACTATTTTCATTCCAAATTTCTTTTTGCAAAAAGAAAATTTGATTTGTTTTATTAAATGCAGACGTTTTGTATGGTATCTTCGATAACCATATTTAGTTTAATTATATACTGACTACCACTAGTTCTATCTATACAAGCCACTTTATTAATGCCATCACGTTTCATCAGTATTTCTTGTACTATATTTTGTTTGTGTAAATCTATAAGGTGCCCGTTTTGCGTTAATGCTTTTTTCGCATCATAGAAACGTTTTCAGTATACCCTCCATAGCATTGGTGACCTCTAACCTTGTTCATCTTTTTAACGCAGATGTGGCGAAAACAATAAAAATCAACTGAAATTTAACTATACCCATTGCTCTCGCAAAAGTAATGTTGATCTTTACAAGGGTCGCTTGAATAGGTCTCGTTTTACATGGTTTCAGTACAGAATGATTGTAAAAAGTTCAGGGTGTCGGTATAAATAACTTTTCTGTTAAGTTTTTATTGTTCATAGTCCTTAACGTTTCTATTTGTTGCTACCAAATCTTTCTAGTACTGACATAATTTATCACAGTCTGGCATAAGTAGGACGCAGGAGTTTGCACCTTGCTGTGAGGTTTGAATAAATTTTTCAATCTATCTTACCGCTGGTTACGGATAAAATCACGTTATCTTAAGAATTTAAATTTGCCAAAAAAAGACAGGAACCCGGTCTTGTCACATCAAATTTTACCTTTCGTGGCCATACTTTAAAAATTCTGTCGAATTAATGCAAATTTTCAAAATAAGGACCTTTTCAAATATTACTTCGTTTTTGGGGCAGCTGGATATCCTTACACAATGATCATATTTACTTAAATTATTAATAACTCCAAATAAAGCTGCATCTAAGCGTAAACTATATTAACAGTAGTTCCGGAAATAAACATGCATTAACCTAAGAGGGAACAAACTTAATGTAACAAACAACTGACAAGGCATTATTAAGACAACTCCTTAAAAGAACATTAATTCGTAAATGATACTACCAATCCATTGTTGCAGTTTTCAAGATTGATCTATAAAACATTTTAAATCCTATGCTCTTAACAATAATACACAGCAAAATGTAATTCAATGCCAACTTTTACTTTCTCCATTCCAATCTCCATTAAAAATACTAAATTTCCACTAGGAAATTAAGTAGCAAGTACATCCCATAAGTAAAGCTTGTGTCTAAATTATTACACACACATATTTCTTAACGTGTCAAAAATTTCAAACCCCTTTTCTAATAATATTGTGCTTAGAAGTAAAGAAACCAATTCCATCCTCTACGAACCAATTACCATTTATATTTACTTATTCAGGTGCAAATACCTATTAAGCGTAAACAAAAAAAAATAAAGTCTCAAAGTCTTCATAGCAAAATTTCACTTCACGGATTTTTAATTAATTAAACACATCTAAGAACACCTCTTCAGTTTCTCGGCGTATTAGGTTTCTCATTCCAGCTATTTAAAGTCCGTCATATTATTGCAAAGTAAAGCTCGCCAATCTTGTTTTCGTTACATAATTTCTTTATTTGATGCACACCGACGCAATTGAAGTTCCACGCTTAACACGTGTGTTAATTGTTAATTGCTCAAACAATTTGTCGTCAACCACCTATCGAGGAACCTATGGTCTACGCGTCCACTTTCACTGTGTCATCGTTTTTTTCTTAAACAACTAATTCCGAATTTTATCGTTATATTCAATTTTCATTTTCTTTTTAAAAATTCCGTTCTTACACTTTGTGCATCTAAAACTGTCGTATGGTCAAGTTCAGTGTGATTCATTCATGCGAACGGTCACTGTTCTCGAGCTTTACTGTTTATACCGAAAGCTTGTTATTTCTTTATCAATATGCACCACTACTATGGGCCGGAAATTTATTATTTATAGTCACTGAGGTTGTTTTCATTACTGAGCATTTTGTAATTCGTATAAATGTGCTCAAGTAGGCCGGGTTATTTAAACGAGATTTATCTGCAGCTTTATAATTTTAATACGAAAATTGTAAAGTCCCGATCCTCATTACTGTTTGTTTATAGATGTACTAGGTGCCTTTCGGTTTATTTTTTGTGCTGATTTAATATTCTATTGAAATAGTCATGTTATAAAAAATAAACCACCCAAGCTTGTATAGGTGTTTCGAGATGCTTTTCTGCAAAGCTCACTAAACTAACTAAATTATATAAATTGTTTTTACGATATAATGTTTGCTCAGGTAACGTGCGAGTGTTACGTGCTCACATGGAAAAGTGATTGATGAGCCTTCTCCAATTTATACCATTCTAAGAATATGCAGGAAATCAACAATCAGCTCTTATATGACATACAAAATGTAGGTTAGGCATCGCTTCACTTTAGTAGTCCATGTTGTATACTCACTGTACCTGTGCCGTCAACTGAGTAGCTAGCTATCCTAGATAAATAATATTATATCGCTTCTATGACCTAGAAACAGCTTGCAACGTCTTCTTGTAACGGACAATGTATCATACATTAAATCCCAAAAGTTGAATAGGTAGCCAATGTATACTTATTAACGTTCGCTGCTTTCTTACATATTTTGAATACCATCATTGGAGCCGTACATCGATTTATATACATGATTTAGCATTGGGAGGAAAAAACATTTGCAAGAATAAACAAGTTTATTTCTGAAGCAACCATTTAGAACGTTGATGATTGGGTACATGCCGAAATCGTTGTGAGAAGGGGAGAAGGGACGTAGTGCGAATAACCTTCTGAATTGCCAAACGACAATTTATGAACTGCATGGTTCTTTGAAGATAAAACAATGAACACATTATGCCGCTTTTCTGGCATGCATAACTTTCGCTAGAACAGGACGAAGGCAGAAAAAGATCTATAACTGACTCCCTTTTACAGCTACACAGAAAGTTTGGTGTAGGATATGGAATTAGAAAACTTGTATAACGATACGTAGAAAACCTTCCTTACTCTAATACAAGTGACTACCCGGTTGAGAATAAATACCCCATCCTTTTCGTTAAACATGAACGCAGTGAATTCAGAGAGTAACCTATTTGATGTTCAATTCTTCAGCAGTCGTGTCTGGCCTATCTTGCGATAACGTAGAAAAACTAATAAGTAACCAAATGGATGATTAATAAACTCTATTGAACTCGCGCTTTTCTTAAGTGTGTAGGAAAACTACCTTTAGAACACCATAAGCAACTATTTCTCATCTTACACCTTATTACTAGCCACAAAGCATTTTTAGTCACCATAACTACAGTCTCTTCCTACTCAGAGCTTCCTCGGAAGTTTTTGTTATAGGTATGTAATAATCTGAGACTAATAGTACAGGATAGTTCTTTGTTCAAATATTCAAATATTAACAGATTCTGTAGTAGTATCAAAATTTGTTAATACCTCTGCGAGGTATTGCTTCCCACAAAAACCGCAAATCTGAGCTATTGCTGTATTTAATTTACCAATCAATAATGTTTTCACTGCAACTCTTTAGCTTACAAGAATAGGGCAAAACTAACCAATAAAGTTTCCAAATAAATAAGGTATTAAAAACAATTTGATACGTTCAGTCCTTGTATCTAGATCACATTACCCGCACTTAATTTAAATTTCGTATTTCTTATTGTTTCCACGGCTATTTTGCATGCTTCGAGTTTATTTCGCGTTAGCCGTAAAATCTGCAATTATTATTGTTTTTTGAATATATTTTATTTTGAAAACGTGCTTAACATGGGGTTTTATTATTACAAAGTATGGAAATTTATTAGGATTATCAAATGTTGAAAATTCTTGCAATATGTGTTTGCTTAAATAAGTTTAGAAGGTTATGTTCTGTTTGTTAAAACATGTGTTCTCAAAGGTTGTGAGGTGTTTATGAAAGGTTAAATGTATACAATCCTTTAATACGTGGTTTTCGATTGTTAAAGCATTTGTTTCAGATATACTAAATTCATTTAGCGACTTGTTTTATCAAATAAGTTTTGCGTTATCATATGTTGTTAGCATTGTGTTTATAATGAGGGAATTTTATTTGATTCATTGTCAAACTTTTAGCTTTGATCCATCTAATGTCTCTAACGGTTCGACTTAAGGGATATTTCTATGGGAATTCACTGACAGATTTATATAATGGGATTCTGCAGTTAGTATGTACGAACCTGTTGCTTTGATAGATGGAACTTTTTAATAACGAAATTATTTACGGGGATTTGTGTTAAACTACTTTAAAATTGATGCAACCCATCACTGCGTAATATGTATAGACATATTTCCTGGGTCTGATAATGATGTGCTACTAGATACCGGTTAAGGAAAGTGAAGAGTTCTGCTCACAGTTTCTTCTTCTGAATTTGATGCACATGCTTTTTCAGGAAAAAATGTTGCTGTGCTGTGCCATGTGATTCTGCAGATGTCGACTACAACCAGTAGTGGTGCCGCAACGGAACGTCCGACCAAACTGTAGAAATTCCTATTTTTTGTTAGGTTTTTCGGATTGCTTATCGCACAAATGGAGGCATCACGGTGTTGAAATTATACTTACTATACTTAAACTGACGACATATACTAATGAAGTCAGTTTTTCTTGTTTGGGGTATCAATTATTAAATATAATTTTCTAACTAAATACCTGATATAGCTATGTAAGGAATAATGTTTGCTAACGCTCTCCTTCAGTCACTAGGAAAAAAGCATTTTGACTCGTACGCAGTTTATTTCTTTGCTACTGACTGTAATTTAACATTATTATTTTGTATACCCATTTATTCAGAATTACTTGTGGACAATAAGTAAGTACATGAGTTTAGGACTATTTTTACATCAACGATTTAGTATTGGATAACAACAGGACTGAGAACAGTCTACTGTAAATATATTTGTTTAATTTTTATCTATAGAAATACTAGAGTTATGGTAGCAAATTAGGTTAAAGTTATCAAAGAAAGAAAATAATTATTTTTGCGAATGTTTATGCACGATGTAAATCCTCCTGTATATATTGGAGGTATGTTGTGTTCTGTACGAGTAGGTTTCCCTTTTATAGCATGTTGATTTTTAAGAATTTGTAAAAAAGTTGTCTTTCTTGGGTTTTTCCTTTCTGTGTAATGCACTCCCCTCTATGACGTTTTTAGCTAGCACGGTATTACTCCTTTCGATTTCCCTTGTTGCGGTACTCGGTGCGGGCTATTTGCTTTGCTTACTCTATTACTTTCTTTCTTGTTCGACGGATTACCGTAATAAATTGCACGCAAGAGAGGCATGTTTTGAATAGTTGTTCTAGCAGACATTTTCCCAAAGTTACGTGTTCCAGAAATTTTGTAAAAATAAAAAAAATTCTATTATATATTTTCTTTTGATCGAATTATTTATTGTTGCGGGTTAGTATATTGTGTATTTAGTAGTAAGAGCAATACGTTCCCGGACGACAATGCAACAAGCATTGCGAGTCGGAGAATGTGCTTTTACTACGAGGTGCACATACTATATTTTCTGAAATCGCATTTAAAATTTTTGATAATCTAAGAACTATTAGTGCATTAGTTTGTGAATGGATGAATTACTATCTTGCATTGAAATCTAATTGCTTGTTGGAGTGATTAGATTCTTTAAAATGAGGATTAATACTAAACGGAAAAATTCTTTCCGGCCTAGACCGCGAAACTATCTTCCCGTACCGTTCTTGATGTATACTGGAATTGTGTACTTTGACAATTGATTTTGAGTTGACAAAGTAACCATTTCTGATCGATTTCAGAAAAAAGTAATTTGTTTGACAGATTGCACTAGCGTCACTATAAGTCTGTAGAGTCTTGAGTCCGTCCGTCGTTACCGGCGAACTGCGGCAACAGAACAAAGTTTTGTGGCACACTCACATGGACCTTTGACAATTATAGCAATTAAAGTGCATAAGCGGGACTAAGACGTCTAACGTAAAATACGCTCCACAACTGAAAGCTATCGAATCAAATATATTTACAACATACGAGAGCGACGTGAATACCGTTAAACACACCTAAAAGTTATCACGCTTAACCCTTTCAGTGAATTTCCGGGCAAATGAAAAGTTATTAAAACACTTACCCTGAAGGTTACTCGACGTTGATGATCTCAGGATCGTTGTCCTTTCTGCTTTGTCCTGTTGGTGTAGGATTTCACTGACGAGACGCTAGGATAGGTACGAAAGGTGAGAAAAGAACGCACTCGCGCCAGCACTGCCCGGTAACGGTACGATACATCTGTCGGTACGATAGATCTGATGGTACGATAAAAACTAACGAAGTAAGTAGCGGTCCGGTCCTAGCCTTAAATGTCTTCCCCTCCAACCGAGATTTATGTGCTTCCGCCTGCGTTCGTGGGAAGATGAACCATTTCTCATGTCAGAAACATACGTCAAGGCTTATAATTGCAAAGATAGGCAACTGACATCGACATCCGTGTGAATGTTACTAATCCCGGAGTTTCACAACATCAACAAAATTGCACTAATTAACAGGAATTTTTAGAAATTCCAAAAAAATGATCCTAACTTCTAAATCGCAACAAAGTTAAACACGCATATACTAAAATTAAGCAAACAATTCGGTTGCACAATAGTCTGTTCGTGTCGTCGAGGGTAATGGTTTATTTACACAGAACGGTTATGACAGCCATTCACAGTTTATTTACATAGGAGTAACACCACGGCGTACTAGGCAAAATTCTCTTCAGGTACGAGGTCTCGTTGGTATTACTCGCCGGCCCTTGAATCCTTCAAAATCCATTGGGGACGGTGCATGGAAAAATCCTAGGTCATGCATCAAAACGTAAATAAAAACAATCTTAAAAACTCTTAGTGTTTTAATCCCCAAGAAAGATTAAGTAAAATACAATACAAATCGCAACAAACATACATGGAGTACTTTTAGTAGCGGATGGGCACCAGATATTGCCTCGGATCATGGGGATGTCTTTGGTTAGAGTTGGTCCACTTGTACAGACCCCTGGAGTCAGTAATAAGTCTAGTGTCCATCATGGTGGCGGCGGCGATATAGTGTCTGCACCCTTGGAGGTGTAGAAGATTGTCTACGGAACTGGCGGAAGAGATTCCGTTCTCGCTTGAGGGCAATCTCGGTGGAGAACTTGCGCCAATGGAAACGTCACTCATGCGTAATTGTTGGCTAGGGACGTCGAGTCTGGTTGAAGTCTATCGCCGCTTATCGGTGTAGTGTTAAGCAGGCTTTCGTGTTGTAACGATTGAGCAGGCTCTTGGCTAGCATCGTTTACTATTGTAACAATTCCAAAGCTGTAATAAGGCACCACAATAGAGTTGACCTTTCCAGGCTACTAAGAAGATCTAGAATGTACTGACGATTATGATTTTGACTTTGATATATTCTTTATCGAGATTTGTTTAACACTTTTTGCTCTAAATCTGCTCTGATACTTATGGATTTAGGAACTTAAATTATTACAATTTGAATCTAGCTAACAGGAAAAGAAATGTAAACTTAACATATTTGAATAATACTTTGATATAGCTGAATGAAACACTGGGCCTTTGATCTGCGGTGCTTGATTGGTGCGGTTTCGTCGTCCATTGCTTTTCGATGAGGGGTTGTCGTAAAGGCCCAGTCCATCGAAGGTCTTCCTTACAGCTGCCTTGATGAGTTTCACGGTCGTTGGGATATTGTCTTTGGAGTGGATTTAATCGTTTGCTATGTGCCAGGGGCGTGTGCCATACGTAAATTCTTCGATTGGACGGTTTGTAGCCTCTTGATGCGGGGCTTGACTGTGTAACCCCGCGCTACTGATGCTTAGGTCAGAGTTAGACTCACGATGGTCTTATAGAGTTTGATCCGTTAGCGCTATTGAGCTGGCTTCTTCTGTTGAGTAGTACAGGTTGCCCGTTGCTGGGTTGGCTTTAGTAATGCTGCTGGTGAAGTGTACTCCAAAGGTGAGTCTTTATTCGTTGGCTACTCGCAAATACCTGACTTCCGATTTTTTTTGTAATGCTGAAAGGTTTTATATACACTGTGTGAAAGTCTTCCTTGTCGTATCAACCATATACCCACTTTGGTGTCGGTCATTGGTGTTAAACGTTTATAGGACTCCCGTGACTATCGTACCAGAATTAGGTTCTTTGCAGCCATCGCGATAAGAAAAACATGGACGTCTAATAAACATCTGATTTTTCTAATAAAAAAAAAAACAAAAATTAGGGTTGGAGGATTGCCCTGGCGTGTGTATATCGCTGTTACGAAGCATTTTTATAGACTCCAAGAACTTGTGTGAGCTAGTTTTCTTGATCCTCTAGAGATTCGTAAAACTTTTTGAGTACAATTGGAGCCATTTCCTGACGGGTGGCGATTTGTCTCTGTGTGAAGTTAAGCGTTTCGAACGAAGTAGAGGGCGTCAAAGACTTCGATTAATGCATGTTCTGGGTCACTTGCAGCTTAACCAGTGCGCTTCCGCTGCGTTGTGCTATACCGCTGATGCGCAAGCAAACATCGGTCTGCTTATCCCCTTATAGAGCCTCAGCTTGTTTGAAGCTTTAAGCTTACATCGGCCACTGGTCACAGGACATAGCTATGTCAAAACTCCCTTTGCATTGTTTGCCGCATCCTCAACGTGCGCTCTCCAATTACGCTTCAGATCAAAAATCACTCTTAGATACTTGACGTATGGGCGCTAGGGCGTTCGTCAAGCGTCCTGATGTCGTTTCCAGATCGGTAGCATCGCGTCTAAAAAAACCGCCGTGCTCTTCTTTGGATTGATTTGGACTCTTCAAAGTTTTAGCCATTCTTCGAGAGCATTTATCGCTATTTGCAGTCTCTGCGTGATGAGGTGTAGGATACGTAACCTGCCTGGTATGTCTGTGTTGTCGGCGTATAATACTACTCTGGCGTCGTCAGTTTTCGGTAGATCGCTTACGTAGATACCAAACTACTGTCCATTATGCAAATTTTTATAGTCTTGACCACTTTGCAAATTAAAGGCGGTAGCCAATGAGATTGCAGGGTTTTTAAAAACGTGGGTCGGTAGAAAATTGCTGCACGGCGTAAATTCAAACTTCTGGTATTTCTTATTTTTGTTCTGTCGCCTACACGTATAATTCGATACAGCGGCGTAGTTATGAACTTTTGGTGTTTCCGTATCTTTGTTTTGTCAGTGAAACGTGTAATTTGAAGCTGTCGTTTTTGTTGGGTAAAACTATTTATTTAGTATATTTCAGAGAATTATGGTACACATTTATAGTAATATAAATACAGACAATAAAGAGGGGGTTTACTTAAGATTTAACAAAAACCAACGTGCTATTCTGTTAATAACCAGTGTAGATACAAAAAATGTTTACAGTGCCAACAAAAGATTTTGCGTAAGAGGTGACACTTTCAAGTTATCCCAGTAGTCGGGTCTGATAGAGATGCAATCTTGCGGATTATATTTGCTACGTATATCGACATAGCGGGAACATACAAGAATAACCGGGCTCAATCGGCGAGTAGGCGGGGTGTTAAAATTACAAAAAATAAAGGAGAGGCCTGAAATAAAAATACACACACTCATTTATAACTCACAAGAGAACATAAAAAAAAACCTCTAATTCAGTTACGGTAGATAAAGGGAACGAGGCGGGAAAAATTTCATCGATGTTAGATAAAGGACTAGCAGTATTGCAGGAAAGAAAACAGCGTTGGCTGTAAGAGTATCACCCTTAGGAAAAGGAGCAGAATCCGATAACACTTCAGCAACATTACATAGAGGAACAGAATCAGGTAAAATTTCATCAACCTTACAAAAACAAGAACTTCTTCAACATTAGAGAAGGAGACACCAGCTAGAATTTCACCAACCTTAGCTAAACGAACAGAAGCAGTAGAATTTTGTCAGCATTAGATAAAGAAACACTGAAAGAATTTCCTCAAAATTAGAACAATGAGTAAAAGCAGGTAAGGTTTCATCAACGTCCGATAAAGGAGTAGAATCAAGTAAGACTTTAGCAATGTTAGACAACGGAGTAGGAACAGACAAAACTTCAATCACAATAGGAACGGATTTCTTGACAATATAAGATAGAGAAACAGGATGAGGTAACACTTTGACGACAACAGCAACAGGCAGTATAGCTACGGGTTCACTAACTTCAACAGGACTTTCTGTATCCGTATTAGGAGTTATCGTCACTTTAGCTACAGCCGCTCTTGCAGACACGCCAGAACTTTCTTGAGTAGAATCATTTAAGAAAGCAAGAACAGGTAAAAATTTCACAATAACAGCAACGGGCATTAAATATACAGGTTCCTAAACTTCAGCAGGACCGTTTCTGACTGAATTAGAAGTTATCGTCACTTCAGCTGCATTTGTTATTGCAGATACGACAGAAATTTCTTTAGTAGAATTTTTTACGAAAACAGGAATGAACTCTTGAGAAGCTAGCTATAAATCGCTATTTCGAAGTATGGGTTGCAATGGTGGTGGAGGCAAAGTCTGGGGTAGACGTGAATACGTAGAATCCATTTGATCATCGTTTCAATCACAACGAACAGAAGAAATTTAGTTCCTGCTAGTAGAGGTTTTATTAGTAGGGGCGTAATAACCGTAACAATCAATATTATAATTTGAACACACTGTTACACCTGATTTTTTTAATGTAACTACTCCACCTTGTAGGCGGCAGAGTCATTAGAAACTAGAAGGAGTTCCTGTCTAAAATTCAAGCCCAGGGTAAAATAGATGTAAAGCAGCTTTTCGTACAAAAGGACCCTCGAATAAGATCTTCCAGCCAGCTAAGCTTCTTTAACTTAGGGCAGAGCTATGAACAAGGGTCATAGGTTGTTATACGATAAAAAAAATGAAATTATGGACGCCACTGTATCTTAATAGTGGTTGTAATGTCTAACAATCCGAAGATAAGATACGGAAATCTTCGAAATGAAAAAAAAATATCTTCTGAACGACCAAAACATATAAACATAATACTTACTTACTTTTAACACTGCGAGCTTGAATTGGAACGATGATCTCGTACTGTCTGAAAATGTATCCACCTCAAGAAATTCATAAAACTAGAGCTTCACTAGAGCCTAGTCAAATTATCACAAAAAGTTTCAAAAATTAGCAATTCAAAAATATAACTCTAGAATATCTTACCAATAGAATGTTGGTGGTCTTTCTTTCTATGGTCATGAATTTTATGAATTTGTTTGTTCCAATTGTGAGAAACTATTATCAACTTCAATAAAAATAAGATTTAGAATAACATAATCCATTCTCTATTTGGTTAAAGAAACATATATACATATTTAATACAACTTTATATACACTTTTTTTTTTGTAATCAAACTATCAGAGTAATTATACATAATCTCTCAATATTTAAGTGCATTTCAAGGATCTTAACTATTTATCAAAGTAATTTAAAGAAGATATTATCAAAAAAGGATCCTGTTTTGGTTTACAAACAATTATGACAAATGATTGGAACTCATTTCATGTAAGATTGAATTTAGATACTTATAAAAATTTATTTGAACGAAAAATCAACTAGCTTTATGGTATAAAATAATCTGTGTATTATTATACTTTCGAGTAAAAAAAACTGGATTATAAAATGTGACAAACAAGCGCTAAAATGTCAGCTGTTAAGTTACAAACAAATTCTTGTTTAACCTTTACGATTTTCTGAAACTTATCTCTAATTTTCAAAGTTCTTACTATCATTTATACAACTCGAACTGTTAAATATTAAACATAAAAATATTTACACCAATTTAAATTACTGTATAAATTTATTAAAAAAACGAAATTTTCTGTAGTTTCTTAGTTTAGCGAGAACTGAATAAAGGAAGTCACTCACCATAAAAATTCGCATGGCATCTATATAGTTCCGGTAGCAAATATTTACCAATTTATTCGAGAATGAACTTTGCACCATCGCTCATCAATTCTCGTGTTCAACTCTAACAACAGCTGCGCTGCCTTCACATGTGGTTCGGATTTCCATTTGAAAAGGAACGCTTAAATTTTTGTTGTTCACGACAAGGGCCCTTAACATTTCAACTTGAAATATTTAATAACCGAAAACTTTGCAATACTTATTAGTAACTAAAGCTTTGCAATACTCAATAACTAAAACTTGAAATACTCAATAACTAAAACTTGCACTACAAAAATCAAGAAGCAATAATTTAAATTCAAGATGAAGATAATTACATACCGTGATGATGTTACTTCAAAACCATATTCTATAAATCATCTTAAGGGTTGACTTTCCAACCAAGACTATTCAACCACGCGTCGAAAACTTGTCTATCTGATTACATCCTTAAATTAAAATAGACTAAAGCAATAAAGCGTTTTACTACGCGAGCAAGCGCAGTGGACCAAATTCTTGCATCAACACGTTAGCGAATATCAGGGGAACCAAAATGCTAGGTTAAACCCATAAACACAGATGGAGCTCCACACGACAACGAATAAATATTATATTAATGGAATAGAAATTTACGCTTTCAATATTGTAAAGTATAATCGTAAATTAATGAGCATAAGAAGGCGTAAACTAGCTAGGAACGAAATTGTATTCGTTACAACACATATGGTTGAAAAGGATAAAATGTGCTGGTGGTATAGCGAGCAGAAGGAGGCGCAGAAAAGGACGTAGAACTAGAAACGAAAGAGATTTTGTTCGAAGCTATTTTTTCCGAAGAAGGATATGCTTGGATAGCAGTAGTAGGATGAGCTGGATAAGGTACAGAAGAGAACGTAGAGTTAGCAGCAGAAGAGATTTGGCTCCTAGTGCTGAGAACAGAATTTGAAGTATGATTCGAAGACCTACTAGTAGTAGGATGACAGTTGGGACAGTTGTGGCAAGTAGCTCCCTTATGCCCGCAACCATAGCAATTGAGTACTTTAGGACGAGTACAGCATGTCGAAACTTGACCAAGCTTGTCGCAATTAAAGCATATGACTTAACGAGTGGAAGCAGAACTAGGAATAAGAACAGTAGGAAATACAGAAGAGGCATCTGATCTACCTGAAGGCGTAGGAAAAACCTTAACAACTCGGTCATGTGAAGTAAAAGTATTTTTCTCAACTATAGTAGATTTATAGCAAGATCCGGTTCAGCAGTAACAGTATGCCGGTTTTGGTGATACGACATTATCGGCCAGAATTTTTACCGGTTATAACTTCAGGCATTCGTCCTTTAACTCTTGTAAGGAGCGGTCGGTAGGCAAATGGGCTCGATAGAATGGAGCAAGGTTACGAAGCACAATAGATAATTGATCATCCTCCTTGAAAGATCCATACCACTGAAACAAGGCCGTCATATACGTGAAATAATCAATAATGCTTTCTTAGGACTCCTGCTGTCTATTACAAATATCATCAAACAGTCTTATCCACATATCAGTCATTTTGAATACGAATAAGAAAAGGAGTTGGGAGAAAGTAACTAAATAAAGGCTAACCGTAACTCGATAAAAACTCAAAAAAATGACTGTGAAGACAGGACCATTTAAACCATGTCCGACACCAGTAGGTGCAAAACAACAAAATAGGAATTTCAAATAATAATAGGGCACCAACGTTTTCAACGGACTATAATTATCGGCGAAAACACAATTCCGATAATTTAAAATGAGCCAGGCAATGATATTTAGCGATCAAGATGGATAACGAAATCAAACTTGAAGAAGATCGAACCCACATAAGAAATAAAGAAGATCGATTCCCATGTGCGGGACACTAAAGAACCGAAAGAAATACATAGATAACAGTCCGAACGTAAAGGAAGAAAAAAATAAGTAGCCTCAGGTCGAGAAATGCGGGTAATGTCGGAAATTAAGCAGTAACAACAAAAAATCGGAACAAAGTTACCCAAAACAAAAGCGAATCCAAAGCTAAACAAAATAAAGTCGGAGCAAAAGTTACCCAAAACAAAATCGGAGCCAAAGCTTAACACAAGAAAATCGGAGTAAAAGTTAACCAAAACAAAATCAGAGCCACACGCCAGGGCGTCAAAATTTATGCTACGTACATTGACGTAGCTGGACGGACAATACAAGAATGACCGGGCTCAATCGGCAAGTAGGCGGGGTGTTGTAATTACCAAAAATAAAGGAGAGACCCGAAATAAATACACACTCACACTCATTTATAACTCACAACAAAAAATAAAAAAACCTCTAATTAAAAAAACATGTTACAAAAGAACGGTGGTACCAAAAAAAAAAAAATTGAACACAAACATAATCAATACTAATAACTATTATACATGACATTTTAGAGAGACATAAAACGCAGTATAACCAAACACAAAAAAAATTAATAACTCCAACATAGGTATATCGGGAGAACCAAAAAAAAATCATCACTTAAAATGGCGAGCTGCAGTTTTTAGGTCACCACAAAGCATAAATAACAAAAAATAAAATTCAACACTAAAAATAACAGTTCTAAATCATCATGGTAAGCATAATGTTACGTATAGCCCATACCAACTACGATGTCTTAATTAACAGAAAAAAGATTTGTAACTCCCAAAAAAAAGAAAACCAACAGTTCTAAATCACCCTCGGGAGCCTACAATTAAATATGTAAAATGGTTACCATAAATACCATTTTAATAATAAATATCATCTCACATAAAGATAAACATAATCATGTTAAAGCTACAAAGTTCAGGCATCCAATAGAACCTGATAAACATATTGTTTCGACCATTTTACAGGATTAGTACAAAAAAATTGTGGATAAACACTCACCCGAGTGCCCAAGGTGTAGGTTTGGTGACACCCTACCTAATGACAGAGCGGAAGAGATGGACTCGGAATCAAGCAGTGCGGGTGTCCTCCCATACCAAAAGGAGCGGTCATTCAATGGGTCGTTAAGTACACCAAAGGAAGCTATAATAATTACGAGTATAATTAGACCCTTTACGAAGAACAGTACAAGTTTTTAACAATAAAAGTACTTTCCACACAGTGGTGTGTGCACGAAATTTTATCAAGTAGCAAAAAATAAAAAAGGTAACGACGAGTAATCGTTGTCGTATACAGAAAGGATCGAGTAATGAACTCGTTTCTAGCAAGGACTACATTCAATGCAGGTGTTATCGAATATACCAAAAGGTGATTAGAAAATCGAACGACGCTTTATCAAATAAAGTATGATCCAAACTGTAAGCCGATTTCAGTTCATTCTTCAGAGGTAGTAGGGGGCCTGAACAAAAATTATTGTTCTCATTACACGTAACAATTCTTTTACTTTATTTATAACGGAGTTTTCACTTTCCAGGTTTCAATACTTGACGGTTCAACAGAAGATGATTCAGGTTTGCGATATTAAGAAGTTTCAGGAAGGCAACCTATGAGCAACGTTTTGGCCTCCTCCATCACAGGACTTGATTACCAGCACAAAAGCAAAAAAATGTCGTAGATCCTATAGCTAAACAAAACGAACTACTCACCTTTGCTTGAAACTATCTATTTCAGTCTGTCAGAACCAACTTATGATGAATGTCTTGCAATAGCAAAGGTTTGGGCTAGAAAATTAAAGAATATGAAGCCAAGGCAGCACCTATTTGCTGAAAAAGCTGTAACTGATGTGTTGATGGAAGGTCAACTTGATTCTCTGCATAAGGGCTCTGTTACCATAAATGCGCACAATCCTGTGGCAATGCATTCCCCTTCTGATTCTTCACATTCAATTAGACAGTCTACTATCCAACCTACTCAAACTCAACTTTATGCACATTTGGCACAAGATGATTTAATTAACGTTTGTGAATTAACTGGTAATACCACTTATGACAAAGTTGACTCTAGTAATAGAATTTTAGAGCCATTTTTCAAGTAATGTGTTTCTAGTGTAATAAAATAAGGTAATAAACATATGCCTAACAACAGCATGCTGTCTCATTACGATTACACATAAAAACCATAACTTTATATACTCGTATAGGAGATTTACTAGTACTTCACTTGTCTCCAAGATAGCTTTGCTGATTGTTCTAGGTGACATTATAGCAGAAAACTTCAGATCTTCAAAGCTTCTTCCAGTTGCTAGGTAATTAAGAGTCAAAACAAGTCTTTCCTCAACAGTAATACATGTCCAAACTATATGCAATACAAGACTTACCAAATATCTGTTCCTTAAGTAACGAAGTTAAATGTCCTTTGCTATTAGAGTGTCTTTTAACATTTTTATGAAAGTAGTTATAGTCCGAAAAGCCGTTTGAGTTCCAAGAGGTGCTCTCAAAAATACAAAAGAGCAAACAAGGCCAACAAAGTAATTTTTTCAGTGTGTCGCATTTCGTTAACCATTTATATTTATCCGAAAAGTCCATTTTAAAGTGTCTAATAAATTGTTTAACGGAGTTTTCAACTTTAGTTTCTAAATCGATAAGCGGGGTAGATCTACCTAAAGAAATTATGTTATATTTTTCTTGAAAATTGTACGGAGAACATCGCTTTTCTAAAATTTTACACACCACGCACACGCAACCACTATCATTACTCCCGTTTGCTTTCAATTGTCTATTTCCCGGCACTGAGGAACAAGTCGGTTCATTGGTTTGCTCCATTGTAACACACGTTATTCTTAAATGGCACTGATGACAAATACAAACACTACCTAAATATGGGATACTATCAATTATTTTGTAATTTTGTAATTCCAATTAAAAATAATGTAAAATACGAATGAAATGCAGTAATTTTAAAAATAATTATTACTACACATAAGACTAATACTTTACTTATGAAACCGTGCTATTATTAAAATAATGCGAATTCCAAATATGTATACGCTTTACCATCACATAGCAACGGCAGTTTTACTTTTTAACACACTACGAGTACGTTTACAATATTGTAAGAAGTTCCAGTGAACAGCGCTTCCAGTTCGGCTAATATTATCAGCATTCCACAATACACGATAGTGATCAGCACACCACGTCTGCAATGAACCAGAACTGAGATCGTTTAAACTTTGGAACCGTTAGAAAATGCCGCAAGTTTATTTATTTGTGTGGAGGTATATGACGACGGGCGATTGTCTACGAAGGGTCGTATACAGATTGTGAACGCCTCATGATTCATGAAAATAGAAATTTCTCTTTCGCTTTCCTGTTATTAGTGTTTTGCGGTTGGCTTGAGGAAGTTAGTTCCAAATACTGAAAGATGCAAGGAGAATTCTATTGAATATTGAATATACTGTTAATGCTCGGAATTTCATATTTCTACCTGTAACAACAAGGGAAGCGGTGTTTCCATCGCTTCCATTGACGGAACGCCGCTGGTGCAAGTATTATTTTACAGTTGCAAGGTGATGCAAGTTGAACTATAACCGGCGCATATAATTCTCTTTACAGTTCTCAAAGTGAGGGCTAGGTTTATATTAACTTCATAACGTCGAATGTTATTCCATCGTGATGAAAGCAGTTACATTCGTTATGCAAGTGGTGCAAAACTTTTATTTTCGACTACACATACTACAATTTGATATTACTTAATGGGATGGGACACTGGTCTAAGAACCCTTTGATTTTTTAAGGGTTGCTAATTACACTAATGTTTGGCACTAGTATTTTACAATTCACATAACTATTTAGGCTACACATTGTGTGGTTAAGTTTCTACATTGCGTGTAGTTACTGTAAGTTTAATACTTTTTTTTAAATCAAACTACTTCAAGGAATGATGAGTTAACAAAAATAATGAAAACTCTTTTTTATTTATTTGTGTACACATACGCGTACGCTTACGTTCGCTAACGCTTAAGATTAAGGAATTTTTATATCTCCATATACTCATCGGTAATGGCTTACGGTTACAGATCTAGATGTAGGAAAAAATATATCTGAAGTGGAAATTTTAAAATATTTAATTCGCTCTAAAGGAGGTGCAGCTTTTTGCAAAATAACATTTTCCCACATAAACGTTCAGAACAGACAAATGTCTTAGTCTCAAGCAGATTGATGTTATGTGATGTCAAAATCTACAAGCCGATTAATCAATAATGATAGCTTGATATATGAAGGCAATGCTTTGAGTTATAGTGTTGAAACCTGCTGAAGTGATTGTTGTTGTATGGGGTGTAGGGTGGCTTTGACAGGCGGTAGACAGCACGCGGTCACGCGAATTGAGCTCCATTCGACCCTAGAAAATAAGCGGTTCCCTTTATAACGTTAGAGTATTGATCAGCCATTATTGACTACGTTTTCTCATTTCTACACCATATTTTAGATTTTTAACCTCTTGTAGTCTTTGATAAAACCGAATTAAGATTTCCTTATCAATGCAAACACTCTACCTGGCTTACTGAAAGCCTTACAAAATCTTATTTGAAATTTAAATCGAATATTGACATTTAAGATTATAAGCGGATTACTTACCTTCCTTGGATAAGAATAGCCGTGTTTAATGTAGCGAAAATGACATTGCTATTCATGTTTAAAGGTCTTAGTTTAAATAAATGTCAAATAGGCTTTTATAAATTCTGATTGGTGTTTTATTTGCACACGATTCATTATTATTCTTAAAAACTGTTTGAATTGTAGCCCATGCGGGTTTCAAGCTAAACATTTCATCTTTGGAACAAACTCTCAATTAATAAAAATACGAACTTGAGGAAAGTAAAATTCGAAAACTTATAAAGCGGCACCATAAGAAACTTAGACCTTCCTTCGTCTAAACAAATAGTTTCAAAAGTAATAAGTTAAAGAATTGCCGTTTTTCCAGTATTTTAATTACGCACCAGGATGAAATGGCAAAGATACGGCACATAATGCATTTTAATTTAAATATGCAAGCATTAAATTGAAAATAAGTACGCAGGAATAACATTTTAATCCAACGAGCTTAATTGAAATAAATACGCAATTAGGGAAAGGAAATAACCTGGCATACTAGCTATAAAAGATCCCATTCAAAACATTAACGCATAAATAAATAAACACATTCTTTATTTAAAACTCTTTTCTTGATCCTCCACGTCTTCCTTCTAACAATCTTAATACATTTCATCCCTATTTTTCCTTCTTTTATCTCTATACTTATCATCCCTGTTGCTTCACATAAAATAAATCATCCCTATTATTCTGATTCTTAAATATTTTTTCCTCTGTCCCTATACTTGCCTGTTACTCATTTACTGTTATTCCCTTTGATGAGGACAAACCAAACGATACTACCTTTGTATCTTCATCTTTTCCCTCTATAGAAAATTCTTTATCTCTTCTAGACTCTTTATGTACAATATTCACCCCGTAAAAATCTCCTAAATCAAAATTACCAAAATTATCTTTGCCACTTATCTCACTTATGCCCACTTTTAACTCTTGTGTGGAACCTAATGCTGCGCTCGCCTCGACTCTTACTTGTTCGGACTCTTCGTTAACTATTAATTGCACCTCTTTTAACTTTTCCTCATTATATTCCACTGTGTCGATTTCTTTCACCTCTTCCTCATCTACTTCTATAATATTAAAACATATCTCCATGTCATCCTCTGTGACTTCATAACTTGCCTTCCAGGGCAATATCCTATCCCCAATCCTAACTACCCCCCTCTCCATATCTATTACAACTTCTAACTTCATCATACAGTCAACCTCTAATATCCTTTTAAACTTCAATTCAGGTATAATTATAAATTCCTGCTCACAGCTTACTGAACCTAACTCTACTTTTAAAATAACTACACTATTCACAACCGCAAATCGCTTTTTATTCGGCGCAACCAGGTGACTTCTTTTTATTAGCATAATTCTAACACACACTTTTTCCTTAAGTTCGTTGACGAATTCCTCCGATACTAAACTCGCCTCAGCTCCTGACTCCAATAACGATCGTAAATTTTTCTCAAAAATTTTAACATCAATAATAGGCAAACAAAATTTTTCTCTTATTTCTGGCTCAACTTTTTCCTCTATCTTTAAAAATTCCTTCGGATCTTCATATTTGTACACAGTGATGTCTAGTGGTTTGTCCTCGTCTAAAAATCCAGTCCAGGTCTGGTCTCCCTACTTGGTCTAGGTCTCATTACCACCTCAGCATATGTCCGCGGCGTCCCTGCTCTGTTTGTGTTGTTATTTTCTCGGTTATGCGTCGTCGTCTGAGGCCACCTGATGTCAGGCGAATTGTTCTGTTTCGTCACCCCCTGTCTAGGTGCAGGTCCCCTACCTACACTGTTACTCCTGAAAAAGGTCCGTCTAGGTTCCCAGTTCCGTCGGTTATATCGGAAATTAGTCCCCCGTCTTCTATAGCTGTCCCTTCAGTTGTCGATCCTAAACTTGTTTACCTAAGGTTTCCTTGGTTCCTGAGGTCGTCCACTGCTGACATCGTCATACCTCTGCAGGTACTCTAAAAACATCTCCCTGTCTACAATATTTTGCAACGTTACATGTTGCCTAACCTCAACCTCAAAGTGTCGCGAAAGATATGTGATGATTTGTCTGTCTGCCAATGGTAGATTCAACTGCTTCGTTATGCTATACTTTCGTATAGCATATTGCTCCCTACTTCCTGCAAATTCCCCTTTAAATTTTCCCGTTATTAAATCGTTCGTACTTGGTCCCGTCGGTGGTCACTCCAGTAGTGTTTTAGAAATCTGTCCACAAAGTCTTGTATGTCTCAATTTCCTGTCCTATCAAGTTATACCAGGCTTCAGCATGGTCTTTCAGTAACGCTTTTAAAATGTTGAAATTTGCCTGTTCATCAAACAAATTACAAACCAAACCTCTAATGTTATTAATAAAAATTTGAGGATTCACCCTACTATCCCCATAAAATTTTATTTGTTGGTCCAGTGACATATTTCTTGTTACAAATCTGGGACCATACCCCATCAAAGTCGATACATTTTGTTTAATTCCGCTCACTTCTCTCTCTCCCTACCCTATCTAACTGATCCCTACATGAGTCTGTCACCTCGGTCATCTTAACATTAATTTCATCTTCACAGAAGATCCTCACCTCCGTCCGTAATTGTCCCATTTCCTGACTCGAACCTCTGATATCAGACTCATTTCTATCCTCCCTATCTTCTACTTCCTACATTTCTACAGTCAACCTATTTTTAAAATCAGCAAATTCCCTTGTAAATTTTTCTATTTTATCTTCTAGTTCCTGGCTCAGTTGTTCAAATTTTCGATTCGATTCAGCACTCATTTGTTCAAATTTTCGATTCGATTCGTCTCTAACCCCGCTTAATGTCTCATTTATTTGTTCCACTCTTTATTCTGATTCTTCGCCCATTTCTCTAATCTCCTCAAACTTCCTGTTCGATTCTGCATTCATCCCCTTTAGCATTCTTAAGATTAGCTCATTACATTGTTCCCCTGATTCTGTCTTCGACTGATACCTACTTCCTCCAGCTTCCTCCATCTTTCCTGATTTCTCAAATAAGGCACTATCGTCACTTCCAATTTCCACTCCTTGGCTTCTTAACCACTCCTTCCTCTGCATACGTTCAAATCACTTCCACACACACTCAAAATTCTTTATAAATTTATACAAAACACACACTCTCTCTCTCAGCTTGCCAGTTTCCTGGAACAAAATGTTTAAATTTTATTTGAAATTCGAGCCTCACGTTCGGGTCGCCATAAAAGTGCCGTTGAAGTCGGGATAATTTCGAGACCACTCAAGCCTCCTCCTAAATATCATTCGAGCCCCACGAATTGAGCGTCATAAAAGTGCCGTGGAGGTCAGTAAAATTTGTGCCCCACTTGGGCCAATATAAGAAAAATTCAAAAAAATTTCAAAAAAAAAATTTTCTTACCCTTATTTTAGGACGCCTTCGAACATCTCTGCTTTCCTGACAAGTCGGTCTCTTCTTGAATATCTATTTTTGCGGACATACCTCTTTCAAACTCACGCACCATCAAATAAAATTACCAAAATAATACGACAACCATACCACCTTTTATTTACACATCTTAACAGATAAAATATATTTACACACGTGTCCAAACAATTTGGTACAATAATTACCAACTCAATTTATTGAATGTTTTTATGTCCTTGATTTTTAAAATGATTTTAAACAAATTCGAGTAGATATAAGTATATGGGCCCCACGTGTAACCCTAATTTGACTTCACACTGGTGTATTGTGAGCTCATTATAACTCAATTTTGTTTGTATATGCTTTTTAAACCTTGCATTAATGAAAACAAATTTACAGACTCGTTTACCCTTTACAACACAATTTATAGCCTGAATAAATTTCTAATATGTTCTAAATAAACCCCTTTACAATACTCAAAATTATTAAATTGTCCTATACATGTATCTTTTAAAACAAGTTTCTAAAACAATAAATATGCCACCAAAAAGTCAACCACACAAACACAAAATATCCACAAATGCTTATATAAAACAGAAATTTCAAATTTATTACCTGGAGACACCTTCACTCTTCATTACCGTCGGAGATGGCTACCAGAAACCCCTCGGCGTTGTTTCCATTTACTACGCTGATTTCCGGATCCGCAGGCCTTTACCATCTGATATCTCCGCTACCACTCCTGTTCTCCAAAAGATATTCGCTTCGTCTCACAGTACCATTCCATACTAGATATTTTACGCATACAAAATTGATTTCCAGTTCTGCTTACCCCAAATATCATGCATTAATTTAATAATTTTGTCGTAATAGCCGGACTTTCTATTTAAATAAGCACCAACTCGTGCATCACGTTAATAATTTGAGGTCCCCTACTACAGTTTTATACTATCAACTAAGATGTTCAATGTAACTTTATTACACACACAAATTCTAACCGAAAGCTCTATTATTATGTTGGTCTGAACCCGTATTCAGAGCTCGATGAAAGTAAAAGGGAAGAGAGCTTTAATATCTTCACTCGGGTATTTATATTATTATCCAATCCCCCTATTGGACCCGTTTCACTTGATAAGCTTATTTTCCAAAGCAACTTCTTGAAATTTTGAACGTAACCGACACTAAATGCTGCAAAAATTTTCCCGTCCTACGTGCAATTTACATAGACTTCGTTTTCTACCTTACCGTGAGCGTTCGTTTTGAAAACTGTGGGCTCTCAACCAAAGACAAAATTCTCTGTCGTCACAATGCTCCGCGTAATCGCTATTCATCTTTGTTCTATGTATGTTTGTTGTCCCCTTCGAAACCCCACTTGAGTTACAGAAAATCGATATTGTCGACGTCCTTCATCAACTCCACGTGTATATCTTACGTGACTTTCAATTCAACGCTTTATTTATATTTGTCTCTATCTGTTGTATATTATCTATTGTTCATTCTACTCCTTCCTTAAGATGTTTGTTACTATTGCTGCTTATACCAATTGACCGTTGAAAACAATTTCTATGGAATTTTATATTAACGTCCGTTCAAATTCTCTGAACGTAACATTTAACCAACAGGTGTTTCTTGTAATTATCGACCGTTTGAAAAAAAACAATTCCTCTATTTTCTGCTTCATAGTATTTGTGTAAATAAACGTTGGCTTTTAAAACGCATAATTTGCCTAAGAAATTATTGATTTTCTTATGCAAGCCCGCTCCCTTTCTGCTTTCATGCGTTTTATTAAAAGAAATGATTAATTATGCGTATCCTTAAGCTTCTATATGCTTTAAAGCTTTCTTCCTTCATGTAATTCTAACATTCCAATTATTAAATATTAAAATACCTTAATACTTGTCCGTTCTCACTATATAAATTAAATTAATTTGGCGCGTAAATAATTTGCTCTTTTTTATATGCACGGTTGCTAAAATTTTATTGTCTACTCCTATTTACCCTTCTAAATCCACAACAATATATATATATATATATATATATATATATATATATGTACATGGATTGTCCTAAGTCACGTGCTTATTCCTTAAATATTTTATATTCACATAAAACAACACACACACGCGCGCGCACACACACACACGCCCGTACATACACACGCATATGCACAAACACACACACACACATATATATATATATATATATATATATATATATATATACATAAATACATATATATATACATCGTGTCTAGATGCACTTTTTTAAAAGCAACTCTTGACAATTAAAAAAACAAGAAAATAATGTGAAAATAGACAGCAGAAATAAAGGTACAAAACCATCTACCAAATGAAATGCATTTAACAGCAGCTGTAAAAAATTATTAGGTAATAATGTCACACCTAAGCAATAGTGTAACTCTTAATCTTTTATATAGAAAATTTTATGGACAGTCAATGTTAATAACAGCTATCTCCATTAGCATATTTCAATGATTTGAACTAAGTGAGTTCAATTTCCACAACGTAACATCTACTGTTGTACGATGAGTAACCTTAAAAGCTTAAAGAAACAAATTCAAACCCGATTTTTTATGCAAGAAATCATCAACACTATGCGGAGAACAAACAGAAAGTCTTACAGCTTTGCTGGACGTTCCTGTTTTATGTTTATCAAGGCGTGGTCTAAAAGTTGCTGATAATTTGTGGTTGGGGCATAACAACTTTTTCTAGCCCATATCTGTTGGATCACCTGACACCTCTTACTGTTAATTCGATTATATAGGATTATCCTTAAACTTTCCGTTATAGACGTATTACTTAGTGGTAACTATAAATGGATCAAAAATAATTTTGGTACCGCTTGATTGAATATGAAAATATTATTACAGAAATTTATTTATCTTTAATCGAACTGTGTCAAGTGTTTACTTATAGGTATTAGAATTGCATAGTTAAAAGTACAATAGTTCTGAATTGTAAACAAGGAAATGGGGAATTATTTAAATTTAGACGACCAGTACCATCAGTGGAGGTGCGGCAGGAAAACGAATCCAAGGGTTCCATAATTTTTACGATCTTGCGTAACTATTTCACTGACAAACATGCTTCAAATTGTATTATTTTCTTACTAAAGGAAATAGCATATTTTCAATTTTACACAAGCGGAAGTAACTGTTTCTTAAATAGAATCATCCGAGATATATCCCGTAGAACTAACTTGTGGTTTAATTCTCACCAACGAAACAACAATCGATAAAGGGATATTTTGCAAACGTCTACTAAGCAGAACCGGTCGTAACCCTCTAAAAAACATAAGTATACATCACACTCGTGGAATTATGAATGACGTGTGGGAAAAGTTGGCTAACCTTTTGCATAAAAATTATAGAAAATGTACAATACCATTTAATACTTTAAACTCGATACGGAGTGACGATAAGCGAGCCAGAAATAACCTTGCAGAAAATACGTACATAAATTCATTGCAAAATTTCTGAAAACAAATGTTACTGATAATCGAATACCACATCTTCGATGCTATATCAAAAACAGAATAGATTGAAGCACTTTTAAATTGCAACTAAATAGTTCAATAAAATCCTACAGGGTGATAAATAAACAATCGTTTAGATTACAAGGGCGGTCGAAATTGTTAATAAATACTCAAATCACCGAAAAAAAAGAGGAAATGTTAAATTTAATTAGGCAGGTACAAAAATATCAAGTGCAGAAACTGCCCGTAACAAACTTCTCTCTAGAACACCGTATAACCGTACATCTTGTCTGGACTATTTTTAATATCGCGCGACGTTCAGTCCTATTAAACAAAATTTGACATATTTAGGTGCCCGTTACAGTCCGGTAATATTCTGGTCCTTTAATGGAAATTAAATATGTGTAAGATTAATTCAATTTAGGATCTTTTTCCAATATTAATTTCTTAACATATCTAGTATGATATATCTACTTCCTACTTACATTAGTGCACGTTTAGTCCCCATAGGACAAGTTTGTCAATTTTATTACTAACCCGAGCGTAATGCAACGAGCTGAGATGCCCAAAGGTAATTCGTTGTCGTGATTTCCACGTTCCAAAGAAAGAATAAGGAATGCAAGCTTTAAATCTTCACTTGGAAGGTTTGAGAAAAGCGATGCTAAGCATTTAATCATATTCAGTCGGTTAAATTCCTTTTGGTGCAAATATATCACAAAAGCTGGTTCAATTCTATGATTTAACAATGCCTTTTGCTTTATTTTTCAGATAATCCAAAATTCAGCAGCCCGATTATAAATGTAACTGTTCCTGTTGGAAGAGAAGCTGTAATCGAATGTCGAATAGAGAATTTATCAACTTTTAAGGTAATTTTCTTTCTTTCTAAAAGTCTTGTGAAGTGGGGAAAAATACCTCTAGGTGTATAATTAAAAAAAAGTTAATTTTAAGACTTTATGCCGACAGGAAGTCCTATTGTAAATTTTAAACCTGCGAGAACATTTGTGTAAATTACATTTAGCTACTTGAAAAGTGTTCTTACCCTTACCCGCATTTTCAGGAGAAAAAAGCTGCATCAACTTAAATTCATTAAAAGAATTCCTCAGCTATAGGACTAATTTACGTTTAAGTTTCATGGTATAATAAGTAAAAAGCGACGAGGCGTTTTAGTTTTTGCCGTGAGTTATTAACTGTTAAAATATTTCTTTTTCTGCAGTTATTGTCCTTTATATTAGGTAGGTTTAGGGGTACGATGAACATCAAATCAGAATTAATTACTCGAAGCGTTATTGCAAACATCATGATATCTTCCTTTCAGCGCACATGACCATTAAGCACCCTTCTAAAAGATTGTTTTTCTATCGAGGGAGAATTTTATGTGTTTGGTTGGGGGAGCAAGAATATCACATCAAATATCTGTGTAGGGAATATTATACGACTTCGTACGCTTTATCCTGTGACATTTAAGTAACGTCTCACTTTTGATATATTACGTATACAAACGACATGAAGCATAACGAAATCCTGAAAAATATGTCTGACATTAACTTCATTAAGATATTTGCCGTGTTTGTATATTCAGAAATTGTGGAAAAGTTCAAGGGTACGCTACTTTAGTTATAAAGATATGGAAATGTGCCAATAATTCGCATTGCGAGAACATGTATTTTCTCAGTTGATATCTTTTTTAAGAGTTCTGAAAGAAGCGTTATACTTCTAAAGGTGCGATTAGAAAAATTGTTGGAGAAGCCTTATAACGCTTTCGTTTTGTGTAGTGCATTAGTCCATTACGATGCATGGGGAATAATGCTTTATAATAGAGAAGGAAAAATGGAGTGTTATTTCAGCCAGGGGTGGACCAAATCAAATGCGCCCCGATCCATTAAAACTACAAGTAAATTAAATAAATGAATGGCATAGAAAGCAATACAATAAATAACATATGTTAGAAAATATATTTTTTTTGTTTATTAATTAGAATAACATAGCTTAAATATAAATAAAGTACATTTTAATAAAAACGCTAATGTTAAGAAATACACAAAGTATGCAAAAGATGCCAGCATATCAAAAATTGCTCGTGTGCGTATACATGCGTGCGTATGTGCGTGTGTATGCGTGTGTGTATGTTTATGGGCGTGCGCACACACTTATGTTTATATATATATATATACAGGATGAGTCACGGTAAACGCCACGGAGTTTTATAGCAAAACGGTGTATTTGTTCAAAGTTTTTTCACAGTAGATCTATGTAAGTCCGAAAGGGCTACATTTTAAGATTATTTTGATATGTACAGGGTGTCTTAAGAAAAAGTTACATATCAAAATTATATTTTTACTTATGGAACATCCTATTTTTCATTGCATTTTTGAATTGTACGTGGAAATTAAACTAAACTTCCATGAAAGCTCATTATACCTAAATGCAGAGCGTTTTGATTTATTTTACTTTTTCTAAAATTCTAAAAGTTTCGTAAAAATTAAATAATACTAAAATCAATCCACCCAGACAAATTTTTTTTTAACACTTAATATTAGACTGTACCCTTCACTGATTAAGTAACTTACTAAAAGCAGATTCAATACAGGGTGTTCAGAAAATGCAGTTTCAATATTGACAGATTCAAAGTATAATATCGTTGTTATTCTAAATGGAACTTCCTGTATTTTATCACTTAGTCTTATAGTAATTTTGATTTTTCTTCCAAACGGTATTAGGGTTGCCTATACCTATCTCTTCGAACTTTGACGTAATTTGCATATTTTTTAAATTTAACATGTATTTTCATACTACTCAATATTATTTTTGATGGAAAATGATTAAATGATAGCTATTATGATTTTAAGGAGTATGTGTTCAGTTAATGATAATTTATAAACGAAAATTAAATCTTTATTACCTATAAAGATTTAATTTTTACTTAAGGTAGGTTTTCAGTGATTTAGAAGAAGTTATTAATATGACTACTGAGATTTAGTATGCTGCTGTCACTTAATAAAACATTGCTTGAATGTTAACTTCTTGTTTGACTGCACCAGTTATTACTTTTAAACATTTATATTATTGAATCAAGAAGAATTTTGAAAATGCCAAAAAAATATTCGTTGCAAGACAGAATTAATATGCTTTTAATCATTGGAGAAAGTAATGAAAACTGTTTACTTGCGTCTAGAGTGTATGCACAAAAATATTCGGATCAAATCCATCCATCTAAAAAAGTATTTGATAGACTATTTAAGATATTTCGTGCCACTGGAAGTGTACATTATCCAAAGGAAAGTAGAAATAAGGCTGTTACAGATGATGAAGATACTGCATTAATGGTATTATGTTCTGTCAATGTAAATCCAAATACGAATACTAGAGTAATATCCACGAAAACAAGTATAAGTCAGTCTAGTCAGAGGTTCCCAACCTTTTCTGAACCACCGCCCCCTCTATTGGAAAAAAAACTTCCAACGCCCCCCTCCTCATCATAGTGCATTATAACGAATATTAAAATATTGTTGCATAGTATCTATCTATCTATATATATATATAGATATATATATATATATATATATATATATATATATACATAGATACTCATATACGAACGTTGCACTTTTGACTGCTATTACAAGCGTTCACTAAAGCGTTGGACAAGGTATATATATTAAAAATCGCAAAAGTAAACCTTAATTAAAACGACTATCAAATGTAGTACAAACTTGTTTATATACAAATATACAAAAGACTGTACTGCCGGCATTTCTTCTTAGATTCAGACATTTTGAAATCCAAAACTTGCTACGGTTTAAAATAAATTAACTTTTCAACGAATTTATAGATAATTATAAAATTAATGGTTATAATGACTTAACTTATCACTCACGAACATGGATTATTTGCGAAGCACACAAAAATAATAACACATTCCTAGAGCTATCCCTGCCTTTTATACGTTTGATTTCATACAAGCATCAACTTGTATGTTTTATCTTGTTTGCGATGCCGGTGCACTTTGTAAGCAAGTCATATCGCGTCTTTGCTTATCAACTTGCAAAGACTTGTTGCGGACAATATTAAACGGAATTAGGTATTCATAGACCTAATGCTGAATTAAATGTTTTAAAGTATATTTTCTCGATAACAATAACATAGAAATTTTAGATAGCTAAATAAACTGTCTATTCATGCCAACTAGGTAAGTACGTCACGAACGCCCCCCTTGATCCTCCTAACGCCCCCTTTTGCTCCTGTACTCGCTACCGCCCCCTTTGAAAGCTACAGCGCCCACTGGGGGGGGGGGTTGTACCGCCCCCGTTGGGAACCTATGGTCTAGTGTATGTAGGATTTCAAGAAAACATAAATACCATCCATTGCACATTCAACTTCACCAACATTTATACGGAATCGATTTGGAAAAACGAATAGAGTTTTGTCTATGGGCCCTAGATTGAGTAGGAGAGACAGATGAGTTTTTTCGTAAAGTTTTATTTACAGATGAATCCATCTTTCACAACAATGGACTAGTGAACCGCCATAACCATCATTACTATGATGCCGACAACAAACACACGTTTAACACTATTGACCGTCAAAACAGGTGGAGCATTAATGTGTATGGAGGAGTAATTGATGACCTAGTCATTGATTGGTCTATATTTTTTTGATGGAAATTTAAACAACAGAAAATTTTTAAATCTTCTAAAACAAGATTTTTGGTTGTTTTTAGAAAATGTTCCATTAAATACCAGACGAAGTATGTGGCTGCAATTAGACGGCGCACCAGCGCATTTTTCTAGACCTGTAAGGAACTATTTAAACAGAAGGTTTCCAAATAAATGGATTGGAAGAGGCGGTCCAGTTAACTGGCCACCCAGATCCCCAGGAATAACTTCCATGGACTTCTTTTTATGGGGCTACGTAAAAAATTTAGTGTACGCTACACCTCCTACAACCAAAGAAAACACGAAGAAACGCATAAAAAACGTATTTAAAACAATTACTCCAGAAATTTTAAATAATGTAAGGCGGTCATTCGAAAAAAAGGATTACCCTTTTTATTCAGGAAAATGGCCATCACATCAAACATTTGTTATAGCTTTTTTTCAATTTAGTGTAGTTGATTTTTGACCCATATGACTTGTATTATGTTCAATAATTTTTTAATTAAATTTCTTGCAACATCTTCAATTAGTTATAATAATTACTTACAACCACATGTCTATCAGATACTAACTGCTGGAATCTGTATTTAATTCTTAATCAAATTATCCCTGTAAAGTATGTGCATTATTAAATTTTTTAATAATAAAGATCTAATTTTTGTTTATAAAGGTGTAGAACAGAATGTCGAATATCTTAGTTCAACTATCTATCAAACATCTAAATACTCTGTCAAATTATATTCAATCATTTATGTACATATCTGTAGCACCAGTTTTATGTATTCAAAGTTAAAATAATGTGTTGCTTAACCAGTTTATACCTGTACGGCAGCTGTATGGAATTTCCCTCCCTCAGCTTCGTGCACCCTTGCTTTGTATAACGTTAGTTATTGTACTAGCACGAGTCTTTATGCAGCCTTGTTATGGTGTAGATGTAAAACATTAAATTTGTTTGTAGTGTCTCCCCTAATAACATGTAATAAATTTAGTTTGTTCTTTATCGTTATCATTTATTACATTACAAGATTCTACACAGAATGCTAATCTCACTTAATCATAAGCTAGAATTTAGGCGTTTTCTGTCAAAAATAATATTGAATAGTTTGAAAATACATGTTAAATTTCAAAAATATGCAAGTTACATCATAGTTCGAAGAGATAGGTATAGGCAACCCTAATACCGTTAAAAAGACTATCAAAATTACTATAAGACTAAGTGATAAAATACAGGATGTTCCATTTAAAATAACAACGATATTATTCTTTGAATCTGTCAATATTGAAACCGCATTTTCTGAACGTCCTGTATTGAATCTGCTTTTAGTCAGTTACTTGATCAGTGAAGGGTACGGTCTAATATTAAGTGTTAAAAACAAATTTTTCTGGGTGAATTGATTTTAGAATTATTTAATTTTTATGAAACCCTTAGAATTTTAGAAAAAGCGTAATAAATCAAAACGCTCTGCATTTAGGTATAATGAGCTTTCAAGGAATACCAGTTTATTTTGCACGTACAATTCAAAAATGCAAGGAAAAATAGATGTTCCATAAGAAGAAATATAACTTTGCTACGTAACTTTTTCTTGGGGCACCTTGTAAATATCAAAATAATTTTAAAATGTAGCCTTTTCGGACTTACATAGATCTACTGTGAAAATACTTTGAACAAATACACCGTTTTGCTAAAAAAAACTCCGTGGCGTTTCCCGTGACACCCTGTATACATATGTATATATATATATATATATATATATATATATATAGATATTTATATATATATATATATATATATATATATATACAGGGTTGGGATAAAGTATGGAACCAAGTGAATATCTTTAAAACGAAAAGGACGATATTTAAGAAACTTTGTAGATAAATGCAATGAGGCAAAATCCATCTGATTTGATTTTTTTTTGTTAATAATGTACATCCGGTTTAGCCGGAAATGCCCTCAATTTTTTTAATTAAATGGGTCACCCTGTATATTTTTGCAGATCTTGATAGATCTTGTTATTTCGAATTCATACATACCGGGGTTAATGGAAATAATCTGTAAAAACGAGACACTAAAGCACTTTAGTAGATTCACTTTTAAGTTTTTACACATTAGAATAAAAACCATTTAGATTAGCAAATTGATGTTTACTTTGTATTAAACGTGTACTGTTTAGTAAAGTAGCTGTTGGAAAAATGTCAAGACAAACTGTCAAGTTAATTGTAATTTACGGTAATAAATTGTACGGTTAAAAATGGTACATTTAAGAGAGAAAGATCGAAATGAAATATTAATGATGATTGGTTTTGGCGATCGTGTTAGAACTAGGGAAGAAGTTTGTCATATATTTAATGATTTGCATCTTGAAAGAAATCCTATATCAGGTTCAACAGTTACTTAAACATTACAACGTTTTAATGCAACAGGGATGGTCAAAAATTTGCCAAAAACTGGAAGACCACAGACCGCAACGACCGAAGCTATTAGACAAAACATTGCTATTGAATTAAAGGAATCACCTCAAACTTCTACCACAGATTTGGCACTAAACCGCGGTATAAGTCGACGTTCTGTAGGGAAGATATTAAAAAGTGAAAAATATCATCCGTATAAAATACAATTAGTTCATGAATTGTCTGATGATGATTTTGACCGACGGCTGGAGTTTTGCGAACGAATGATGGACATCTGTAATGTCGATGAGCATTTTGCAAATAATGTAGTGTTTTCGGATGATGCATCTTTTTGTTTAAATGGAACAGTTAATCGCCATTACTCAAGGTATTGCATATTGTCAGGAAGTAAACGGCGAGCATTTTGAACATTTAAAATGATTTTGTTTAAATTAAATTCAATATTATTCTCATTCTCGTTAATCTTATAAATAAAATTTATTATTGAGTAAATGTAAAGTGGTTTAGTATCTTGTTTTTACAGATTATTTCCATTAACCCTGGTATGTATGAATTCGAAATAACAAAATCTAACAAGATCTGCAAAAATATACAGGGTGTCCCATTTAAATAAAAAAAATTGAGGGCATTTCCGGCTAAACCGGAAGTACATTATTAACAAAAAAATCATATCAGATGCATTTTGCCTCATTGCATTTATCTACAAAGTTTCATAAATATCGTCCTTTTCGTTTTAAAAATATTTACTTGGTTCCATACTTTATCCTAACCCTGTATGTATATTGCTGTGTTATTTCTGCCTACGATTGGGTCTATCATAAAATGCTGTAATATTTCTCCAGCCCCTACGAAGTTTTATTAATTTTTAGCCCCACGTTTAAACATGTCATAAAATGCTGTGTTATCCCCTTGAAAGCTTTTATTATTATTTTATTTCAAGCCCCACGATTTGGGCGTACATAAAATGCCGTGATATTTTTATATTTGCCCCTACGATTAATCAAGCGCCTATGATGTGAAATGTTAAGTTATGGATTTTCTTTGCCTCAACTAGCTCATTCAATTAAATAAAGCAATTCTACAATACGCAATATAATGATTAAATATTAACAATTTTTAAAATCTTTCCCTTTTCAGAATATTTACATATATAAGATTTAAGAAATAGATGCCAGCAAAACGAGCCTTTTTGTTTATATTTAGAGACCTTTTGAAACGTTTCAAGATGCCTATTACCTTTCATAAATTGATCAATGAAACAACTGTTTTGTTGACTCTTACATATACGCAAAATATTGAAATAAAACAGTTTTCAGTAATAAATTATATTAATTTCGCTAACCTGGAATGGTTCAGTAGTTTCTCTGCATGCCCCGAGAGTTTTCGTGCCCAGTCTGAGTATTTAGAGTCGAATTTGGAAGTCGACATCAAGAGCAAAATGCAATCCAAATCGTTATTAAAATCCCATAAGTTGATCCAATTTAAGATTCAATTTGAATATCAGTAAATAAAAGATTTTCCGTGTCCGTAATTAACAAGAAAGTAATAGAACATTTACCATGTCAGTAATTACCAAAAGTAATTAACCAGAGTAATTAACAGGAGGTGATTAACAAGAACCCTGTTTTATTTATGTTAGAAATTGTATTTTTACTAAGTTGTTGTTTACTTACCTCTATAATAGATCGGCTCACACTTGCACAATTTGTACACTTTTAAAAATGATTTTTATTTACTTTCGTATCACTGGTTACGTAAATAATTTGGCACTTCAGAGTATCGTCTAAGCCCAGTTTAAAATGTATACTAAACTCGTCGCTCAAATGTTATCGTATTTAAAGGCCGTGCCTCTCTTGTTTTCCATTCGTTTATTTACGTGTTGGGGCGACACCTTTTTCTTTTATCTTTGTGTACTCCGGGAATTTCATCAATTGTATAGTTCAAATATTTGGATGAATGCTTGAGCTGTCACGTATTCATTTACATACCATGATATTTAATTGACAAATCCTACGAATTTCCGTTTATTCAGTCACGTATTCATTGTTTATTGCTTATTTTAATCTAAACTGAAATAAATTTGGTGTTTGTTTATTTCCTAGTTAATATTGGATTTTTGAACAAATGTAATACTTTATGTCACGTACGATTTTCAAATAATGCATAATTTTAGACTGCGTATACGATGATATATTTAACGCACTTGTTAAATACTTATCAAGCCAATTCATACAGGTTTCCCGTTGATTTAATTTTGATGCTTTTTTTTTGCGTTTTCAAATATTATCTTAACTTGTAACTACTCTTGGATATTTTTATTTCTAATGCATTTAATCTCATGTATTTTTATATACAGTGTGCTCTCAACTAACAATATGTATAGTGACCTATTTACTCTTACAATATCTGTAATTATGTGCTTTTGTTAACTGGAAGTTTCTTTTATTTATTCTACGACCCCCGTGACTCAACCTACCCCTAAACTACCCTATAATTATAACAATATATATATATATATATATATATATATATATATATTGTGTCAGGTGGGAGCTACGAGGGTTCTAAGGTTAGTTTTGGGTTAAAGGGGGTGTATGCCAAATAGAATGATCCATATATCAGATCCCGTAATTCAAAAATTATGTTTTGCCGTACTTTACATATGCTAAAGTATTTACAATGTTAATTTGAAATGTATGTGCCAAAAGGTAAATTATAATGACTTAATGACGTTGATAAAATACACAGTGCTCAAGGTTTTATACTGAGTTACAATTTAATAGGCCATTGAAAGTACATTTGCCATCCGAAAACCGGATGCGTCTACGGATGTCTACTATCAACCACGCATCCAGGTCATGTGTGAATTATTTTGGCTTTTTATTTAAATAGAATCAACTTTTGGACGAATATGTAATCTCAAAACTATAAGTTGTAGCAGTGTCAAATGTGATTGGAGAATTGTGAATTATTTAGGACAAATTATAGAATTATGTACAAACTAGAAAAGTGTAAAAGGACAACAGTGAAGGTATTTGTGACACAAAATAAGGGATAAAATGTTATTGGATATTTTTATTTATGTAAAATGTGATTAAGTAAGCTGGATTTGTTGTAGTAATCGCCTTGGAAAGTAAACAAAAAAGAATCTTTTTCGATTTAATTTTGTGTAAAGACGTATTTTTGTAAACCTGCGCTAAAATTGTTTAAATATTTTGAAAAAGAAATAAATGTGTTTGAATTTGAAGAGTTTAATTTATTAAAGTGGAGTAACGAGAAGCATCAGTGGTTAGTAAAGAATAGCGACGACGAATTAGAGAGAAGATTGGCGTTAGTGAAATAGCGAAGCGGCGAAAAGCAAGATTGTTTAGGAACGGATTTGATAAAGGCAGAAGGCATCGGTGAAGAATTGTAAGCGTGAATAAGATTTGGATTGATTTGATTACGGATTTATGGTTAATGGGGCATTGATTGGATTGATTTGGATAGAGATTTATGTATAGCGGGTCATTGAGTGGTTTTTAAGATAAGGAACGTGAATAGATTTGGATTGAGCTGAAAGGAGAATAGGTTTGGATTTAGCTGAACGTGGAATAGATTTGGATTGAGCGATTGGAGAGCAGCAATTGGAAGAGTTAAAGGCTACGAAGAAAGTAATACGGTAGAATTAGCGCAGGGGAAGTAAACAAAACGGTTATTCTAAATTCTAAAATTCGGGTTATTTATTTCAGATTGGGGATCAACAAAATTATACTAAGATACCTGGAGGCGATACGAAAGTTTCCAACGATAGTGAATCCATGTAAAGACGCATACGGCGACAAAGATCTTGAGCCAGCAGTAAAAAAAGGCCAGCAACAAAGTATAATCCAGGTGAGTGCTGTGAAATATCTTAAAACGTCAAAGTCAGAAATTGTGTATTATTAATTAATTTGGCACAAGGCTACGTTGATCATTAAATTTTGGCATATACAGTGGAAAATTTATATAAAAGTAGTAAAACAAAAGATAGTGCAGTTTGGTTGGGCATTGCACATCTACTTACCACCGAACCCACGGTAAGTAGGTGGACACCCTGAGAAAAGAGTTCATATAGTCGAGGCATAGTAATAAACATTTTGATTAGATAACCAACCAAACGTTGCAAAAGTACGTGGCGTGCAATAGGTGTTTGCACATTATACAAAAAAGCATTGAAATTTATAAGAAGGGGTGCGCGGCGACACAAAAATAAAGTAATAAAGTAAGAATTGAGGGGGTGGTATACAAAAATATATATATATATATATATATATATCCATATATATATATATATATATATATATATATATATACTTTATATACTATAATTGTTTATTTTCTTGACCATATGTTATAATATATTAAGATAGATTCTTGGATCTTGGTCAGTAAAACTTTTTAACAAATACAATCAAATAGGATAAAGCTTGTAACTTTTATTATTTACAGCTGACGCGTTTCGGTTTCATTATCCATTTTCAAATTTTTCTAAGAATATTACCTATTTAATAAATTATTTTATAAATAAATACATACCAAAAAAATTATGAGTAATAATTCACAACAATATTAAGCCAGATTATGTCATTAATTTAAAATATTTACTGTTAGTTAATAAAAACGAATAACCTCACACATTTATTATTAATTTTAAAATATTAAGCAACGAACGTACTTAACTAATAGTGTTTTATTTTAAATTTTCTAATGAATGAACTAATTTTGGTGATATGTTATCTTTTAATAACTTATTATATAATACTATATGAACTGCTGCAATTAGATATATACTTAACAAACAAAATGATATCTATATATTGGTATAATGTATATTTAAAATATTAAATTATATTAATATTGAATAAAGTTTTCTTGATCGTTTTTCAAATTATTTGAATAAGGGTTTTTTGTATGTGTATGGTTTCTAAATAATATTTTCTATTGTCATTTATCTCCCTACCCAATATTTCCACATTGTTAAAATCAAATTGATGCTAAAGTGGTACATTTTTTATTACGTTTTATGGAATATTTATGTTTGTAAAAGTGCTTATTGAGGTACCGTTTGGAATTATTACAATACATTTACGGGTTACCCAAAATACATAAAGTAAATATACCACTTAGACGACCAATAGTTAGCAATATTAATTCAACCACATTTAATCTTTCAAAATTCCTAAATGAAATATTACCAAAAATAATAGGCCAAAACGATTACTATATCAAAGGCAGCTGAAATTTTCATAAATTTATTATAAACCAAAAAGTTCCTAAAAAATATATGACAATTTCTTTAAACGTCAAATAATTATTTACAAACATTCCCACTGATTTAGTTCTAAAAATTATAAACGATAAATGGCCATTTATAACACCTTTTACAAACTTTCCGCTAGTGGAATTCATAAAAGCCACGGAAATATGTTTAAGTGCAAGTTATTTTGAATTTGAAAATAAAATATATAGTCAAATTTTCGGGACTGATATGGGCTGTCCAATATCATCCATTATAGCTAACCTGCTTCTAAAAGAACTACAAGAACAAACAATAAAACAACTAAATTATAAACCTATAACTGTTAAAAGATACGCTGATGATTGTTTAATGTGCCTCCCTGAAAATAAAATAAACAAAACACTTAATATATTTAATTCCTACCACCTCCCGACTTCAATTTACGGTAGAAATAGGATTAAACAACACAACTGCATTTTTGGATTGATCAATTTCACTTAATGAAAAAAAAGAGATAACCACAAATTGGCATAATAAAGAAACATGGAGTGGATGATACCTTAATTTTAATTTTATTGTACCTGCCCAGTATAAACAAAATGTTGTAAATAATATAATTGATCGTGCAATGCAATTTACACACTATAAGGATAAACCAAAAAACACAAAAAAACTGAAAATATATTAAAAAATAACCACTATCCTAAAGCATTTTATAAACCCTTAATTAAAACAAAAATACACAAGTTATTTAATAATTCAGAAAACAATAACAAACAAAAAGTAACCGGGACTATCAGAAAGAATAAAAAGAGGTTTAGAATCACACAATATACAAATAGTACACAAACCCAATAATTATTCAAAAACCTTTTTCACTCATTTAAAACCAGCAATAGAACAAAGGAATAAATCTCATACGATTTATAAAATAAATTGCTTTGATTGCCGAGGTGTTTACATAGGTAATTCCAAAAGTACTTTCATAAACGCATTTACAAAAAATATTTCATCCAAACAAATAATAAAAAATGTACCCCATTAGCAGCGCACAAAATAAATAAAATGCATCAATTTGATTTTAACCTTGTTGAGATATTAGTTAAAGAGATAAATGACAATAGAAGAAATTATTTAGAAACCTTACACACACAAAAAAAAACCCTTATTTAATTAATTTAAAAGCGATCAAGAAAACTTTAATTTATATTACTGCAATTTAATATTTTAAGTTTGCATTACACCAATATGTAGATATCCTTTTGTTTGTTAAGTATATATTTAATTGCAGCAGTTCATATAGTATTAGATAATAAGTTATTAAAATATAACATATCACCTAAATTAGTTCATTTATTAGAAAGGTTAAAATAAAACACTATTAGTTCAGTACGTTCGTTGCTTAATATTTTAAAATTAATAATATTTGTGTGAGGTTTTCGTTTTTATTAATTAACAGTAAATATTTTAAATTAATGACATAACCTCGCTTAACATTGTTGTGAATTTTTACTCTTAGTTTTCCTGGTATGTATTTATTTATAAAATAATTTATTAAATAGGTAATACTTTAAGAATAATTTTGAAAGTGATTAACGAAACCGAAACGCGTCTGCTATAAATAATAAAAATTACAAGCTTTATCCCGTTTTTACTAACCAGGAGCTAAGAATGTAACTTAACATATATCATACAGGTATGTTTTGCAACACGAATTGCTTTTATTACGCAACAACTTACCGCTTTTGCTGAGAAATGAAATGTTATATATGCACGATGAGGTTCCGACACATTTTTCTATTTAGGCGAGGGAATATTTAAATGAAGTGTATGTGAACCAGTGAATAGGACGGCGGGAACCTCAGGCATGGACCACTGAAAACCTAGATTTTTTCCTATGGAGGCAACTCATATATCTAGTGTATACAACAACAGTGAATGACGTTGATGATTTACGAAATCGAATTATAGCTGCATTTAAAACCGTAAAAATACTCAGTGGCTGTATTGGACTTGCTAGAACGACAGGCGAATATATATGCTTGTTTGGATCACTTCACTTGTGTCCAATTCCCAGATTTATAATTTAGCCTGCCAAGGAACCCGTACTCACAAAGATTTCTCCTCTGTTCTTGCCTTAGGACAAGGCACCAATAGGTAAAACAGCTAGCACGGGTCAAGTTTATCCCCAATAATTAGGTAAAAAGTACTATCTGTAGGGTTGTGATCGAACTTGGAATTTTGCCATACCTTGTGTGGGCGGGTTTGTGTAGCACGAATATAGATATTACGCAAGAAATTTGAAGCTTTCGGTGATTATCCATTTTGATGCCACGTACCGGTTAGCGTGTTAAAAAGTTTGCATCGTCTGCATTTTGCGGAATCAACCACCCGAACGCAATAAACCAACCGATGTGGGTTATTTGCAGAAATCCATTTTTCTGGTGCTGGGTTATCTAATCCCAAATATACAACAAGCTACATTTCAAAACCGATCCATCCCGGTAACGCAGCGTTAAAGGTCACGCTTGCCATGCTCGAGGTCCAGGGTTCGTTGCTTAGCTGGGTCTGTTTTTTTGTATTATATTGCACTTTTTTTTATTTTTCATCTACGACTATTCATAATAGGGGTGAGACCAACTTTCTTAGTGCCGGTGCGGACTGGAATACCTAAATTATCACTTATCACTTACATTTAATAAAATATATGTCGTATTTACTAAAAAGCTTTTGCAACGCATAGGTTAATGTTTTAACATAGTTTCCGGGATTGTTTTGAGAACTGTCGAAAGGCGGAGATTTACAAGCTATAACAGTATACATTAGAGCTTTGCTATGCCGTGTGCATAACATGTATTTTTAAAGTACATTCGTTGCTACAAATTCAACAAACAGTTGTTTTAGAAACTTACAGTTTTTGTCTTAAAACGATTGCTGTCAAGTTTTGTGACATATTTTTTAGTTTGGTTTTTTTCACTTCAATTCGAACAAATATAAAGCAAATTTAAGCCACCCATGTCAGGCTGTTTAGCTAAATATGTATGCAATTCTCTAACACTATCGCCACTACTAAAACTGTAATTGCTGCTAAAGAGAACGTTACACAGTATTAATTTTACAGAGAACGAATTATTAGGTTATATATTAGAATGCATGTAAAAGTTATGTTCTTCCATCGTGTGTAAGTTTTATTCTGTCTGTTTCTGTCAAAAACTAATGCTCCTGAAATACCTTAAGGTTTTTCTAGATTGTATGGTCACATTACACAACTCTTCACAACCTAATCATTTTGTGAAAATATTTGCTATCTGTTAATTAATACCAGCATAGCTCACTTTAAGGGTAGCTTCACTTATGTATCTAAAATAAAATGTAATTATACATCCATATGCTCCAACCTTTAATTATTCGCAAAATTTCATAGCAACTTAATAATACGTTATTTATTTTCAAATAACAGTACTAACATAAACATCAGCACAAACTATAAAATTCTAATTCTGTACTTAGTGTAACAATAATTTGCTTTTTAGAACATCATGATACTACTTTATTGCCGAAATTTGGTTTAAGTTTTGTCACGACTATCAGGTCCATCTTCTTCGAACTGTGAAGCTTCAAAATGTTCCTGTTCAAAAACCACATCATAGTCAAATTCAATCTTATTAAAACATATACTACACTATAACTTTGTTGCTTTGGAAATCCAATTGGCTCTTCTATGATTAATTAACCATCTTTACCGACATTCAAAGTCGGTAGGGAACTTATGAAACCCATATCCCTATGTCTTGAATTATTAGAACAAATTACAGCTGAATAACATACAATTATTCGCAAAAATATGTTTCTAAACCACGACAGATCAACAAAACACGTAGTTTTTAGCAATAAATAAGAACTATAATGGCGCATTAGTCTGCTTGTATCGTCTAGTGCTCTAGTCCAATTGCTTTCACTTTTGAATGACGTCAAATGTAGTAATGAAGTGTTAGAAACTGTATGCAAGACTCTACTACTTCATACACTTTTGCCTGATGACAACGTTCAAGACGACACTGACGAACAATGATTCAGACGACAAGGAGTAATTGACAGAAACAACGTAGGTAACTGATCATGGAACAGATAAGATGACAACTTAGATCTTTTCACAGAAGCCGAAGTGAGATACGCACTATGCCAATTGAAGAGCAGGAAAGCACTCGGATCAGATGGAATCCTTGCGGAGATTGGCATAGCGCTACAAGATAAATTAACACCGACGCTAACAACACTGTACAATGAATGTATACGACCAGCTGTTTTACCGAACATCTGGAAACAGAGGAATATTGTGATTATCCCTAAAGGTAAAGGTAAAGACCCTAAACAACCAGACTCGTACCGACACTTATGCCTTTTAAACACCCTTGTAAAGACTACTATGTAAACCAATGCAGCATGACAGACAAACCACAGGAGTATACCCAAGACAATACGTCTTCACAGAAAACAAATAGACCGAGGACGCCATAAACCAAGCAATACAAACCATCAAACAAAAACCACTGTACCATTTCTTCAGGAAGTACTGCAGGGGCAGGTACGTAATCCTACAAAGCACAGAAAGTATTATTAAAAAATTAACAAAGGTTGCCCGCGGGGCTGCATATGCGGGCTCCTCCTTTAGAAAATTGCAATGGATGAACTCCTGGACACCGTTGACGAAGTGTTGTCCACAATTATATACTCCGACGACTCTTGCTGGTGGTTGAAAGCAATTCCAATAGGGAAATCGAACGTAAAGCTAACATTGTCCTAACCCAAACACAAAGTTGGTGCAAAACGAACAAAATGTCCATAACACCAAAAAAACTACTTACTTTGTGATGAGGGAACCCTAGCAAGGGACGCCACCATCTAACTAGACAGTGAAAATATAAGTAGAACACAAAACACAAAATATCTGCGCTTAACAGTAGACGAAAAACAGAATTATTTTACACATATAAGTACCGTGTGTATAAGTGCAACTTCTGCACTGCAGAACATCACAACGCTGACCCAAAGGACTTATAAGATACCGCTTAACTGCGTAAGGCTTTATCTTAGCAGTGTGCTCGGGGCTATGGTATCATACATCACGAGCGCTTGTAGACATCGCCTTAACACAATCAAACCTAGACAAAAAATTAACGATACACAACGAAGTGTGTTCATGTACTGGTGGGAACTATGCCATTGGACCTAGTAGTGAAACAGCAAGCTGCAATGTACTATTATACACGCAATGACAACCAACAACTACAACGCATCTTAAACACGAACCAACTGCCCACGACTAAGATGGAAATAAAGAACTACATACTTGCAGAATGGCAGATACCTAGGGATCACAGCACAACCGGTAGAAGCGTATATCTGCAATGACCTCAAATATCAAAGACCGCCTAAAAGCCAAATACCTGGTGCCCAGTCAAGGATTTATTCATTACCTAACTGGCGACGGACCCTATCCAACATACAGAGAACGCATGAATCTAGTTAACTACAACATGCACGTGCGGAGAAATAAGAACACCGGAACATATAGCATTCGAGTGTAATGACTTACAACCGTACCTTCACGCACATAGACAAACATTATTCAACAAGACCCAACACGCAATGACTTGGAACGAAAACCTTTTTCCACACTTAGATGCACTCGCACAAAAATCCACGTTACTCATCCACCAACGTTATCTTGACGCATAAAGAACACAAATAAAACTACCCGGGCATAGACATAAAAGTTCCACCTCTCCTCCGACCGAGGCTCTGCCCCGGAGATCTGAAACCAATCTTCAGGAATTCCAAGAGCTCTGCTCTTGATGACCAGAAGCAACAAGATCAAAGCAACAACCCGACTTTGAACCAACCCAACCCCCCTAATATGTAGAATTTGCATGCTCCTACATATTAGCAACCCCGTCTCTAACAAATAATAACTAACAGTGGTAGTATAAGTTAATCTTAAATAGTAGAATATGGAATTTTTTTTCTTTTTACTAACGCTATATTTTAAGAACCCAACTTACACATACCTAAAGCAAATAATACAACGAACAAATCCTTTCTTCTGATAGAACCTAGTTTTTACGTAATAGTATCAGTTCAAACTTGTACAAAATTATACCAATTCAATCCAACCTTTTGGTAACCTGGGTCAACATAAACACGAATTAACATTTCAAACACACTTTAAGTACATCTGCTAAGACTTCTTCCCCGAAGTCTTTCAGCTGCCGATATTCCTAGTACTAGTGGCCAGAGGAAGGGTGGGGGGGGGGGGGTGCAAGGCGGATGCAAATAACACATAATCACACACAAAAATATACACACATACACACACAAACACACAAAACACCTTTCAAACACTTGTCACGGAAAATTTTAGTCAAGTTAACGGCCACTAGAAAAGTGCTTAGGTAGCGGCTTTTAGGTTGGGGGTAGTGACAACTTTTGCTCCGGCTTAGTCAGTGTGAGACTCTAATTCAGGGTATATCAGAAAATGTTTGCACAGATTATATTAATAAAGGTTAGTATTGAATCAGAGCCTGGACAAGGAATGCCAAGGCGCCATGAACTGATATAAATAAAGGAGCGTATAAAACCTAAAGTCCTAGTTCCAACAGACTTTAAAGGAACCTCCTTCCAGATCACAAATATAAAACAAGCAACTTTACAAAATAACTATCTCTAATATCGTATCGGAACACAAAAAAAAATTAATGACAAAAATTCTAAATACCACGCACGAGTGTAATTCAGGGAAAAATAACTTTTAATTTCTCACTCACTTTAATGTTACTAATTCCTCACGTACTCATATACCCTTAGCCAAGAAAGCATGTGGTAGTACGTAGAATGCACCATAAATTAAGTGCTCTGTGTTTTAACCTCAATTTCAAATAAACACCTCGTGGGAGCAATTTCTAACAATAGTGTAAATATTAGATACCTTAACGTATTGTTGAAATATTTCACTAATAATCTTAATAACTCACCCTAGGCAGTAAAGAGGGTGCCTAGAAATATACTAACAATTTGTTTTAAATATTAAATTTTGTACATCAGTGTTACTAAATTTTGAATGAAGTAGATGTACTTCTTATAAACAGCAATATCTCAAATTATTAAAATTAAGTACTTGTAAGGGAAAATAATGAAACCACAATAGCACAAAATAAGCACAAATACAAACGAATAACAAATACATGGAATAATCTGACTCAATAATTAACTTCTGTACGTAGTTATCTCACACCAAAGGTCGTCGTAGTCCTAGGCTGCTGGAATGGTAACCCAGAGTGACGACAGCTGATCGACAACGCCAATAAATGAGAAACAATGAAGTTGATAGTGCGACAATGTTCTTGAGATAAAGGAGGCAGGAATATAAACAGAATGAGGAACATTCGCAGAACAACCACAATGACAAGGCGTAGGGAGAAAAAAGAACCCTAAAATTTAATATTAGAAATCAAGTTGCAAACAAAAATTGGGATTATTAATTACCACGTAAGTGGGTTAATTACATGTGCACTAGCTGATTTAGAGATAATAGGACGTTACAATATTGAAATTTCAATAACGAACACCTGCACCTACAAAAATTAAAATAATAAAATTTAATCTATTTTAATTCATACCAATTATGAAAGCTGATGATGAATTTAAATCCTCTACAAGTGAAAATCGAAGCTTGCAAAAGGCATTCTAGAACCATAAAACCAAAATTGCCAAACTCCAATATTAATTTGTCGGTTCTACCTAAATCCGTAGTTAATACGATTATATCGGCAGAAATCCAACCTTCACCAACAACGATGGAAATAAGAATGCCTCTTATTCACAAGGACAAGAGCAAGGTACGGTTTATTATCATATATGTAATTTTAAATGCAGATAAATAACGTAAGTTTGAGTACACGGCAATAACTTGTAATTATGAAGGTTAACACAAACGAAGCGCAAAGGTAACAACGATATAGATAGCAGGACAACGCTATCAGCAGCCAATTGAATTTAGAAATATTATATAAATAGAATGCTGACACAGAGGTGTCAACCGGAAGGTTACACAATGCACAAACACAAACACCCATTCACACACTTACATTGCTTTTACATCATCTGGAGTCCCGGCTGTCGATAGTCCGGACTAATAAAGCAATATCCGATGAACGTTCTTCCTTGACGACTACCGATGGCGTTGGTACTAGAGGGGGGAACGTAACACGGATATTAACATCACATACACAACTCATATACGCACAACCCTCACCCACACCCACACGCGCGCACACGCACACGCACACGTACACACACACAGCAACCACCCTCAAGCCAGCACACACACACACACACATACACCTTACTCATGGTTACTTTTTCAAACGCTGTACAAACACAAATGCCTATTCACACACCTAAATTGCCCTTTTAGCACCTGGATTTCCGGCTGCCGATGGTCCGCACTGATAAGACAATATCCGTTGAGTTTTTTCTTTGACGTCTTGAATTACCGGGTGCCGATAGTTCTGATTCTAGAAAAGGAACGTAACACTAATATCAACATAACACACTCAACACACATACGCATACACACAACCTCATCCACACACATAACACATGCACTCAAGCGCGCGCACACATACACACACGCACACGCAAACGTACACGCACACGCATACCCACACACACACAACACAATCTCAAGCCCGGGCACACACATACACACACCTTACTCTCAGTTACTTTCTTGAACGCTGTTCAAACATATAAGTCTATTCACGCACTTACATTGCTTTTTCAACATCTGGATTTCTGGCTGCCGATAGACTGGACGATATGGCAATATCCGTTGAGAGTTCTTCCTTGACGACTGGGATTTCCAACTGCCGAAGGTCCTGGTCCTAAAAGGGGAAAGTAACACGGATATCAATCCTACACACACAACACACATTGTAACAATTTTATTTTTGATTAATAAATTCCTTCATCAAAGTGCGAGAATAATAAAACACTTTTATTAAAATAATGGTAAAATACATTTAACAACTAAGGTAATACGTTAAAGCAGCATCGTACTTTGGTATTCTATTTGTGGTTGAATATCTGTGTCTTCTACAGCCATTCGCAGGCGCGTTTCGGTTTGACAGTCCCCTCCTCGGACGGTCCGTTCGCCCGAGCTAGTTTCGTAATCAGTCGGCCATACGTGGAAGAAGAGATAAGATGTACCAAAGACTGCAAGCCGGCAATTTGCGTATCCACTTTGAGGAGTCGGGACACATCTTTGAATAGCCGTTGGTATAGTATAGTATTGTTGCAACATATACACACAAACACAAACTCGCCACACACATAACACATAAACTCAAGCGCGCGCACACGTACATACACACACACGCACACGCACATGCACACGCTCACACACACGCATGCGCACACACACGTGCACACACAACACACACTCTCAAGCCCGCGCACACACATACACACATATACCTTACTCACGGTTACTTTCTCAAACGTTGTAAAAACACAAAAGCCTATTCACACACATTGCTTTTTCATCATCTGCATTTCCGGCTGACAATGGTCCGGACTGATAAGGCAATATCCGTTGACCGTTCTTCCTTGACGACTGGGAATTCCGGCTCCCGATGGTCTTGGTCCTACATGAGGAACGTAACACGGATGTTAATACTACACACATAACACACATACACGCACACAACCTCACCCACACATAACACGTTCACTCAACCGCGCGCGCACACATACTACACACACACACACACACCTTACTCACGGTTACCTTCGGGGGGAAGCCAGGTCTGCTTAAATTTCAGGTAGCAGACTACTGAAACGTTGGAACAAATAAATAAAATAAGAAAAACTGTATGCAAGTGAATATCTAGATTTGCGCTTAGAAGATACAGCCATTTAACATAATAAAAGTTGGCGGTTCTGTACTGTGTTGCCACCGATTCCTTCCGCATATCGAAGCATTTGTCATTCGACATCTGCTAATGGGAGTATTCGTATGTATTTCATTAAATATATTAGAATTTAGACTAACTTTGGCAATGTAGCATTTTATCCAATTGTGACGTCATCTTAAAGTTACAGCAAATAGACTATTATTTACTTTACGTTATAATAGGTAGGTGTAGTTGGTCGGCGACTTATAATTATGTAAAGTTTATGTGAAATCAACTTGAGTGTGCTACCTAGAAATTGGAGTAACTAAATAGACATGTTTTATAATTTCCTTAATTGTGTACCGGTACAAAAAAGATTCAAAACCATAGAATAAATATTTTTTAGTAATCACATTTTTAAAAACGTTCCGCAAATACAAGTCAGGTAAAAATTGTAGTCAAGGATCTTTAGTACGTTTCTCCGCAGCCATAAGCATGTTCATCGACAAGTGAGTCTTTCCAACAGGACAACCTACGAATATAACATTTTTATATTGTATTGTCCAGGTGGTTTTATTTTTATTTGACAGCATCGGCTAAAACTGTTAGTTAGCACAGAAGATTAAAATTTATTCCATTTGAATAAATCATTATAAATTTACATCACGCTTTTGTCCATTTTCATACAATAGTTGAAGTTTTTCAATCTGTTTTCAATGAATCGTTTGATTCCAATAAAATTATATTTTTGTTTTAAAGTCAACACACAACTGACGTAAAATCTATTTTATGCGTTCATTTTCCTGTTGTAACGCTAATACTGAACCTGAAAATTAATTTTCCGGGCTTTCTGTTTACTTATTCATTCCAAGTCTGGCTGTAGTTCTGATTAAGGGCAACATCACTACATTTGTCAAATTAATTGATCGAGTGCGTCTACAATTAGTACTTAAATTTATCACCACAATTCCCAGTATTATTATTATAATGGAAGTATTTTATTCGATGTAATAAAACTTCGTCCATAAATATTACCAAAAGTAAAAGTTTAAACGTCTTTCGTTTTCTTCTAAACCTCCCGCTCCATGAATTATCCTGAAACTGGAAGTAATATTAATTTTTAATTAGAACGTTTAAACGGATTATATCCATTACCTTCCGACTCTTTATACCATGCTTAAACTTTCCTACTGAAACTTTGTTTTAGACAATGGGAATAATATTATTACTTAAAAGTCATTAAGGTCCTCTTAATGGAATAAATTCTTACGTATTAATATTTTACAGGTTGCCTGGCTGCGAGTCGATACTCAAACAATCCTCACAATTCATAGTCATGTAATTACCAAGAACCATCGCATTGCTGTACGACACAGTGAGCACAAAACATGGTATTTGCATATTCGGGATGTTCGAGAATATGATCGCGGTTGGTATATGTGCCAAATTAATACAGATCCCATGATGAGTCAAGTTGGATACATGGATGTAGTAGGTATGTAATTTGTATACTTAGTTGAAATTGTAGTTTGGTCTTGCTAACAGTAATTAAATGCTAAGAGTTAAACATCTCTGTTCAACTACGTATTTCCATTACATCTATCTAGTAAATACCCTCAAATATATTAGGTCTTTGCATATGAAATGACCAATTTACTAAATTCAAAAGTTTGGTTTTGTAGCTTTTCTGCGAAAATCATATTCTATGTTCATCAAGAACTAGCGTTTTTCAATAATCGCAGTGTCTGAAAAGGGGACGGTTTTGAAGTCTTATTTTTCCAGGTAGTTTTCGCTCAGTAAACAATTCTTTTTTTTCTTGCAGTGATTCAATTTAATGCGCTAAATATGCCGCTGTACACACGTTGGGAATTGTCATAAGTTTCAATTAATTATTCAGCACGTACTGTAGTATGGGTTTGTACATATATCTTTTATATTAGATTTTTGAGCTGTTTAAATGCTAACAACTGCTGTGCCTGGAAATTTGCGTACTTTCTCATTTGTTAGGTATTGCCACGGTAAAATTTAGAAATTGAATGATACAAGGCGTTCCTAGGGGTATGATGAGAATAAGTTGCTCCGGACTAGCTCAAATAAGACTCTTCAAGGTGTAGGTTCAAAAAATCAGAAAGTAAACACTAAGGAACGACTGAAACTTCTTAGCAGGAGCTAGAATAGAAGGGTGCCAGGAACTGGAGCTAAAAGTAGCTGCAAGAATTGTTCCAAGTTCTCAGACAAACCCTAAAGTACCACAATATATCAGACCAAATTTAAAATACAACTTTACAAAATTTATTGATTCAAACTTACTTCTCAACAAGTTACCACAAATGTAATCACACAATATAGTTATAGAGGTGAGGCCTCTAAGCATTTACTTTTAAGGAAATACTTAAATTTAATTAATAACGCAAATGTATAAAAAAAATAATTCACAATGATAATATGGAGGGGCACTATTGCACAAGTCATAAAAACAAAATACACATACACAAATTTATGATCATAAAATTGCAATATGGTTGATAAGTTTTGTACCACTACTAATTTTCTCAAACTCGTAAACAGATTTACATAAATAATCAATGAAAATAATTAATTTGCAGGAACTTAAACCACACAATATTTTACCTTCCCAAATGACACCCTAAATAGCAAATAGGTGTCAACTACTACAATTTTAATTTAATAAAGGCAATCCACCGTCCGACAAAAGTGTACGGGTGGTTACAGCAAATTTTAATTTAACAAAGGGGTAGTTGAATTATTAAATTTCACTGATGTCAATTAAGTTGACTGTTAAACATGCATGACATATGCTTAGAATTAACATATGACCTGATTAAGATAAGCTCCACAATTGCAATGGGTCCAGGGCTTCTAAGACTTCTTACAGCAGGACAGCGTTATCTTTTGATGACTCTGCAAGGCTGGTGATTAAGTATCAGCATCCAATAAATTTTATGAACGGTAATTTTCATGCAAATAACTTGACAGGGTCCAAATAAGTAAGGTTAATGTTTCGATGAAGCTTCTATTAAAAGTAATCGCCAGAAAGCTCTTTTAAACAGGAACGGCACACCAATAATCTCAATAAGGACAGCGCTTAAACAGAAACTAACTGCAATTCAGACTAACAATTAACAGTTATGACCATAATAACCAATAACATCACGAATCCAAAAGTACTGATAGTTATTGCACACGCAATTTTATGCTCTGAACATAAAGGAAAAAAAGGACCCTAAAAATCACACACGGCAATTAGAAAAGAAGTGCTACAAAAAATATACTTACCACTACAAGTGGGTAACCAAGTAAATTAGAATGCAGACAATTAATAATCAAAATTCTTTACTAACAGAAACGACTTCAATCCGCTAAAAGCGTAATTAATTACCTTAATCCAAACCAAACACAAATAAAATAATTGAGCTAAATCCAAAGTGGATGTTTAAAACCGCAGAACAAAACCTTCTCATTTAATAAAAAGTTCATCCACTAGGATATCGTTTCTGAAGTCAAAAGGGATGAATGTTGGCAACAGCAAACCTAGTAAAGTCTCCTCGGTATCAATGCAGGTGATGATAACGTTGCGAGCAAACAACTATATAACCACTTTTTCTAATTTAATTAGGAATAACAACCGCAAGGTCGGCGTATGTAGGTTAACCCAGGGTTGAAGATCAATAACCAACACATATATCAATGAAATGACAGTTAACTAAAATATTCTAACTAGAGGAAAGAATCGAAGGCTGCTACCAAACATAACATTAGTTCAGAATGCACAGAGTAACAACGAATAGCATTAATTCGTACAGAATGAAGTACCAATGAAAATAAAGTATAACAGTAACGTTACCAAATAATCTGAAAAATACATAATAAATATCGCAATATGACAAAATAAAACAGGACGTTTCAGTATTTTTTCGAATATTTTTAATTTCTACGACTACGAACTCTAACGCGTCGATAGTCGACTTACCTTCCGCGAAACTAAATTGTCTCTGATTAAAACCGCCGTTGTCCGCACAGCGTGCTCAGTTCTAGTGGTTATGACCCGATTCAATGTTTTCCCCAGTACCGATAGCAGGCCAATTAGACAATAGCTGCCCCTGTCTGCCACATATACCTTTTTTGGTTTAGGAATAAATTTTACATTTTGGACTTTCCTACTACGGGAAAACACACTTCTCTAAACAAAGATTAAACAATTCGGAAACGACATGTGGGGCCAACAGGCACGTCTACAGAGCTGCGTCCGAGGTAATTCCAATATGCCCCGGTACCTTCTTAAGGTTCATCATCCTAAAAGCCCTTACGACCTCATAACCGAGAATTGCCTTATCGGCACCTATTCCTTGCGCGTTAGTGGTTCGCAAACGCCAACGTGTCGTGGCAAATAACCCCTCGTCTCCTCTGAATCGTCCGATGGGAAAAATTACTCTAGCAAATATTCCACCGTCGTTTTAATGCCCCTCCGTATATTCTCCATTATCATTTCTGACGTTGCCGAGCATCTTCTGCTGTTTATATCTTATTACGAGGTGCGCTTTACCCCAAGCTTTTTTCAGAATTGCACGTGCAGAATTGTTTAAATGTTTGGTCTGCGTCAGTTAGCGTTGTAAGTACAAGGTTTTTTTATTATACTCGATTTTCCTTTGTTCTTTATTTTCACCCGTAGCGCGTTGATAGCGGCGTCTTAAGTTGCGCATTTCAGCACGCGTGGTGATTAGCCCTCGGTACGCTATTCTTAAATATATTAATCCGTGGCATGAAGTAAACCGACGTGTCTACAACCGCGTTGTTTAACTTCTACGCAAGTACTTTTTATATATAACTAATTCGTTCTCGGGCGCGGAGATGCTTTTGATAAATTTTTGTTTGAACCGTTACCAATTTCCTTTTTATTACAAAACCGCGGAAAGATAGTTATTTGTTCGTTTACGCGTATTCCGACATTAACATCCCAGGTTATTAATTTATGTTCAAAGAGCAGGTCCTCTCCGACCTCAATTCCCAATTACAAACGACTCTAACATCTCGTGCGAGGCCACAGTGACATCGACGAAACTGCCCCTATGCCCCTCAAACGTCGGGAAATCGTTTAACACGCTCAAATCCCATTCCGTTAATAAATAAAAAAATTGGCGGCTCCATTTCGTACCCTATAATACTAATCCATAATGGAGATATGACATTAAAACATCCACCATTGATTTTTTTTGTTTTGCCCAAGTTTTTGTAGAACGTCTTCCGTTTAATTGACTGAATCTTCAGTTGTGGGTTTTCGTGTCGCGAGTCGACTGGTGGAACGTATGCGCTTATAACGTAATATGCATTTGCTTCGGTTTTTATATAGAAGTAGCTTGATAAGTTATTCAAAGTTATTCACGTGCACGTCTCATTATTCATTATTACACCGCTACGCGGCCGATCGCTGCTTGCTTGTAAAGCGGTAACCCCCGTCCAAAAACCTGCTATTTTATGGTTATACATGAGTGGTTCCGGTATAAGTGTGATGTCGATCTTATTTTCCGCAAATCGTTTAAAAGGATTGCTAGTCACCCCTTCATGCATTTAACGTTACTCTGTCGATATTCGTATGGGTTATATAACCCATAATCGACGTTACGTATGATGGCGCTCTTTATTCGTAGTATCGTGAGACATCTACCCGACTGTGCATTGTGATGCGGTTTGACTTTCGCGCCACTACCCGCTCTATTGTCGTTTCTTGCGCACACGACTTAGCACACTGGTTTCCGGCAATTCTTGAACTCCTGTCCAACCTCGACATAGTGTAACGTATTTTTTTTCCTAGTTACATTTAGTACAGTAAAATAAAAATAAAACAGCTATAATTTAAAGTATTTAATTTGTGAATTATCATCCAATAAAAATTAATATATAATATTAGTAATAACACATAGATTCTAGTATATATATACTCTGAAGTTTGTTGCCAAGCGCTGTCAAGCTGTTAGTCGGCACTTTATTCCCAACGTCCGAGAGTGCAAGCCGCTTTTGCAGACGAGATAAAGTCAAAATGGCCCTGTCGAAACACATGGCTTCTAATAAAGTTAAGAAAAAGTAGTTTAATTGATTAATATGGAACCCCTTAGAACATCATTTTAGACAGTTGGTATATATTAACACAATAAATTATACTAATATTTTTCATCATAGTGCAATATCTTGAGGACATATCTTCAACAACAATTTCGATAATAAACTAAAATAAATTTGATGGCAGTAATTTAAAGCTAGGAGTTATGGTTTCGTTATATTCAGTTTAACATGCAGTAAAGTAAACGTTCATACTACATGGGACCTCGATATTTCAAACTTACCGATGACTAATGACACACGGATATTACGCTGGAAATGTTCAACAGCTGTCGTCAAGGTCTAGCACCTGCTGTACATTTTGATGCACGTGAGTGTTTATAACCTTTCATAGCTTTGAAATTATAGTAAATTATTATGAATTATCCAACCTTGTTTATTTGAGTAACGAAAATATAAAGTAGTTTTTTTAAGAAGTTAGTAACATTAACGTATAAGTATCTTGCTTGTCAGTTTGTTTGCACACGTACTCAAGCAGTGTATTTTAAGAAATTTGGAATGACAATTTATGTTAGACAAAAAAACATAGTAGATTCTGTTTTCCAATCTAGACGCCATATGCTGTTTTGGTTAATTTTACATTATGTTTAAAGACTTTCAGATCTTATAAAGGCATTTTCATTGATATACGAAATTCGCGTGTTTTTTGTAGATTATAATTAAATAACAATATTTGCGTATTACAATCTTTGCTCTTTGATAATTAATTTTTGTTGTAATAATCAAGGAAGTACTTCTCTGATTAAAGTAAACTTATGTGTTATGAACAGTTAATAAATTATATGTCTATCTAATAAAATCCTATAGAAATGATCTACTCATAGATCTTGATTTTGAATGTTAAACTTCACTAGAATTATTATGAAAAATTATGACAATGATACAAACTTAAATATTGCAGTCACATGTATATAATCAGACATTTATTCTAATAGAATTCCTTTTGTTTTTGAAAGACGTTTTATTATTCAACATTTAATAAAAAAGAAAATAGTGCAAGTCCTCCTTATGTAAAAAGTGTGAGTAATGAAAATAAATTCCCTCAGTATATTTTAGATGCCTAAATTCTATTATTCTATTTTTGACAAATGTTTTTGAGGACACAAATGGTGTCCATGTAGTGCTTTTGTTTGTTCACAGGTAAAGCTGAGACATCTGTATAACATCTGGTGGTTGAGGTCTTGGTAAGTGTGTCCGAAAGAGTGAAATTCAAGTTTTATGGCTATGTTAGTGGTGTTAAGATAAGGTTTCCGCATTCCCCTTATACAAACACAGTTAAATTTTGTTGGTTATTGTATTAAAAAATACGGTGGCGCTCATTAAAGGTATTTTTGGTCTATTATTCACCCATGACCCAAGCTCATGATCTACCCAGAGCTAACACTCGACTAGCCGTTTATATCTTAAGAGTTTTTCTTTGTCTCAAGCCATTTACCATCCGACATTACCTTGGGCTTAAAAAAAAAAGAAGAAATTCTCGACCCCGTGATATCAGATTAAGGTTTAGAAAATTGGGAGGTTTGATTTATAGCTGATAGTCACGAGGATAAAGAACTATAAAATTACAAAAATGTATATATATTACAATAGTTACCGCAGCACTATACCATCTTCCAGAAGCCGTACTTGTAGCACCGGTATCTTTGCGTCATCGAGAACCGTTCCAGGTCCCACGGTCTTCGCCACCTGAGGTTTATAGCATCAGCTAATATGCACCTTCGAAATGTGGGGGTCACTTCAAAGACGGCGTTGGCAAAGAAATGCCTAAGGCCCTTTTCGTCAAACTTAAACTTGTCTTTCATGTAGTCTTCCAGTTCTAAGTATCTGAAACGTGGGCTCTGACTCCAGATCAGCCAGACATGCTATTTGGCCTTCATCCCAGTTTTGACTCCTGGAAAAACAATCCGTAGACGCCTCTTCTTTATGATCTTTGATTTGAGCGCCTTGCACTCACCTTTGACCTAGGTCTGCAATTTTTTAGCATCTTTGCTACCAGCACACTCGACAACAACAAATCTATCACGAGCAGAATCGACCTTCCTTTTCAATGTTGACATAACGTCCTCCTCTCCTCTCCTGGCTTGGCATCGACCCAAACATCAAACGTCGACGTAGCCTCTGCAACTGCTGCAACGTACGATGCCCAATCCTAAGGAGACACCTTCTGACTTTTGTCATTCTGCAGACAGGAAACATCCCTGATCTCCGTTTGCTCTTCCAACATCTCGGAACTCATCCGCGCAGCTTTAAATCACTCTTCTGTCGTCGACGGGAATCGTTGCGCAGGTCTTTGGCACCCTCTTGTGGATGACGATATGCACCTTTCTCGCCTTAAACATTAAAATGTCCAACTCGTCAAGGTTGCTAGCAGAAATCATCCGCTGTTTCTAGTCGACGTCTTAAGCTGTCCTCTTGAAGACACTGAAGACGTTGAACGAGAACATATAGGATAAAGACCTATTTCCACATATGAATTCACCTCATCAATTCCGTTTAACTCCTTCCTCTCACTGTCCTTGCAACAATCAATCTCTAGAAATCCCACAACACCTGATATACTCCTGTCCCCTCACCTCTCTACTACAAATCAACCTCAAGCAATCTACAAACTTTGACCCGCTCTCCCCACTTCCTAACATAAACCTCCTAGTCACTAATGACCCTCAAGTATTCAACCATTTCTTAAATGAAATCCTTTTAACCCAACAAACCACTCATAACCAGCGGGACTAACACACTTAATATTCACTCTTGCAATTTACTACCACATTACACTTACACTCGCACCATGCACACAATCAACCCCACTCCACGTGCACAGTCGACGACTAAGGTAGGGCCACAAATCCCCCTCACCAAAACTTCAAGAACCCCAGTTGTCCCTGAGTTATTGATTCTAAGTTATTAAATATATGTAAATACCAATAATGTACAGCTAGTATGGGCTCTGGCCTAGGTATAGCCCACAACAATAAATTAATTTTATCTATCTATATGAACTCACTAATACAGGCAATAACCAAAATTATTCACAACCTGTACAAACCATAAACGCACATTGAGTACGAGCAAAACGAGATAACACCTAGCCAATAATCCCTGAAACTACCAGTAGCGATACCGCTGAAGTCTACCAGTAGTCACGCTGCTGAGGCATCAAGTATAAAGTAAAAATTACAGAATGCGACGAAACAGCAGCTAAGACATAAAAACACTATACAAGTGATTTGTGCATGTACTTTATGAACACACCGCAATAATTCTAAATATAATCATATACTAACACGTAGAATAAGATTAGTAGAATAAAACTTTTTTAACTAAGGTTGTATCATTACATCACTAATTTTACGAAAAGCTCGGTTTAACGAAATTTGAAAAACACAATTTTTAAATTTTAAAACATTTTATTTAATCTTAATGCAGTTTCTACGCTATTTATTTAATTCGAAAGGGCATATACAAACGCATTTTAAGTTATTTTTCAAAATGTTTATTTGGTGCCGATTTATGAGGTTCTTGATTTATTAAGCCGAAATTTAATTTTGTTTGGTTTTAAACGCGGATTCTAATTAAATTTCAAAGCAAAACGTACTTAATTTTTATTTAACCGATTAAAATTTTGTTTTTTGAGTTTATATAAAGGTCCCGGGTTCGAACAATTAATGCCGTATAGTACAATTAAATCACAAAATTGTAAGCAATACATCAAAGCAAACAACATATAAAATCCCTCTATAAAACTCACTTGTAACAGTGAAGCTTGGAACACGTCCGCTCGGTTCAGCTAATAACGACGAAGTTTACACACTTGTACCTTACATTTGATTTTCCAATGCTCCATCCAAAAGTACTACATTGGCAAGAAGGCGAGTTTTTTTTCTGGGAAATTTTGAATTTTGCCGAACCCTTACTGTTCAAAGCAAGGTATGGATCTTCAACGTGCAAGACAACACTCACACAGGGGACCTCCATTTTACCTCTCATCCGAACGAGGGTGTATTTTGTGATAAATGCTCGCCTAACATTTTTTAAGCGGATCGTGTTGGGATTTGGACCCGGGCCCCTCGGGCATAGTAGTCACACACATACCAACTACAACCACGGAGCCGCCTACCACATACTTGTACCGCGTGACATTAACTTATTGTTTTTTCATTCTAAATACTTGTCAAAAATTTTTGTTGCTCCACGTTTAGAATTTAAATTATATTTGTGTAAGTGGTACTACGAGAACGTTCTCAAAAGTACTTCATGATATTTAATTTGTTACTTCTTCAAGCAAAGTTTTGTAATTTACCTCTATACCAAAGTCAACTTTTTTAATTCACCAAATCTATGAACTATACAAACTATAGTTTAACTTTCGCTCTAAAAAACCCAACTGCTTATATATTTTTTCAGCTATTCTCAAGTAAGTTAACTCATGTAGTCCTGATTATTACTGTTTATTTTGCTTACTGCATTGACTCTGTTTCGGTACTTTTGCTTTACGTGTAGAAACGCAGTGCAGATTCTTATCTTATGGCTATTCTTGGCGCTCCGGTCCCTGTTTCTTATCTTGCGCGTTTGTAACCTCTAGTGACATACCACCTATCCCACTCTACAAACTGGAGTAAAAATTTGTCAAAAAATGTATGTTATAGTGGTTTCGTTTTCTAAGTAACACGTCAGTACATGTGACACCCACACTTGCTCGACGTTCGATTCCGTAATTTATTTAATATTGTACAGTCTGCCTTCATCGAGCAACTATTAGTAATAGCCGCCGAAAATTTACATCTGCATTTTATGGGCTATTTATCGCTAAAGAGATTTTAGGTATATGAATGGGCGAGGAAGAACGCTTTGCCACTTGAATATGTTTTTTGACACAAAACATCAGACGAGTCTAGTATCTAGCCAAACACCTACAGTTTCATACCTTAGGAATGCAAGCCATTTAATTCAACTGCTGAATGCTAAATCAGTTCAAGTATAACATGTACTGGTGAGGTTTGATGCGGTATTATTGTTCACCGATGTACCTTATACAGACGGCGATCCTTTAAAAAAAGAAGTGCAACGTCGAAGACCATACCATTGACTTAAGACAGCGTTGTCACGGCGACACATATTTTATCATCAACAAACAGCGCTACAGAAAAGTTGAAGGAGTACTATGGGATCACCATTATCACCAGTAGCTGCTAACTTATTTATGTAAGGCATGGAGTGCATGCATTAAAAACTACAATATATAAACCCATATTTCTGTCAAAGATATATCTACGAGACGTATGTGATATGGACACATGAAGAGAATATCTTAATACATTGTCAGAGCACCTCAACGGTACCCATCTAAATATAAAGTCTACTATGAAAGTAGAAAGAAATAACCAATTACCGCTTCTGAACGTATTACTCAATGAAAAAGACAACAAGGACCTTAGCGACACGGTGTACATGAAGCCAATTTATACGGATAGTTACGTAGACGCCGAGTCACACCATCACCCGATACAACTATACTTTCTTACGCAATCGGTAGTTATACGGTCTCAAAAACTAGCAGGCGACACAAATAAACAAGAGGAACTTCAAACGCTGCGAGAACAATTCCTGAAGAACGAATGCTCACATCTAACCACCATCATCCGACAAACCAAAACCGGAGTCACCACTAACTTCAAAATTTACTGCTCATTGAAGGAAGAAGAGATAGAACAGTGCAATTTTATGGAAACAAAATAGCTGCCACAGTCATCACTCATAGAAAGGTCTACGTAATCTTAAGAAATTCCAAAGACCAAATTCTGCTTGAAGACCAAAGAGTGTACGAAATACCAACCTCAAACTGCAGCAAATCTTACATTGGAAAAACATATAGAAAAATTAGTGTTAAGAAAGATCAACATAAAACTCATTGTTTGCCCAACGCTTAAGCAGTACAAGGCACATCGACTTTAAGTAGAGGAACACTAACTAAAATTGAACACTGCACTTCGAGAATAATCGAAGAAGCTATCGAAATAGAAAACGTCCATCCACCTAGTTTCAACATGAAAGATTATTCCCAAAAACTACCTACGGCATTGAAAGCAGTAATTACAAGTATACGCATCGCTAAAGAACAATTAGAAAGAAATATTTAGCTAAATAAACCATGCAGAACAACTACACAACACAAATTAGGACCAATGACCCGGAACTGCACCGAAATTAATCAAGTACAATAGAGCATTTCTTCTAAGTAGTATGTATAGAAGTACAATAGAACGTTTGTTTCTTCGCCAACTACTAAACCTACAGTCTATGGTCTAGTTGTAGCAAAATAGTATGGAATTTGATTTGTTTGAAAGGCTCCTAATATAGACTACATGTGTGCTATTATGTAAGGTAGCTATAAAACTTTTGTTTTAAATTTGATCGATGTCTAGGGGTATAACAATGTTGCTGTTTTGTTTACTACTAACTAATAAAGTACTATCCACGCGTCTATTAAATATGTGCGGCAATGCGTTGATTTTTATTTCTATACGCAAACAGGCAAAATTATGCCTAATAATATATAGTGCAATTCAGTGTCCATCTTACAATTTGAAAAACAATGCAACTACGTATAGGAAAACAAAAAACTAAGCCCAACATTGCTAAACAACGGTTTAAAGACAAACAATTTTTGATACAAATTCCGAATTTGTTTCAAACTTCTTTATACGTAGGTTGACAAGCTATAGGCATGCGAGAGCAAACATTCATTTTACATGCATTTTTCGATAAGAAAATGTAATGTAAGCGTTTTTTTATAGATACAAGGATCATTCATTCCGCTTGATCCCTAGGGATAGGAAGATTTGTGATACGCTGACCTCCTAAGACGTCCGTTATGACGTTTACTCCAACGGGGGTCAAATGGGATGAATGACTTTTGTTTCAACAAAAAATTGTCCTTCTGGATTTTAAATTTTCTTATGGGAAATACATGTTCTTGCACTCGTACGCCTATAGCTTATCTACTTACGTATTGATCCATGTAATGCAGTTGCTTCACTAGTTTCTATTGTATTTGGCATAGCGGCTTGTTAACTTTTAGCACAGACTCCTAAAATTATCTTGGTTGATAGTGTGCATGGTCTGTTACTTAAGTCGTATAATTCTTTGAAGTCAAACTTTGATAAGCTCAGTGCTAAAGTTGTATTGCTATTGTAATTAGCACAGATTTTTTTCCTAGCAGAACAGAAAATAAGTACGCTCGAAACGTATAGTGTGGTAGTCAATCGATTTCGGGAATACTTCTTTGTTAGTAAAATAAGTCGATAATCTTTCAGAAACCTGTCATTGCTTTACCTAGTTACGCAGTCCAATGACGTTAAACATCACAGCAGAAAAGATTGGGAACGATGTTATAAGCCAATGCAATGCCCCTAACAAAGGTTTTTTTCAATTAATACAAACACATTCAGTTTCATGAAGCCCCCCCGAGAATTTTCAGAATCCTAAACCTATTGTAAACGATAAGAATATAAGCAATTTTATTTGTCTGTTGTAGTACCCCCAGACATTGTGGATTACGATACAAGCGCCGACATGGTAGTTCGAGAAGGTTCTAATGTAACTTTCAAATGTTCCGCTACGGGATCCCCAAAGCCTATGATTACATGGAGAAGAGAAGGTGGAGAAGCTATTACTCTAATAAGTGGACAAGAAGGTACAAGGTTTTGTTAGTGATTTATAAATAAATATATAACTAGTCGATAGGAAACAGCGCAAACAAGCGTTTGCCAATAGTCTGTAAGTTCTCTATATTGCATGCTCTTAACGAATATTTGGGTGATGCTAACGTTTGGCTCAACTTCAAAGGATCAAAAGCGCTCAAAGCTCTTAGCCAATTGGATGGTTATATGAAGCTTTTACATATCAGGAAACAAACAACGATCCGTCTGATTGCTAATTGTAATTACATTCCAGCGGTAGTTATTTTGTAACTTCGTGTAACGTATAACGCTTTATCCGAAATGACGTTAAAATGAATTCGTGGCAATAAACGTGCATGTACGTCCAACATTTACAACTACCGAAATTACAATTTCTAAATGGAAATACAATTCAAAGAGCAATAATATCTAAGTAAGGCGAATGGAATGATTTACCGCTTTGTCGGATTGGGAGTTAAGAGTTCCGGTCGAACGCCTTTCATCTACCCTTATAACGTAATAACACTTCGTTGTACCATTTACACCTACTTCTGAGACTATATAATATTATCTGTAGATTGTGGCAATGGAGTTTCTCGGACAACCCATTGTTTAGAGCATTCATTAAGATTTCCGATAATCGCAAAAACCATAACTTAACAACTCGACTCGCTAATGAAGTGCTTAGATAGCATACCTACAAGCAAATCTACTACTTAAAGGAGTTATAAATAAAAGTTTATTTAAAACCGAAATACATTAGCGGTAGAGATACCCTGAGTTGGTTTCTTACACGGCAGGTCATTTGCGGAAACCCAATTCAACTTCATGAAATTTATTAATGCAATGTAGCGTAGATAACAAGATAATGTTTTAACACCTCACACGTTGTATAACGTTGCGTGCACTATAATTACAATTTTATGCTAGTTTAACATACAAAGTTGTTAAAATCATTGTAAAAACTTAATTGAGATAAATTCTTGCTGTTTTACTAAAATATTTATTGTTTAAGCCCCTAGTGTCGAAGGAAGTGCCTTTGATATAAGTAAAGTAAATAGGCTTCACATGGGACCATATTTGTGCATTGCATCGAATGGAATTCCTCCGTCAGTGAGCAAAAGGATAATGTTGATAGTTCATTGTAAGTTTCTCAAGATAAAAATATATAAAATTAAAGTGGCAAGTTTTAGTTCCTCCGATGATATGGATCCAAAATCAGTTGGTAGGTGCCTATGAAGGAGAAATGGTTACTTTAGAATGTCACTCTGAAGCTTATCCGAAGTCGATCAACTATTGGACACGAGAAAATGGTAACATCATATCACAAGGTAAGCATTATATTCGATATTATGAGGTTTTGATGACGCTAAAATCGCAATGCTTTACCGACTAAATTAAATAGGATATTTGTGTTTGTAATAAAGGAAATGTCTAAAAAATCCTGTACATGTTGAAAATTTTCTGCATTTGCAATAGTTTCGCCGTACTGTTGTTGCAAAGGCATCACAAATCCCAAGGTAATAAGAAATTACATTATTCAATCTTAAAACAAAGAAAATAAGATATTATATTATTTAAGTTTTCATCATCATTAGGTCTTCAGTCCTGAAACTGGTTAGACGCGTGTCATCATTGTTTCCTATTCTGAACTAACCTACACATTTCCCTGAAATATTCAGTCTGCATCCTATCACTATCTGATCTAGGTCTACATCTACCTTCCTTTTCCAATCTCTGCTTTTAATATATCTCATACTATTCCCCAAAAATGCTTTAGAACGTATTCTGCCCTTCTATTTCTCCTATTTTTTTCCACAGATATCCTTGTTCCAATACTTTTTCTATCACCTATTAGATATTAACTTTGTATGTCCATGCTATCATTCTCATACATCTGAAGCACAGCATTCCAAAAGGCTGCTACCGTGTTTCTGTCTGCTTTTCCAACTGCCCGTATTTCATAGTCATACTGTGCTGTGCTCCACACATACGCTTTCAACATTTTTTTTCTTCTTGTTTCTGTGTTTGTTGTCTTTCATCATAGGCGCTGTTCTTTCTTGTTAGATGCAGTACGGTCACCTTCTATTGTTTTACAATTATGTAACCTATTTCTCCGACATTCAATGGTTGTGAAAAGGGATAAGCAGCCTGTGGCTGCCAAGTTCTCCCAACATTTGAACATTTGCCGATTTAATATTTTTCCAATATATCTTTTCGCACAGTCAACATTAGTTGCAGATATTTCACAACCAACACTTGTAGTTGTTTATAATAATCATCAGATTTATCTGCGCTTATTTTTTCGTCATTAGGTTTTCCGTCTCACAATTGGTTGGACATGTACCAGCACTTATTTAGCTAGCTTACACAGTTTCCTGAAATTCACACACAGACTGTATACAGCTCGGTTCCCCTTCTATTGTTTTCTAATTTTATGCCCCATTTCACCGAGATTCAGTGAAGTGGATTAAGCAGCCAGTGGCTGCCAAGATCCCCCAGCAGTTGGACATTTGCTTTTACACAATTAACATTATTCAAGAATATTGCCCAACAAATACTTGTAGTGGCTTATATATTAATCATCATGTTTAAGTACAGTTACTTTTTGTCATTAATTTATCTATCTTGGGACTGGGTGGATGCTGAGCTAGCCTACACATTTCTCTGAAATTCCAACAGCCTACATTTTTCACTATCTGTGTGCAGTAATCTAACCTAGGTCTACTTCTACCTCTCCTTTTTCCTATCTCTGCTTCTAATATATTCCGCACTACTCCCTCATGCCGTAGTATGTGGCCTATCATTCTATCTTCCTTTATTTTTTACCGTTTTCCAAATATTTCTTTCATCCCCTACCATATTTAGTACATCTTCGTTCTTAACTTTGTCTGTCCATGATATCTTCATCATACGTCTGTAGCACCACATTTTAAAGGCTTCTACCTTTTTCTTGTCCACTTCTCTTACTGTCCAGGCTTCACAGTCGTACAGCATTGTGCTCCACACATATGTTTTAAGCAATCTTTTCCTTGTTTCTATGTTTGGTGTCTTTGAACACAGTAGCTGCTTTTTCTTGTTAAAAGTAGCACAACCTTGTGCTAATTTTTGTTTTATATCTTTTGCGCTATTCCCATCTTGCGTTATTTGACTTCCTAGGTAGCAGAAATCTTTAACCTCTTATAAGTCCGTGTTACATATTTGTATTCTTGTTTCTGATTTCTTTTCCCCTCCTTTGCATACTAGTACTTTAGTTTCAGTTTTGTTAATTTTCATACCGTATCTCTCTGTTAGAACCGTTTCCATTTCATTAAGAGCAGCTTTTAACCCTTCTTTGGTAGATGCTAATACCGCTGCATAGTAATTCCAAATGTCTTCCTGCATTTAGAATATTTATTGCCTCTTCAATGTACAGGTTAAAAATTAATGGGGATACGGCACACCTCTGTCTCGCCCCTTTCCTAATGTTCACCTATCTACGTTCCTGCTGTAATTCTATTACTGCTGTTTGCTCTTTGTATAAGCTATATACTATTCATCTATCCCTATAACTCATTCCAATTTTTTTGAGTATTTTGAACATTGTTTTCCATTTGACAATGTCGAAGGTTTTTTTCTAGATCTACAAACCCTGTATACACGCTTTCCCCTTTTTCTATTGTTTTCTCCATTATCACTCTCAGAGCTAATATAGCCTCCTGTGGTGCCCTGTTTCTCCTAAACCCAAATTGATCTTCTCCTAGTATTTCTTCGGCTCGTTTTTCCATTCGTCTTTGTACAAGTCTAATTAATATTTTTGATACATGTGAAGTCAAACCTATTGCTCGAAAATTTTCACATCTATCCGCGCCTTTCTTTTTTGGTATAGTTACTATGATGTTATGGTTGAAATCTTTGGGTATCTCGCCTATCTTATAAATATAGTTTACAAGTTGAAAGAGACGTTTTGTTACTGGTTGTCCAGCGGCTTTTAGAGTTACTGCTTGCACCTTATTTGTATCCGGCGCCTTACCATTTTTCAGACTCTTTAATGCTAATTCAAACTCATCTCTAAGTATAGGATATCCCAGGTCATCATTTTCGATGTCTGATTCCTGTTTTAATGCAGTTAGTTCCTCTCCTATATATAAATTCCCTATATTTTCTTGCCATCTACCCGCGTTCTTTACATTTTCTATAATGACGTTTCCTCCCGCGTCCCTTATATCTTTGCTATACGATTTTATATCCTTAAAATTTTATTCTAATTAGTTTGTATGCTCCATCTGTCTTTCCTACTTTCATCTTAGTTTGTACCTCTTTGCACTTTTCATCAATCCATTGTTCTATAGCTTTCCTGCATTTGCGAATAATTTCCTATTTTATAGCTGTGTATCTCTGTTTTCCTGTTTCGTCTGATTAATTTTTGTATCTTCGTATCTCTTCTATTAAATTCAGGATATCCTTTGTTATCCATGGTTTCTTACTTTTTTTTTGTGAATACCCCGTAATATCTCTGGCCGCCATGTCTAAGCTGGATCTAATGTTATTCCATTCTTCCACTTCCTTAGTATCAGATATTTTCACAATATTTTTCAGCAATTATTTGACTTTCTTTTTATCTTTCTTGAATATCTTTATTTTTTAGTTTTTCTAAGTCAAAGTGCCTTTTTCTGATTCTTTTTTTCAAATTTTTAAATTTAAATGCAGCCTTCATAATTACGATGTTGTGGTCAGTGCCTATATCTGCTTCTGGGTAGCTTCTACAGTCTTTTACTTGATTCTTAACCGTTGTCTAACAAGAATGTAATCTATTTGATATAAAGATATCTTTCTATATCTTCTGGCATCTTCCACGTATCGCGCCTAACCCAAATAAATCTACTACTGCTCCTTCCGTACCCCTCACTCACCACTGCATTAAAATCTCTCGTAATTATTAAATTTTCAAGTCCTTTTACGTATCTTAATATGTCTTTGACATCTTTGTAGATCGCTTCTACCTCTTCGTTACTGTAGCTAGAGGTGGGCATGCATACTTGTATTATAACTGTGTTTAACGGTCTAATCTAGCCATGAGTACTCTTTCGTTCTTTTGTAAGTAATTTTCTACACAGTATCCTATCTTTTTCCGCATAACTATCCTCACACTCAAATTTCCTTCCTCTGCTCTTGTATTAATTACCCCGAAGTCTCCACTCCAAAAATCCCCCACCTCAAGCCACCGAACTTCGCTGATCCTTACTATGTCTAGTGCTAACTTTGTAACGTATTTTCTTTACTCAGTTACACTTTCCTTATTAATATAATATAATGTTTTAATAAAATAAAAATATATTTTATAAATGTCTGATCACTTAAAATAATTCATAAAATATATAATAGATTACGCGCTCCTTCGCCTTTGATGTCTAAGTTTTTACAATACAAATCGTTTGTCTGTCATTTCGTGTCACTTTTTGATCAGCGCTTGAACAAGTAAGATGCTCTGCGGAGCGTTGAAAGGTCAATATGATCAGGCACGTGGCCTGCAATAAGGTTCGTAAGAAAGTTTAATTAGTGTAACCTTCGTGTCTAAATGTGGTTCCTGACAGCTTTTGGGTGATGGTTTTATTCTGTGTTCCACCTTCTGCAAAGTTAGTTGATTCCTGCAGACCGAAGACGATAGAAGCCCCCATCATTAAAACATGCAATACTACGGAAATCAATATTTAGTTGAAATTTAGAATACCACGGACATCAATATTTAGTTGAAATTTAGAATACAAGAAAATAATAGGACATTCTTAACGGAGATTTGGTTTGGTTAGATAATATTTTGTTTGGAAGATGTTTTATTATTCCAGCGTAAAATTCAATCATAATGGTATGTTTTCCTGTTGCGTGCATTGCAAATGTATATGGAATAGTCCACATCTGGTGTTATTTGGTTCTAGTATAAAAGCTCAGGTTTTTGTGATTGAATTGTACTTCGGCACGTGAGTGACATTTAACCTTTAATTCCAGTTATATTTATTTAAATGTTTTACGAATGTTCGTAGTTTGAAATTTCACTTTGATTTAGTTATCTTAAAATTCATTTAGAAATAGAAAGATCTCGTACTACCCTTGTAACTTTACAAAATTTTAAAGATGGCTACGTAGTTTGCCTAACGTATTTGTTTCACAAGCAGACAGTAGTGGCTACACTAAAAAAAGTTGTTATTGATATAGGATGTCAAAAATATCTAGTTATTCAACATAATTACCACATGTTATTTTGCGTTACTTTAAAAATATCTTTGGTTATTTTGAGGTCAAGTAATTTAAGTTTAAAGAACATAATGAATTTTTTTATAAGATATAAAGTAAAGCTAACTCTTTGTTTGAATGATACATTTTTATAAGTCGTAAAATAATCTAATTTCTCACTTGTAAGTTCAATCGTAGTACTACAGATGACTAATTAAAATTTGAAATATGAGTTATAAAGAAAGCATAAACCTTATAGTAAACTTATGTAGAAGTATTCAATTTAGAGATCTTTGAGTTTTTTTTTTGAAGACAGAACCATACTAGTTTCTTTTTATGTATATTTTTGTTGAAAAAGTTAATGCTGAAACAAGCTAAGACAATTTAATTGAATAGAATTTATTTTTTGCTTAACTTATTTATTATTAAACATTCAAGTGAAATTTATTGATTCTTAATAAGCAAAAAGCTAACTGTGTCTAATGATAATAAATACCCTGGGTGTATATTTTTGGAACATAAATTCAATTATATTATTTTTGGTGAATATTTTTAAGGATACAAACGGTGTCCATGTTGTGCATTTGTTTGTTCACAGGTTAAGTTGAGACATCTGTAATACATCTGGCAATAGATATTTTGGTAAGAGCTTTGCAAGATTGATATATAGGTTTTGTGGCTATATAAACGGTGCAGATTTCAGGTTTCCGCATTCCCCTAATACAAAGTACATGTAACTTCGTATGTTGTTTCATTGAAAAATACGGTGGCGCTCTTTATCTATATTTTTTGTCGACAGACAACCCATGACCCAAGCTCATGATCTACCTAGAGCTAACACTCTACTAGCCGTTTATCTCTAAAGAGTTTTTTTTTTCTTTAAGCCGTTTTCCATCCAACTTTACCTTGGGCTTCCTTCATTAATAAGAAATTCTCGATCTTGTGATATCAGGTATGGTAGTCGTTTATGTTTTATGGAGGTCCAATTTGCTATCTGATATCCCTAAGGAATAATTATTTTTACACTGGCGCCCAACGAGTCTCATGCTTTACCGACTGAGGTTTCAATCGATCTTACTAATGTGATTTTGTAGTTTCAGTTTGTTACAGTTTGATGTGGGTTCCCAATATTGTTAGGACACCTTTTTGTTTGTGAATTTATCTTCAAAACTTTATTTAGCTTGGTTATAAATGAAGTAGTGTCAATTTAAATTTTTGGACAAAGATTATATTATTAGGATATTTTAGTGACATATAAATATTTAATTATGGCAGAAATGTATAGCATCGTTCATTTACTTAAAAATGAATTAGAATATGAATTAAACATTAGAGGCCAGTGGCGTAACTACACCCCTGCCAGCCCCCGCTATGCGGGGGGCCCCAAGTGCAAGAAGGCCCAAACGATAATAAACTCAACTTATTCATCTTCAACGTATTTGGCAGGTAAGAAACGGTCAAGAAAATATTGCAGATAATTCAGAAACCGCAGGTTAACGAACGTTTTCTTGATGTTACTACTAGGAACTGCTGAAATACAAGAAATAATAATTAAGATAAATACTGAACACCACCTGCAGCCTGCATCCTTTCTTCTTTCTATCCGTTCTGTCCTATTTTGTAAGGGTTAATAAACAGATGAAAGAGACTGTAAACTTTAATAACAAAGATGTCTATATTATTCTTAAGTGATAAGTTGTATAAAGTGGTAAAGCATTATTAAACGACGTATAGTAGGGTTAGTTTGGTTTGTGGGATTTTAAATAGGAATAAAGGGCTATTGTCTGTACAGTACAGATCCACAGGATGGCAGGTAGCTTAGTAACCTTCGCTTTCTAGAAATATAATACTAGAAAGAAATTCATTTTGTGGTTTCTAGTCAGCTGGTTGCAACGTATTTGCATTAGCTGCATTATATATAACGGAAAGGAAGTAAAAAGCATTCCAGTACGTTTTACTCAATAGTGTTGTGTTCGTATTACAGGAGGTCTTTCATATTTAAACGTAAGTATTTATATCTATTTTTATTAAACTACTATTGATTTGATCATAGTTGAAGTCGCGCTGAGAAATACATATAAATAAATCTTTAAGCATTCAATAAAAATCATTTATATTTTGTTAATTAAAGCATTTAAAGCAAAGTATGTATGTGTTATTTGTAATTTCAAAAGGCTTTTAAATAATTATTACTTATCTAATTACATTATAATTAATTTCATTCAAAATTGCAGGAAATAATATACAATGAGCACTACAAGCGGCGCTGCAAAAACGAAAAGGAAACTATTGGAAGAATCAAAGAGCAAGATTCCAAAATAAGTTCCTTTTTACTTCTAAAGAGTCCGAAAACAAGAACAATCTATGAAAGAAATTGGGCTTTCGACAGTAGCATCTACTAGTTCCGCTACAGACGAACAGCAGTCGTCAACAATTTTAAAACTCTCACCCAGGGCGCAAGTACATCACATAATGACGGCCGCGATAGAAATTTGGAACTAGATACCACTACAATTACAGAGGTAAATGTGAGTAGTACTTTTCACTTAATGAACTATCTATGGATCTGACGAAAGAATATCCAACCGATTTTGCACATTTTTAAAATCAATGTTTTACAACATGACAATTTAAGAAAAGAAATAATTAATTACGGATTGTGTAGACCAGATGGTGCGTTTCTAAAGATAATAAAAATAGAAGTTTTTCAGTTCACTATTATTACTTAATAACTGCAAGCGAAAATAAAAGCAATACGTTAAACTTACCACACAATTCAAATGGGTGGTTGTGTTATTCTAAATTAAAAATTGTGTTTATTGTCAACCATGTTGGCTGTTTGCTTCAGTAAGGTCAAGTTGGACGACCGGAATTAATGATTGGCAGGGTTTATCAAAAAATTAAAGAGCATTTGCTTGCTCAATCTCATTTAACTTGTTGTTTTATTTACGATATGTGGAAAAAAATTATACCATAGATAAGAAAGATACTCTACTATTAAAACAAGAAACTGAATTTTGGAAAAATGTTTTACACAGACTTTTCAATGTTACTTTAACACTATCCCAGCGCATGCTGTCATTTCGAGGACATAGAGAAAGTTTTTCTGATTCAAAAGACAGTTACAACGGTAATTTCTTAAGTTTAGTTCATTTAATTAGTAACTATGATCCTATATTACAAAAAGTGCTTGAACGACCCAAAGGTTCAATTAAATATCTTTCCCAAAAATTCAAAACGATATTATTAATACTTTAAGCGCACACTTAAAAAATATTTTATTAAATAAAATTAGATCCGCTCCTTTTTCTCAATCATAATAGACACTACACAGGATATAACTAAGATTGATCAATTAAGTAAAATTGTAAGATATATTGATTTTAAAAAGACAGCTTGGGAGAGGTAACCAAAATAGATATTTGTGAAACTTTTGTGGGTTTTACAAAAGTAGAGTCCCAATCTGCTGAAGGACTATGTAATACTATATTAAGCAATTTAACCAACATGCAATTAGATATAAATAAATGTAGAGGGCAGGGCTACGATGGAGCTAACGTTATGAGCGGTACGTATTCTGGCGTGCAAAAGAGAATTTTAAACATAGAGCCTGCAGCCTTATATATGCACTGTAGTGCCCATAACTTAAATCTAGTCATAAATGATGCCGTTAAAGGTATAAAAGAAATAGAATCGTTTTTCTACTTTTAGAAAACATATATACATTTTTGCTAATAGTATAGTAAGATGGAATTGGCTTTCTGTTTTAAAGAAAATTTCACACAATTGAAACGCTTAAATCCGACGCGTTGGGCGGATCGAGTAAAATCTTTAGCTGCCATAAGAATTCGGTATAAAGATATAGTAATGTCTCTTAATAAAATTATTATGATATCAAAAACAGATGAACGAAATGACGCAAAGCAAATATTAACTAGCATGGATAATTTTAATTTTATTTTTTAAGTGTTTTTAAGTCAAATTCTAGAAGAGCTTAACAAGCTCTCACAAACTGCTCAGAGTGAAAAGGCGAATATTAATCAGATAACTCTTATTACAAAAACTTTAAAATTTTTCAAGGAAACAAGAAATAACTATTCCAACATCAAGGAGGAAGCAGCGAAAGTTGCAGGGCAATGGAATATTAAACCGGAATTTATAAAAAGGCAACCAAAAATAAAAAGCATTACGATGAATTATCCAATGATTATCGATTTAATGATGAAGAATTTAAATTTAAAATAAATGTATTTTATCGCGTAATGGATATTATAATTTCACAGCTGTCGAATCGTTTTAAATCGCTTTTCATGTAAACGAAAAGTTTAATTTCTTAGAACCTAATGTATTTTTGAATTTAACTGCAGACGATATTTTATCTAAGGCAAAACAATTGCAAAATTTTACTACAAAGATTTAAATGATGCTATAGGTATAGAACTTACTACACTCAAAATAATAGACTTATTTGTGATGAATTAAAAATGTTAACGGTATCTTACAATTTTAGAATATCTAGTACTTTCCAAATCTACAGGTTCTAGCAGTTTTCCAAACACCATAACAGCCTTAATGTTATACCTAACTTTACCCGTTAGCGTTGCAAGTGCGAGAGATCTTTCTCAAAATTAAAAATTATTAAAAATTATCTTAGGAACCGCACTTCACAAGATAGATTAGACGATTTATCCTCTTAGCAGTAGAACATGACACTGCCAAAAATATGAATATAGAGGATACAATAAACGCGTTTGCAGCAAAACATGCAAGAAAAACAAAATTTTGAATTTGATTTGGAATGTCTGCTAGCTCATAGGTTTTTACTGTATCAAATTTTTAGGTGTAAATAATTTTGTGCGGCGTATAAATATGTAGATTTAATATTAATTAACTTATAAGTTTGAATTTATGTAATTTGGTTTTATAATTAATAAAGCACTTGATTAATATAGTATATGTATTTAATTCTATACTGCTTCCTTCTCTACATGTACTATAATTTAAAAATATGGCTAAATATAAGCCAGTAAAAGTAATACATTTTAAAGAGAGCCCACTTTAAAATTTTTGCGGGGGGGCCCAAAAATCGTAGTTACGCCACTGTTAGAGGCATTGAAAATTCAAGACCAGTTTCAGATAAAAGGAAAATTTTAGCTAGGTTGTTGGCCAAGGAAACAGATAAACCAGGTTGTTTAATTGATCTTTCAAGTTATAAGGTGGATTTTATAGAAAAAGAAGAAATTGAGTCTCGTATAGAGTCGGTAAAAAATGTTTTGTTAGAATTTATTGATGATCCCGCGGATTCTATTTTTAAAAGGGTACGGTCAAGATTAATACATCTTACAGGTAGAATTAAACGTTTAAGGCACCCTAAGGAAAATTTTGAGGAAGTGGTGCTATTTAAAAATGAAAGTTTGGCTACCATTCGTGTTGTGGAGGCAGATATTAATGAGAGATTAAATAAAGATTTAGGTTCGAATCAGAATGATATAAGTATAAATTCTAATGCTGCATCTAATGTGCCCGTTTCAACGGTAACATATGTTACACTGACAGTTTCTATTGGATCTTGGTCGATAAAATATTCTGGAAACCCATCCCTCTTATATCAATTCTTAGAAAATATTAGTGACATTGCACAGTCACGAAAAGTATCTGATGTGGAATTGTTTAATTCTGTGGTTGAATTGTTTACTGGTGATGCACTGGCATGGTATCGTTGCGTTCGTAGTTCATTGACAGATTGGAATTCGTTAGTTAGTAGATTAAATGAAGATTTTTTACCAGCACATCCTGAAGACGAAGTTTGGGAAAAAATTAAAAATAGATTTCAAGAAGTGGTGAATCTGTCGTTTTATTTATTGCTAATATGGAAAGTTTATTTAACAAATTACCTATCATTCCGGCAGAACATACTAAAGTTAGAATGGTCAAAAAAAATTTACTGCCATATTTTATTCAGCATCTTGCTCTTATAGATATAGAAAATGTTCGGACGTTAGTTAAATTATGTAAGAGGTTAGAAGAAGCTTCCTTACATGGTAAAATTGTTCGATAGGGATATTACTGGTCTTTTGGGCTCGGTTTGTGCTATTTCAGTGAATGGTTTATTCGGAGTGAGGTTGATGATGATGATTTGTATTTAGGTTCATCTTCCATTCCGATTAGTTACAATAGTTGTTTGATTAATTTCTTGGTATAAGAAACGATGCTTTATTTTCACTGTTGGTATATAGTTTGAAAAATGCTCTTGTGAATACACGTTTTTGTTTTGATTTGATTTGGGAGCAATTTTCTTTATTTACATCCGCATTGCAACGCAGTATGTTAAGTTGTATTTAGTCTAAGCGAGACTTGTCGTTGTGGTTGGTCGCGTAGCAGTATGTTAGTTTAGAGGAGACTAATGAACAGTTAGTCGCTCAGCATTATATAAGTCTAAACAAGACTCGTGGTAAGTTTGTTGCTCTAGCAGTTTTGGCATCATTACTTGAGATTATTTGAGGTTAGTTATGATGTAATTTTTTGTTTATAAGTCTAGCTGAGGCTCATACTGGAGTTTGTCATTCTAGCAAGTTTGTGCGTTATGAAGCACTTTTGTTTGGCTTAACAGTTTGATTATGAGTAGAGTAAGAGTGTACCAGAACATTGATTTATTGTTATTCTCAATGGAGGTTAAAAGTAATCTAATCTATAAATTTATTACGTTTAAAATTAATTGACTGCGAATTTGAAATAGAGGTAAATTTATTGTTGTACCCGATTGTCTTAGTCGTGCAACCCCTCAGGACAATCCTGTTGTTGACTTAATTGAAGTTAATTTAGAAAAGTTAGATTCTTAGAAAAAGAAAAGAAAAACTCTTTAGAGATAAACGGCTAGTAGAGTGTTAGCTCTGGGTAGATCATGAGCTTGGGTCATGGGTTGTCTGTTTACCAAAAATATAGATTAAGAGCGCCACCGTATTTTTCAATACAACAACATACGAAGATACATGTACTTTATATTAGGGGAATGCGGAAACCTGAAATCTACACCGTTTATATAGCCACAAAACCTATATATCAACCTTGCAAAGCACTTACCAAAATATCAATTGCCAGATGTGTTACAAATGTCTCGACTTAACCTGTGAACAAACAAATGCACGACATGGACACCGTTTGTGTCCTTAAAAATATTCACCAAAGATAATATAATTGAATTTATGTTCCAAAAATATACACCCAGAGTATTTGTTATCATTAGACACAGTTAGCCTTTTGCTTATTAAGAACCAATAAATTTCACTTGAATGTTTAATAATAAAACAGTTAAGCAAAAAATAAATTCTATTCAATTAAATTGTCTAAGCTTGTTTCAGCATTAACTTTTTCAACAAAAATTTACATAAAAAGAAACTAGTTTGGTTCTGTCTTCAAAAAAAAACACAAAGATCTCTAAATTGAATACTTCTACATAAGTTTACTATAAGGTTTATGCTTTCTTTATAACTCATATTTCAAATTTTAATTAGTCATCTGTAGTACTACGATTGACCTTACAAGTGAGAAATTAGATTATTTTACGACTTATAAAAATGTATCATTTAAACAAAGAGTTAGCTTTACTTTATATCTTATAAAAAAATTCATTATGTTCTTTAAACTTAAATTACATGACCTCAAAATAACCAAAGATATTTTTAAAGTAACGCAAAATAACACGTGGTAATTATGTTGAATAACTAGATATTTTTAACATCCTATGTCAATAACAACTTTTTTTAGTGTAGCCACTACTGTCTGCTTGTGAAACAAATACGTTAGGCAAACTACGTAGCCATCTTTAAAATTTTGTAAAGTTACAAGGGTAGTACGGGATCTTTCTTTTTCTAAATGAATTTTAAGATAACTAAATCAAAGTATCTCAACTACGAACATTCGTAACACATTTAAATAAATATAACTGGAATTAAAGGTTAAATGTCAATCACGTGCCGAAGTACAATTCAATCAAAAAACTTGAGCTTTTATACTACCAAATAACACTAGATGCGGACTATTCCATATACATCTGCGATGCACGCAACAAGAAAACATACCATTATGATTGAATTTTACGCTGGAATTATAAAAGATCTTTCGAACAAAATGTTATCTAACCAAACCAAATCTCCACTAAGTATGTCCAATTATTTTCTTGTATTCTAAATTTCAAATAAATATTAATTTCCGTGGTATTCTAAATTTCAACTAAATTTTGATTTCCGTGGTATTGCATGTTTTAATGATGGGTGCTTCTATCGTTTTCGGTCTGCAGGAGTCAACTAACTTTGCTGAAGGTGGAATACAGAATAAAACCATCACCCAATAGCTGTCAGGAACCACATTCAGACACGAAGGTTGAACTAATTAAACTTTCTTACGAACCTTATTGCAGGCCACGTGCCTGATCATATTGACCTTTTAACGCTCCACAGAGCAGCTTACTTGACACGAAATGACAGACAAACGATTTGTATTGTAGAAACTTAGACATCAAAACGAAGGAGCGCGTAATCTATTATATATTTTATGAATTATTTTAAGTGATCAGACATTTATAAATTATATTTTTATTTTATTGAAACATTATATTTTATTAATAAGGAAAGTGTAACTGATTAAAAAAATACGTGTCAACCTATTCATTTTGATTTTATGTTCTCTAGCTTACCTACTTGCTTCATGTTTCTAACATTCCACGCTCCGACTCTCAAAATGTTCCCGACTCTAATTCTGAACATTTAATTTTTAAACGAAGAAAATTCTCATTTACTTATGTCGAATTGTATTACTCATTAGTAGTCACTAACTATGACTAATTGTCCTCTACAATATAGCAATTTACAAACTCGCCATGAGGCGGGATGTAAGCTCTAATAAAAGAAGTGAAACAGGTCACCGGGGGCAGTTGTGTGCAACCACCTACAGAGTCAGGGTGCTGAGGCTGAAGCCTTTTTCATGTAAGTCCTTTGTTATTAACTTGTGCTATGTAACTGCTTGTTAAACCTCAAAATATGTCTAATGTCTTAAATGCTTTGAATATCCTAAATGCTGAGATGCTTTAATAAATTGTACTACTGTTGTCCTATAATTGACTTTTTAAGTAAGTAACCTTTGATCCCAGCTTTTGAATCTTTCCGAGGATTGTCACAGTCTATTGTAGCTAAGCGGGTGCTTGGAACTCTTGTTCAGTGAACCCCACTCGACCTCGCTGTGACACTATAATTAGCGACTATCCAATTTTGCTTTATCCTAAGGTAGAAGAATTTTACTAAGATTGGATTCTCACATACTCTTAACAAATGTTTGAAATTAATGCACTATTCGAAGCGAGAACCAAAACTATAGTACGGTCGAGGTTTTCTTATGCCAATTGCAAAAAGTACAAAAGATCTTAAACCATGAGGAGCTGCTAGGTGCTTGTTACTGAAAAGGGGAAAACACACCCAAGGCCAATCATGGATCCATTTTTCAGAAATTTTGCATTGGTCCTACTTTGATGTGGTATGAATGAGTTGAGGAGCATGGATGGTCAAATTTCTACGGTGAAGCTGTGGAAAACCGGATGTGGATATACGAGGCTTGTTCAATTGAAACCCATCTTTGGCTCAGGAAAAAATTTATTGACAACTAAATTTACAAATAATTACCACTGCGATTAAGGCACATATCCCACTGTCTCGTCAACCTATGTATACTCTGGCTAAAGAAATCTTGTGGCTGCTGCTCGAAAAATTCTTTCACGGCGTTTTGTACTTCTTCGTCCGACTGAAAATGGTTACATTTTAACGCATTTTTCAGTTTTCTTTTGCTGTAGATTTTCCTTCACTACGTTAGCAACATGAGGTCGAGCATTGTCGTGAAGCAGAATGACACCACGTGAAAGCTTCCGTGGATGTTTTCGTCTTATTGCTTGATGGAGCTTGTTCAAAGTCTAATTATACAGGTTTGTGTTGATATGCACCCGAGGTTCTGTAAATTCTATCAACGAGGATCTTTCATGGTCGAAATAAAATGTCAACATGACCTTACCAGCAGAAGGTTGAACTTTAAACTTCTTTGGTGCCGGAGAAGTTGCGTATTTCCATTGCATCGATGACAACTTGCTGGATGATTAAAATAATGACACCATTGTTACCATTTTGTCTGTATTCCGTGAGGTGTTGCGATTTGCAAAAATAAGTCCATTTGCAGGCTTTTTTTGTTCTCTGACAAAAAGCGAATAACCCATTGCGCACAAACTTTGCTGTAGCCTAGTTTGTGTACGATGCTATGAACAGATCCGATACTCACACTAACTTTTTCTGAAATTATTCTGATTCAAACTCGACGAATTTCTCTAATCAGGCCTTCCACACATGCCATATTCCTGTCTGTTGACGCAGTACACATTGCACCTGGTCGCAGCTTACTATTCGAACCCTCGCGTCCATTCTTAAATTTTCGACAACATTCCTTGACAGTTGGATACGCAAAAAATGCATTTTTATACACTGTTTGCATTCGTGTATGAATTTCTAATGTTTGCAAACCGTCAGCACACAGAAATTGAATGACCTCACGCTAATCACATTTGGTCGGATTGTTAACAACAAACGTCATTTCAAGTTCACAATACTTAAAATCGCTGTCAGATATATACGAAAGGAACTGACCAGTGGGAAGTTTACAAACACCAACTAACGTTGCGAAACGCCAGTTGAGTGGTTACAATTGTTTCCAAGGCTAACCTGACCAAAGATGGGTTTCAATTGAACAAGCCTTGTAGATACCTAGAAACTTAACTCCATTGGACATTTTACGTATAGTAAAAATTGTATATACGAAAACAGTGCAGGAAATGGATAAAACAAGCGTTCGAGGAGAGATTTTTCCTACGGATTCTCTCGGGTCCTCTCAATTTAAACCGACGTGTATTGAGTTTTCTTTAAATATTTTTGTCTGAGGATTTTGTGTCTGGCAGAATTATAAGTGTAGGGCACTTTATTTAGACTCTTTAGCAAAACTGGCCACCCATCAACCCTGCAACCACCTACAATAATTACAACCTTACTCTGTAGCAAAAACCGACATCCAAAACATCTGCGCTATAGTTTCCAAAACCATACCACGAAAACATCATTCCAAACGATCCACTCTAGGTGGACGACCAAACTTAATACTGTAAAACGTCGACTCATCAATATCATCATCATCAATTGTATTTGTTTTAACTATTCCTAGGCCACTGGCCCACACTGGTTGCATAAATTTATATATCTGTAGCTATAGATGTGCTGTTTTGGGTTTAATTCTCTTACCCCTGCCGCCGTTAAAAGTGCGAATGGTGATGTTGGTTAGTAAATGTAAGCAGATCTTTTTGCTAGTGGCGGTACGAACTAAGATGTATGCATGGGAGTGTGTACATGTATAGTAGAAAGTTATAGCCACTGGAATGGGGGCGGGAGGTTTGATCCAGAGGATTTCTTATAAAAATTGTTTAAGTTCTAATGAGTAATACGTGACTAGAAAGTTTAAGTCTTAGATTACGAAATAGTGATCTAGTGTTAGTTTTAAATTGGATTGGAGAGGAGATGTAAGCGGGTAAGGGCGAATTAGGTGAAAGGGGGTATCTAAAGATTGATTGTCACAGGGGCATGAGGATGTTGGGGTTAGCTAAAGTTAATGGAGTTTGTGTCGAAAGTTGCTGTGGTCATTCAGGAATTGTACTGAGGACGGGTTGGATAATGAGGTGTGAGGAAAGATGCTTGTAATATCGTAGAAGATTTCACAGACTAAGAACTAGAATTCTTGCCAGGATCATATAAGAGAATTGTGTGTGCGGGATTTTATATTGGTTTTTGGAAGGTGTTGGTATTGTTGGTGATGTAGGAAAGAGGGAGATTGATCGTTGCTTTTGAGGTTCCTAATCTGGACGTTACAGTGTAAATGGACATCAATTGGGGAATAGGGCGTAATGTGTAGAGAGCGGCTGTGAGGTGGTTTCTTAGGCACAGGAGATATACAGTAAGAAGGTTTTTATGGTAGTGTTAAGTGTGCGTCTTGCGGATGGAGGTGTCAAGGAAAGCTAGGAATCAACAACGTATCTGAGTATTGAAATAATGGTTTGCTTAAGAAATAATCTTCTTTTAGGTTTGGATAGGTGTCGAGGTCTAGGTAAGGATTGATATGAGTTATGGAGTATACCTTTTGTTTTAGCCATAAGTTTTATTTGGTGAGTATGGATTTTTAGACGGGTATCAATATGCAGGTCTAAGTACGAGGCTGTTGCAGAGATAGAAAGTAGGATGCCAAGAATACGCATCTTCAGATTGCGATAAAGATCTATGTATTCTTTGAGTAGTATCATCTTGGACGTTCACGTTCGCCAACTTAAACCCGGCATAAACTTTAAAGAGTACAAAGAACCAACAACAACCCGACCTGAATCTACAATCGCAACCTAGCGCTTCGTGCCTTGGAAGCGGTGTTTTTAAAAACTGCATCAAATCTTCGTAACAATTTATTGGTTTTATCTTAAACAGTAGTTACAATGGAATTTTTACAATTGGTTAAAATAACTTGCAGTGTCACTATCGTTTAGAATACATTGCATTGCATCCGTTTTTATAAACTCTTAATAACTTTTTTATATCTATCCTTGAGTTACATTGTTGTACTCGACTTACGATTTATTTAACAATTTTTAATAATTTCATATTAGGTTCTATTATTTAATATATATATATATATATATATATATATATATATATATAAATTGTGGGATACATACTAACGTACACCGCAAACATACGCAGATACAAGGAACGTATCTTCATCAACAAGATACGGCACCTCCTCAAAGTAATCCAGGACTACAGAGATCTATGAATGACCCACCGCTAACTAGTAAACCCCAAACAATAGCACATCCTATTTACTCCAAAACACACCATTCACCCAAGCCTTCAACATACCTTGACAATCCTGTTAGGCACAGTCATTCCTTCTTCTCCATTAGACGTTCCTACACTTACAGAACAATTCATGATCAATAATTCCTTAACATCCCTAAATTGCCCTGCATATTCTCCCACAAAACCCCAGGTCCAGTTCTAACCACCCCAAAATCTAAAATACTACAGACCAATAGCTCCCATACCAAACTTTGAAAAACAATTCTTTAAGATAAACGTCCACATTCAACAACTTTAATATTTATCTCTTAGCCAATCTGACCCTTCCAGGCGATAGAACCAAAAGCACCATCCACTTATTTATTTCCGCGATCCAATCCTCTCATTACAAATATGTAATCACCTTATTCTTAAAATTCGACCCAGTTTTTGATCTTCTCCGGTGACCCAATCTCCTGAACTAGCTCAAACAGTCAACTTTCGGTCAACCGATTTCTAATAATTAAATCGTTACCCTCCTCTCAAACAATCACTTTATCTTATAACTTCCACCCTACCACCAAATCTAAACCCAAAGCTGCCCTCAAGTTTTCCGGATATCCCCTTCCCTTTACAACCTCGCAATCAATGCACACATAGACTTTAACATGCCACACACCTCCGCATTTGCCCACTCCGATGCTATGGTCTTCCTCATCTATGGTAACTTGTGTGCCTGCTTACAATCAACCACCGCTATCCTCATGAACACTGTTGATTCATGGTCCTTTTTGAATGAACAACCACTTTCTCCCTTGCAATCCAAGCCGATACTGGTTAAAGGACCCTTAGACCTGCGACGAAGCTCGAACACACATACCTTGAACTCCTCGAACTCTATCTCGTATTTAGCCTGCTAACTTGGATTCCACATCAACCCTTATGCACCTTTCTAAACTTCGTGCTAAATGCAAATTAATTCTCAACAACATTCATAACGCTGCCCCCACTCGGTCCATCTCAGCAAATCCATTCGCAGGCTAATCCTTACTCAGTTTATTGCTCGTAGCTCTCACAACACCTACCCCTTCATTCCTTAAACCATACCGTAATATTATTATAAAATTAATATAAGTAGATCAGCTACCATCGTCCGAACGTAAAATCGATAATTTCTACATGTATATTCCTATAAGAAAATCTAAGGTTTCTTTTGCAAATTTTTGAGCAACTACTGCGAAATTTCCATTAGGAGGCCTTAGGTCCATTAACTTCAGAATGGTGGACCTGGTCAACTTGATTATAATCTGTAGTGACGTTCATACATGCAGAAAACATTCTGTAAGTTATATATTTTTTATTTGCTTTTGCAGCCCCACCTCTCCTATGAAATCTTGGTTGCTCAGCTGTGCACAACCCCTTCTGCGTTTATTCCTATTTTTTGAACCACCTCTGCTCGTTTCCCTTCGGGTTTAATTCCGCATCTACGCCATATCCTTCCTAAGCCATTTGCACTCCAGGCTTCTCACACCTGAAGAGATACTGATAATGGATGACTTTGAAGAGTACAGATGACAGAATAAACGTTAGATATTTTCACAAGAAAACACTGTACAGTGACTGTCTTTGGAGTCGTACGCCCATAGCTTGTCTACTAATGTATCCTCAGGGTATCTTAAATTTAAAACTAGGAAATTATGGGAACTATATTTTCTATAGTGCATTTGATGTCACCGGAAGTAAAATGTATCCAAATAAGATTTACGTATCAAGTAACTTACTTCTTTACATTTATGTATACCAATGTTACAGAAGATCGCATAGCTATATGTTACGTTCAAAACCCTGCAAATAATTTTTTCTGCATTCATATTTATAACACCCTAAAATTTCTCAAGTTCAATTTCCTACCATTTGAAATTAGTGTTATTTCATAAATTTTCTCAATTATTCTAAAAATTTTATATAAAAAATCAAACAGCTGCTTAGGAAACGTTACGTTACAAAGTTGCAATATTTCCTACCACCTGCAGGGACTACATTTTAATTAAAAGCTGCACATAAATTCACAGCTTTCTTCTAAGAGATAAGGCCGCTTACTACCTGCCTGCATTTGTTTAGAGCGGGTTTGTTATCTATAAGTATAGTTATTCTGCAGCTGTTAAGATGTTACAAAGTAACAAGATTGTTTTCTATTGTCTAAAAATCTTTTGATAATTGCGTTATCTGCTTGTTGGCAAGCTGTTACAGTTTGTATTTCGGCAGTGTTGTTTTGGAATTTTGCACACTTGATTCTCCGGCGATATCTTTGAAAGCTAAATATCTACCCCCATACATGATTCTGTCCTTATAAAATAAAAACCGTGCTTTGAAAGGGACCATTGAATACACCTTCTTACCGAAGATACATGTTGTAAAGTCGCGCTACTAAAAATGCTCGCTGTGCTAGTATGAGTAAAGTTTGTGATTCCAGCAGCCAGCTCATAAAGAAATGCAACCGCATTTTCCCAGCCCTAACATAAGACCAGCACAAAGCCGATAGCTCAAGCTACAGTTTTCTGTTTTGTTATATACTTTTTTTGATGCTGCTCTGAAGAATAAACTTTTCATCTTCTGTTATTACTTGTGATAATTCAATAAATTGGCACCACCACGTCACAAAACTGCATGCACAATGCACGAGTGACTATGTTAAAAATTAATTAATCAAAGTTTATGTTAGAATCCGTTTTTACTGTTCTTTTGTCTTTTTAACGTAAACCACTTACTTATAATTAGTTGACACTTGATTAATTTAAGTTACGATGTATAAGTTTAATGTTACAATATTTCTTGAAAAGGTGCACTTCACAAAGCAGCCCGTTGGCGACTAAAGTTCTTTTTTAGGAAAGCACTGGCGTCCTATTTTTATTACTAAATTCTATTTGTTTTAATTTGGTGCGTTAGGCAAAAATATATGTTACGGTATTTCGCGCAAACACGAAAGAAAACAGTAAGAGCAAGTAAAGAAATTGTTTACGCCGAATACCGCAACTAAACGGGGACAGAATAGCAGATTTTGGGCTAGCTCAAAAACGTCGTAGAGGGGCGTTGGTAAAATAGAAAGAACACATTGGAAACCTCTGTAAAGCTATATTGTTAACATCCAATCTCGAAAGACTATTTACAAAACAATAAAATCCAATAAGTTGCGCAATCGTTTGTTACGTACTGGTAAACAAAGCGTCATAACATAATCATATAAAATTGGTAAGCAAAATAAATATAACATCTTATAATCTAAATACTTACTTAATGGTTCACTTTAAATACATATAAAAGAAAATTAAGCATAAACTGTACGGTAAATCTAGGAAAAGAAATATACCTAAATTATATGTACATGCTGCTTTGTGAAGTGCACCGCCTCCAGAAATATTGTATCAATAAACTTAGACATCCTAACTTAAATTAATCAAGTGTCAACTAGTTTTAAATTTATAAGTAAGTGGTTTACGTTAAAAAGACAAAAGAAACAGTAAAAACGGATTCTAACATAAACTTTGATTAACTATTTTTTAACATAGTTGCTCGAGCATTGTGCATGTAAGTTTTGTGACGCGGTGGTGGCAATTTATTGGATAATCACAAGTAATAACAGAAAATGAAAAGTCTATCCTTCACAGCAGCATAAAAAAAGTATATAATGAAACAGAAAATTGTACCTTGAGCTATCGACTTCGTGCTGGTCTCATATTAGGGCTGAGAAAATGCTGCTGCATTTCTCTATGGGCTGGCTGCTGGAACCACCAACTTTATTCATACAAGCACACCGAGCATTTTTAGTATCGTGACTTTACAACATGTATCTTCAGTAAGAAGATATATTCAATGGTCCCTTTCAAAGCATGGTCTCTATTTTATAAGGACAGAAACATGTATGGGGGTAGATATTTGGCTTTCAAAGATATCGCCGAAAAATCAAGTGTGCAAAATTCCCACACAACAGCTGCCGAAATACAAACTGTAACAGCTTGCCATCAAACAGATAACACAATTATCAAAGGATTTTTAGACAAAGAAAAACAATTTTGTTAGTTTGTAACATCTTAACAGCTGCAGAATAACACTATACTTATAGATGACAAACCCATTGTAAGCAGATGTAGGCAGGTGGTAAGTGGCCTTATCTTTTCGAAGAAAGCGGTGAATTTGCGTGCAGTTTTTAATTAAAATGTAGTCACTGCAGGTGGTAGGAAATATTGCAACTTTGTAACGTAATGTTTCCTAAGCAGTTGTTTGATTTTTTAGACAAAATTTTTTAAAATAATTACTTGAGAAATTTTATTAAATAACACTGATTTCAAATGGTAGGAAATTGAGCTTGAGGAATTTTAGGCTGTGTTAAATATGAATGCAGAAAAATTATTTGCAAGGTTTTGAACGTAACATATATTTCGGGCTTCATTGACCTTTTTCTAAAACCTGTGAAGACTGGCTAACTACACAAAACCATCATATAACTGGTAGTTTCCTAGCTGTGTCTTAACTATACTACGCTTTCTTAAATTTCATACATAAATCGGTATTTGTTTGCTCTCATCGCATACAATTCTGCATACACTTTGAACTATATAGTAAAACGCTGACCAATAAAGAGCATATCTTATTAAACAAAAACATAACTCCGACCATCATTCAATTCAAACTGTTGCACGGATCCATTGTAATAACATAATATTACTATCTCTATAAAGCTGCCAATTCGATTTATTTCAAGTCCATGTTCGCCGCAATATACGAAGTTCACATTTTGCAGCAGATTGGAATGACGTGCTGCTCAGGGATAAGTTTATTGAAGCGAATGTTTGTGTCACGTTACAGTGTAGAACGTATTTCAGATATCAAACAATTTCATACGTTTACCTTACTAATCATTTAATTGAAATGCGAGAAATACAAGCAAGCGTTTTAAAATTAGGATAGTTAGCATTATAGGTCGATTAGATATTAAAATTCAAAAGGTTGTCTGAGTTAAATAGGCAAATTACTTCAAATGCATTATAAATAACACTCCATAATGGATACTTTTTTAGTTAGACGGTAGCTGAATGTTGCATTTGTTGCAATTACGATACTCTCTGCACACACGCGGTATCCTTCTGAAAATTATTCGCAATGGTGTGTCCAAAGCTTTCTCAAATAGACAGTATTATTGTCCTTTCTCTGCATTCCCCCGCCTTGTATTATACTATAAAGCTCACAACTGAAATTAACTAGATAGTATTGTAATATTCACAATTAAATACGCATTGCTATTTGCATAAATACTTGTACTTTGTAAAACAACTTGTGGTTTATCCCAACCAAAACCTCGCTAGAAAAGAATAAAGATACGTACAGTTTGCCACAGAAAATCTGTCCGGTAGTCCAAAGAGAAGTCGGTGACGTACCTCACTAAAAATTCGGTATCTCGAATCTACCAACAACAAAAACGTTTTTTTTCCTGGGATTAGAGAAGCTATTTACATGGCATTTACCAGCATCAATCGCCGAGGACGGTGTGAGGCTAACGCTATTAGTTGCGACTACTCACTAAACTCCTTTCCCCTTCCCTCTTGTGACAAAGTACCCTGGAACCGCCGTAAGGTATTACTTCTATTTTGTATCTGTCTCTCATAGTCCTCTTTCTTGGAGATAACGTATATAATATATTTCTCTATCTCAGTCCAATGCGACGGAGAATTAATCATTAGTTTCACCATGCTTGTTGCTGTAAATGTATCTCCAAGATACAACTCAAGCATTGACCTTTTCCTGTGCCATCTCTAGCACAGAAATAATGTGTGTGTCACATCATTTCTCTCCAACACGCAATGCAGTTATCGTCCCTATACTTGCCTATTTTCTCCAAATAGTTGGAGAAACAACCATGACCGCTGAGGGCCTAGGTCAGGTAATAGCCTACTTCCCTATGCCCTTTTGTAAGCCAAGGTCTAATCTCTGGAATCATCTCGTGTGTCCACCTGCCCTTTTCTGAGCTATCCCATCTTGACTGCCAGGTCTTCAACGTTATATTCCTAGCCTCGTTTTTTGAGAGGTTAAAATACCTCATATCATGCCGTTCTTTGACACGTAGATCGATTGGGACGACTCCAGCAACAAAAACCTACTGAAGATATTTTTATAGGTTAATGGAAATAATCAAATGTTACAACAAAAATGACAGCTAGTGTCATACGTAATAAAATATGTTCTCGTGTCTTTATGCTTAGCATAAATTGTATTAATTACTTAAGAAAACAGTCTTAGACTGTTGTTCATGTTTTTGAGCTATAATAAAAACATCACATGGTGACAGCGGTCAAGTGTAAAAATATTTCTTTTATATTATTGTATTTAAATAATGGAAGCAAAAGACCTACTGAGTTACGTTTTAAAAATAATGTTTCCGAAAATTGAAAACTATGGAAGTAGAACTTCAAGTTCAAGCTATACATAGTCGCATCCGAAAAGCACTGAAAACGATGGATGAAGAAAAAGTAGCAATGTTACTTAACGCTATTGGTGATGAAGGATTATCCATTTATAATACTTTCGAATTTGCCGCAAATGAAGACTCTACAAAGTTTGACTGTTTTAAATAAGTTTGAAGCTTATTGCAATCCCATGAAAAACCTTGTATTTGAACAGTATACATTTTTTAAAAGAGATCAGTCTGAACATGAGTCATTTGATGTATTTGTGACGGAATTAAAAAAATTAGGTTCGACATGCGAGTTTGCTGAAAAAAATGTTATGATTCAAGATCGAATTGTTTTGGGCGCGAAAGATCGTCGCCCTCAGGAAAACTTTTACACTCGCCAGATTTGTCCTTCCAAGAGGCAATACACGTGTGCATATCGATGGAAAGTGCAGGTCATAAATTGAAACTAATCCATAGTTTGACATCCACCTCTGCCATTGACGCTGTTAGTGCAAGAAAGTGGGAAAATAAAGGTGGTGATAAAAATAACTTGTCAAAAGACCAGAAACCTGACAATCGAAACTGCAATAATAGTGGTTTGTGTACTAAATGTTGTAACACACATAATCCAAATAAGTTTTCAGCATTTTTCAGAATTTGCACTAAGTGCAAAAAAAGTGGAGAATTAGATGTGTAATTCAGAAAAAAATAAAGTGCTTGACATTCAGGAAGATGAATCGAGTCCTGAAGAATCTTCTTGTAGATGAATTAGTAGTTTGGATTATAATGAATAAACCATCTAGACAATCAAATAATTTAAAATAGAAAATATTGCAATTGATGATGTAATCTTAACCTTAAAAATTGATTGTGGCTCAGAAGGTGATGTTTTAAGCTATGACGATTTTAAATTACTAAAAAATTGTTATCTATATTTTTCTATCAACCTATTCCACAATGAATTGTGGTAGATTAACATTACCTATCGAGAATTCTTGTGTACTTGTATCAAGCCCAGGGTATGGTTTGGATGGAAATTGGCTTAAAGTAAAAGTACACTCTTAAGACATTTAGCTAACTGGGTTTTCTGGCCCACGGTCGCATGAGATTGGGTCAGTGGCTATATTTGAATTGAAAGAAACAGAATAAAGGACGCCACCTAAATTTTTTATAAAGCACGTGACTAAATAAGTTTGCTTAAAGAAAATTTGGAAACCTATATTATCATAAACCACTTTAAATACAAAGTTTGATAGTCACACATATCATACTTACATCTGTTGGTCTTCTTCAAAGATCTAATGATGAGTGGGGTGACTCTGAAACATAGTTTCTACCAACATAGACACCCTATATATATATTACGAATCAATATGAATATAGTATCTTTGAATTAAGTTCAATTGTCTCTACTATCTTGATACTTTTCGGATAAGTTTACTTTGTAAACACCGTACGAATTTTGGAGAATTTAATATTATTGAAAAATGAACTAAAGTCCAATAAAATAATTCTGTATTCTCTTTAAAGAACAGTAAATAACATCATGATAAATAACATTACTAAAAAATTCAATTCTTATGAAAATAATTTGTAAGTCAGAAATTTAATTATGGACATTTTATATTTTTATAAGTTAGTCATTGTAGCGCTACGCGACCTCACTATGTTTAAATATTCCTTATTAAACTTTTGGCAAAAATCAAAAATTGACAGATTACTTTAAATTCCAATTTACATCACATAGTTTTCAAGTGTTATAATTTAACATATTAATATTTCAATTCGTCATAAACAAGATAACTGACGAGGTATATCCACACCTGTACAATCGGTGAGATATGATATTTTAAGTTGAACACACTATTAGTTAGAAATAGGTTATGGTACTCATTGTACTTTATAGTTTACAAAGGGCTTTTTAAAATTTAATTGACAAGACATTTATACAAGTCATATTAAATTGCATACGGCAACGTAATGTAAAACAAGTTTCAAAAGCATATCATTGCATGCAAAATTTACGCAATGGAGTTTGTAACGTCAGCATTACTTTATAAACTAATACTTTCTTACCGACAGCGGCAATGACCTGTAACCTTGAAACGACCTGTGCATCAGTAAAACACGCTGGCTACAAGCGACGTCGGCCACGTGTGGATCACAGCAAATTACAGCTTTGCCTGCTAAACGAGTTCCATAAATTAAACTAAATCATACCAAATAAAATATGTTCGTTCATCTAAGACTGCATCGAAATTACGTGAAATCACTTCAAAATTATTACAAGACCATCCATATTTTCAGAGTTACAGAAATTTTAAAATTCAAAGTTTCATTATTTCGTGGTTACAAAGTGGTACGGTAACAAAGTTGCACTATAATAAAATAATAAATTACTTATTCTAATTTATTTATACAAACCGTTCGCCAAGGGATTTGTACACTACATTATTACAATAGTTGTCATAGACAACTTTCAACAGTCTGCTCGTCTTTTACGACGTCCTCGCCAGGAAAACTTGATTTTCCTGCACATGTTGAATGTTTTCAACACGGAGCGACCTTCCAGTTCAACTAAGAAACGAAAAGTGCTAATCGATCGCCAATCGTCGGAACAATTTAAAATCTTAGTTACTTTAAGATGTTAACACGTTAACAAGTTTGTATATATAAATGTTATCAAAAAGGAATATGTAGTATGTATATTTTAATTGTAATTAGGATTAAAATGTGCTTTGTGAGTTTATTGGTTATTAAATATGCAATAATGACTGAATGAATTAAATAAATGTTGTTAGATAACAACTAAAATAACAGATACACCGCGCTAAGGTCAATGAACAAATTTATCAAAAATTTATATGTTACAAAATAAAATTGGTAATTTATTAATTGACACCAATTTGGTCAAGTTAAAATCATACAGTGGTCATCAAATTGAAACTCTCAGTGTTGTTAATTTGAACTGTAAATTCAAAGGTGACAGTAAAGTCATAAAGTTTCATGTAATTAAAAATAAATATTCTCAATCTTTACTGGGATTGACAAGTGCTCTGCAACTAGGCATTACAAATTTTTCTACACAGGACGCACTTGAAGTAGAACAATGTAATAATTCAATTTTGCCAATTAGCTTAAGCCAAATACTTTTCATTTTTAGATGCATCGTCAACTTTCTTGCAATTTTCGAGAGTTCGTAATTTGCACCATTGGAACTCCGTTTGGCAGATTTCGCTATAAACATCTTCCATAAAGTTCTTCCGCATCACCTGAGATATTCCAAAAAATTATTAATGAAGTTCTCGAAGGGGTTGAAGGAGCAATTCCATATTTTGGAATATCACAAATTTGAAACTGTTTTCCAAAAAATATCTGGTGCTGGTTTAACTTTTAATAAGAAAAATTCTCAATTTGCAGAAAAGAGGTTAAGTTTCTTGGATATCACGTTAACAAATTTGGTATAAAAGCATTAGTCGAAAAAACTAATGCAATTACGTTGATGAAGGCTCCTACTAACAAAAAAAAAACTTCAAAGATTTTTTGGTATGGTTATGTATTTGTGCCGATTCTTACCAAATCTTAAAAATGATACTAATACATTAAGAAAATTCTTAATGTTAAAGTAGAATGAATATGGAGACTGGCTAAACAACGATGTTTTGAACATCTTAAGAAGTTGGTAACAATGACATTCCTATTGTCATTTTTCAATCTTGAAATTAAGATTAAATTGTTGCTGCGATGCAAGCCAGTACGATTTGGGATGTTGCACTTCCCAAGACAGACATCCGATAGAGTTTGCCTCAATTTCTCTTAACAAAGCTCAACGAAACTGTAGTCAAATCGAGAAAAAGTTATTGGCAGTAGTGTATGGTTGCCAACATTTTAATTACTACCTTCTAGGGCAAGAAACATTTGACATTGAAACTGATCATAGACCTTTACTGGGGGCTAGTGAAAAATTAATTAGATGATCTATCGCTTCGATTGCAACGTTTGAAATAAAATTTATCAAATACAATTTCGATTTAAAATTTGTCCCAGGGAGAAAGCTTTTAGTTGCTGATCAACTGAGCAGAAACCCTGAAAACAAAACGTTTAACACTAATGATATTGATATGGATCTTAATGTAAATTCTGTAATAACGATAACGAAAAGTAGTTCTGAACGTTTAGAAAAGTATGTAAAGGAAGAACCAGTATTAGAAGAAATCAAACTTATGTCATTAGTTGTTAGCCTAATTTCTATGTTGCCATGGTAAAAGACTGTTATTAATTTTGTTGAACTTAACGATCTACAATTCTTAATAACAGTCGACTATTTTAATGAGACAACTGCTTCTGTTATAAATTGCCTAAAAACTGTGTTTGCAGTCATGGACTACTCTTTGAAATCTTCTGTGACAATGATCCACCGCGCAACCGCAAAAATATAAAACGTTTGGAAATAAATATAATATACAGCTCTCAACTTCCAGTCCCATTTATCCTACGTCTAATGGGATAATCGAACGACACATTCAAACTGTAGAATCATTAATGATGAAAACTCTTAAGGGTAAAGGTGATGTATTTTTGACAGAATTGACTAACAACATCACATCAAAAGCAAACTTACCTGCTCCTTGCGATTTACTTATGGGTCGTATTTTGAAAACTAAACTTCCCATGATAAAATTTGTTTCGAAACCTAAATATTCAATCAAAAAAGTTAGAAACCAATTGTTGCGAAACCAACAAAAACAAAAAGTCTATTATGATGGAGACAACACGATTTTACCTAAGTTGGAAGAACAACGCTCTATTCTCATGTAGAAGAGCAGTAGAGGCTGCCCACATGCAAAAATTCTTAGTAAAGCTGGTCCAAATAATTTTATAGTAAAAACAAACAAAGGAACTTATAGAAAAAACTTAGTCCACATTCGTCAGGATATTACTCGAGCCGAAAATCCACCATACTCTCAAGTACCAAATTACAATATATAGAACAGATTAAACTCTAGTGAAGATACTGGCGTTGATGAAAATGTAGTCACGAACGATTATAAATGCATCCCCGAGGATTGCCAAATCAGTGTAGTAGAAAATCATTCTGATTGTGCATCTAGCTTTGACGTTCAAGGAGCTGCGCGTGTCACACGTCGTGGTCGAAAAATTGTTCCTCCTGTTAGACTAAATTTATAGCTTCTTTTTTTCGAGAGGGAGGTGTCACGTATCTCAATTTTACGATTTGGAACGCACTCCAGCCGGCCTTGGAAATAATCATATGATACAACAAAAATGACAACTAGTGTCATACGTAGTAAAATATGTGCTATTGCTTTTATGCTTAGCATATCGTATTAGCGATTTACTTAAGAAAACAGTCTTAGACTGTTGTTACTGTTTTTGAGCTATAATAAAAACATCACAGAAATAACTAACAGCATTGATATTCAAGACTCAATTCGTTCTAACCAAGTCCTGCGGGACTTCTGAGAATCCGTGAAAAAGTTGGATATTACTACATGCCTTAGTCTAACACAAAACTTGTCTATGCGAACAAATAGTCCTTAGAATTAAAAGTATCTAACTTGGAAAGGTGTTGTACAAGATTTAGTTACCAAATCACATTATTCAGTTCAATGCATCATTCATCAAGGTTTACTGCACCTACTCAAGTCAGCATGTTATGTTGTTCACGGAAAATGACGAAGTGCTCTATAGCAAGCCTTCCCTCCATAAAACGATACAAGATTCACTTAGGTAAAATTAGAAGACATTAACTAAGACTGCAAATGAAAACTACTTATGCCATTTATCTGTATTTAATATATGTAAAATTTATGTTACTGAAACCTTCACTTGCACCAGAGAAAACAATTTATCATTTTTTGAATTAGCATAAATTTAGCGTCTAAATGTTTTCGTTCCACGACATTTATATCATAGGCGTCAACGCTACACATCATTAATCTAAACAGATGAATCGTAAAACTACAATAATTTAAGATACAAAGTAATCATGTAATCGTATCTAACCTTACAACCGCTATAAATTTGACAATCTTTGTGTATGAACATTGTAAGATAAAAATAATCTTTCCTGAGATCAAGAACATAAGTAACCTATAAATTGTATGTCTAACAAAATTAACTGTAACCTTATTGGTGGGGTTTGCGAATACAGAAACAATTAAAATATAATATGATTATAAAAATTTCAAAAGAGTGTTACAACGTCTTGATGTTACTTGTTAGAGAAAGTCTTTTTAGGAAGCAAAATATTAAAAGATAGCTGTGCTATTTTAAATTAATACAATGGGAAGCATTTTCATCGGTGCCTTTAAACTATAAGTTCGTTATATACGGGTGTATTTTTTATACGTGTGCAATTAAAGCATGCAGTTAAATCGGAGCAACCGTAAATTTTTCGAAACGTAACAATCTACGATACATAAATGTTAGTCAACAATTCAAGACGAATTCCTTTGATCTCAATTGCTTTTTGGAACTAGAAGCGCCGGTGGACTGCAATGTTTAGAAAGGACAATTTGTTTAAACAACTTTGGGTTTATTTATAGTTAGTTTTCATAGCTTAAACGCATTGCTTTCTGCTTTCATCTTCGTATACTACCAAATCCAGCCACTGACTGTGAAATGAGAAATTTTGACTTAAGAGAATTGTGTGAGAAACCCTCAGGTCACTATTCTAACTCCACTAAGAACGAGCAGTGTAAATAAATGTTGCTTTTTGCTCATCCACACCTACATAATACTTGATAGGTCTTTCACCCAATTAGCGGCACGAGGGTTGCCTTATATTTTGAGATTTGAGATCAGAAGCAATTACTTATCTACCAAAGTGACTTTATTGTTCTTCAGAGTATTTCCTTTAAGGATCAATACACTTTTACATTAGTTTGAACCTATTTTCAAAGCTGTTTCTTTTGCTCCGATTGAAATACCCCCAAACGTGCATTATGAACGCATTAACTGCTTCTCCTTGTGGAAAAAACACGTAGTCTTGGCAATTTATTTTGATATGCGGAAATCCTGATTATATCGGGATGTGATAATCCATCAAATCAATGTTGTAAGTACTCAGAAAGTCACTAGTTTGAGCGGATTTGTGAGAGGCCGTATTGTTGTGGTGGAAAATGATCCATCTTCGGGGATTGATTTTCTTTTTTTTTTTTTAAATTACTGGCAAATAAATGGTTGTGTACCATTTAGAAGTGACCATTTTAGGTTTCTTTACAGGAACGGTTGCGACATGTACAGTTTTTCTTAAAAAAGCAGAGAACCATTTGCTTCAGTGTGTTTCGTGTCCAAGCAATGTGGCTCATTTTGAAAGACAAATACAACTGTTTGTATTCGGGTTCATACATGTAGAGCCACAATTCTTCGGCTGCCCTATGTCGTAGACGTGTTTGAAAGCACATCAATCGTATTTTTTGTTAATTTTCTTCGACTAATCGCCAGGGACTTGATTTTGAGCGATTGTCAATTTATGTGCGATGCAACGCAAACAAATCTCTTTGACGCTCAATTGTACATGCAATAATCAACGTATGTTAGTCCCACTAATTCTCAAGGATGCCTCAGTTTCGAGATAGGTCAGATGAGGATATCGCAGTAACAGTTCACGTATAGTATTAACGTTTTTTAGAGCTAACGATTTTGAGCGCCTTGTCAAAGTTTAACCTTTAACTGCGCTACGGCCACGATAAGAGTCGGTAGGCCTTCGATGAACAGTACTCTTTGATGGTGTTACGTCTTCAAGTACCGAATGAAATTTATCGATGCATTGTTGTTGCGTTAATCCATGTCTAAACTTGTATAAAATAGTCGCTCGAAAATGTTCACGAATTAATTCCATTTCTAGCAGGGATGAATTTTTCTAGGCTACTGTAAACAGCATCAATAGCGCGCGTACATCAATTCGTTCTGAACACGCATACCATCAAAATTGTCAAACGACAGAAATATCAGTTGCCAGATGGTATCACCAGTTTAGCGCTATCCTGAAATTATAAAATGCAAGCATCGTACATTTAAAGGTGCGGAACGTAATGATACCATGGCAATTGTACCACAATATTACTATCTTATAAAGTAATCGAAGCTATTACAATAATATAAGTTCGAAGCAACTTTTGTACTATGGGAAGAGGAAACAATATCGCCATCAGGTAGAAAACTCCAACACTACTAAGCGTGTAAGTACAAAAGTTAATTCGAAACTAAATCATAGTTTCATAGATGGCTACACAAGTATGCATTGCCTTTGAGATTTGCGGAATGATAATAGCGAAGTATATTTGCACTGAATAACAAACCTATACGTGGCGTCGCCGTTTTTTGCCCCAAAAGCACTTCATATTAATAAAGACAAGATATTTGCAGTTCGCAATTTGAAACATTTTGTGTACAACACAAGATTACTAAGATGTATCTGTAAATAAACCTTTAGAGAAATAATAAAAGCATATTTACGAATACAGATCGAGCTAGTACTTGCATAGATATTAACAAATCAATAACCCTATTACTTCCTAAGGGAAAGAAACATCCACTGACCGGCTTTGGCTTTCCTGGAGTCTTGTCAAAATAGACTAGTTTCTAACTATCTTATAGAATAATCGAAGCTATTACAGTGATATAAGTTTGAAGGAACCTTTGTACTATGGCAAAAGAAATCAATATCCCCATCAGGTGGAAAACTCCAACACTACTAAGCGTGAAAGTACAAAAGTTGGTTCGAAACTAAATCATAGTTTCATAGATGGCTACACAATGTTAATAGCAAAATATATTTGCACTGAACAACAAACCTTCTCGTAACGTCACCCGTGTTTTGTCCCAAAGGCAATTCAAATTAATAAAGACACGATATTTGCAGTTCGCAATTTGAAAAATTTTGTGTACAACACAAGATTACTAAAATGTATATGTAAATAAACCTATATGGAAAATATAAAAGCATATTTACGAATAAAAATCGAGCTAATAGTTGTATAGCCATTAACAGAACACTAACCCTATTACTTTATAACGTAAAGAATCATTCACTGAGCTGTTTCGGCTTTCTTGGAGCCTCGTCAAAATAGACTAGTTCCTAACCATCTTATGAAGTAATTGAAGCTACTACAATGATATAAGTTCGAAGGAACCTTTGTACTATGGCAAGAGAAAACAATATCGCCATCAGTTGGAAAACTCCAACACTACTAAGCGTGGAAGTACAAAAGTACAAAAGATAGCTAGAAACTCTATATGTATAATTCTATATAGAATTATTGTGTATTTTTCTCTTAGCATTGATTGTGAGAAAGGCTTCTTAATCATATTTTTATTCCAATTGAACAAAATAGTATTTTGTCTTTATCGGAAGATCGAAAGCTTCAGTTTGTATCATACGTGAGGTATAGACGTGCTGAAATTGTAAATTTTAGAAACCTCTACCTTGGAGATAGAAAAACCGCCGCTGCCTGTTTCTGATGTAAAAGATCGTTTGATGGACGTTTTCGGCACTGATTACGCAACATTACAAACAAGAACATTACACAAACCTTCTTATTGACAATCTTGTGTCAATATTATTAGTGTCTTAATGATGGTATTAGAAAGACATTGCATGAAAGCGTTATAATTATTGACGCTGCAACGTGATTTTTGCTCGGGTGTATGAATGTGCTATATAAATCAAAATTGACTTGCATGAACCTCGCATTTAATTGAGTTATACAACAGCGCTGATCAACAAAGGCCGCTATCGTATTAAACAAACAAGTCTGAAAACTATTTCCAATTCAACCTGTTACACGATGTAATGTAACTATCAATACAACGTTAGCAATTCCATTGAGTTCAAGTATTCAAGTCATCTCCGGGCAACGTTCGAGAATCGTAGGTGCTGCAGATGAAATGACATGTCTCAAAGTTACTTGTAAGATTAACATCGTAGCACATCTACTAACTTATTTTATACGTTCACATAGTGATTTATTTTTTGAAGCAATTTGTTCTCTAAAAATGTTTTAAACCTCTGACGATAACCATTAAAAACTGCTTTGGCTGTTAGCTTGAAAAGGGGTAACTATCCACAGGGGGTGGATTACTAACAATAGTTTTTGCGTGCTGCTAGTTTCTGCCCCAACTACTGTATTCTGGGGCGGTGTATTACATTCACTGCAATTTATCTATTTGACCGTACACGTGACCGTTCACGACGTACGTATTAGAAGAATTATCGGTTAATATACTTTTCGCAACCATCTCTAAGCACAACCTTAGCTTTTTATCGACAACTAACACCCCCTTCTGTTGCTACTTTGTATATTCACAACGGTTTAGTTTCGTAAAATACAATGATAAGGGTTATGAGATCAAAGTTACTCCACTGCAAGTGTGTGCTTTTCATAAACAGAGCTTGATGTCACATTCAAATGTTAGTTCGAATTGTACAACCCAGGTACAATTATATGAAATAATATCAGCTTGCTTGCTACTTTGTCACGAGTAAATAAATCGGTAGACTCTTAAATTTTGAATTGCCCAAAAGAAGCGGGAATCCAATAACACATTTAGGGTGTAACTGCTAACTACAATGGTTCGGGAGTGTGTCCCTTTATAAACAAATTGATAAATTGAGAAAAATAATTGGAATGTTAAAATTATCGACTAAGTTGCTATAAACACTTACCCCGAAAAGCTTTGGTACTGCCGTAATGAATGGGTGCCAACTTGTCTGGTCTATGAAAGACCATTTGAAGATAGAGTTTCTGAAGTGGATCCTGCTTATGTTGGCCTCTTAGTGGAGTGGAGTTTTCTTTACAATCAATCAGTTATCTAAGCAAAAAAAAGCAGCTTTGTGTTACTGCATTATCTATTTCTATTTCACCACAATAGTCATAACATTATATTAGTGAACAAATATATAAAAAACTCTTGATCTTCATAAACAAATTCAGTTTTGATTAATTATAATATTATCCCTGTAAGCGAGTATACACATTGAACCTCAAATTACACAAATACATTCAATTTTTTATATCTAATAAGGTAAATAGTACACTTTACAATTATGATGGACGATTTATAAGCTCATTATTGTCTAGCAATATCAATTCAAAAATGTGACCACAATGAGAAATATTTACTAGAAGAGCTAACAGCTTTCTTTCCTTTTAGTGGTTCTAAAGAAAAACCTGCTTGAAACAGGCATAAGTCCGCAATGTGAGAGGTTATGGGATTTCAACTATGTTGTTGACAACATCTATTCAACCTATTTTCGGCTATTAGGACTGTCTACTTTGAAGTTCACGGATATCACAACTCTGGAATCATTTGTAATGACTACTGGACAATTCCGTTCCGTTTCGCAACCCCTAAAAACCAGTTATCCCCAACGTGCTTTCTGCTCACCGGTTTACGAGTAATTATTTTTTTATTTCCGTTCACTGTCTAGCTATCGTCCTTTCTTTAACTTGCATTGCATTTGAGGGTTATGATACGGTTTCCATGAAAAATGCGTGTGTTCCCGTGATTTAATCTTTTTTTTGTTATGTTAGAGGTCTGTGAGTTGCCACATTGTAAGCATTTAATACTGCATTATATTTTATTGTTGTCTGGTGAGATCAATTGAAACCTCATATCCGTGAATTTAACTTAGCTCATTATTTGTGTTTAGGCGGTACAACTGTATTGTAGCAAGGTTACCTTTTCTTATGTGGGTAAATTGTAAACTATAGCTGCATAATTATATGGAAACATGATAATTGACAGTAATACTATGATTTAATCATTAATTATCTTAAAAGTTTTCTGAAAGTAAAATGGTTACGTCATAAAAGTTTACTGTTGTAATTGGCACGTTTACTAAAGCTAACTACGATAATTACCCAAACCTCCGTCTACTTGTGTATCTATAAAGCTCCAATCCTGCAACTTCCTTCTCTTATCTTTTTTTTATTTTTACTTTTTCAATTATTTTTGAAGCAGCTGCATTGTTAGAAGGTTGTTCTTTCAAGATAATGTGCCGTGTGCGTGGAAAACCTTCTTCTAACTGTGTATTGCCACTGTCTTCGGCTGATGTACCTTACAGTCGTCGGCAGTGAATTTGTTATTGATTTGGCCTTGTGTACCGATTCTTTCTTAATCGACACTTGGATGCAAAGATTGCATTCCCTTTTTTATTTGCTCCCACATGCTGTTCGCATGAACAAGTGCCGCTTCATGAAACTTCTCCCTTTGGAGAGCATGATTAAAAACCCTATTCCAAATTAATACGGGATTACTCTACTCTCTCGGGTGTTACCTTTTTGTAATTACATTTATGCAATGGAGGTATGCCTTGATATGTGTAAGGCTTCCGAACCAAAATTAGGTTTTACGTAATCCTTTTAAAAAAAATTTTTTTAATACTTAATCTTATTTTAATATTTAGGTTAAGTCATAAATGTTTAGTGTTTATTGTTTTCTTCAAAATTATCTTAGGTATTTTATTTTATCTACTTAATATAGGACCATAAATGGTTAATTGTCTTTTTCTGAAAATATCTTGGGATCTTATCGTACCTCAAATAATACTCTAACCCAATGATGGTTAAAAATGTATCTTTCTCTCTGCAGTTATCTCTGAGATGTTATCCTTATCTTGCCTTGTGCTTAAAGTAAGCAAGCTTTCTATATCCTTCTCTGTGTAAAATGCCATTAAGAAACTGGTTTACCTATTTATTGTTCCAAACCTTTGGCATTAATTGCCAAGGGTTGGATTTTTATTGAAGCATAAAAAATCTAACTTGTGTTTTGTATTGTATTTGATAGGATAAGGCGAAACACCTTAGGTACATTTTTGCACCTTGGTTTTCGATCCCCTTGTAATGAAAGGAAATCGACAATCTTCCGACTTAGCTAGGGATCTATTCCTCGAGTAGAGCGTATGAGGAATGGCCGTGGGTTTTAAAACAACGATTTTTTAGAACTGACTTATTACTACAATAATTAAGGGATGGAGGGAGAACCACCAAGTCCTAGGTTTAATAAAGCAAGGGATAACTTTGAAATCCTCAGGGGATGAATATCGCTTTTATTGAGAGAACGCAGGACCTGAAAGATAATAATGTTTTTAGAACAAACGAAGGACACAAAAGATGCACTCTAGCTATCTTATGCGGTAAAGAGAAAACAGTTACTATTAATTTCTGAAATTTGAACATAAATATTAAAAGGAAATTTAAATATCAAGCTTCTTAGGAACGCTGTTTCAGTACTTCATAATTGAGTCACAGCCAATGATCTTACTTTTTATAAAAGAAGATCTATACTCTTTTAGCTTATTTTCCTTACATTTGGACGCACTTGTTCAAAATGAAACAGCTGTTTCACTAACTCAAACGATTGTTCTTTAATTGAATTTATCTTTTTTTGTTCTAAAATTTATATACAAAGATGTATTATAATGGTGTGGTCTAATCGTTTAGACTTCAATACGTAAATATAAAAATATTTAATAATCTCAATGATAATTTAATCATAACTTCAAAGTTTTCACCCAAAATGCACAGTTCTGTTTACGTTGGTTTACAATTATTTATTATGAACTCAATGTAAAATAAAAATAATTTTTATCGTTAATTTTTGGTATTACTTGACTTGAATAAACATGCCCTTTTTAAGTTTACTTAATGAAAATAATAATCCTAAGAAATAACGTAGCGACTTTTAACATAAACAGGAATTTAGGTAATATAACTATATTCAAATAGTAAAATTATCTCAATTCCTCGTAATACAATTTTAAGTCCAACGTTACCATTTTAGATTCAAGCATTTGCTTCATAAACTAGTTATTTAGAAACAGCTGTTCACAGGTCATATCCTTAAGCTAGTAGCTTACCTTGCAAGTTGATCGTACGTGGAAACGTCATTACAAACAATAACGTGTTGCTACCACATATTCTGGCTTTCGATTCCTGAACAAACAACTTACGTCATTGGACTTTCCGCACCTGCATGCCATGAAAGTGTAAATATTTTTACACAGAATTTCTTCACAGATGAGACTACGTAAAACCTTATAACTTTAAAGTTGAGCTTCTTTTCTTGAGCTCTTGACGAATTAAAAATTTAAGAGAGCTATTGAAGGGAGCCATTAAACTGAAAGACATTTTCAGTAACTGATAAAGTGATCGACGAAGTAAACGAATTAAAGTAAAATTATTCATAAAATTGATTATTCAATAAAGCTATAAAGCGAGCTATTAATGACATCTTTAAGTTAAATTGCTAATTGATAAAACAGAGTGAGATATCAAGTTTATATTAAGTGATATCATAAGGTGAGGTAATAAAGTGAGCGTTACAATAAAATTATTTAGTTTACTTTAATAATTAATTTTGCCTGCTTACCGTTAACAGAAACAAAAAACTTAAGTAAAGCGAGCTCTGCCACGTTTTTAACTACACGCAAACCGCTGGATCGAACCCTTGTAGAACCCATGTTGCTTCTTATCGCAGCTAATGGCTGAGAGCGACTGGTACTCGGTCGACAAAATTAACTCGACGAACAAAAGTCGTCTGTCATCGGAAGTAGTGTTCAAACAGCCATCGTTTAAAAAATGTGTCTTTAATATCTTTTTTAAATATTATACGATTGTGATTAGGCAATCTCTGAATATTCATTAATATTGTGAAATTAATTATTTGTCTGAATACACGTTTCAGTGTATAAAATAACTAAACAATATTTGCTTTTATAGGCGTCAAAAAAATTGATACAAGGAGATAGGATTAAGAGTTCTATGTAATGTTAATGCAGCAGCACTGACTAATTTGCTAACTTAACGTTTTCGCTGTTGCAACATATTTTGTCTTATCCTGTTAAAATCCAGCAAACAATTTGTTTAACTCAAGGGAAGATCTTCAATGATATGAATGTATATTGTATGTATTCGTATTATGTAAACATAACTTTTGTATTTAGATTTATGGTGAAGTTAAGTGTCAGTTATAAGTTTGTGAATCTCATTCTTCCGACTTAACTTGCACCGAGCGGCGGCAAACAAGACCTGTGCGCGCTCAGTTGAGTAAGTCCTAGAATCGAGTGGTTATTCAATTTTGTTTCCTGGTATCGTAAATATTGCTACCGTTAAAATAATCAGGTTGCGTCTTTAGACAAATTTAATTTAAGTTTTCCGTGAATGTGGACTCTCGTACAAAAAGACTTGTTTCCTTTTATTTGTTTTTCAATTTGAAGCTTTAAGGCGATTGTTAAGGTTTTTTCTAAAAAGGTTTCACCTTTTAGTGTATTATTTAGGTTTAGAAGCTAATTAAACCCCGGACGGGGAATTCTCCAATATTATTATGTTTAATATAAGCGGTACGTATAAACCACACAAAGATTTAGTTTTCGCATAAGTCCAGACATTGATTTACGATTTGAGGTTTGGGAAGTTACAACGGTGGCACTTCCCATACTTAACGTGCAACTGTGGCCACCAATTTGTTACAAAACATTAATTGGAGAAGGATGATGGTTTGTGGAAACCAATGTGTCGAAGCAAGCAGACTTTACTACCGAGTGTAGACGTATTTTCGTAAAGTTCTGACAGTCGATAAAGTGGTCCATTGTTTCCGTCCACTTTCCTCTACCGTTCTATGAAAATCGACGTTTTGTTGATAGAAGAACCACCGCCAACTAAACAAAGGTATATCTGGACGCCGCCCCTGACATTAAAGACACTACCGGTATTACGCTTACCACGGAGTAAGTGCCTGGAGTATTTAATCCCGAGTAAATTTAAATGTATATTATGGGTGTTCAGTCACGATTTTGTATTTTATTGGGTTAATGCTTAGAGACAACAAATGTGTATAATTTATTTACAATGGCTGCAAAAATAAATATACAATAACAGGAAATTGAAAATAACAGTTGCATAAGATTCTACATGCATATACAATGTACAAATGTCCTTGAATTTATGCATGAGAATAGAGCTTTTATGTGAACAAATTTTATTAACGCTAGAAATGCAAATGTCCTTTAGCGTTGAAAAGTTATAGCGCGTATTTAAAAGCGTGTAATGTTTGAACACAAGAATAAATGAAATTCGCACATTGGATTTACTTTGAACTTTGATGCGTGTTTTTGTTAAGAAACACGTTTCAAAAAGAAACCTATGTTAAAATGTATCAACATAGGAGTAAGTACTCACAGATACGTTGTCGTCTGGGATTTTCAGGTAACAATTGTGTTGGATCGAAGTTAGTATACGACGCTCGACGTGGCAGGTCAATCAAAACAGCTGCCATATAATGTGGGTGTTCCCTAATCGGTGATACGAGGTGTGGAACGGCGTACTGATGGCGGATTCTTCGTAAAATACGTCCGAACAGGTGCGAGGTGTGGTATTCACACGTCCGCCTCAGTGATGGTGGGCCGCAAATACGAGGACGATACGGACGACTCGGACATCAGGTATCGGTCAACCACGTTCAGCAGCAGATGCTGATACCAAAATGTTTTACGAAGTTACTTCCTTTGGTGGAAGTCCATACCCTGGTGGTAGGATTTGGTGCACCTTGCCGACAGGGTGTGGAGTATCCACGTTAGTGCATGACACACAACCTTCTGATTCATCCTCCAGTCTTTGGTGTACTGTAAACAAACGTTAAACTCAGAATATCAAAAGCTATTATGTGATGGCGTCCGCTAATCGTGCAGCATCATCCGAGGAAACTTGCTGTTGTATGGCTAGAATCGCTCGCATTTGAGTTGGCAAACTCCCTAACCATATTATTTTGAGTAGTGCATCTGGCACCACGGTCCCGCTTAATTCTTGTAAACGGCGAAGAAGTTATGACGGGGTTCTAGAAGCTAACGTATACGTTGGTCTTGTGTAGAACTTATTCGTCGGATTAATTCGGATTGATTATTATGATATTCCGTATTTCTTCCGCGAATCGCGCTTCAAGTTAGCAATAATGTAGGCGTGTTTAGTCACGTCTTGTGTAATATTACCAATTTCAAAGCTTTTTTCAACTTGTGAAAACCATAGTCCTGGATCATTAGGCCAAAATGGAGGGATACGTACGCCCACATTGTTTATTTCCGCGGTCATTGCTCGGGTTTAAATTGATTTTAAACGCGTGGATTTAACCGGGTGTTATCTCTAATGCATTAACGTTTGAAAATCATGTCGGTTTCACCACTTTTGGGTGTTCAGTCACGATTTTGTATTTTTGTTGTCTCTATGCATTAACCATACGAAAAGTGACCCCACAAAAATACAAAACGTGACTGAACACCCACAATATTTTAATATTTATATTAGCATCCATATAGTAAAAATTAACTTTATAACTTATTTATAAAACGTTTTGTATGATACAAGAACATTCATGTTCAATTTATTTGTTCAGAAATATTACAGAATAATAATGTCACTAAGACCACGTATAACTGCGGTATAATGTAACTCTCTACAACATAGCATTTCAATTAAATTTATGTCCAGACTCACCGCAACATTCCCAGATTGGAGTTGCAGGTTTCGTGGAGATGAATACATCGAAGCGTGCATGACTGATTTGTGCCTTGCATTATTATTCCTATTAACTGCGATTACGTAACTACACTCTTTTAAGTAGTGATAAATATATTGCAAAACGTTATCAAATTTAGTCAAATTACACTAAAAATTATTTAGTTAACAGACCACAGTTTGTAAAGGGTGTATCTAAATGCTAATAAAGCTTTTGCTACGACATAAAGCTGTCTATTACTTTAAAGAATGAACCGCAGTTGTTACAGTTCTCTATTTTCTGTACATATGCTGTTTCCCTAACAAACTTTGCCACGGTTTTTTGTATGAAAAGCTTCATCAATTAATCCTTTTGACCAACGACTTCAGCAGCGCTTGAGTTTTTCCTACAATAAATGGCATTTTATTTTACTGTTATTACAAATCATGATAACCCTTTTCTTGCGTGAAATCTACTAATAAAGTTTATGGAATCGTACCAATCAGGAATACGATAAAAACGTATAAAATCAACTTGGTTATTTCTTTATCCTTTATTGGTATTTTTTGTGCTAAGTTGTAAAAATTAAATGAACATTGTATACGCCGGAACTGCTATTATTAGAAACCTCTTCATTTGTGCCTTTGAATTCTGGTTACAAGAAGTTGATTAATTTTTGGTATAATTTAACAATTAAGTACACAAGCTCTCTAATTGAAGCCAGACCAACCTAGCGAGAAAAAATTGAACTGTACCGTAAATTCATGCAGTGCTTTGTTTTTATGCTGTCTACAGTAACTGCTTTTATTTTTTTTTAATTCTTGCAACATTTTTATTTGTCTGAATTGCTGTTAGGTTCGGGTCCGATTCCCGTTAGGATAAATATTTTTCCTTGAAATTATGTGTGTAGTGTACTTGCATATTAGATGGGTGAGATATATTACCTTGACGGTTGGTACCACCGCAGTATGTCGAATTAAAAAAAGAATTGCCATTGTTTTTGTAAACGGTTTGCTGCAGCTCAAAAAACAATCACTTACGCTCCTCTTTTCACTTTATTATTGTATTAATAAGACGTGAAAGTCACCTTTAGTAGATACGTTAAATAGGTTAGGATCCACATTGATTCAACCGGCTGCGCCTTTTGAAATATGATTTCAAGAGAGTCCAAAATCGTCAAATTTGGTTTCAAGAGTTTTCTTATGGTAAAGCCAAAGTTTGGTCTTCAGTTTTAATTTTTAGAAAATTTTTATTTGCAACCGCATCATAAAACTTCAGAATTAAAATCCGTACTAAAAATTGGACATGTGATCCATATCCCAAAGTCAGTTTTCTTCAGAAGATTAAATTGTGGAGAACTTTTAATAAAGGGCAATCTTTCTGTTTTGAGGTACAGTCTTACGAGACCATCTTGATTCTGAGCAGCTGATCTCGCTTATTTCTCGACAGGAATAACAGCACATACTACAAAGGAGGCTGCAATACGTGCCAGCCAACTGGTTGATGACAGAAACAAAACCGCTTTAAGATTAATGCAGAAAAAGCCGTGAAAATCATTGGTGTTCATCATAAAGATAAGATGCCCAAATTTTTTTTGGATGTAGTGCAAGAATTGCGTGCTTAAAGATCACAAAATAATGCACATTGGTAAAAAAAGTATAAACCAAGAAGCTCACATTTTAATCACTAGTTTAAATCATGTCAAAAGGTTAAAGATATCCAAAAACTATTAGTAATTTCCAATTTTTGTTTCCATCTGGCACAGCCCCTTTTACACAACATAACACAAAATTTCGAATTATTGAAGGCATGAACTCTCTAGGCCCTGAGCCCTTTTTAATCTCGGTTATCGCGATATTATATTTACGCGATTTTTTCCTGTGGGAACTCCAATCACATATTTCCTTGAAGCAGTATTCCGCTCACTTTCAGCTTGTTGCCCTCGTACTACTCATTTGTATTGTTACGATTCTACCTTTTTTAATTAACTTCCTGCAAAAAATTAGTTAATTCTGTCTCGCCGGGGTTTAACTACCCATATTCCTTTCACTATAGAAATTCTAAGAAGTGTGGTCAGCATTCGGTACTACAATGTATCAATTTCAATCAACGTTAGATAAAGGTTATTGTAGCGTGCACTATGTATGTAATTCGTATTGGTATTGCAATATGGTAATATTTTCAATTTCTTGGTAGTCGGTACGGACGATATCCGTCTATAGTATACCTTGTTAATGTAAAATGCGTATCAAAATGTCATATTAAACTATGTTTTGTTTTCTGTTTTAATTTTCATCGTATTCGATTGCTTTGTCTATACTGTATTTATAGGAAACAATGTTATAAGTTTTCAAATTAAAGTTTCTTAGCTAAATCATCTATATACAAACAAAATTAGACATATCATGCTTAAGTAAGATTAATAATATGTGAAAACAATCATGCAAGATGCATCCATACCTAAATTGTCCATTCCAATTTACTAAATTCTCCTTCCGCATTTTTTGATATTTTTTTATAAATAAAGCGACACAGTTATTTAGTTGTTGTGTTAAAAAAGTCTGAATGAACGGCCTTTTAGTATTGTCAGCTTATGCACAACTTGTTCACTAAATGGCGAGTTTTCTATATTACTTCTTTTTCAATTACTGGCACACATTCAGAAATTCTCAGAAAATCTATGACAAAATGTAACTTATTATTGTTAACAAAGGTATGATGTGCTCTGAATAACTGAAGCTTTTAACGTCTACCTTTTCTTTTTTAAGCTTTCAATTTTTACCCACTACTGCATCATAACTTTCTATTGCAAAATTTAGTAGGTAATTTTTAACGCTAACATGCTAAAGATAACCATTTAAAAGCTTCAAATGACAAAAATTCCTTTATTTCGGCCCAAATTTGAGCAGATTCCTTCAAACAATTATCCAAGAAATATTTATTCCCGCTCATCATATGGTACTCTTGCTTCAACAAATATTTCCCCTCCATTATTTTTAAAAATAACACTGGCTGTAGAACGTCATTTGATGAAAAGTGTAGGTTCATTCCGTCAACATCTTTCCAAACTGATACATTGTTTTGATTTTGATTCATAATAGGAGCTACATGTACGTGAATCCCTTACTCACCACCTTTTTTTCTGGTAAAGCCCAGTGAAGTTGTGTCCATCAGGTTATCTAGTTAATATCCACATAAAAACTAATTAAATTCGATGTTTATATTGTTGATGAACAAAAGTTTTTCATACAAATTTGATAATTCTGCTAAGATGCTATTGGATTTTGAAAATCTTGGAATTCTACAAATCCTATGTTGAATTCTTATAGTGAATCAAAAAGTAGAATAAGAAAACCTGATATACCAATATCCCATATTTTAAGGGACATAAAAGAAACGTCCAAAGTTTCAAGATTTTTTTTAGCTCTATAATACAACATTATTATTGTAAATACCTACTTGTATTTCGTGTTTACCAATTTATTTAAATTAACTGATTTTTTTTATTCTTTCACAAAGTATTTGGAAGGTGTGATCACTGTCATTGGTGTGCACTGTACATATAAATAAGTTTTCTTCTATATTAACTGCTTTAGTACAAATCTGTGTATATTCGGCGTAAACCCAAAGTCCAATCAAGTATGTGGCTGTTCTGAATCAAGCGCATCTCCAAATTTAATGGGGACGTTTGTTGGGAACGTTTGATCTCCTTGAATTAAATACTGCTAAATGTTTCAATGTGGTTAGAGTGAATCAGATAGGGTAGCAACTTCCTATGCATTAAACAAAGAGGCTGGTCATCTTGCTATCCACGTTAGGGATACCATTATTTAAACCCTATTTTTAGTTTTCGCTTCAGGTTGTTAGGGTTTGATTTAGAACCGATTAATTTTGAAGTTAGATTTCATTTGAAGCACGTTAAATTTCGCGTTTAAACCCAATGTAGTACTTTCGGGTGGAGCATTGGGGACGTGGCCACAAGTATAGCGGCCCTTATTCACATTATAATGTCCATGTTACTGGCGGCTGCATGGTGTAGTTCGAATGCGTGTGACTACTATGCCCAAGGTTCCGGGTTCGCATCCCGAGACGGTTCGCTTGAAAAATGTTAGGCGAGCATTTTTCACAAAAAACGACCTCGTTCGGATGAGAGGTAAAAGGTAGGTCCCGCGTGTGGATGTTGTCACGCACGCGAAAAATCCCTGCCTAGCTTGGAACAGCAAGGGTTCGGCAAAATTCAAAATTTCCAGGTTAAAGAAAGTCGTTTCCTGGTCAATGTAGTGCCTTCGGGTGGAGCATAGGAAAATTAATTAGTGTGGCCATCTTACTAAGGTTCGGCTTTGAATCTCGATACGGTCTGCTTAAAAAATATAAGGGGAGCATTTAGCACAATAATACGCCCTCGTTCAGAAGAGGTAAAATGTAGGTTCCGGGTTGTGTTATCATTTACGCTAAAGATTGATATATTGCTTGGAATAACAAAGGTTCGGCAAAACTCAAAATCGCCAGGAAAAAAAACTCGCCTCCTGACCAATTTAATATCTTCGGATGGAGCATTGAAGAAAAACATAAAATATCCATTTTACTGAGTGTGTCTACTAAGCCCAAGGTCCCCGGTTCGAATTCCGACACGGTCAGTCTAAAAAATGTTAAACAAACATTTTAATAAAAATGAGTCCTCTGTCGTATGAGAGGTAAAATGTAAGTGCTGTTTGTGTGTGTGTGTGTGTGTGTGTGTGTGTGTGTGCGTGTGTGTGTATTGTCAATCACGCTAAACATCCCACCTTGCTTGGAATAGCCAGAGTTCGGCAAAATGTTAAGAAGAATTTCGCTTCCTGGAAATGTGATACCTTCGGGCGGAGCATTGGAAAATTAAATGTAGTATCCATGTTACTGAGTTACTTCGTGGCCTAATTGATATGCGTAGAACAACTAAGCCCAAGGTTTGAAAAACGTTAGGCGGGTCTTTTCAGAAAATTGCGTCTTCGTTTGGATGACAGACAAAATTTAGGTCCCGTATGTGAGTGTTGTTACGCACGTTAAGTATGTCTATCTTGCTTAGAACAGAAAGAGTTCGGCAAAATTTAAAATCTCCAGACAAAAAAACTCGCTTCCTGGCAATGTAGTATCTTTGGGTAGAGCATTAGAAAATCAAATGTAGTGTCGTTCTTACTCTACCGTATTATGGTCAACAGTCCACATTTAAGATTTCTTAGATCCGATTCGGCTACTTCCTGCAAGTCAGGTTAGGTCGCTATCGTATATACCAAGAAACACTTGCTTAGTGTGATCTTGAAAATCGGGTTTAAAAGGTTTGTTTTGGTTTTTTATATAATCAAGAACTAAATGGAATTTGAGAAGTATACTGGAGCTTTTTGTAAAAAATTCAATTTTCTTTGGAAATAATTGGATGAGACCTTCAAAAACTGTTTTTTTATTTTTATACGAAACATAAACATATGCAACTTTGCAAACGATTGCGAAAATTTTTCTTTTATATTATTGTTTTCAACTTTTTCTGAGCGGAGGTAGGCATAGAGATTATTTCAAAGAAAATTGAGATTTCAACCATTAAAATGCGCTTAAAAATCAGATATGCAGTGAAAAATGACTGCGAGCGATAAATTGTTATTTACTTCACTCATATTATTCTTAAGAAAACTGTTTAAGTTTCATTCTTGCGTATCACTATTGGTGAATGAAGCTTACATGGTACTATTTTGCAAAAGCTACGTGCCTGTGGTGGTTTTATTATTCTAGCAGTTACATATACATGAAAACCCTGTTACTTTGTATGTACGAATCCGCTAATGATATGGTCTGAGGTCTGCTTTGTATTGTTTGTTTGTTTATTTATTTATTGTTGTACACTATTCCTGGGTCAAAGGCCTAATGAATATGAGCAGAAGTTTTATAAATAATATAAATTACAATAAATTTGCAATATATAATAATTTCCGATGTAGTACGTTAGTAGGTAAATAAGGCCGGTCCTAATTCAAAACGCGACAGACGTATTTTCCATGTGTAAAATACGTCTGTCACGTTTTGAATTAGGATCGGCCCTATATAATTTCAATGTAAAATAGTTGTGAAAACATTTGAATGTAAAATAGTTGTGAAAACATGAATTCTTCTATACTTTCAATGTAAAATACTTGTGGGCGCGTTTTGAATTAGGATCGGCTTTATATTACTTTCAATGAAACACACACGTATGTTGAAAAAAAATGTAAGTGCAGAGAAGAATGTGTGTAGCTGTTTTGAATTCGGTTTTCTAGCGAGAAGTTACACGTGCACCGTTTTGAATTAGGATCGGCGTTATATACTTTTAATGTAAAATGTGAAAACCTGAATTCTTTTCAAATGTAAAATACTTGTGGGCACGTTTTGAATTAGGATCGGCTTTATATTACTTTCAATGTAACACACGTATGTTGAAAAATGTAAGTGCAGAGAAAATGTGTGTAGATGTTTTGAATTTGGTTTTCTAGCGAGACAGTATGACAGATGCAAAAAAATATCGCATTCAAGTCATTGTGTTTTAATTAAAGTGGATTCTGATTTATGTTTAGAGGCTGCAAATACACATGGGCCGGTTTTAATTCAAAATGAGTTCACTCTTGTGATAGGTTGAAAAGTGGGGTTGGCAAAGTACGCAGATGGTGGTAATCTGCTATATAAGGAGATTGCTCCTAATAGTAATTTAATTAGTCGAAGTTTACTGCATATATTTACATACAAACATGTATATAATTGATATTCAGGGATTCAAATACAAGAAAAACGAGTTTGTGTGTAAAGAAATTGCGGTTTTGGACTTGTTGAAAGGTGATGTTTGGCATCAAATTTTTTAACTGCCAATGCAGTCCAGTTGTTTGAGTCAAGATCATATAAAACATAACGACTGGGTGACAAGGAATATTCATGGTATTTCTTGGGATGAATCTTCAACGGCTGGAATGGTGTCATAATATATAGCGCTTTATTTGAAGCAAATTATCCGACCCGGTGAAGAAGTATTTGTGAAGGGTCTAGAAAAGAAGAAATTGATTGAAACATATATAATGCAAAACTTTGTAACTGATATGCTTGCACTAGGTTGTCCTAAGCTATCGGAGTTAAAAATCAACAATCGTTTAAAATATAACATCCATTGTTGTAGACACAGCAATAATAATTTGCAATGCGCAAAACAAAATATCTTTTTATTAAAAGAATGGCTTGATAATAATAATAATAAAAAACAATAGAAAGATTTTGTCTGTATTGTTTATTTTAATATAATTTTACAGTGTTAGCCTTATTAACTATTATTATAACAACTTCTAGCAAACATTATTTTATCGATCCAGCTATTGTGTACGTTAGAGAAGCCTAACCATTTTACAAATACTTTATTTCCACTCTTTCTTAGTACTTTTCTACCAGGTAAATTCCTGGATGTTTAACCTTTGCAACTCCGTTTCATAAAATGCACCTTTGATTTCTTTCTCATCTTGATCTTCTAATATATATGTTGTAGGATTGGTTACGTTTACCTTTTTAATCTTAAAATTTCATTTGACCAGTTTGGCGTGTAACCTTTCGTAAATGCTTCCCTGTGTTTACTAATCCTCACACTGTCTTTTATTGAATATTTTGGTATTTTGGTTGCAAGTTTGATGCGGGTAAATGATGATTTAAGAATAGTTTTTCATTTGATTTATCAACTTTTACAGGTTTGACTCCGATAGTATTGTGAACTGTATTGTTGTATTGTTTCACAATATCGCTTAAATTTTTATCCAATTGCAAGAACCGTTCAGGTTAAACAAGCGCCACATTTTTCCCTTTAAAGTTCTAATTACACGTTCTACAATGCATGCTTTCTTTGTAGAAAAACACTATAATGGTTTATGCCATATGTCTGCATTAAGGATTGAAAGTGTTTGTTATAATATTCTTTACCAAAATCAGACTGCAAATTTCTTGGCGGATTTTAAATTTATTTAAAATTGTTTTCATTGCAGCAGTAACATCAATACCCGTTTTACTTTTAAGTGGTACAGCCCATACGTATTTGGAGAAACAATCAATAACTACTAAAATGTATTTAAATCCTTTGTTTGTTTGCGAATATGGTAGCATTTCAATCAAATCGGTCTGAAGAAGGTCATTTAAACCTTTTACTATCACTTTGCGTCTCTTGAAATTTATTCTTGCTGGTTTATGAAGTTCATTTACTATATCCTCTTTCACTTTTGATTGAGCAACTATCATAATACTTTTTTTATAATCAGGATTTATTAAATACAATTAATGAGATACTTCTATGTTTGAATGTCGTGGGCTCCACTTGCTTTGAAAGGAACTTTTAATATAAAATCAAGAAACATTGTGGTATTGTTTATGATAGCACCGCTGTCACGAAAGCTGATTACATCCATACGTTTAAGCAAAAATCCTTGTAACTGTGCAATTACATAACTTCTTTCGTTTATAAGAATTTCAATGTCTTGCGGGTATCCTTTAATATTCTCAATGACTGCTTCCTCATAAGGAAATTCATAATTATGTTTAATGTTGAAAATAAGGAATGTCTTGTCACCGTCGAGAAATGTATTAGAGTAAAACGTTGCTACTACCGTGTAATGTAGCATATGTAACTTGTACTCAATCAAGGTTTCAAAACTTTCACTTTTTTTTTCATATTCCTGTTCAGTTATATCTATTTTACGGTTATGTAAGTGCCTTCCAAATTTGTCAATTGTCATATCATCTAATTACTTTCGCCTCACGCAATTCTTCAATGATCGAATTTATTTCGTTGCCGTGACCTGTGTGTCCAGCAGTCTGAGATGAAACTAAAAGTCGTAATCTATCAACAAGTTCATTGGGATCATTCCAATATAAATAATCTATAGCGTTATTTGATACTTCCATTGTCATACCGTCTCCAAGACGCTTTCTATAGGGTAATGTTTTAGGTCTACGGGGTGTTTGGGGAAGTATGTTTAATGTAGATTTTATATTTTGTACTTATATGAAGTATTACCCTGAATTTGTTCTGTTTCAGAATAATATCTTCTATTAGCATTTGTTCTTTTTACAATATCAAGGTACTTTAGATCTTGATGACTGTACCCGACAGGATATTTTTTAAACAGTAGTTCGTATAATCCAGGGGTACCTTTATATTTCAAATCATTTATTAGAACATTTTCATCATCCAACGCGAAATTCTAATTGCCTATCATAAGACCATTTGAATCAGGGTTAAACCTAATACCATATTTATGATCAAATTCGTTCTTAACATCTTTAAACATATTGTAAATATATTCTCGAGGTATCGGATGTAGCTGTTCGAGATAATGTGTCATACCAGGTGAATCGGCAAAGCTTTGAATATATTCCTGGACTTCTTTTGCATTTCGATTAATTTCTGCTTCATATTCATTCTCAACATCGTCATCATCATCATCTACCTCTATGGCGTCATTTTTTATATTTGGTATATGCTGAGCAATAACCGGGGAATCAATATAGTCAACGTTCCTTTCTAGCAATTTAGGTTTAATTTTTTTTACACTGCTATGAGGCAGTTCTTCTTCTTCTTTAAATTTTTCTTTCTTTAGCGCACTTTCCCCATCCAGTTTATTAGCAATAGTTTCTAATCGTGATGTTATGGGTAAGATTGATTCCACTTGGACAACTTCATTATCTTTTAACTGACGCAATTTGTTTTTTACAATGTTTCTTTTCTTAATTAAAATTCTTTTAAGTTTTATCGCCTCCTTGTTCATTGCGTAAAAGTTTATTGTAGTAAAAAATTCTTCGATACTAACGATACTTGCGTCTCTCAAGGTTTAAATATGTATGAAGTGATCAAAACCTATTCGGTACCTTCCTTGATCTGGATCACTATCTTTGTCTACAACTAAGAAACCGTATTTGTCTTGCCAACAAGCAGCACATATTTCACGGAATTTATCATACTTCATGTCAGTATTGACGTGATCGTCATATATGTGTTTTAAGTTTAAATCATCTTGTTTAAATAAAACTAAAAGATTAGCATTATCACGTAGTAAGTGCTTAGGTATACGAGTATAACTTTGACAAAGGTAAAACTGTCTACTTGTTTATGACGCCCCATACTAAAGTATTCCCTAATGATACCTTGTTTATCGCAAGCTACATCATCAAAACAAATATAGAATTATTTCGAGCATCAGATGGTGATATAATATTATCAGAACTGGAAAATGTATAATATTTGATCCCCTTTATTGGTTGCAGTAGACTTTCAAGGTATTGATACTTTGGTTGATAAAGTGATTTAGAATAAACATATACGTTTTCAAACTTTAAACCATTAGGATGTTCTATCAGCCCAATCATAACGTTGGTTTTACCGCAATTTGATGGACCAACAACTAGACATCGAATAGATGAAGGCAGAAGAACACTATGTTTTTCTTTTAGCTAAGGATTGCACGCCAATGTCATTATTGTTTATGGTTAAAGGTGTTGATTGTTTCACAACACGCATGTTTGCAAGTACTAAATTCGATTTGTAAAAAAAGTGGAATTATATATATATATATATATAAGAAACGGCGAGTATATAAAGAATCATTAATTCATAATATTTTATTTATTTACTGCACAGCTTGAGAGGATAGTTGTCCGCTAATGATTACATATAATAATAATTCTAAAACTACTGGGAACGGACTATTAAATACTGTAATTAACAATTTACCATTTGAAGCGCATATTCCGGGTTACAAATTTTGCGGTCCGGGTACAAAACTATTCGAACGGTTAGCTCGGGGAGACAAGGGAATAAACAAGTTAGACGAGGCTTGTAAGGAGCACGATACTGCATACACCAAAGAAAAGGATCTATCTAAACGTCATCAAGCAGATTCGAAGTTAGCTCAGTTAGCTACAGAAAGACTAAATTCTGGTGACTCGTACTTTAAGTGAAAAAGTAGCAGCATTTGGAGTAGCTACCGCAATGAAAGCTAAAGTAAAGCTTGGTATGGGTGCCTGTGCATCACTGAGAACAAAAAATATCAATAAAATAAGAAAACTGATAAAGAAACGTAAAATAAGAAGTACGCTAGGTATTAAAAGTATTATCAAACAAGCACGTACAGCTTTAAAAAAGACTAAAGGATCTACTATTATGGATGCAATCAACATAGCAATTAAGGCCGCCAATACAGCAAAACAAAAGAAGCATATTAAATCAGCTCGTATTATATCAATTCCTAAAACAGGAGGTTTTCTACCACTAATACCAATTTTTGCAGGCCTAAGCGCTCTTGGTACTCTTACTGGAGATGCAGCTGCTGTTGCAAAAGCAGTTTCAGATACTAAAATAGCTAAGGAACAACTAGCGGAAAAACAACGTCATAACAAGGCAATGGAGGACATTGCAGTCGGAAACGGCATGTACATCAAACCTTATAAAAAGGTTTTGGTCTTTTTAGCCCCTGCAAAACCTCAAAGGAACGCAACTTGATTTTACCTAATCGAGCACTAAGCAATGTAGAATTAATAAAGTTTGTTAAGCAATTAGAAGTACCATATTTTCGTGGAGTGTTCATGAGAAACAATCTTCCCAAGAAAGTTAATTTAAAAGAATGTGGTATAATTAATTTAGATGGAATAGAAGGTTTAGGCACGCATTGGACCTCTTACAAAAAGTACGGTAGTAGCGCTATTTACTATGACAGCTACGGAAACCTGCGACCGCCAACAGAGTTGATAAGTTATTTGAATAGCGGGGGTAAATGTAAAATTCTTTATAACATTAACCAAGAACAATCGTACGGTACTGTGTTTTGCTGTCATTTATGCTTACAATTTCTAAGTAGTGCATAGAACTGCGTACGAAGTTGTTATGTCGTACACTTTTACTCTAACGGGAAACACTTCAGTTTTAACAAGCAATTTTAATCCGCCTATAAACTTGGATAATGATTCGGAGTACGTATTAGGATTAACAAATTTTGAGTCTTATAACACAATTCCAAACATAGAAAAAGGAATAAATAATAAATTTTATTATGGATCTAACGGAGAATTTATAGAAATACCTGAAGGTGCTTATGAGATTAGAGAAATTAATAAATATCTTCAAAAAGCTTTAGGTGATAAAAGATGGCGTGGTCGTATGGATCAATCACGAAGCGCTAGAAAGACGCCAGTGTATATAGAAATTACAGCTGACACTTAAATGTAGTATTAAATGTAGTCTAGATGTGGATTTTACCAAAAAGGATTCAATTGGTTCTCTACTTGGTTTCAATCCGCGAAAATTGCTAGCATTTGTCACGCATCAAGCAGACTACGCGATCAACATTTGTAAAGTGAATGCAGTTTTAATCGATTGTAATATTGCAAGTGGATCCTATTTAAATAGTAAACCAGCCCATGTAATATACGAATTTTTTCCTCAAGTACCTGCAGGTTTTAAAATTGTCGAGTGTCCACCTACGATTATATATCTACCAATCAGGTCACGTATAATAAATGAAATAATAGTTAAAGTGTTAGATCAAGATGGAAATTTAGTTAATTTCAGAGGAGAACTGCTAACTGTAAGGTTGCATTTAAAAAAAATCTGCAATAGCCATGGGTATTAAGTATAATGCACGCAACATGTCAAGAATTGATATAAATGCTGGAAATTTTAAAGCAATCGACACTCGATTGATTGTTTCAAGACCGCTAACAACACAAAACCGGCAGTTTCTACAATCGTTAGGACTGCATTTAATTAAAAAGTAGAATGAATAGTGAAATACTGAACGTGCGTGAAAAGTTTACTTCGACAATGCAATTGTTAATATTGAAAACATACTCATCAACCTTATGCTAACACATCTTTAAACAATAATGATGAAATTCGAATCCCTATACAACAACAAGATGTATACACCTTACCATCAAAGAGCATGCTGTACATAGAAGGCAAATTAATTAAAACAGATGGAACACCGTCTCAGACAGCAAAGTTTGTAAATAATGGAATTTTGCTGCTTTTTCATGAAATTAGATATGAGATTGGTGGTATCATTGTAGATCGTGTTCGGAATCCTGGATTAACGTCTATAATGAAGGGATATGTTTCATATAATAGCAATCAAAGTAAACATTTACAAAACGCTGGGTGGTTTCCTATGGATGATTCACAAATAGTTCATGCTAATGGGAATTTTAATGTTGCAATAAACCTTTCAATGGTTCTCGGATTATGCGAAGATTTTAAAAAAATTATTTTAAACCTCCGTCATGAGTTAGTCTTACTACGTTCTAGTTTTGATACTAATGCTATAATTAATCCTACACCCGATGAAGAAATAAAAGTTGTTTTAAACAAAGTTTTATGGAAAATGCCGCATGTAGCCGTTGATGATACTCAACGAATTAATTTAATAGAATGCGTTGCACAAAATCAGGATTTGCATATTCCGTTTAGAGGATGGGAGTTGCATGAATATCAACTTCTACAAGAAACTAAACGTCATACATGGAACATTAAAACAACAACACAATTAGAAAAATCAAGATTTGTGATTGTTGGTTTCCAAACCAACCGAAAAATAGATACATGAGCAACTACAGTCGTTTTGATCATTGCTATTTAACCAACATGAAACTATATTTAAATTCAGAAATTTTCCCGTACGATAACTTAAATTTGAGGTTCGAGAATAAACAGACTGCGTTGTTATATGAGATGTATGCTCAGTTTCAGCGATCATACTACGAAAAGGAAAATGAGCCACTTTTTAATCCTGAAGATTTACGAAGTATTGCACCATTAGTAGTCCTAGATTGTTCTAGACAAAACGAAGCGTTAAAATCTGGTACTGTCGATATTAGATTAGAATTTGAAACTAGCAGAAACGTTTTGCCAAATACATTTTGTCATTGCCTTATACTTCATGATAAGATAGTCAAATACAATCCACTCTCAAACAGCATAAGAATATTATAATTACTTTATTATTATTATTACTGTACCTTTACAAATTATGAAAAAAACATTAAATCATTTAGCAATCACAGTCTATTTATTAATATTTTTACATGTTTTTACAATATCTTTAACATGTTTAAATTATTAAGTGATTTAGTAAACAGCCATAAACATTGACAATTTTAAATAAAAGTTTTGTTATACATTTCTCAAATAAACTAACTGGTATGTTAGTAACAAACTGGATTTTTTTAAACAGAACGGTTACTACTACTACTATATATAGTTCAAAACTCGGGCAGATTGAAAGGTATCCTATTTTTAGATACATCCAAAAACGAAAATCGGTGTACTTGTGCAGGTATAAACATAACACTGAAGTTTTATAACTAAAAAATATTATATGTTAATCTAGATAAAATAAATTGCATTCTTTATTTGAGCCAGTGGTTGAAGCTTTACAAGTCATCTCTGTATGTATAGTTATACCCCCAAGGTTTAGTATCAGTGGTTAAGGTACTAAGAATTCTTTTATCATCACTTGGATTAAGAACAATTTTGTTTTGTTTAATAGTACAGACATCATGTTTGACTGATCTAATTAAACATTGCTGTTTCTGTACAGTCTGTTTATAAAACAAAGCATTCTTATAATCATCAAAAGAAATTTGCTTATTACTTGCTAAGGAAGATCCCTTTGAATTTTTTATTATCCTATCCTGAACTCTATAAGTGTACATTTTAGATCTAAGTCCTACAAACTCTAGCATGATGTCACCATTGTTTTCATCTTTCATAATACCAGGAACTTTTTTATTTGATAATGGAATATGATATTTGTTATGAGGGTCGTAATCGGAAGTATCAAATCTATGAATATCTTGTTTGATATAAGAGTAAATATCGTCAACGCTGAACTCGTATATCAAACTATCCGTATCTGTGTACAGCAGCTTTGCTTTGTTAGCAAATTGCGATTTTATATAACTATAGTGAAATTCATATAAATAGGTTTTTGAAATATCTAGAATAGAGAAACCTACATAAATGGGTTTGTTTAAGTAAACCTCTAATTTATTCATTTCTATTAAGACTAGATCTTTGTCTAACACAGTGCAACTATGAAAATTAGGCTTCGCTATGTAACTACGAGCTCCAAACCGTCCTTCCCATTTGGTCACTAATTTCACATCTTTCCTTTTCCGTACGTTTTCCATCATCTTTCCATAAACCGAATTTATCATATTTTTATAAAAGCATATATCGAAACTGTTTTTTGACTGTTGTCTTAATTTCGTATTCAAATCAATGTATTCTTTTAACCAAGGAGCTTGTTTAAACCGAAGAACCTTATGAATCTTTTTCAGTTCTAAACATTAAATACATTTTTAAATTCTTGTAGTGAATAATATAGTTGAGTTTTGGATATAAAGTTGTAAGTAATTTCTTTAAGTTTAATTTATTAGAAGGTACTGGTGGTATCATATGTTCAGGCGCTAAAGGTAAGTCACTGTGAATTTCATGTAAAGATACTGGATAGTGTAAATCGCATTCAAAAATATATCCTACATCAGAATCATCGGGAATATTAAGTATGTCTAAACGTACTATATCTGGACTGGTACCATCTAAAAATTCAAATTCTCCATATGGAAGATATTCAGACATTGCAGCCCCATATAAATTATTAACATCAAAATACATTAAATATTTAGAATCGAAATTTGGATCATAATCTGCATTCATATATATGTTATTTGCTTTAGCATATCTATTCGAACATTGAGAAACACCGCCACGAATTTCCCGTTCTAAAAACATTATTTTTTCAATATCAGTAAGCAGCTAGAGTTTAACGTTCGTCGTTTTAACATCGCATCTAGAGCTAAACCAGGAGCCGTAAAGTAGTGAAGCGGATCTAACTTATACGTGAACATACAAGTTTTTCTAAAGTTTTCAAATATATCAGTCGAGAGCAGTACATCTGTTTTAAATATAGGTCTGAATAGTCCCTAGTGTTTTTATATTAAATGTTTGCCAAACGTGTTTAGCATGATTGTAGTCTTCATCTGAGATTTCTTCATTGCGCAAACGATTAAAGAATGCTGTTTTACAGGGTAAATCGGTTTCATTGAGCCTATCCCAAGAGTTAATGTAATCATAGGAAATATACCTTTACGCGTAAATAACTGAAACTCATTATCGGTGTTTCAAGTTTCCCTGGTGATGGATTTTTTATTATCATCTAAGTATGAAGCTAATTTTTCGATGCTAGATGCCATAAACCTGAATGAATCGATAAATCTAAAAGTAACTTTCGTACCATTTACATATTTTGTAAAAGATATGTATTTTTCCTTATTTATTGGTAGAATACTTAACAAACCTGAAAACCCTAACGCAATTTTTTTAATAATGAAATGCGAATCGTAGCCTGATAAGTTATGAAAAACTACCGGTATCATATAAAAATTATGATAATTGATGTTGCAATCTTGATGAGCCGCTCCACGAAATTCACCTGTAAAGTGACAGTGATCGCGAACTCTAATATCATCTATACTAAAAGGTTTATTGCAAATGTGACAGTGAAGGGCAAATTTAAATGCTAACTTTTGTTCTTCTGTTAAAGGATTCATAGGTTTTGGGTTACAGAAAATTTTATTAGTCGTTTCTGAAATCAGTTTCAATTGAGCAACAAACCATTCTATACAATCATTTCCGCGATACAATTGAAATTTGGAATATTTATTATCATGTGAGCATTTCAAATAATACGCTACACTAAAGGGTATATGCCTTTGGTAAGAGACTGTGTTTAGTATTACCTCCGACTCATTGCATGGCTCTAATATACATTCGAGATCTGCATAAACTACAAATGATACTTTTTCTTGATAGTGGAAATGTTTAAACGTTAGATACTTTTCGGATTCTTCGGGTAATCTTATTGAGCAAGTATTCTGTTTTTCGCAATAATTCGAATGACGCTTAAGTAATGCTGCTGTACTAAAATTATTTAAACATCTATAACAAAAAAATTTTCTATGTTCATGTGAAGACAACTGTTTTGCAAATAATTTTGACATATCCTTAATCCAAGTAAAATGAAAATGATTCTCATCAGCATTTGTCGGACGAGAATATTGTAAGGAATCATTATTTAAAACTAACAGATTAATAGGTTCAATTTTTTTAAAATTTTCACTTAAACAAAATGGTAGTATTTTAGTATTTTCTATACAATATAGGTTAATTGCGAGATTGTTAAGCTTCTCAATTTTTTTTATGTCTTTTAATGCGATTGGAAACTGAATTGAATTGTAGCGTAATACTGTATCAAAATGTGGATAGCTAGATATTCTCTGACTATTTTGTTTAGCAGGATATAAAGCGGAAACCAAGCTCCAAAGAATGCAATGTTGATCGTTATTTATTACATTTACCACAGCTTTTTCTTTTTATAAAGTCCGGAACCGGTACAAACGTTGAACACCCTCCTTTAAGTGGATCATGATTGTTTATATTTACTTTCAAGTGTAAAACTTCTTGGATTGCCCAACCAGAATCTTTCTCGCAAAATTCTTCTAATCGCTTCGAAATCTTGTTCAATACGTTCTCCTTATACCACAGCTTGAGATTGGTATTTATATCGATGTGACGATTTGCAGTAGGAAACGTTTTCAAATCTATTTCACCAGTTGTAGGCTTAACAAAGTTAGCGGCAAATATTACATTAACTTTCAACATTGACTTTTTTAAGCAAGCAACAATCTTGCGTTTAAAACTAGCGAACGCCTTGTCTAAGAACACTAGAGGATCTCTATAATTTAAATTGGTAATAAGTCCCGTAATTATTCGACTTCCAAAACATGATTGTACATCATGCCAAATCAAATTTTTTCGAGTATGACCTCTAGTAAGCGTTGCATCAACACCTTTACCACGATATTCCAAAGTACGTTTCAAGTGCCTCAATCGTACAAGGTAGCTTTTAAGATTTGCTAAATTAGATTCCAGCCTACTAGGATTTTCTTGTTGATTGTCTTCGTATACCTTATTTTTAATAGCAAGCTTCAATATACTAATATTTGCTTTGATAATTAAAATGTGTTTCGTTATTTCATTCACTGATTTAATTAGATTCACGCATTTTACAGTTAATCTCAAAATTGAGCTACTAATCTCGGATACGGTTTCAGCATTCATGATTCTATATAAAATCAAAATACACTACTTAATAATACAAGTATTTTCTCTATTTATTATTTATATAAAATATCATCTGACGTAAGCAAAACAACTGCAAAAGGTTCATTCATCTGAGTTTACGGAAAACGCGTAAGCAAAACAACTGTAAAAGAAAATAGCATACAAATCGAAATAATTGCATAACGAATTGCTTGAATGCAATTGTTAAAAATCGCCTTTATTTACGTTTTTTATTCAAGACGATTTTCAAGCTTGAGTTGTGCATGCGGTCTAAAATTGCAGAGTTGCTTTCAGTACGTGTCTATAACAAATAATTCGCTATGCAAGCGTTTCCAATATTTACATACTGAAATGCAACTCTCAGCAAAACAACTGCAAAAGGAATGCATTCAACATCATTTTCATTTCCGTATGCGTTTACTACAAAAATGTTTTTATACGACCTTTGATTTATTATGTGTACAGAAAATACATTATCATTACAGCGCTATTTTTATGATTACATTGAATTATTTTTAAATAAAAACAAAGCAAATTTGAAAAAAAAAATGTCTCAGATTAAACCGTCTTGTTTAATAATGTACACGCACTCATGGTTTTTAAAAAACCCAGTATTAAAAAAACATTCTGCAGTTTTATTATATAACAGTACCTTTAAAGAATTTTCACACAATTTACCCATATATATGCATGTAAATTGTGTTAGCGGTAATCTAAAAAACTTATTCTATAAATATTACTACTTAAAGGGATTTATTTGCATTGCATTATTTTTAAACGAAAAATTAATCTGAAGAAAAATACCATAATTTACACGCACTCATGGTTTTTTTTTAAAACCCGTTATTAAGAAAAAACATTTTCCAGTGTGTGAATTTTTGTTAATTTTTTTATGGAAAATAAATTATGCTAGCAGTAATATAAAACGAAATTAATCTAATTTAGGTTTTTATTATGCGCCTTCTTGCAATTTTCTGTTTTCAGTCAATGAATGTAATTCATTATTTCTGCTGAGCAGTACCTTTAAAAAAAAATTCTTATACAGCATATAAATTATGTCAGCGGTAATCTAAACGAAATTAATCTAATTTAGGTTTTTATTATGTGCATTCATTGCAATTTCTTTTTCAGACAATGAATCTAATTCATTATTTCTGCTGAGCAGTACCTTTAAAAAAATTTCTTATACAGCATAAGTTATGTCAGCGGTAATCTAAAACGAAATTAATTAATTTAGGGTTTTATTATGTGCATTCATTTCAATTTCTTTTTCAGACAATGAAACTAATTCATTATTTCTGCTGAGGTATAATTATATTCGCTTACATACTGTTTTGTTCATTAGAATAGATTACAGAGCTGAATTTTTTTCAGAAAACGATGCAAATTTTTAATTTTTTCTAACAGATCAGTTTATTATTTAATATAAATACTTCACGTAGATTTTTACCAACAGTATTCAATCAGATCTCTTGTATAATTATTAGTGTTTAGGCTTATTTACCCTATTTACACGTTTTACCTTAAGCTTATAGATATTAATTAATGTCGCTTATCCTTTAACCTAACAGTACTTAACCCCTTCCTATAATCCGGTTTTATCCACTACCTACCTACAAGAAAAGGGACTAAATGGTGAGAAAGGACAGAAATTTCAGTGCTTCGAAAGTCGTAGCAAGCGTCACATGTACGCAATATGTTGTCGTGGTTATTTTGCAGTAATTAGTGCCGTACAATCGGTTCGTGTGCTAATTAACATTATATGTTGTCGTGGTTATTTTGCAGTAATTAGTGCCGTACAATCGGTTCGTGTGCTAATTAACATTACTACAGTCCGCAATCAATTAATAGTTTCGTTACATTGATCGACCGGCGTTGAATCAAGATCGCAGTCATTAAAGGTAGGTGAATTCCATATCATTGGTTCATCCCTTTATCCCTTCAATTAGTTACTATTACTAGCAACTTTTAAAAAAAAATGAGTAACTTGTCATCAATCAAAAATTGTAATAATACCAACGTAAAAGTTCTAGAGCAATTTATATTACATTCTGACGAAGACGTGATTAAAGAAGTTTTTGGCTGTTCTTCGCCTCAATTCAACACTGTTGCTATTTTTGATAGTGACGTAATAGATATATCACGGTAAGTGCTTTTTTCACATTTATACATGTGTTTTTAAAACAGTACTAATTTATAAGTTACATTAGATCAAAAAACCATTCTGGAAATTCTGAGGCTATCGTAGGATCGATGACACACTCTGGTCCTCTCAGAAACATCAGGTAGTATACAAAAGAAAAGGTGAACCTACAATAATCTTTATGTTATGCTCACAGATCAGGCAAAACATGTCGACTATGAAAAGTTATGTACAGAATCTAATATGGCTGTTTGCTGTGAAGATGACAAATCCTACGAAGATGACGCATTTAAAAACGCATTTAAACGCATTTAACGCATTTAAAAAGCGTGGAGAGAAGCTACTGCGTCGTATAGATTTGGAACTAGAAATAATAAAGCAAAAAAGAGAGGAACCAACAGCGAGGGAGCAGCAGATACTTCAAAAACGGGAGTTAATAAATACTTTTTCATTTATAAATAGTTAGATCAAAATATTCAACAATTTGTAAAATAAAAAAGTATTTTATAAAAGTTTCTCTTTGAAACAAGACTTTCTAAACAAGGTAGTAAACTCAAAGTAAAACGCACATAAATCAGAACCCACTTTAATTTGATACATCATTCTTTATACAATCGACTTAGATGTGTTATAATAATAAACTAATTTCTTAAATTAGTGACATATTATTATGAAAATTCTATGTTGACAGTTAGACCGATCGATTCCTTACTAGTTATGTATACGTGTTTGTTCGAGCCAATACTTTCATTTAATTGTTTCACTCCATGTGCTTGAAGGTATTCAAAATATCTCAATGGCAATATACTCTTGAACTCTTCTGTTTCCACTAATACTCTTTCTCCATATTTTGTCTTGATTGTTTCCACTTTTAAAACTTCAAACCTCTTATTCACTACAAGATCTTTTGAATTTACATAAGGTTTGCGATATGTGGTTTTATTAAGAGTATTAAAATCCATATTGCTTTTCTTTGACTAATTAAATTAATATTAGAAGCAATCTCCTTATATAGCAGATTACCACCATCTGCGTACTTTGCCAACCCACTTTTCAACATATCACAAGAGTGAACTCATTTTGAATTAAAACCGGCCCATGTGTATTTGCAGCCTCTAAACATAAATCAGAATCCACTTTAATTAAAACACAATGACTTGAATGCGATATTTTATTTGCATCTGTCATACTGTCTCGCTAGAAAACCAAATTCAAAACATCTACACACATTTTCTCTGCACTTACATTTTTCAACATATGTGTGTTACATTGAAAGTAATATAAAGCCGATCCTAATTCAAAACGTGCCCACAAGTATTTTACATTTGAAAAGAATTCAGGTTTTCACATTTTACATTAAAAGTATATAACGCCGATCCTAATTCAAAACGGTGCACGTGTAACTTCTCGCTAGAAAACCGAATTCAAAACAGCTACACACATTCTTCTCTGCACTTACATTTTTTTTTTCAACATATGTGTGTGTTTCATTGAAAGTAATATAAAGCCGATCCTAATTCAAAACGCGCCCACAAGTATTTTACATTGAAAGTATAGAAGAATTCATGTTTTCACAACTATTTTACATTCAAATGTTTTCACAACTATTTTACATTGAAATTATATAGGGCCGATCCTAATTCAAAACGTGACAGACGTATTTTACACATGGAAAATACGTCTGTCGCGTTTTGAATTAGGACCGGCCTTATTTACCTACTTACGTTGATAACTTTGAGTTTCTTCTTCTTTTTTTTTAGTGTCGAGTTAATCTTGGACTGTTGGCAGAGAAGTTGGTGTGCAATGTAGTGCAGTGTAGTGCTGTAGAGGTGGGGATATTGGTGTGAAGGGATAATTATTTTTGGGCGAGGGGTTTTGTAATAACAACTTTATTTAGAAAATGGTCAAATGGGAGGGGATAGTTAGTTGAGAGGAAACTGATACTAGGTAGTGGGGTAAAAGGATCAAGTTATATTGTGTGTTTTATGTGGGTTTGGTGAGGAATGGAGTTGGGACATAAGTATATTAAGTGGTGGGGGGGTTTCAGTAATGTTTTGGGTCGAGCAGGGACAATAAGGAGTGGGGATTAGTTGGAAGGAGTGTAGTTTTTGGCGGAATTTGCTGTGTTCGGTCAGGAATTGAATAGTGGATCGGTTGGAGTAGGGGATATGTTCAGGAATGTTTGTTATATCTGGGAAAATGTCGTGTGTATGTCTACCTGTGACTTCGTTGTTCCATTGGTCTTGCCAACTGTGCATTAGAGATTTAGACATTAGGTTTTTAGGTATGTCTTAGTCATTGTTTCGTATTCTGTGGGTTGTAAATTGCTGTCATGTAATTGTATTGGTCTTCTTTTCTTTAAATTTCAAAGTTGAAATTTGAAGTGTAGTAGGATGTTTAGGGGTGGTTGTTTCAGAATTATGTATAGTACTGAGGTGGGGTTGTTCTAAAAGCTCTTGTGGAAAATAGTAAGAAAGGTCTTATGATTGGATTAAAATTTTTGCGGGAATGAGGTGTTATTAGGGGGTACCAGCAGTCTATTGCATAACTTATGTTGTAGGATTAGTTTACGGGTGGGGCGAGTCAGTTCAGTAGATTTTGGTCGGGAATGGTGTATGTTGTTAAGGATTGATTTGGTTTTGGATCGGAGATATGATAGATGTGCATGCATTTTAAGTTTTGTTTCGATTTGGATTTCAAAGTATGTGGTAGGATAAGGTTAAAGGTCTGTTAAATATGTGGATAGTGGGGATGCGTTGAAAATGTCCTTTAAGTAATAGGATTTTGGATTTAGCGGGTTTTAGGGGTTGTTTATTTAGTAAGAACCAGGATTCTGCTTTTTGATCAGGAGGCAGGCAGTATTTTCTATGGATTTGCGGGAATTCCCACGTATGAGGTAGGTTAGATCATCAGCATAGGCAAACGTAGAAATATTAGGGATGTTAAGGTCTAGAATGGGGTTAATAGAAAGGTTCCGCAGTATGGGTGAGAAGATTGATTTTTGCGGACAGCCCTGGGATAGGGGTTTGGTGATTGAAAAGTAGTTGGAGTTTAGGTTTGCAGAATGTGAATGTAGGTAAGATTTTACGATTTTGTATATATTTTGAGAAAAGTTGGGTTTTTTAATTTGTGAGAGGACATTGAGTCACCATAGGAGATCAAAAACGGATTGGAAGTTAAGGAAAATTGCTACTACATATTTGGAGGAAGATGTCTGGACGGTGATGCTTAGGGAACGGATGGTGTCATTGGTACTATGTCCGGGACAGAATCCATGTTGATTTTCAGAGAGGAGGAAGTGTTTATCTATATGGGAGTTTATTTTCTGGATAAGGATATGTTCTAGGAATTTACCAATTGTGGGGAAAAGTGCTATGGGGCGGTAGAGGTTTTTGAGTTTTAATATGAGGATAATAAGAGCTTTTCTAAGGATGTTCGGAAAATACCGGATTTAAGACATTTACGGGTAAGTTCGATTATGGAATCTTTAATGGAATAATCTGCTTTGTATTGTAAATATGTAATATTAATTGTATTTCATGTTACTAAAGTTAGTAAAAGGTCTCCTATATTTGGAATGATAATGATATGAACATGCCTGTTGGTCCTTCCGCAGTTATTTATTGCATAATTCTAACGCTTTCTTAAAATAACATAATCATGCTACGAAAATTTACTGTTATAATTATTATGCTTATACTGTTTGTAGTTTCAAAATAAGCTATATTCCGTTTCAATTTGTATTTAATAGAAATATAGCAAGGCTTTTGTGGGTTTCAAGTTGATTACCCCTAATAAAAGTGCACTTTGATTGAAATGTCTTGCTCATCAGAAATCATAATTTGCAGGGTGCATCAATATAAAATTTTGTCCGCTTGAGATTAATTTTCCTTTTTTAAATTTGGTTTTTAGTTAACGTAACGTCAAGACGTTACAACTGACCACGTTCCTTTTATCTCCAGGTATAGTTATAAAACAACCACTAAAATGCTATAAATCTAACACCACTAACAGACACATAGCTTCGTAAAATGGTTAAATATTGCTGACGCACAAAGGTAGGTAAAAGTTAATATTTGACATATTGGACAAATTATGGAATAAGAATCGTATTTAAAAGGTTTGGAAATACTTTTCCTTAGACTTGAAATACTTATTTTCAATATCTTGTATTCCAAAAATGTAATATAGTCTACTCTGTAAAGGAAACTTTTTGTTTATTATTGGAAACAATTTACTAATGCTCCTAATCGTGCTATTGCTACATGATGTGGTTCTTCTCATCCCATCGCCATTTGCTTCGTTCGTACCTTGTGGCACTGGGACACGGTAAGCGTTTTCATCACTTCTTGCAATGTTACATAGAACGAAGCAGCACTTAATTACTTGATACGAAAAGATAGGATTTAATCGTAGATTATTATGGCAAGGAACTTTTATTTAAGATTCCTAAATATTTTCAACAATTTACCTGTATACTTATGAGCACGGTTAAACTTAATAACTGCTGAATTAGTTGGAAGAATCTGCCACTCTTTCAGTGGATTCGAACAGTCGCCTAATAGAACACATCCGGAATTTGCCTTCGACCATTTGCAAAGCGAGTGAACAATGCAATGTTCTTGCATAAACGGTCATCGCTCAGGTACTTGGTCACCGTGCACTGTGATAGAAAACTGGCAATTAATCAATATACAGCCATAACACCTATAAAATGGTTTTCATGTCTATTTACGTACTTGGTGTTCATTGTGAATTGGAGCATCTATCCACATAACCTCTAACCAATGGCATTTCTGCTAACACGAAAAATTTGATAGCAACGCCATATTCGTTATTTGACCATTCAACCTCAAATTTAGTATCATTTACAGCTTTTACAATAGCGTACAGTACTCTAGAAACCCCGTGGTACTGATTCCCATTTTACAACCAAATCTGCACTGCACACAACTGAACTCCTTTTTCTTGTTACAAACATACATCCATATCCTATGTTTCCAAGAAGTGATTCCATTGTACAAGAGGCTCATGTGTGAGTATTGTCGCACACGTTAAAGATCTCTACCTATCTTGGAACAGTAAGGGTTCAGCAAAATTCAAAATACTCCAGGTAAAAAAAAATTCAGTTCCTGGCCAATGCAGTACGTTCGGTAAAGCGTTGGAAAATCAAATGTAATGTCTCTCGTTGAAATCATACACACTGACAAAATCTACATATGTTCGGAGCCTAAGAATTTGACGTCTTGTTGCACAAGTAATTCGTCATACGAGGAAGAGTTCCGTATAGTTAAAAAAATAATCTTGTAGTGTTTGACGTTACCATAAACTGTTCAACTGTAATTATAATAATTTTGAACTAAGATGGACTAAAAATTACAAGTTGAAACATTGAATCCGGGGTGGTTTCCAAAGAAAACGCAACTCACCTCTACATTCACAAAGGCCACGAAAAAGCTGTAAAATAATCCGTTTAAAATAACGACCTTTGAAATCTTCTAGACTAACTTGGAACTCTAACTTCTGCGGTTATTTTAAAAGACTATCGGGAAGGATTAACGGATAATGCCAAGGCGTCACTACTTTGTTAATTAATATTTCTAACGAGAAAGCACTAATAGGAAAAAGTAGAAACCACTTAGTGTACAAACGCATCTGAGCACAAAAGCACTTGTCGCATACCTAACCTTGTACCTGCAAGAAAATGTTAAATATTTAAATCACAAGGGGTCGCTATTTGCGTCTTTAAATAACACATCAAAAATATGAAAATGTACCTCTGTCCGCAGCTGTGCTGGACCTAAACTTTATATACCATCTTGTTCTGTAAATACGGTTAAAACTGAAATGACATTTTCATGCTGGATTCAATACCCTTTAGATAAAATTTTATGACTGATAATTCTCACTCATGAATACTTCGTGTGGTTTAACACGCCAATAATGCGTGTTAATACAAGAATATTTTTATTTATTATAACTGATATATTATCGTAACAATTATTAGTTGATATTTACTAAGTTCAAACTTGGTGCTATTTCAATTAATACTTATAAGCTGATCTTTAAAATACAGAATCGTCTCTAATTAAATTTTGGGCATTTAATAAACTTTATTTACATTATTCCTCAATATCGTAGATAGCAGATTTGATATCTTCGATTTACACCAGTAACTGATTTTATATTAATATAGTACATAAAATTTACGTAATCAATAGTTAGTCAAGTTAAATGTTTATATAATTCTTATTGAAAATTTATTCACACTTCAAGTTCTAGTAAGTTTGAATCTCTAACTAAACTATTCCTTTTGTTTCTTGATGAAATTTTTGTACTCAAATAACCTTCAAAAGTAAAATCGCGGGGCCTGAACATCAGGAAAGAAATTAACTATTAAGACTCACCATCTGTTTTCTTACGTTACGGAATGTAGCAAACACTTGAAGTACGGACACACCATATAACAGCCGTATTCCATTAGGCTCTCTTAGCATCAATTTCGGATTTTCACAGTAGGGGTGTAACAAGTTTTCTAACTGATGCTAACTAGCGACATTGACGAACAGTTCTCAAAATATGGGGTAGGAATCTTCTATCGGAATCAGCACCAGGTTACGCTTTCACATAAGTGCCGTAAAAGAAATCTTCATACGATAGACCATCAGTTACACTTGAGACATATTTTTAAATGTGTCTTCCTCTTGCAAAAATTTACCACATTATTAACCGTATCGCTAACAATGCCAATATAAACAATTTAAATGTAACCTTTGTTATTACATTATAGAATTTAACATAGTTTAAATTAATTTAATATAATTGGGCATTGATTAATATCACTCAAGTTCTTTCTATATAAACTGTAATTATAGAGGCTACAAACTCAATGCGATTCTCCAATCGCCAGAGCTTGAAGTCGGGAACGACATGCTTTCTCTACGAGAGATAAAAATCCACTCGCTGGTTTTGAACGTTGCAGATGGGTGTCGCATAGCGAAACAAACAACATTAGACGTGACCTTGTATCGAAAACTACACGGTTTCTGAAGTAGCTTTATTCAAACTTGAACAAAAATCAATCGTAAATTGAAAGTTTTACAAAAGTGAAACTTTGTTTATGAGGGACAAAATTAGACTGAGTACTTTACAATTGTATAGCATTAAATATTTTTTAAAAACGAACATTTATGGAACAAAAAATGATTTTGTATCAAAAGTATTCAGTTATAGGGGTTCTGGAAAATGAACACGCTTCAATCTGCCCGTCTAAAATAATAGCGCAAGAAAGTTACCCACCTTTGGTGGAAGGTGAAAATTCCTTAGTAGTTTCTTCTTTTAACAAGATCTCAAGTGTGAAACTGTAAAAGTTACTAGTGAACAGTTAAAATTTCCTAGTTATAAGTCTCGTGGCATTAGGTTTATGAAACACTTGTAACTTATATTTTTATAGAGATTTGTAGAATATTGCTTGTGAATATGTAACTTTTGGCTTTAGTGAATGGGTCTCTGTAGGCTACAGTGTAACGTGTACAATAAAACTCCAGTGGCTTTGCAGTTAATAAAGAAAGCGTGAAGATTTTAATTCTTTTACATAGGAAATGAAGTGAACGAACGAAATTTATTTAATTCGACAAGACATAAAACGTCGCATGTCCTCAATAACTGACCGCGTTAAACGATACCATAGGGGGTTAAAACCGCCTTGGTTGGATATAATAACTTAATACTTCTGAGTTACTTTTAATAAATAATGAACAGCTGCCGTTTGTTATTTTAGAATCTTTAGTTTATTGCTTAGTAACAGGGAATTGTATGAGAAACCACAAAATCAACATTAATCATAAGATCCATTTATATTTAAGCAATGCATCAATTATGTTATTGATATCAAAGTATAGAGACGCCAGTTATATTCACTATATTCTGTACTTCATTATGTCTATAATATCAAAAAGGCAGTAGTGTCTTATACAACCATGTTCGTATAATTTATGAGTCAAAATTAACTCTTTTGCTTGACATTAGCAACCAACAATAAAAGCTTAATTCACTACTGAGGGTAGATCTTGATGATATTTTGATGTGCCGCAAGAAGTGCTATAAAAAGTAAATGTAGGAATAGATAACAGGCGTTGCTATGAATATTTCAGATATTGTCGGTAACATAACGTCGGTTCTGATACTAATGAACAATTCATGTGAACCAATCTGAAAGCGAATATTCTGTAATGCTCCAACCATCATATAAGAATTTGTATTCGTAACACATCTTGTAGCAATCACTTGATGCCTAGCCCACGAACGTTCTCGACTACATCGTTATTTAAGTGGTAATCATGTAGTCAAGCCATTTGTACTCAATTTAAACTCCTATAAGGCTTGTTTCCAATTACCATTACCCTCAATGTTACGAACACCAAACTAGTTTTGAAAGTATTTCCGGAGCTACGCATGTGATCAGCAGGTATAGCTAATAGAAAGCCGTAAATACCTGAACTTGTATAACAAATTGCGGAAGTTGTAGGCTTGTGTAATATGTTTAAAGAAGCGAACTACGCTGAATAACTTATATTAACCCCAAAGCCGTCAAACTCGTGAGGTAAGTTTATGTAATATTAATCTGCAGTAATACATGATTAAATTTGAAAACCTGGATGTTTACACATCACTAAATAACTTTACTTCTTCTATTTCATTTCTTACATAGTGCACCTTATAATAGTTTATATATCACGGATCAGTAACGTGAAGCATGTTACTCCAAAGTTGTGTTACTTGTGGAAACGGCGTTGCTTTATGATTATATTGTTGAAACTAATTTATCCCAAGTTAGAGCGAAGCCGTTACAATGTATACAAAATAAGTTGACTGAGCTGAAGTGCTGTGGGAAAAGTTCCTAAGAAAAAAGAATAATGTGGCTGTATACAATTAGCAAAAGAAAACTACCTTATAGTACAATTGCAAATCAGCTACAATTATGGTTTACCTACTTGCAATGAAAAGCTTAGGTTTCTAATGTCACTGTTTATACGACTCCAAGCACCAATTGTCTAGGCAACCTAAACCTTGCCTGCGAGTTGCGTTTCGGGCCTTGGGAGCAGTGTTTTTAAAAACTTCTTTCAAAACTTGGTAAAAATTTATTTGGTTTTAACAGATATTAATATGGAATTTTGACAAACTTGATTAAAAATACTCTAAGTCCAAAATTAATTAATAATTGAACTAATATGAGTGAGTAAGTAACCTAAGCATACTGTATTGTTAAAGCTGACATACTTCAGACTGACTGACTTGGGGCTCCCGGGGTATTTATGTTGTCCCTGCCCCTCACATGTCTGTGGAAATTTGGCGAGCGCATGTGTGCTTATTTCTTAATTCTATTCATTATACAGTGTGACAATCTTAATTTCTAAGTAATCACAGTTCTCAACCGTCTGTGGCCTACCACGTGCAGTATCACTATAGTCTGGTATGCAATGTATTGCATCTGTTCTCACAACTGTTAATAACCTTTATTTAATTATCCTTGAATTACATTGTTGCACTTGACTTAATAATTTCTTAATAACAATTACTAATAATTCCTAATAACTTTCATTTTGTTATACATACATACATTGGGGGATACATAACTCCTCCCGACGTAAATGAAAAATTAAAGTTTTCCTTGTTTAATTTTTAAAAATTCATAACATTCATTGTTTAAAATTCATTGTCCGTAAAGATATATTTTTTTTATTTACCTTTGTTTCCGTAAGTCTAAAATTTTTCTCTTTATTCTTATATCTAAGATACATTTTGTAAAATACATATATGATCAATAAAATAATTAAAATGATTAACACAATTGTCCAAACGCTTATGTTGTCGTAGTGTAACTGTGGCACATTTAATTCACTTAAGCATTCTTTATAATTGTCCATTAATTTCATGGCGTGGTTGAGTTCGTCTAAGCCTAGGTATTCTAGTTGCAGGGGTTTCTTGATGATTTCTTCGTCTTCGGTTTGCGTTGACTTGAATTGTAGCTATGGTAAATTTGCGAGTTTCTTGGTTGCTGTGGGATCTTGATAAACTCTGATGATTTGGTTTTCAATTTTAAATAAGTCTTCTTTAAGGGTAATTAGATTGCTTCCAGTTAATTCTAGATTATTCTCGTCGTGATTGCAGTCAACGGGTGCTATTACTTCTGTTGGAAATATGGCAAGCCACTTGTTTTCTGTAACCTTTTGAATTTTCATGTTGGTGATTTGTACGGGTTGTGCTTCACATTTTTCGAAATGATTTGAAGATTTTAATAATTGTGCTTCGCAAGGGCTGTGTTCTTGAATAGTTGTTGTTGTCAGTGATTGGCATAAATATTGATTTGGTGTTACTTCTGTACATTTTTAGTTTGTATAACCATATCTTAGTTCATTTAAAGATAGAAACTTGGTTTTGGGTATGATAACTTGATACGTGCTAGTAATTTTAGTTGAAAAAGCAAATAAATGATAATAATTATAATTGTTACTTTCTACTATTGGGATTTCTATATAAAATGTTATTTCGTTATTCTTTGCGTAACCTTTTACTATAACTATTTTTCAAATATGAAAATGTTTGATTCTGTTACGTCAAAGGGTAATTTACAATTTGTTATAAATGATCTAATTCTTAACAATTCCTTTAATAAATCAGTTGGTTGTATGATACTTAAGTGTAATGTATTTAGTTTTGCTAATGTTACGGCATTTCCTAACGTGGCTAAAATTTGTTGGATTAAAGTAAGGGTTGGTATCATTTGAGTGAATATTGTATTGATTCTAATTAGGTCTTGCATACCTAACATAATAGTTTGCATGTTAGTATCAAGGGTTTGTATTCTGTTGACTATACTATCTTGATTTCTTACTAGTTTTCTTAACGTTTCGTTGAATCTTATTATAGGTGATGGGGTTAGAGATATTTGGTTGCTAATAATGGTTTTATATCGTTTTGATTTTCAATTAATTGCTGTATGGCGTTGTCATGACGTGTTACCTAATCCGTTAATTAGTCCTCACTTTCGTCTTGCAATTTGTTCTGTGGGTATTGATTTGTTAAATTTATTGTCTGTGTTCCTTAAAATGCTTTCTATTATGTTGTTATAATTCATCATTTTTATGGCGTATTCCTTTCCGAATTTGGCTGTATCTATTGATTGTTTTAATCGGTAATAGTTGTCTTTGATTATTCGAGATTCTTGTTTTAGTTCCGTTAAATCGAATTTTTGTGCAAATGTCCAATGGTCTATTGCATTTTGCATATTTCCCAATTTTATAGGTTGTATACCGAGGTTGTTTTTTATGTCCTCAATTAATATTTCGTTGTCCGTTCTACCTGGGCGGAGGTTGACGGCAAGCGTGACGATTGTCCTTCTGAAATTACAGGGTGTCTTAAATTTTTCAAGTGAATGTATTTTGTTATCTTCCCATTGTCTACTACGGCTATATTTTTGTCGGATATTTTCTTAATTTTAAATGGGACTAAATTTCTGGGTGCCGTTTTGTGTCGTTTGTCTTATTGAAACTTTTTATTTGCGTCGGTATTCTTATTGCGGGTTGTGGTGATACGCTCTTTGTCGTTATCTAGTTTATCTTTTACTCTATCATAAGTTATTTTTAGTTTTTCCATGTGATCTTTGGCATTTTGTTGATATACTTCTTTGTTGTAGTGTATGTCATAAAGGTTGCGGGAATCTGAATGTGCTAATGTTACTTCTAGGGGTGTAAAATTTGTTGAAGAGTGGATTGTATTATTGTAGGCGATTAGTGCGTATGACATTAGATTGGTGATGTGTTCCTTCTTGTAAGTTAATCTTAATAGTCTGATTTGTTCTAGCAGGGTTGAATGTAATCTTTCAATTAAACCGTTCGATTCAGGGTGTATTTCAGTTATAAAATGATTTTTCATTTTATGGAGTTCTAGTGTTTTGTATCGTTTCATTTTTAAATTCGCTACCGTTATCTAAAGTTATGGTTTTGGGTGTGCCATAAAATGTAAAGTATTGTAGAAATCCTTTTGTTACGTCACTGTTATTATTAGAAGTGATGGGTATTGCTTGGCCTATTTTGGTGAATGCATCTACGATGGTTAAAAAGTATTGTGCTGCTACTACTAGAGTGTCGGCATGTAATTTTTGAAAAGGTTTGTCGAGTGTTTTGGTTAACATTAAGGGTATTTTTGGGGGTGTTCTGTCGTATCTTGCCTTGTCTCATAGTTCACGTTGGTTAATAAAGTCTGTGGTTAACTTTTTGATATCTTTAAAATACTATCCTTTTATAAGTTGCTTTATTGTTTCATAATTCCGCGATGGTTGGTTTTGCCTTCGTGTTGATTTCTTATTACGTCGTTTATTTCTTCAAGGTCGTCTAAGGTTATTAATTTTCTTGTGTATCAAATAAGTTCAAGGCCAGAGTTATTGAATAATTTAACGCATAATTCTGAAAATCGTTTATGTAAATGTTCGGTGTTAAAATAAAAGTAAAATCGTTTTTTCTCGGGGTGCATTCTTTTAGAATTTTGATCATTTGTTCGTCGTTGTCGTCCTTGGTTATTTGAATTTGGTATATTTTCTTGTTGTCTATTTTTGTATATTTTAAGGAATTAAGGTTATTTAAAACTTTGGTAATTATAAATTGATTTGGTTTTATATCTATTGCTTCGCGGTTTTTGGCTCCTCATTTTGTGTTGAATGTATTGTGTCTATCTCTTCTGGGTCTTCTCTTACTTCCGTTTCGTCTACGTTTCCTATAATTGATTCCGTTTCTAGTGCGCTGAGCTGTATTCTACTTAGGGCGTCTGCGTTATTATTATAAATTCCTTTTTTTGTATATAATTTCGTAGTCGTATTTCTCTAGTCTGATTCTCCGTCGTTGTAATGGTCTATGGTCGGTGTATATATAGAATTTTCGTCCTTAAAGCTATGGTCTAAAATATTTCGTTTCCCAAATTATGACTAATAATTCTTTCTCTATTGTACTGTATTTCTGTTCAGTTTCGTTTAGGGTTCTGGATGCGTAGCTGATGGGTTTATCGCTACCTACTTTTCCTTGGCTTAGTACTGCGCCTACTGCTACATTTGATGCGTCAGTTGTCAATATAAATGGTTTCGAAAGTCTGGGTATTCTAATACGGGTGATTCGTTAGTACACTTTTAATTTTATCTACGATTTTAATGAATTCTGGGATATGTTCAATTTTATTTCTTTTTTTTTAACTAGGTGTAAACAGCTTGGCTATCTGAGCGTAACCTTTAATGAATTTGCGGTAGTAACCACTAAGTCCTAAAAATCCTTTAAAATCTTTGTTCATTTTTGGTAGAGGGTAATTTGGTACTGAGTTCGTTTTATCGGGGTTTGGCGTAACTGCTAGGAGTGTTATTATGTGTCCTAAAAATGATACTTCTTTCTGTAAAAATTCGCTCTTATCTAGTTGTACTTTAAAATGTGCTTTTCGTAGTCTTTGAAATACTTCTCTTAATTTTTCTATTTGTTCTACTAACGATGTTGAATAAACTATGATGTCGTCTAGATAACAAGACATTTTTCGTTGTGTATTGTTCGTAAAATGTTGTCCATGACTCTTTGAAAAGTAGCGCAAGCGTTCTTTAGTCCAAATGGCATTCATTTATATTCATAGTCTCCTTTAGGTGTGCTAAACGCGATGGGTTTTTCTCGTCCATTTCTACTTGGTGATATCCTGATGCGAGGTCCAGTGTTGAAAAATATTGACATTTACCTAGTTTGTCTAAAATTTTAGTGATATTGGGTAGTGGATATTTGTCATCTACCGTTTTTCGTTTAATTTTCTGTAATTTATCGCCATTAGATATTTTCTCTTGTCTGAGGCGTCTAATTTCTTGGGTACTATTAATACGGGGCTGCTTCATGGTGAGTTAGAGTGTTGTACGATATCTTGCTCTAACAAGTCTGCTACTTGTCTATCGGTTTCTTCTTGGCTGCCTGAGGTAATCTGTATGCCTTTGTAAAGGTTGGTTTGTTATTCGTTAGTTCTATATTATGTTTAACTGTATTGGTAGAGTTTGAGAGTATTCGTCCACAATGGAATATATCGCGGTATTCTAAACAAAAGTTTTTAATTGCTCTCTTCTCTTCTTTGTTAATGTCGGTATTACAGTGAATGTTACTTAAATTTTCTCTTAACATTTTGTCGTGTTCAACGGGGTTGTAATTGCTTTCTAAATTTTCATCTATTTCCATTTTGTCAATATTTAATTCATCTACGTTAATTGGGTTTGTTAGAGATAGTTCTACGGGGAAGTTATTTGAGTAAAAATCGTCGTAGTGGAATAATTATCTATTATTTGTACTAGTGCTGTAGGGGTTTCTACTCCTTGTTGAAATGTTATGTGATTTATAATTCCTACTTCCGTTTTTGAATTTACTGTGATTTTTATTTTTTTTTCTGTTCGGGGTTCTATCATGTATTTTTGCTCGGTTTGGGTATTTTGAAATTTAATGGGGATTTGTCCGTGATTCGTTTTTAATAAACGGTTTTTAATATCTATGTTGGCTCTTAGTTTTCTCAGAAGGCACATTCCTATTAGTCCGTCGTATTTATCGTTAAATTCAAAAATGCAAAATTTGTGTTCCATTTTTACACTGAATGTTTTTTGGTAAGGGTATATTAACTATAAATTGGTGTAGGGTCGTTTGATGGGCTGTTTTAATTTTAAATGGTTTTTTGTCTACAAAATCTAAATAATGCTTTTTTACGGTTCAGGGGCTAATTAGTGTTTTTGTGGATCCGGTATCGATTAGTAATTTAAGTTCTGCGTGGGGTATTTCTATGTAGGGTAATACTAGGTGATTAATATTATTTAAATTTATTAGGTTTGGTCGTTTATAAATCGGTTTATCTAAAAATTTGAGCACGCGTTTTCTTCGTCGTCCTCCTCGTAATTTTCGCATGGTTCGTCACGTTCGTAATTTTCTAAATCGTTTGATTATTTTTTGTACTGGAGTGAATGTAATTATTCTGGTCATTGTTAAATTCTTCTACTTCGTGGTGAAATAGTTCTTCCGGTGTAAAGTTTCGTTTCTGGTTATGGTTTGGTCGGATTTGCGATATTTTTGTGTTTTGTCTGGTGTTACCAGATGAGATATCCACAGACGTTGGTTTAAAATAACTGTTAGGGTTGTTATTGTTATTTGTCATTGGTGTATTTTTAATACAGTTCGCGCTGAATGCTGGTCTTTGTTGGTTCATATTTTGGTTGAATCTTGGTGTTAATGCGGGTTTTGTAAAATTTGAGTTGAATGTTGGTTTTGGAAATTGTTTAAATTGATTGTAGAAGTTTGTGTTATTAAAATTTGAGTTCTTTGCGGTTGGTTCATTTGTGCATGGTATGGTGTGAATTTTGGTTGGGTGATTGTTTGTCTCGTGGCTTGTATGATTTTTATTGATGATTAACTTTTATTTGCGTTGAGGTTATATAGTCTGATTCGGTAGATAGTGCATTTATGTAGGTGTCCAGTGCCATTTCATCGTACATTTTTGTCTTTGAAGGTCGGATATTTTGGTCGGGTTCTTCGATTTTCAATTTTGTTAAGATTAGAATTCTTACGTCTTGCGATTTTATTCCGATTGATACGGGTATTGGTTACTCTCCATTCTTTAGTTTATCAGGTCGTGGATAAGACATTTTATGTTTCTTTGGTCTCCAAAATATTCAGTTAATATGCGTTTATAGTCCTCCCACTGTTCTAAGTCATCTTAGTTGGCTATTGGTGTTAGTGCCCGTCCGGTCAGTTTACTTATTATCAGGCGTAATAGTAATACTTTTCTTTTGTTATCGCCTGGTTTGTAAAAGGTTTTCAAAAATATTTCACACGCCGTAATGAAATTCTCTAAGAAAGCTTGATCTCCGTTGAATTGGGGTATACTTTCGAGATAAATTTTTATATCTGAACCCATGATTGTTAAGGGTTGTTCTAATAATTAATAGTTATTTTGGTTTTAATTAATTTCAGATTTTTGTAAATTGAGATTTATTTCGCGGTTTTTACTGTTACTTTTTAGTTTGGTTTGTTAATTTTTAGTTTGAATTGTGTTGAGTTATTTAAAGAATCGAGTTACTTGTATTTTGTACGTGGTTATACGGTACTGTAATGAATTGAGGGATTTGTGCTGGTTAGTTGCTGTAGCTTTGAATTTGTTTATTTATACTTTGCGGGTGTTAAAGTTGTCACAGGTTTTAATTTTCTGAAAGGTTTTTATGAAATCAACATTTTTGCAATAATTTGCGTTGTACTTTGTACGTTTTGTTGCGCCAGTTAAGTTTTAATTACGTTTTTATTCTAGTCCTGCTGATTAATTGAGTGTGCATTATTTATCTCGCCTCCGTGGGTGTTGTAATTGATAAGTGCATAAGATGCTTTTTTTGTAATTGTAACATCTCGTCACCTTGAATGTTTCAATATAGAGTTTGCAAGTTTTCAGTCTACCGTTTCGTTACAGTAGTTGCATCAAGGTGTCCTTTATCATTTATACAATAAATTGTTTAATTATAAAGTTTTAAGTCTCTTGAAAAGTTTTTGTTTCAATCGGTGATAAATTAAAATAAATCGCGTCTATTACCTCGTATTAAAATATTTAATCATAGAATGTCACGTTTGAATGAGTCTTTTCAGTGATGTAGATATTTATAAGGGTGCGATGCGAGTTTCTAATGAATCTTTTCAGTAGTTGTTTCGCTATAATTAGATATATTCGTACTGAATACTTTTTATTCAATGATGAGGGTTTCCGGTAACAATTTGTGTAATAATCGCGCTATAAATTTGGACGCATTGTTTCAATTTGTAATGGGTTAATTTACTAATAATAATTACAAAGTGCGTCTATAATATATACTCCTGGAGTGTTTAATTTATAGAAGTGCAATAAAGGTTACGTTTGAATAAATCGTTTCTATAACTAATCGTTATTGCGATTTGTACATTAAGCTTTTGTTGATAAATTAGTAAAATTCAGTTGCATTCTATTTTTGGTATTTTAAAATCATTTTCGTTTTGTATTAATAATTCGTGCGTAAGTTATGTTTCAGTTTATTAATAATTTGTAGTAATTGTGCTAATAGTTGCGTAAAACGCCTTTAAAAAGAAATATGTTATAAACAAGTCACTTGTGTTGCCTAATTCGTAGGCGAATTGCATCCACTTTTAAAATTACTAAGTTAGTATAGCGCTTGCGCAGAGTGTCATAAGGTGACGCTTAAAACAGGTCACCGGTTCTTGACGTGGAAGGTATAAAAGAAGAACCCAGCCATCTTGCTCGAATACAGCGTTAGCGAAGCGGGTAGATGAGAAGATAGTGGCACTTTTACGTACCAGCTGGTGCCCTAGGATAGCAATTTAGGTGGGCGCAAGGATGATGGTCGTTTTGGAGAGGCCCGAGATGTAAAGTTTTCCCGGGCTCGGACCAGGCGATCGGAACACTGTGTGTAGTAAAAACGTGGTTACCTGTCCTCGATATCCGTTAACGCGCTTTGGTGAAATTATAATTGGAAGACACCTTCGTTATGGAAAGTTTTGAGGCCGTTCGTAGAGCTTCTTTTTTAGAAGAGCGTGATGAGAAGATGTCAGTCGTTCATTGTGGAATTCCCATGACGAGGTTTTGCTAACCACATGAAGCCCTAAGTCTGTGGATCGGAATTCTTTTAGCAACCACAGTTTCCACACGTATGCAAAAACGAGGTATTTAAAACCCTCGTTGACATAGGAGTCAATTCCTGGTGAGTGTTTGATTATTTTGTGTTAGTTATGGTGGAAGCTTTATTACCACGTCTTCTAGACTTTTGAAAATGCTCATAGATTCGTTTTGATAGCAAAATTTATGAGAGGATTAAGTTGATGATACTAAATTTTATGAACGGATTAATTTTGCATTAAGGTTTTAACATAAAAGGCCTTAGAAGTAATAATGTTCTGATAATCTTATATCGGATTCATTTTTTATTTAATGTTAAAAATACAGAAAAAAGGGGAAACTTTGCTCTTACTGGGTAATCTAATGTTGTTCTGTAGAACATGTGATATATACATGTGGCTGCATAAAGAGGTTTGTAAAGTTTACTTTCACTTATAAATATCTAATTATAGTTTGCTCGATAATTAGTAGATTAACAGTGTCATTCCTGTACTATATCAATATAAAATTTTCTTCATTTATGTAATTCTCATGCTATTTAAATTTATTTTTTTTTACAAATACTACAACCGAGGCCTATTTGAAACATATGTGAACCAATATAACAGATCTGTTAATTGGGTTATAAAGATTTTGTTTTTTAAAAATAGTACCAAATGCTAAGATCTGATTATGTAAAGAGAAAATTTACGAATCTTAAGAAATCAATTTTATTTTTGAATATTATACTTGTGATTTTATTTTTAAAAAAAGGGAATTATTTAAATCACATTTTTGGTTCAAAACTCTGTCTTTTTATTTTATGGACACCGCAATTGAGAAAATAAATTTTGAGTAATGAAATTAGAGAAATACTGAAGCAGTATAAGGTTATAGAAATGACGCACGTGAGTTCTCTTTGATGTCCGTTTTTAGATAAGACACCTTTAGGGTGGTAATTTCATGATGATTAGTTTCAAGTATCGTTGTACTCTTTTGTTGTAAGACACAAATTGTGTCTTTTAACTAAAATTTATTGTGTGACATTTTGTTTCAGGATCATACTAGCAGGAGTTGAAGTAGATCCTTTCGAGAGGTTTTCAGAGATGTTGTTTTGTATAACTTGTATTTTATGGTTAAACATTAAAACTTGTGGGTTTCTACATCTTCTCATAGGATACTTTCGTTTTTTATCGTCTAAATAGATGCGGTAGCGCTCTATCCCCTTTTCCCTTTCCATGCCTGTTCATAATTGAGTTTACGTTATATCCATGCCCATACTTATTGCTCACCCGTGGGGTAATTCCCAAACTAAGCGGCGAATATCGTGAAGCTCTTGCTATTGGAAGTGATAGCTTCAAGAATAAATTCTTGCCAGATAATAAAATTAAATATTGCTTCACTGACGCCCAACGTCAAAATAGTTGCATTGGCGTGCCTGAATCACCACAAAACAAACAAAAAAAAATAGATTACTTTAACTGCTCACTTTGTTTGGTAAACTAAAAATACAAAAAATAACACGTTCAAAATCTATATTGCACACACAACTCACCCTTTGACCTAGTCTTACAGTAACCGTACCTGGTATACAGTAACATATGGGAACTTCTATGCACACATGGACAAGTTTAGAATATTAGGTTTCTATAACGGGTGTTACATTTCATACTCCTTGCTCCTCCCTTTTCTCTCTCCCGCTCACTATAAATTTGCCTGTTTTCTATTAAAAAAAAAATGACTTATCCAAACTACTTATAATATTAGGTGTACAAAAGAACTTGGTCTTATAGCTTTGACCCTGACTTCGTGCTGTTGTCCAAACCGACATATCGGCCGGCATTGTATATTATGAATAAATGTATTGTTGTACAAGTATAGGTTGCTTCCTGAGAGCCCATAATGACTTAATGGTGATCAATGCCAAATTGTTTTTAGGCAACTGTGTATAATTATAAAGTTTGAGGCATGTATAATTTGGATTGCACATTATACTAATAATAAAAAATTTGATAAAATTCTTATATTTATTAATCTGAACATTGTACAACCAAACCACAAAATTAATTTAGATATGTGGTGTTTTCATTGTCTGGGGCCACCTTGTTACGTTTTGTCCATGTAACTAAATAATTTAGCTCATACCTAATTTAAAATTTCATATCCAGTACTGTTTCCACGGTTATTTTGCGTATGTATTAGCAAGCCCGTATCCTTTCGAATTTAATCGATTATTTGTTTAACAACCTGTAGAAATTTTTTAAATATTACGCTATAAAACTGAATATTCCAAATATATTCTATTTGTTTAACGTGAAAACCTCGGCATGTATTATTTACAAGGTACAGAAGTACGTGGTTTGATTATCAAGGGGTTTGTTTTTCCGAGAAGTTACAAATTATACCGTGTTTAGTACCAGGTCGGTTACGAACATAAATTTTGAGCCATAGAAATTTCCGCCTCGTTATTTGTATACGGTGGATGAATTGATATGTTAAATTTCTGCAACTTTATGCTAGAACTAGGCCACTAATCCTACACTTACTTTATGACTCTGAAGGTTGGTTGCAGTTACTCCATAACTAGCGAAACATGTGTTGCTTTGGAGGCGCTACGACTGGTTGTATGAAGCAGACGTAAACGTGAAATTTTCCATTTTATCGAGAGAAGTACGCTCTGTTGTCTTCGCATCAGCAGTTAATGCTTTGAAGATATCTTCCATGTGGTTGTTTTATCAATAGAAAATGATTTGATGGGAATATGCAATACTTTTGTGTGGTTGGTTATCTACCCATGGACGTTTACAATCAAAGCTACGATGAAAATAAAAGGATTACTATGCCAATTTTCCGCGAGTGAGGTTATTGTTACCAAAGGCGATACGAATATTGCAAGGTATTTTCTTTTGCGTCGGTTCCTTGCTTTCAAAAAGCCTGCTCCGCGTATGTAAAATTAAACAGATGCTACTCCTGTAAAGTATAACTTTATGGAATGCTTTAGTGCTAAGTTCGTGGTGCAAATTCTGTACGTATACTAAATCCTCAATCTGAAAGAAAAATAACATTTGCAGGACATTTGTTTTAAATAAAGCAAGGAAAATTTGTCTACCCTGAAAGTCAATCACATCTTTAATATTGAACTTTGAAAATGGAGCAGATAATAAATTCTAAAACGTTAAAATCACTTTTACCATCGTGCACGTATTGTTTTGGTATTTGGCGTGTTGGTAGCTGCAGCTTAGTGATAACAAAATACAAAATGTCATTCCAAGTTGTTAATTTGTATACAGTTCATTTACATTTCCAATGCTCCACCTGTAGGTACTATATTGGCCAGGAGGCGAGTTTTTTGTTGCCTGGAAATTTAGAATTTTGCCGAACCCTTGTCGTTCCAGGCAAGGTAGGGATTTTTAACGTGCGTGACAACATTCACACACGGGACCTCCATTTAACCTCTCATCCGAACGAGGGCGTAATTTTTGTGAAAAATGCTCATCTGCCATTTTTCAAGCAGTCGGCCGTGTCGGGATTTGAACCCGGGACCTTGGGATCCGTAGTCTTACGCTTACTACATTGATCCACGGCGACGCCGTTAATTTGTATACAGCAGAAAATGACTTCACCGGCAATAAATTTGGTTTGGGTTTTTCTCTTTTGTAAGTTTTGAAATGGATTCCACTCCGCTCCAGACCGTCCGAATACAACATTGTGACTTTTGTTATCGGCATTGATTATAGGGATTAAGATTAATCCTTACTGCCTTTAAAATTTTTTCTTGAATAATAAAAAGATAGCATACTGGTTGGGTATAATATTTATCACCTTCTCCTTCTGACGAAATGCATTTCTGCCGGCAGAAGGTTTCTTGTAATTGCGATAAATATGCAAGTAAACCTATTTTCCTACTAACAGTTAAACTACTTTGATAACAAAGATTTAATAATTGTGAATGCAGCAGGACTGAAAGCAGACCATTCTAAAATTTCTTTTAATATTTTTAGTTTAATGTACATGGGAAAAGTTACCATTTAAATTAATTGTCAGGGAATTTAAGAAATTCAATATAATTTGCACTATGTAAGTCCTCTGGGATAATTTGGATATATGTTGTATTCTATGGAATTGGTTTTCTTTGTATAACATGTTAATTGTTTAAGGGTTTGAAATACATTTCCTTTCTTAAAGTTTTTTTTTCTGTGTAACCCACAGAAAATATTGGCAAGACTTTCTGTGCGTAATTGCATTACAAATGTTTTTAATACTAGGAATGAAAGTATTGGAGTTCGTAAAATTGCGGGAGGTATTGCGCTAACGTACGGCAGCGTCCTTGGTTGATAGAAATTGCTGCGGGCTCTGGCGGAATGTTCCAAATCTTGCCGTACCTGTTGGCGTCACTTGCCCTAGGAGTTGGTGCTGGTGCTGCTATGGCTGCGGTAGTAAATTGGTCAAAGTTTTGGCGGCATCCTGTCCATAGCATTGTGAGAGTTCCCTTCATTTTATTCCTCTAGATTTGGTGGTCACAATGAAATAATCTGAAGAGAAATCATTAGAGCACGAGGAGCTTCGTGAATTTCGTATTTTTATTCCTTGGGTTTGTTTGTATTCTACATTCGGACGGTTCTATTTGTATTTCAAGGGGTGTCGGACAGGTCCACTATTGCTTGAGATATGTTTTAAGTGTGCATGCAATTTGTTTGTATTCTGCATGGTTATTGGAAAATTATACTGGAGTATGATTGATTGCATACCTATACAGTTACATCAAATATTGATTCATAAATATAGCTTTGCCTAAATAACAGTGCCATGGTATCCACCAAGAATATTAACTATTGCCCAAAGTGAATGGAATGGAACGGACCAAACTGCAAGAATATGTTATACATGCCGTAAGAACGAAAAAAAAAATTAAGATTTCCGAAATTCATTTGTTTTCAACATAAAGCGTTGTTGCAAACAAATAAAGTTTCTTACATAAGCATTTGCATCCTGAGTGCCTACTTTTACTTTAAACGTTTTATTTTCTAACCAATCTCATCATCATCATTAGGTCTTCAGTCCGGAACTGGTTAGACGCGTACCCTCATTGTTTCTTATTCTGAGCTAACCTACTCATTCACCTGAAATTTCAATAGTCTGCATCTTTCATCATCTGCGTGCATTAGCCCGATCTAGGCTTACGTCTAACTTTTTTTTCTTATCTCTGGTTGTAATATAGCCCGCATTATTCCCCAAAAATCATCTATTTCTCCTGGTTTTTTTTTGTTTTCCACATATGCTTTCAACAATTTTCTCTCTGTTTATATGTTTGTTGTCTTTGAACATAGCCGCTGCTCTTTCTTGTTATATGCAGTTTGGTCCCCTTTCTATTGTTTTACAAATATATACCCTATTTCCCCGATATTCAGTGGTATATAAAGAGGGTTAAGCAGTCTGCGGCTACCACGATCCCTACACTCAAACATTTGCTGAATTAAAAGTTTTTCAAAATATCTTTTCAAACAAGGTTCTCGTCTTGAAACTGATTGAACGTGTACCTCCACTTATTTCTATTCTAAGCTAGCCTACGCAGTCCCATGAAATTTCAACAGCCTAGATACAGCTCGGTTCCTCTTCTGTTGTTTTCTAATTATATGTCCTAATTTACCGTGATTTAGTAGTATGTGAAAGGGGTGAAACAGCCTATGGCTGCCAAGATCCCTCAACACTTAGACATTTGCCGAATTATTAGTTTTCCAGTAACTGCTTTCGCACAATTAACATTAGTTGAAAATATTGCAAAACAAATATCTGTAGTTGTTTATAATAATTATCAGGTTTAAGTAGAATTATTTTTTTGTCATTAGGTTTTCGCTCTTGGAACTGGTTGGACTTGTACCTCCATTGATTTTTATTCTGAGTTTGTCTACATATTTCCCTGAAATTCCCACAACCTACATCTCTAACTATCTTTATTCAATACTTCAACCCAGTCCTACCTCTACCTTTCTTTTTTCCTATCTCTGCTTCTACTGTATTCCGCACTAGTCCTTCATGTCCTAGTATGTGGCCTATCATCCTATCTCATATTTTTTACTGTTTCTCACATACTCCTTTCTTCCCCTACCATCCTAGCACAGTATTTCAAAGACTTCTGTCTTTTTCCTGTTTGCTTCTTCTACTATCCAAGCTTCACAGCCGTACAGTGATGTGCTCCACACATGTTTTAAGCAATCTCTGCCTTGTTTCTATGTTTTTTGTCTTTGAACACAACAGTTGCTTTTTCTTGTTAAATGTAGCACGATTTTGTGCTAATCTTTGTTTTATATCTTTTGCGCTCTTCCCATCCCGCGCTATTTTGCATCCTAGATTACAGAAATCCTTAACCTCTTGTAAGTTTTCGTTACCTATTTGTATTCTTGTTTTTGATTTATTATCCCCTTCTTTGCATACTAGTACTTTAGTTTTATTTTTGTTAATTTTTGTACCGTATCTCTCTGTTAAAACTGTTTTCATTTCATTAGGCGCAGCTTCTAACTCTTCCTTGCTAGATACTAATACCGCCATATCATCTACGAATCTAGACATATCAATATTTTGTCCCTGCATAATAACCAATCACATAAACAATAAACTATAGCTATTGGGTCGCCAGAACTTAGGAGTCAACTATTAGGACCACCGCGACGAATTTAATGCCCTGGATATCTTTTGAACAAATGTTGCTTGACCTAATGAAAGAAATGTGCATAAGCTCTATCATGCTAATGGTGCATTCATATTGTGATGATTACGAGAATATACCCTAGCATTTCTTCTAAAAAGATTAAGCAGTGGTTTCCCATTAGGCAATTTACCAAAATGAACAAGCCAGTGAAAAACTACACATTTATCAAAAGATTGTGCTAAAAATGATATTCGACTGCCTCGTGAGGATTTTCGTTTGACCATATACGAAAACTGTGGGTATATAATTGCCGTTACGGTAAATGTTGCCTTATCCGTGAAAAAGTATACGCGATAAACACGATAATTACTAATCATCTTCCAACTAAATTCCATACGTTAGTAGATATGCCTTAGGCGTGCAAGCGTACATGTATTTTTCCATAAAAGAAGTCTAACATCCAGCATTATAGATAAAAAATTATTCACCCCACTTGAACCCCACATTAAAGAATCATTTGATTTCTTTTGTCGATGAGATAAATGGAGCGAAATGTGCCACTAGATTCTATTCCGCGTATAGCTATTTTTATACGTGTTTACAAAATCGTCATGCTTGAAATTTGTTGTAACCTATAACTTGTCTCTAATACGCTGTTTGTTTAGGGACAAAATACATTCCGACTATGGTGGACAATACGTACAAGGTCAACATGAAGCTTGTCATTCGCAGTGTTGGGCCTTCCGACTATGGTTCGTATAAATGCGTATCCAAAAATTCACTAGGAGATACCGATGGAACAATAAAATTATATGGTAAGTGAAAAATACTGTACTCTGTTTAAATTTCACACAAACAAAAAATGACTTACAACATATTGACATATATAAGATCATGATCATATTTGCTTAATTTCCATAGTTATTCATTAACTTCCGTAAAATGGTACGCGTGGCCTAAAACACGAAAGGAGAGCTCACAAGTAAAATTCTTGTCCGGAGTTAAAACCCCCCCATTCGGATCTACGAAATGGGGTACTTGAGGCTTGTCGTCGTAAGAATTTAAAACAACGGTCGAATTTATTAGTCGAAATGAGAAAGTTAAAGCTGGACATTTTAGGTATTAGTGAGGTGAAATGGCCAGATAGTAATGACTTTTGGAAAGATAATTATAGAATAATTACAACTTCTTCAACTAATGGACAGACAGGGGTAGGAATAGTGTTAAGTAAAAGATTAGGACGTAAAGTTAAAGAGTACTTACAATTTAGTGATAGAATAATTATGGTTAGATTGAGTACGAAACCCACAGACACTGCTTTAGTGCAGGTATACATACCAACAACTCAGTACGAGAATGAGGAAGTAGAAAAGGTATACAAGAATATAAATAGTATTGTGAGAAAGGTAAAGGGAGATGAGAATTTGGTAGTTATGGGCGATTTTAATGCGTCAGTGGGCGAAGGTAGTGAGGGAAAAATGGTAGGAAAATGTGGGTAAGGTAGACGAAATGATACATGAGAAAGAACAGTTAAGTTTTGCCAAGAACATAGATTAGTAACCGTAAACACCCTATTCGAACAACATGTTAGAAGAAGATATACCTGGAAAGCGCCAGGTGATAGGGCTAGATACCAAATAGATTATATTTTAGTTCAACAAAGATCTAGAAACCTAGATAAAAACTGTCTTAGTTATCCAGGGTCTGGCATAGATAACGATCATAACTTAGTTAAAATTAAGTGTAAACTAAAACTCAAAAATTGAGAAAGGTTAAAAGAGAGGGATGGAATCTAGGTAAGCTTAATGTTAGCGAGGTAAAAGAGGAATATAAACAATTATTAGATAATAAGATCAAAGAGATAGCTATAGGAGGAACGTAGAAAATAAATGGAAAGAAATAAAAAGGGCTGTATATGAAACAGACTATAGGTAAGAAAAAAGTTGAAGCGAGAAAACCCTGAGTAACAGAGGAGATATTAGATTTAATAGAAAATAGAGGAATTCTTAAACCATTCAGAGATTTGGATAGTGAAAGTAAGCAAAAATATAATATAGTTAGAAACAAGATAGTACATGAGTGTAGAAAAGCTAGAAATAAATGGATGGAGGAGAATTGTAAAGGAGTATAAGATGATTTGAGAGTAAGTAAGACAGACAGGGCTTACAAGGCAATTAAAAAGTTTTTTGGGGAAGATAGGAACAGTATAATAGTATTAAAGATAAGAATAATTGAGTTTCTAATAAATAAAGTTCAAGTAGCAGATAGATGGAAAAGATATTTAGAAGATTTATATAGACAATGTACCCGCAGAATTAATAAAATATGCAAGTCAGAAAATGTTAGACAGATTATATGAACTAGTAAAAGTAATATATGACACAGGTGAGGTCCCAATACATTTCGAAAAATATATTATCCCAATCCCAAAAAAGTCAGTAGCTGATTGGTGTGAGAATTTTACAACGGTCAGTTTAACTACCCACGCTTCCAAAATACTAACAATAATAATTAAAAATAGAGTAGAAGCTATGACTGAGAATTATTTAGGCGAAGACCAATATGGTTTTCGTAAAGACAGAGGGACTAGAGAACCAATACTGATGATTAGGGTAATTACCGAATAAAGGTTACAAAAAAATTAAAAACTCATTTCGCGTTTGTAGATTAAGAAAAAGCATTTGATAGGGTTAATTGGATTGTTATGTTCAGGATTTTGCGAAAAATAGGAATCTCTCATAGGGATAGAAAAATTATTTACAGTCTATATAAAAACCAAATCGTAGTAATTAGATTTGATGAAATAGAAAAGGAAGCTAAGATTAGAAATGGTGTTAGACAGGGCTGTTACTATCTCCCTTGATTTTTAATGTCAATATTGAGGAGGTTTTAAACTTAGCTAGAGAGAGAAAAAAATAGGTATTAGTGTACAGGGACAGAAAATACGTTTTGCAAATGATATAGCCATTATAGCAAAATCTAGAAAAGAGTTAGGAGAGTTTGAAATATTCTAGATGAGATACTACAGGGTAACAATAGTATGAGAATTAACTCAGGAAAGACAAAGATAATGAGAAGTGAGTTACAGCCTAGTTGTAAACCAAAATTAAAAATAGGTAATACCGAGTTGGAAGAAGAAGATGAATTTTGCTATTTAGGTAGTATAATTACAAAGGATGAACGTAGCAGGAGGGACATAATAGCTAGAATGGCACCAGTTAGTAATGTCTTAGATTATAGACTACCAAATAAAAATAGAGTAGGAAGACCTAGACAAAGCTATATTAGTCAAATTATTAGAGATTTAGGTAGTGAAGGGTATGTAGACCTTTTTAGACTAGCTCAGAATAGAAAAGAATATAAAGCTGCGTCAACCTGACTTTAAATAAGTTCGAAAACAAAACAAAAGAAAAAATAAATAAATAAAAATCAGTTAACTAAATGTCACCATGATATAACTCACAATTAGTTAGCGGTCTGGCATGTTGGTAGCGATTCGATGCTTAAGCCTTACCATAACATATTATTTAACACTTTTCCTTCTTTAGAGGGGATAACCAGGTAGTGTTTCATTTCCTTATAAATGGGAATCATGTAAACATGTTGGAGTTCTTTAACAGCCACCAAGTTGCTAATATCTATGTAGAGCTAGGTAGATAGGAAAAAGATATAAGAGTATAGAAAGACCTAGACCAGACTATATTAGTCAAATTATTAGAAATTTAGGTTGCGAAGGGTTTGTAGAACTTTTTAGATTAGCACAGAATAGAAAAGAAGTTAAAGCTGCATCAAACCGACCTTAAGTAAGGTCGAAAACAAAATTATGAAATGATGATGAAACGTTTAGCGACACAAGGATGTAGAAAAAGGCATTTGAATATCAGGGTATATTCAGAACAAGCAGAATTTCAATCATAAGGTCTAGTTAAAACAAAACACTAGAGTTTAGTATTCGCTCTTTTTGTTCGTAAAGGCTGTTATATTTTGGCATGCCGTGAACTATCATCAGCTATTATGTAAAACGTCGCACTCACACTCTATCGAAAGGAATTTTAAACGTATACGAAATATGTTGTTTATTAGCATACACCTATTACGCACTATTCTTTCCTTATTATTTAACCTATTATTTGTAATAGAAATTAATAAGTTTGTTGAAAACGACAACCGTCAAGCACAGTTTTTTTAATTTATTCTTGTACAAATTTTCTATTTATTTATTCATAATTGGATATTTGCTTATTATGAGTTTGCGGGTATGTAAATACTTAGCGCTAAAAATGCAGTACAGTACAATGTGCATTTCAATTTTTATTATATGCACACTCTTATTTTCAGTTGATTGCAATTTGCGCTTACAATTCAAGGCATCCAGCTATAATTTTATTAATTTGCCGTAGCAGATTCACTTTGAAGTTCATTTCTCATAGAATGATAAACGTCAAATTTTCTACAGATTTTAAGATTAAAAAAATCGCGTGTTTGAGACAAATATTTGATGATTTCCATTTTTAAAATGTAGAAAAGTATGGATTATATTTCTTCCAATGTATCCTGTATATATTGACATTGTAAAGCTTTTTTTTCCTTTTACTTACTCGGTTTAATATTAGCCCGGTTACTCAAAAATACAAAGAAAAGAACTTAATGTACTGCGATGTGGCTACAGATACTGATGATTATCACTACAAAGTTTACTAGCACTAAATTTCTTCTTAATAAGTCAATTACGCTATAATTATAGCTAAGTTAGACTACGGAATTTATCTTCAAAAGTACCTGATTTCTATACACACAAAATGTATTTATTTTAACGATTTATTCAATTCATGTCATAGTATTTGCGAATTGATACTTCAACTGAAGCTGAAAGTTTTTCTGGGTCGTGCGGTTTATATACGTATCAATCAAAATCTCCTGAGACTTCCAGATTTTAACAGGTGATTTAAAGGTTTTACTACATTTTTTGCTTACGTATGCTTCAAATGGGTTCTTTAATTGCACTATTCATTATAGGTTAATGGCTATCCCTTTTTCATTTTAGACCCTTCAGCTCCTTTGCTAGAATACTATAAAGTACGTTCTATGAGGACGTACTGACACTCCAGTGTGTGTTCTCAAGGTCGCTCTATGAAGAAAAGTACATAGCGAATATGTAAGATGGGCTTACATTTTTTATGATAGAGTGTAGAAATCTTCTTAAAAGTTTTTTTTAGTATCTCCGAAGGCACTAGAAATTAATTTCAATTTTGGTATGTGCTATTAGGGTGGTACAGCATTCTTTGGTTAGGAAAGTTTTTCTATCGTTGCACTAGTGGCGTTCCAGCAAGCATGCTTTTTGATATTTTTGTAGAAAAATTGTGTTCTATTGACGTTTTTCTACGGATTTTCTTTCTAATTAGCTGGATCAATTCTACACGAAAATATTCTTGCATTTTCTTCTTAGAAGCATTGTTCCTGACTAAAACAATTAAATTAAAATTGAAACTGATTATTGTTAACACTACTAATTATTAGGTTGTTTTAAATAAAGATTGTTGGAAGTGGCTATCTTCACTTAATAAGCACGCTTCCCTTTATTTTCACATGAACTATTTGACAGATGGCAACTATTCGCTTTGCTAAATCTTTCAATCTATTGATGCATTATATATTTTACATTATTTTACGATGAACAAAAAGAAGTCTTAGTCATTGGATTCGGGGGATCTTGCTGATGCGCCTGGTTGTTCAACAACGTTTAGGATACAAACACCATGTTAACGAGCGCGAACAATTGCGTTAAATTGGGCTGACACTCACTCATGGAAGTATCGCATTTGATACCTTAACACAACCGGTACATCATCAAGAAACGTGTTTTTCTTCTTGGAGGAAATACTGATAAAGGGGTTTATCAATGCGTCCTGACGTCAACCAACAGTCGCTTTTGGAATCGGATTTCAATTATGGTAAGGCGTCTTTGTTTCTTCCGCACGTGGTTATTATAAACATTTTTAACAACATTTTCAAAAAAAATTGCTTTGATTGTAAACATTAATTTGTACTTCAAGCTGCAGATTTAGTGTAGCATTCTGAAGTGAACCCTTAAGAATGCATTGGGAAATATCCTGTAGAAAATAAATAAAAGCCCACGGCAAAATTAGATGTAAACTGGCTAAACAATTAAAAAAATTCTCTTAGAGATCTTGAACGAAGCTGAATTTTAGTCTGACGGAAAGCTAAACTACGCGTTAGGTAAAAGCAATTAAACAACACAACAAATATGAATGCCGCTATATCCAAATGAACAATAAACAAATTGGAAATTCCTAAGAGAAGAGGTAGAAATCCATAGGAAGGATATTCTGGAAAGCTGTAATTAAGAAAACATTCCAAAAACAATTACCTGCTCAAACACGTGCTGGCCTATGTCATCAAACTAATTAGTCGATGATCCTGATAAGAGAACTACTGCATAAACAAAATAAATATGTTCAAAGGACACCGTTTGTGCCTGTTCGACAACAAAAGTACTCACATATAACTTCCATTAGATTAAATACGGTTTAAGAGTCCAATATCATAAATAGATTAGTAGGTCACACTTATTATTTTGGTGTACGAAACACCCTGTATACATATATATATATATATATATATATATATATATATATATTACTTTGAAATCTAAGCCTCTTGCTTGGGTGCCATAAAAACCCTGAAATCTCCTCTATTAGCGAAGCATGCTACAAAAATACAAACATCCTTCGGTGTTGCTTATACACCTACAAAAACATACAATAACTCTGCTTCGCAACGAAGCATGCTACGGCTGCTCAGCTGCTTTTCTGAAAAACCAAACCAACTACAAAAAAAAATTCTGCTACGGTAAATACGCATAAGTTTGTTGACATATTCATAGACAAAGACACTTCTAGATCAACATAAAACTCTTCGTTCACTCATTAATTATACATCATGTGCATCCTCTTTGTTAAAATCACAAATTTCACTATACATTTTGAAATTCATAATTACACAAATAAATATTTACAATTTTATTATTTACAAGAAAAAAGTAGCAAGGCTTTCCCACATTCTTCACTTCATCTCCGGTTTAGTACGAGCTCATAATAATCCTCTAAACCTTCGTGCAAATATAGCACTTCAATCCCCAAAAGTACCCTTTTATCTTGTACATACTAAAAATTATTAATATCATCAATTATTTCTTAAACCTAAATTTCCACAAAGAAATAAAGTGCAACAATGTAACAGCAAAAGTTCAGTTCATAACATTTCCCAAATTTATCCTTTATAACAATATACCCACAAAGCACAAAACCCCTGTTTGAACACATATGCAAACAAAACAAAAGTTACCTGGATTCTATTGCTGCGTCCAGGACTGACATCATACTATTCACGATTGCTGCCTACAGGAACATCCAATCTGGATTGCCATCACAACGACAGCTAACTGCATTCATGTCAGCAAAGAGTTATCTTATTTCCCACCACCATACTAAATTCTAACTCCCTAATTTCATCAATAATGTATTGGTAATCAACCAGTACGACAAACACACTCTCTTACTTGATTCGCAATTGTATACAAAGAACACTTCGTGAAAATATAAAAATGTAACAAATTTACTTACCGTACTTTAATACTTGGCGCCGTTATCTGGTTTTCACTACCAGTGTAAGACGTACACTCGCTGAAAACTTTGAGAGCGCAAGAGTGCCAGGGATAGCCTCACCACCATGCGTAAGGGCTTATACATACTTCGTTTGCCCCTCTAACGCTTGTTAACACCGTCAATACAAACATACAATTCCCGAAACTTTCAACGGTTCGATTTTTCCACAAATTCTAATAACTCCAACGACCAACGAATTTTTAGAAATTTACCTCACAAGCTTAAGTATACATTTCTGTAAATTTCATGCCCAAACAACATCGATCTTCTCCGAAAATCGCAACCCTAGCGGCAAAAGTTAACGTCCCAAACCCGCCTTTAATAATACTTGTTATTTCTATCTCACTCCCATACATTCTCGTTAATTCACCTGTTTGCCTTGTCTATTACCCCCGTTGTTCTTGATCGTTAAAGTTCCTTCTCTGCTTATTCCACTCATACTCATTTTATAATACAATCGCTCTTTGTTTACTGGTTTACAAGTTTTACTGTAACGGACAAAATCACCCTTTCTTCCCAAGTTTAAGCTATGTACATGTTAACACGTGATTTTCTATCCTACTTTTACGTATTCAAATAACTAACCCCTCTTTGTTTCTCTATTGGCAAAGCAGTATTTGTAACCGCCTAAATCTCTAAAAACTATAATTCATTTTTAATTGACAGCCACCTTACCACCCCTATTAAGAATTAGCTTGTTGTTTGTGTCCTCTTATCTTTACCAATACTTAAATATACCTGGAAAACTTCGACGTACAGCTTCAAACTAAAATGGTTTTAAATGCTAAAGATTTCCTGTAATTTAACTTTTGAACGTTACTTTGGTTTATAATATGAAATTTACAATGCTTTATACTTTTTAAATACAACAGTAAAAATATGTTTATGATAAACACACGCTATTCTTAATTAATATTTATAATTAAAGAATGATACTCATTGACTTTTAGCTTACCAAAATTATTTACTACAATTATTGATTTTAACTTTACAGAAAAGCGTTTTACCTTGTTATTAATATTTTATATACAGAATCCTGAAATAATTACCAACTATACATATATATATATATATATATATATATATATAAAAATATATTTAATATACATTTTGTATTATTTGGGGTTTAAAACAGCATTTGTACTTAAGTTGGTAATTATTTCAGGAGTCTGTATATAAAAATCCTGAAATGATTACCAACTTGAATACAAATGCTGTTTTAAACCCCAAATATCACAGAAATGTATATATTATTTCAGGATTCTGTATATAAAATATTAACAACAAGGTGAAACGCTATATATATATATATATATATATATATATATATATATATATATGTACAGTGTGTACAGTATAAAATGCAGTACATGGAGATCTTGGAAACTGTAGGAGATACGATCTTGGTTAAATGGGACAAAAGTTGCATAATCATGAGGGTATCTCAGATCGGTTTTCAAATTTCAAAAATTTTTCATAGGTTACTAGATAGAGGAAAAAACACAAAATTGACGATTTCTTTATATGCTCGTAGTTAGTCTACTAATTGAAATAGAATGTTCAAATTTGGTACATCATGGTAATTCCACATTGCGCTTCACATTTTCAACTTAGATTTTGTCTAGGGCATCTAGATTTTGCGTGACGATGTTCAACTTTTTATTTATAAATAGCCGCCATATTAGATTTTTAGATTTTTGAAATGCTGACAAAAAACCCTTTCCAAAGAGGTATAAGATGGCTATGTTTGATTGAATCAAAATACTAAAAATCACATAATTATGTTTTGGTTGTAGTAGGCTTTAATTCAAACGGTCGCATGCGTTCTCTAGAAATACTAATGAGGGGTTAGTTAAATCACGTAGTAAGTCCACGTGGTGTAGATAGCAAATAAACAGAAATATCGATTTTGTACCACTCAAACCAGGTTAGAAAGAGACGTAGAAAACGCATAAGCAAAAGGCAACGGTTGTATAGGCGGGATTTGTGAAGTGTCAGTAGGTCTATGATTGGTCGATATGATTAGTTTGACTTGAAACAAACACGAGGATAGTGTAGCGTAATTTTCTGAAAATATTATAACGACGTGCTAATTTTTGCGGGATTAAATATTGGTGGAGTGCAAAATTGTAAGAATTAATATTTTAAATAAAGGACTTCGCGTTAGGTAGGTATGGAGAGGTTACATTCGAAGTGTATAAATGTTTTTGGACAACGGGGTAAAAGCCCTTAATATTTCGATCGTCCCAAACGACGTATGAAAGTCAACACGAGCTGTAAGTATTATAAAATCATTTAAATTATATTGCATAGTGGTAGCCTCTTAATTAGTTTCAAATTTGAAAATTTAATAAAATTTTTGAATATATTTTTGTTGGTGAGGATTTTACCCGAGTTCCACGGCAATCTTATGACGGTCCAACGTTGGGGCTCGAATGTTTTTTGAGAGAGTACTAAATTAGAGCGGACATCCACGGCAATATATATATATATATATATATATATATATATATATCGTGGAATTATAGATTAAATAAGTCTAGTTAATAATATTTTAACAACTGTGTATATAGGAATAGGAACAATTTATTTACGCGCCAAATTAATCAGTTTAGATGGTGAAGACGGACGGTTATTAACATATTTTGTATTTCTAAATCAGAAGGTTTAAGTTGCATAAAGGGAGAATGCTTTAGGGTACATGAAAACTCAAGGATACGCATAATTAGTTGTAATAGTTTAAGTCACGCGCATGGGATAAGAAACGGAGCTTTCAAGTATAGAGAATCAATAATTTAAACGCATATTTCCATTTAAATAAACGAAAACGTTCGTTATACAAATCCTAAGAAGTGGTTAAATTCGGAATTATTATGGTAAACGTAAAGTTGCTTTGAAGAAACACCTATTAGTTAAATGTCAAGTTCCAAAAAACTGAATTATACGTTGAGACAGAATTTCTATGGAATTGGTTGTAACGGTTGGTCCGACAAGCTTCTAAAATAACAAATACTTTGAAGACTAAGTGAAATCAAAGATCTATAATGTAAAATAAACAGAGAACACGTATAAGAAAATGTTGGTTACAACACATGTCTAAAATACACGGGAGAATTGAAGGCCAACAAAAATTTCGGTTTTCTGTAACTTGAGAGGGGTCCTAAAAGGGACAACAAACATGGGCGAAACGGAGAAAGGTAGCTAAGAGGTGGAACGTTATAATGGGGGAAAGCAATATCATTGATCTAAGGCTAGCAGTTTTGAGAAGCTCGCGTCCGTTGATGTTATTGAACAAATTTCGGAGTAACATCACGATAAACTTGGAATTTTTCAGACTTACGATCAAAATTTGGAAAATTGGTCTTAAAAATAAGCTTTTCTATGAAAAGAGGTTCCGTGAGGGGTATTGAAAAGCGTATAAATACACTGGGAGAGATATTAAAGCTCTCTTAAAGATCTGATATCGCGCTTAGATCTCTTACGTAATTGCTATTACGTGCTCTTACGTTTTATTGATTGTTGTTTATTCATTGAAGTAGCATACCACATCCTATTTTAAAGTGTGTAAAGCTGTTAGTAAAGTACCGGAATGTATTAAAAGTGATTTGCACAAATGGGTGCTAATGTATCAAAGGTACTGCTACTACACGATACAATCTAATGATAGGATGGTACTTAGGTAAGCGAATCTAAAAGCTAAACTTGTATGCGTGAAGTGTATTGGTATGAAAGGTTAAGTTTGGTGGTGGCAGAGATTTGGATAGCTAGTGAACATCAGTTGGATCCAGGCAATAATCACGAGGTATACGGACACAACGACGAGAATTTTTGGTACACATCTCCAGAGGTAACGATGGACGAAGCTTACTTCAGGTAAATTAAATTAATTTCTTTTTTTTGGCTTGAACATTTGTGCTGATACTTTGTACTTGAGTGTTTTGACTTATTGGGAGTGTATTTTATTACCATAAAACTCATTTAATGGGGTATATGTAGAGGACAATTAATATTTATAATTTAAAAATGTTTATTGATGATATAAAAATGTTGTTGTAAGGAGTAAACGGGTCTTTAGCTTTATTTTAAATAAAAATGCGAGGTTTAAAAGCATTTAGAGTAACTGGGTTATCCTGAGTTTAAAATAGACCAGATTAAAAATCAATTTAGGGTTGCACGACGGGCCCATCTACTCGTCTAAAATAAAAATTTTGAAATTTATTAAAATCATAAAATTTTAAAAGACTTAAAATTTGAGATGGTAACAGTTTTATCAAACTGTACATACCAATGTGTAAATATTTTCTTACTAATGGAAACTTGTTAATATGTGTAAATAAAAAGATTGTATGTCTTGTTGCACTATTTGAGTGGTAATTTAATTTGACTGTATTTGTGAGAAAGTAGTGTACCTAGGATGGTAGGTATTCAGGAAGAAACAGATTTCAGAACTAGCCAGGGTGTGCAGTAATAAGGAGGCGTTCCAAAGGAATAGTAAGATTTTTTGTTATTTTTATTTTCAAAAATTTTTATGACACACAATCCGTGGTGTGAGAATTGGTTTAGAGGAATTCACTGCACTTTTATGGCGCCCAATCCGTGGGGCAAGAATTTTGTAAAAGTTCCATATATATATATATATATATATATATATATATATATATATATATATTACTCATATTTAGACCAGGGTAGAAAATTAAATAATCACATCAAATAATTTTAATCACCGTGTATAAGGAATTTTATTAGATAATACGCGTTATTAAAACCGTGAAGCATAAAATTTATTAGTTTCATTAAACATAAGAGATTTAAATCATGTACAAGACGCTTTATATCAAAAGAAGCAGTATTAAAAGCTCTGCGTGTAATGTAATTATTCCTAAACAAATGGAAATTACGTGCAAAATTTATCTTAATTAACTCTATTTCAAGTAACCGGTATTGAACAAAACGTACAGATAATATCTATAGAAACTTGTAAAACCCAATAAAATGCAAATCCTAGAAGTGTTAGTTAGAAGTAGGATGTTTGAACACACCTGCGTATTTTAAAAGGCAATTTCAGTTTAATTTGTTTAGATAAACATGTCGATTCTAAGGATATTGGAAACGGTCAGATGCTTTAGCACGAAATACAAAACAGGGTTTATTTAAAAAGCTCATTCGGCGAAAATTTTGCAGATAATTAATGTTTACAAAGAATCTTGGAGAAACAGGGCTTAATATTCACGAGAAGGTGCGATACGGGGTTATTAAACCCAGATAGTCCACATGGACTAAAATATAATCGATAATAAAGAATATCAATTTGCACCAATACGAACAGTTTAGAAAAGGAAAGAAAATGCGTCAAGCAAAGACACATATAGTAAAAGGCGTGATTTAAGCAACGTCACGAGGGTCACAATTGGTTGAAAATAGGATGCAAATATCAGAGGTAGAAACAACAATTTCTGTACAAAATTAATTAGTTTTTCTCGGACATGTTTGCGTGCCGTGTGAGAATTTCTGAGTTTTAAATGGGGCGAGTACAAAATTCGTAAAACCGACGCACAGGCTACGGACTGGGAACATAGCATGAGAAATTTTAAGAATTGTCTGTTTTGAGGACAAAAGCGACGTGCCGGCTATTCGCTATATATACCGGTGGTAATATGAATTTCGCTCCTCTTAGACTTTTGACTATTCGATGCGTTAAAAGCTCTTACATCCGCGACTTGATTCAAGATGTTAAACAGTGCATTTTAGTTTGATAAAGTAATTTAAAATTTTGCTCGTATATTTTAGTGATTCAAAATAGTTTGTTATTTACGTGCTAACATGAATGTACTTCAGTGCACTTAGATACAAGGTAATAAAATTTAGTATCACTGTACCAATTAGCAAAATTTACAACGACAAATGTATACACAAAAGTAGGCAGTTTTGGCGTATATTGCTGAAAGACGCATGAATTTCTCTGCTATTTTTCGGGGGTGTTAATAATTAAATGGTTCAAATACGTGTCTGGATCCACGAAACAAGGGTCAGATATACACAGATGAGTTCCGGAAAAGCCCAGAAACAACTTTAAATAAATGGTGATGGAGAAAATTTTAAAAGCGTTGAGAATTAGAAGCCGTAAATATAATCCTGTTGGAATGATGTGATTAACTAAAGGGACGATGTACATTGAAGCTACGAGGACAGTAACCTTCAGGTAAATTATACTATTTTGTTTGACATTTTGTGTGTGTTGAATAACTTTATAATTGATTTACTTTAAATGGACATTAGTGAAATTGTACTAACCATAAAATTTTAATTTTAAGATGAAATTTGCTTGTTTAAGTAGAAAGGGGTATTTAGTATTGATGTTCTGAATTATGATGAAACTTTGGGTATGTCTTTGAGCTTAATTAGACGAACCTGGTTAATTAACGTAAAGGGTGGTAGATGCTCCTTTATACTCAGACTCCGGTCTGCTTATATTGTTATATTAATTAGTAGGCATCCAACAAGGACTTTAATTCTGGATGCACGTTAAAGTGATAATAAAATTAATCTTGAAATTCTTTTTAAAACTGAATTTTATGCTGAAATTTAATTTGAAAATTTAATGTATTCTGAATATTGATGTAAATAGAGTTAACGTTGATTTTGTGGTAGGAATGTGTTGTTTTTTTTATGAATGAGGAGGTTTATAAAATTAGGTGAGCAGCCGAGGCGAAAAGAGGATCACAGCAGCTTATGACGCCCAATCTGTGGGACTAGAATTTTTTTGTTAAAAGGACCCAGTTCCCGCATTCAAAGGAGTATATCACAGCAGTTTATGGCGACCACAACGTGAGGGCTCGAATTCAGATAGTGTTTAACTATTCCAGGAAACTGGCGATCTGAGAGAGAGTTTCTGTGTGTGTATAAATTTAAGAGTATTTTGAGTGTGTGAGTGAGTAGAACGTATGCAGAGAAAAGAGTGGTTAAGGAGTCAAGGAGTGGAAATTGGAAGTGACGATAGTGCATTGTGCGAAAAAATTCTAAAATGGAAGAAGCTGGAGGCAGTAGAGATCAGTCGAGGACGGAATCAGGGATCAAGGAAACGAGATGATATTGAGAATGTTAGAGAGGATGAGTGAAGAATCGAATAGAGCGATGGAGGAGTCTAACAGAAAATTAGAACTGCTAAGCGATGAATCGAATAGAGCGAGAGAGGACTCAAATCGAAAATTTGACCGAATGAATGAGACATTAACAGTAGTTAGGGAAACCCTAAGTGAGAAAATATATAAGACGAATAAAGAAGTTTCAGAATTTAAAATAGTCTTACCGTAAAGATGGGGAAGTTGAAAATAGGGTTGAAAAAATGAGCGTGATATTACAGGTCTTCGACAGGAAATGGGACATTTAAAGTCCGAAGTACGCATGTTCTGTGAAGAAGAGATTAATGTAAAAATGACTGAAGTGACGGACTCATGTAGGGATCAGTTAGGCAGGGTAGAACGCGAAGTTAGTAGTATTAAATACAACATGTCAAATTTAACGGGGGATGGTCCCAGATTTTCTACAGGTGGAGTATCATTGGACCAACACATGAAATTTTATGGCGATAACAGGGTAAATCCACAAATTTTTATTAATAGTGTAAGAAATCTAGTGGGAAATTTATTTGACGAACAGACTAAACTAAATACGATAAAGGCTTTATTAAAAGACAATGCGGAAGCGTGGTACAATTTAGTAGGACAGGACATAGACACGTATCAGGACTTTGAAAACAAATTTCTAAAGCACTACTGGAGTGACCACAGACAAGATCAGGTACGAGACGACTTAATCACAGGGAAATTTAAGGGAGAATTTTCAGGAAGTAGGGAGCAATATGCTATACGCAAGTATAGCATAGCAAAGCAACTGAACCCACCACTGACGGACCGACAAATTATTAAGTATTTATCACGACACTTCGAGGTAGACATAAGACAGCACGTAGCACTACAGAACATAGTGGACAGAGAAATGTTTTTGGAATACCTGCAGAGGTACGACGACGTAAGTAGTGGACGACCTCGGGAAAACAGGGAAAGACAGATCAACACAGTTAGGTTTGACAATAGACGGGACAACTATGCTAGAAGGGGGAATAATTACGGATACCAGCGACAGAATTGGGAACAGAGACGACCATACGTTAGGAGTAATAGTTTAGGAAGGGACCTGCACCGAGACCGGGACCTACCAGAATGAATAGTTCACCAGACATGAGCGGGACTGCTAATACAGACACGGAACGAGTGGAAACGCCTAGGACGTACGCGGAGGTGACGGCTAGACCAGGACCGAGTAGGGAAAACAGACCTGGACAGGATTTTTAGAACGCGACAGACCACTAGATTTCAGTGTAAATGTATATGAACATCCACGTGAATTTTTCAAAATTGAGGAGGAAGTAGAGCCAGAAACTGAGGAAAAATTATGTTTGCCAATTATTAATTTAGAAATTTTTGAGAATAATGTAGAAGTATTACTTGATACAGGGGCAGAGGCGAGTTTAATATCGGAGGAATTCGTCAGCAAAATTAGGGATAAGGTTTGTGATAGAATTATGCCTATAAAGCGTAGTCATTTAGTAGCTCCAAATAAAAAGAAGTTTGCTGTAGTAAATAGTGTTGTGGTGCTTAGGATAGATATAGGAGGTTTAAGCTGTGAACAGGAGTTTGTAATTGTGCCTGGACTGAAGTTTCAGAGCATTTTAGGTGTTGACTGTATGATGAAGTTAGGGGTTTCGATAGATATGGAACGGAAGGTAATAAGGATTAATAATAGGGTAGTGCCATGGAAGGGCAGTTATGAAGTCACAGAGGATGACACGGGGTTAAGTATTAATGTAGTAGAGGTAGAGGATGATGAGGTTAAACAGATCAACACAATAAGATGTCCAGAGGATAGGCAAGTAGAGGTTTCAAGCTTTAATACAAAAACATGCAGAAGTAGTGGGGGTAGAAGCAGCATATCAGGAGCAGGTGAAGGCGAAATTAAGTAAAGATGGCAAGTTTGTTTTTAATAAAGTTAATTTAAGGAATTTATTCTGGCTGATTCCATTACATAAGAATTCTAGAAGGTATATAGGATTTTCCATAGAGGGAAAAATCGATAACTTTAAAGTAGTATCGTTTGGTTTGTCGGCAGAAAAGAAAAAAATAGTAAATGAGAAACAGACAAATGTAGGGACTGAAGAAGAAGCTGTATTTAAGAGTCAGGATAATAGGGATGATAAGTTTATGGTATGGGAGATAATAAGTATGTTAAGTATAGATATAGAAGGGAGAGAGATAGGGATGAAGAGTATTAGGATGGTAAGAAGAAAGACATGGAGGGTCAAGAAGAGAGTTAGATTTAAATAGGATAGGGATAGCATAGGTGTAGATAGAAGAGTAGAAGTAAGTGTTTATAGAAAATAAAGCTAGGTATAGGATAAATACGGGAGATTATTAGGAATAGGTTTAGGATGAGAATAAAGAGTAAATGTAGGAAGAAAATAAGATAGGTTAAGTGTAGATATTTCATAGAAGATTAGTGGAGAGATAGGAATAGAGTAAGAGTAGGATAGGCATATAGGATTAGGTAGGGGGAAGTAAAGTATAGTGAAGATTAGTTAAAAGTTAGGAATAGGATAGGTATATAGGATGTATATAGGATTAGATGGATAAGTAGGATGAAGTTAGGGATAATTTCAGTTTATATAATTAGGTGAGAGTTAGGAATAGGATAGGGATATAGGATAGGTGTAAATATTTTTTTTTTGAATTGGAGATAAGGTAGGTAAGTTAGATAGATAAGGGTAGAGAGAGATACGCAATTTTTTTTGTAATTTTTTTGTCTAAATGCTTTATATTTGCATTCAAATAAGAGGGGTTATTTGTATTCAAATAGGGGGAAAATACTCATATTTAGACCAGGGTAGAAAATTAAATAATCACATCAAATAATTTTAATCACCGTGTATAAGGAATTTTATTAGATAATACGCGTTATTAAAACCGTGAAGCATAAAAATTTATTAGTTTCATTAAACATAAGAGATTTAAATCATGTACAAGACGCTTTATATCAAAAGAAGCAGTATTACAAAGCTCTGCGTGTAATGTAATTATTCCTAAACAAATGGAAATTACGTGCAAAATTTATCTTAATTAACTCTATTTCAAGTAACCGGTATTGAACAAAACGTACAGATAATATCTATAGAAACTTGTAAAAACCCAATAAAATGCAAATCCTAGAAGTGTTAGTTAGAAGTAGGATGATTGAACACACCTGCGTATTTTAAAAGGCAATTTCAGTTTAATTTGTTTAGATAAACATGTCGATTCTAAGGATATTGGAAACGGTCAGATGCTTTAGCACGAAATACAAAACAGGGTTTATTTAAAAAGCTCATTCGGCGAAAATTTTGCAGATAATTAATGTTTACAAAGAATCTTGGAAAAACAGGGGCTTAATATTCACGAGAAGGTGCGATACGGGGTTATTAAACCCAGATAGTCCACATGGACTAAAATATAATCGATAATAAAGAATATCAATTTGCACCAATACGAACAGTTTAGAAAAGGAAAGAGAAAATGCGTCAAGCAAAGACACATATAGTAAAAGGCGTGATTTAAGCAACGTCACGAGGGTCACAATTGGTTGAAAATAGGATGCAAATATCAGAGGTAGAAACAACAATTTCTGTACAAAATTAATTAGTTTTTATCGGACATGTTTGCGTGCCGTGTGAGAATTTCTGAGTTTTAAATGGGGCGAGTACAAAATTCGTAAAAACCGACGCACAGGCTACGGACTGGGAACATAGCATGAGAAATTTTTAAGAATTGTCTGTTTTGAGGACAAAAGCGACGTGCCGGCTATTCGCTATATATACCGGTGGTAATATGAATTTCGCTCCTCTTAGACTTTTGACTATTCGATGCGTTAAAAGCTCTTACATCCGCGACTTGATTCAAGATGTTAAACAGTGCATTTTAGTTTGATAAAATAATTTAAAATTTTGCTCGTATATTTTAGTGATTCAAAATAGTTTGTTATTTACGTGCTAACATGAATGTACTTCAGTGCACTTAGATACAAGGTAATAAAATTTAGTATCACTGTACCAATTAGCAAAATTTACAACGACAAATGTATACACAAAAGTAGGCAGTTTTGGCGTATATTGGTGAAAGACGCATGAATTTCTCTGCTATTTTTCGGGGTGTTAATAATTAAATGGTTCAAATACGTGTCTGGATCCACGAAACAAGGGTCAGATATACACAGATGAGTTCCGGAAAAGCCCAGAAACAACTTTAAATAAATGGTGATGGAGAAAATTTTAAAAGCGTTGAGAATTAGAAGCCGTAAATATAATCCTGTTGGAATGATGTGATTAACTAAAGGGACGATGTACATTGAAGCTACGAGGACAGTAACCTTCAGGTAAATTATACTATTTTGTTTGACATTTTGTGTGTGTTGAATAACTTTATAATTGATTTACTTTAAATGGACATTAGTGAAATTGTACTAACCATAAAATTTTAATTTTAAGATGAAATTTGCTTGTTTAAGTAGAAAGGGTATTTAGTATTGATGTTCTGAATTATGATGAAACTTTGGGTATGTCTTTGAGCTCAATTAGACGAACCTGGTTAATTAACGTAAAGGGTGGTAGATACTCCTTTATACTCAGACTCGGTCTGCTTATATTGTTATATTAATTAGTAGGCATCCAACAAGGACTTTAATTCTGGATGCACGTTAAAGTGATAATAAAATTAATCTTGAAATTCTTTTAAAACTGAATTTTATGCTGAAATTTAATTTGAAAATTTAATGTATTCTGAATATTGATGTAAATAGAGTTAACGTTGATTTTTGTGGTAGGAATGTGTTGTTTTTTTTATGAATGAGGAGGTTTATAAAATTAGGTGAGCAGCCGAGGCGAAAAGAGGATCACAGCAGCTTATGACGCCCAATCTGTGGGACTATAATTTTTTTGTTGAAAGGACCCAGTTCCCGCATTCAAAGGAGTATATCACAGCAATATATATATATATATATATATATATATATATATAGTATATACCATGTATGGATAAACACCCACTTTATGAAGAGTCAAAAGAGGGTTTTTAACTATACAAAGCAAGCTAGTAATTTGCATAGCCATAAATGATAGATTTTGTTTGTTTCATAACGGGAATAAACATTCATCGACTAGTTTAGATCTCACTGGATCTCATCAGGATGAAGTGGTTTATAACCCTTATGAAATAACCAAAAACAATAGGCAAAAATAACTTCGAAAAACTTCTATAAGATAGCAAGAGTAAAATAAGAACGCCATCAGTTGAGAAACCACTAGTGCCACCTTACAGAAGTTCTTTCGAAGTAATTTTTGCCTATTGTCTTTGGTCTTTTTTACCAAAGATATCCTTGTTCCCTTACTGTTTCTATAACCTGTTTGTTATTACCTTTGTCTGTCCATTCTCAAACATCTGAAGCACGGCATTTCAAAGGCCGCTACTGTTCTTCTGTTTGCTTTTCAGACTGCTCGTATTTCGTAGGCATACTGTCTGTGCTGTGCTCCACACATACGCTTTCAACTTTTTGTTCTATGTTTGTTGTCTTTCATCATAGGCGCCGTTCTTTCTTGTTAGATGCAGTTCGGTCACCTTCTATGGTTTGACAATTATATACCCTATTTCTCCGACATTCAGTGGTTGCGAAGGGGGGTAAGCAGCCTGTGGCTGCCAAGTTCCCCCAGCACTTGAACATTTACTGATTTAATATTTTTTCCAATATATCTTTTTGCATAGTCAACATTAGTTGCAGATATTTCACAACAAACAACTAGTTGTTTATAATAATCATCAGATTTATCTGCGCTTATTTTTTTGTCATTGGGTTTCCCGTCTCAAAACTGGTTGGACATGTACCTGCACTTATTTCTTTTCTAAACTAACCTACATAGTTCCCTGAAATTCTCACACAGCAATACAGCTCGGTTCCTCTTATATTGTTTTCTAATATTATGCCCTATGTCACTGAGATTTATTGAAGGGGGTAAAGCAAGCTGTGGCTGCCAAGATCCCCAACACTTAGACATTTGCCGAAATAATAGTTTTCCAGTAAATGCTTTCACGCAATTACCATTATTCGAGAATATTGCCCCTCCAATGCTTGTAGTTGCTTATATTAAATATCATGTTTAAGTGCAGCTACTTTCTTCGTCATCTTGGGACTAGTTGGATGCGTACCTCCATTGATTTCTCTTCTGAGCTAGCCTACACATTTCCCTGAAACTCCTACAGCCTACATCTTTCACTATCTGTGTGCAGTAGTCTAACCTATGTCTACTTCTTCTTCTCTTTATTCCTATCTCTGCTTCTAGTATATTCCGCACTCTTCCCTTATGCCGTAGTATAAGGCCTATCATCATATCTCTCCTATTTTTTACCGTTTTCCACATATTTCTTTCTTCCCCTACCATTTTTAGTACTTTTCCCATCTTGCATTATTTGGCTTCCTAGGTAGCAGAAATCCTTATCCTCTTGTAAGTTCGTGTTACATATTTGTATTCTTGTTTTTGATTTATTTTTCCCTCCTTTGCATACTAGTACTTTAGTTTTACTTTTGTTAATTTTCATACCGTATCTCTCTGTTAGAACCGTTTCCATTTCATTGAGAGCAGCTTCTAACTCTTCCTTGCTAGATGCTAATACCGCTATATCATCTGCAAATCTAAGCATATCAATTTTTTGTCCCTGCATAGTAATTCCAAATGTTTTCCTGCATTTGACAGTATTCATTGCCTCTTCAATGCACAAGTTAAAAATTAGTGGGGATAGGGAACATCCCTGTCTCACTCCTTTCCTGCTGTTTACTTCTCTGCGTTCCTGCTCTAGTTCTATTACTCCTGTTTGCTCTTGTATAAGCTATGTACTATTCGTTTATCCCTATAATTCATTCCAATCTTTTTGAGTATTTCGAACATTTTTTTCCATTTTACATTGTCAAATGCTTTTTCCAGATCTACAAACCCTATGTACACGCTTTCCCCTTTTTCTATTGTTTTCTCCATTATCACCCTCAGAGCTAAGATAGCCTCCCGTGTTCCCCTGTTTCGCCTAAACCCAAATTGGTCTTCTCTTAGTATTTCTTCATCCCGTTTTTCCATTCGTCTTTGTACAATTCTAGTTAATATTTTTGATACGTGTGCTGTCAAGCTTATTGTTCGAAAATTTTCACATCTATCTGCGCCTTTTTTTTTTGGTTTAGTTACTATGATGTTATGTTTGAAATCTTTGGGTATCTCGCCTGTCTCATACATATAGCTTACAAGTTGGAAGCGACGTTCTGTTACTGCTTGACCAGCGGCTTTTAGAGTCTCCGCTTACACCTTATCTGTACCCGGCGCCTTACCATTTTTCAGACCCTTTAATGCTATTTCAAATTCATCTCTAAGTAAAGAATATCTCAAGTCATCATTTTCAATGTCTGATTCCTTTTCTAATGCAGTTAGTTCTTCTCCTCCATATAAATTCCCTATATATTCTTGCCATCTACCCACTTTCTCTACATTTTCTATAATGACATTTCCTCCCGCGTCCCTTATATTTTTGCTATTTTTTATATCCCTAAAATTGATTCTAATTAGTTTGTATGTTTCATCTGTCTTTCCTACTTCCATCTTAGTTTGTACCTCTTTGCACTTTTCGTCAATCCATTGTTCTTTAGCTTTCCTGCATTTTCGAATAATTTCCCATTTTATGGCTTTGTATCTCTGTTTTCCTGTTTCGTCTGATTTATTTTCTTCTATTTTCTTCTATTAAATTCAGGATATCCTTTGCTATCCATGGTTTCTTATTTACTTTTTGTGTATACCCCAGAATATCTCTGGCCGCCATGTCGAGGCTGGATTTAATGTTATTCCATTCTGTTTCTACTTTCTTAGTATCAGATATTTTTCCGATGTCTTTGAGCAAATCATTTGACCTTTTTTTGAATCTTTCCTGAATATCTTTCTCTTTTAGTTTCTGTAGGTCCAAGTGCCTTTTTCCGATTCTTTTTTTCAAATTTTTAAATTTAAGTGCGGCCTTCATAATTACGATGTTGTGGTCAGTGTCTATATCTGCTTCTGGGTAGCTTCTACAGTCTATTACTTGATTCCTAAACCGTTGTCTAACAAGAGTGTAATCTATTTAATATAAAGATATCTTCCTATATCTCCTGGCATCTTCCACGTATATCGTCTTCTAGCATGATGTTGAAATAATGTGTTTGTAATGATTAAATTGTTCTTGTCGCAAAATTCTACCAGCCTATTTCCTCTGTCGTTTCTAGTGCCTAAACCAAATAAACCTACTATTGCTCCTTCCCTACCATCACCTACCACTGCATTAAAATCCCCCGTAATTATTAAATTTTCATGTCCTTTTACGTGTCTTAATATGTTTTCGATATCTTTGTAGATCGCTTCTACATCTTCGTCACTGTAGCTAGAGGTGGGCATTGTACGCGCCATATCAGTCCCCGTTCGGGACATTCCCTCTCTCCGCGCGAGCGGGTCCGAATGGTTCGCGCTAGTTAAGGCGAGTCGGTCGTCAAGTCTCGTGATAGCCACAACTAATAAAAATAAATCCGCTCTCTTCTTCTAATCCGGCATTGGATTCTTCCTTTCCTGTCTCGCTCCTTTCCTTCAACCCTTGGCCAAAAGCGTTAGTTACAGTGTTTAGTGCCTCTCAAGTGCCAAAGGAACTTTCAGTAAGTGTTTTTATGTCTTTGTATGATTATACTACTATAAACTGTTCTCACCCTCACCCCTTAATAATTACAGTCCACGCTCTATCTCGGAACCCCTTGTTTACGGCCTTTTGCACTCAAGGTGGTTCTATTTGTATCCCGTTACGGAAAACGGGTATTCGATAACAAAACATTTGCTCCATCGACCGGATCTAGAACTACGTTTATATCGTTCTCTCTTTCTCGCCTCATCGATTCAAAGGCATACAAACGTAGGTCTTTATTAATTCACAAATTCGTAAATCATTTAGTACTTGATAATAGAAACGATTTGAAAGTGTTATCTGTACGTTTCAATTTGTTGTTAAATCGCACGTGCATTCTTTCGAGTTCAAGTTCATTGCAATTAGATTATTGTTACCATATTTCAATATCAAGATCATTGCACTCCATTCAGAATTTGTTTGTTTACAAACAAACCGTCCTTTAATACGTACGTTAGTTTACTTAACTATTGTTAATTTATTCATAAAGTTCCTAATTATGGCGGAAGGTAATATTTTAAAGAAAAAACTTGAAGATTATTTCGCGCGCTTAACCGAAATTGCCGATTATGTTCGTACTGCAACCCGTTTAGCTGCCGTAGAAGCGAGATATCTACGTATGCAAAGTATTGAACAACAACTAGATGTTGTCTACGATAAAATTTTAACCTATAATTCGGTTGTTGACGAAAAGGAGGAGATTAAAACTCAAAGTTCTTCGTTTGACAATCTGTTAGACGTCATTCGTACGCGGTATTTAGATATCAAACAAAATGCATCAAAATCGGTTGATGATACTTCAACTAATCCCTCTCAAACTTCTGTAAGTTATTTAAAACCTCTAAGTATAACCCCCTTTGATGGATGTGTAGAAAACTGGCAAAATTTCATTTCGCTTTACAAGAGTCTGGTTCATGAAAACGAACAAATCCCGCTAATTCGTAAGTATCACTATTTGCGTAGCTATCTTAAGGGTGAAGCTCTCGCCCTAATTTCGGATCTAGCCCTTGAGGCTGATTTGTACCAACAAGCTTTTGATAAGCTAGAAGAACGCTATAGCTCGCCCCGTAGAATTACTAGCTATTATTTAAATAAAATATTACAATTTAAATCATCTGGATCTCTCTCAAACTTCATCAATATTCATTTTAACGCTGTTAACACATTGAAGGCGGCGGATAAAGTCGAAGATTTGGCCGACTTTATACTATTTTCGTTGTGTTACCGTAATCTTGAGTTCAAAACGCAAAATGGTTTTGATCTAAAAGTAGGTTCCGAAGTTCCTACTTGTTCTCAGCTTTTCGATTTTTTATCGTTGCAAAGCAAAACCTATGAGCTTTATGACGATATGAAAAAAGATAGGGTTATTAAACCTAATGCGCATCCTCGTTTCAAATCCAACTTCAATCAGTCCCTCTTAATGAAAAGTTCGCAAAATGCCGCTACGGCTAAAGCTGCCCGAGTTTCATGCCCGTGCTGTGGTGAAGCTCATAAAATTTATGGTTGTTCAACATTTCATGCACTTAATATTGCCGATCGTTATTCCACTATTAAAACTTTAAATTTGTGCTTTAAATGCTTGGGTAATCATACTCGAGGTTGCAATTCTGAAGGTAAATGTAAAGTTTGCCATTCCTCATATCACCATACTTTGTTGCATAAACCCCTGCCCAACGAGGTGGTGCATAATTCGGAAAATCCTCTACTGCAATAGCACCCGAAATAGTTTCGGCTTGTAATGTTTCGAATTCTCATGAAAATTATACTGTGCTGTTGGCAACAGTGCAGGCTCTTATTTTAGATATAAACCAGGATTTACAACCCGTAAGGTGCGTTTTTGATTCTGGATCTCAAATAAACGCAATTACTAGTACATGTGTTCAACGTTTGGGTCTTCAGCGTACTAGGGATTCCCGCCAAGTTAGTGGAATTTCCGACGCTTTAATAAAATCCAAGGGGACTGTTTGTTGCACAGTCTATTCTAAATATTCTCAAAATAGAATTCAATTCAAGGCTTCAATATTTCCTAAAATAACAGGAAATATACCGGGTAGTTCATTGCCCATTTCTGTTTATAATAAATTTAAAAATATGCAAATGGCTGATAAAGTTTCCATCAATCCTTGCCCGTAGAAATTCTTCTAGGTGCCGAGATATGTGCCGAAGTACTGTTTTCCGAACATTCCGCTATTATTCCTGGCCGCCCTTTGGCGATTCAAACCATGTTTGGTTACGTGCTGCTCGGTCAAGTTCCGTGTATTAACCCTACGGTTAATGCTACTTCACTTTTCATTCAATCTGATTCTATAGATAAAGAAATAAGAAATTTCTGGGAATTGGAAGAAATTAAAATTCCACGGAAACCTCCCCAGAAGATGTGTTTTGTGAGACGCATTTTCTCGCAACCCACTCGCGTGACGATTCTGGTCGTTACACGGTTGCTCTTCCTTTCAATCATAGTATTGAACCGCTTGGTAAAATTGTCGGGCCGCTTATAATTGCTATTTAAATTTAGAAAGGCGTCTTTACTCTCTCCTGAAAAGCTAAATGCTTATAATGGCTTTTGCAGGAATATTTTGATCTTGGTCACATGTCCGTTGCCGAAACCCCATCCGATTATGTACTATCGCATCATGCAGTTTCTAAAATAACAAGTAGCACTACGAAGCTACGCGTTGTTTTCAATGGTTCTGCTACTGATTCATTAGGAATTTCTCTTAATGACAGGTTATATTCTGGCCCTAAACTACAAGGAAATCTACCCGAAATAATATCCGCATTTCGTTGTCACAAAATTGCTGTTTGTGCGGACATCCAAAGGATGTACCGTCAGATTCTGGTTTGTTCCTCGGATCGTCAATTCCAGCACATTTTTTGGCTATCTACTTCTCAAGAAAATATTTGTGAATATGAACTCAAAACTCTCACGTATGGGTTAGCGCCCTCCGCATTTCTGGCTCAAAGAGTACTTCAACAATTAGTAATTGACGAGGGTAAATCTTACCCTATGGCCTCCGAAGCTATTATGCATCACACATACATGGACGATGTAATTTTTGGTGCCTGTAGTGTCACAGAAGCGAGACAGCTACAACACGAGCTTATTAAGCTTCTCTCTCTCGGACAATTTCATTTGCGTAAATGGTCAAGCAATGCCGTGGAGTTGTTACAAGATTTTGAAAAATCGGAATTAGAAACTCTTATTACTTTCTCTGATCAAGTGAGCGGTATAAAAATATTAGGTTTAGTTTGGAATCCTTTATTAGACGTATTCACTTATAACGTAATTTCCTTTGCAGGCCCGTTTAATAAACGCGCCGTACTTTCTTATATGGCTCGTATATTCGACCCGTTAGGTTCGTTAACCCCGGTAATTTTTATCGTCAAACACCTGTTACAACGGCTTTGGTTACAACAATTAGGTTGGGATGATGTCCCCGACCATAATTGGTGTTCTGAATGGCAAGATTTTTGTAACCAAGTTACAATATTATCGCAGCTAAAAATTCCTCGTCTTTTGTCTCCATTCACGGGAACCTACAGATTGTTAGGATTCTGTGATGCGAGCGAAAGGGGTTACGGCGCTTGCGTCTATTTACATCTAATTTGTGGTGAATCAGTGAATTGCAACCTAATTCAAGCTAAGAGCAAGGTTGCTCTTCTAAAATATTTAAGTATCCCCCGCTTAGAACTTTCAGGTGCCCTTTTATTAGCGAAATTAATTCATTCAATTACTTTAAATAAATTTTCTTACCCAATTTTGGAAACGAAATTATTTTCTGATTCTCAAGTAGTACTAACCTGGCTACAGACTCCTTCATATTTGCTCAAGCCATTTGTAGGAATTCTGGAATATACTACTATTTCTCAGTGGCGTCATATTTGCGGGGAAAATAATCCCGCAGACGTGGCTTCAAGAGGTTGTTCTCCACTTCAACTATTGCACAACGAATTGTGGTGGCATGGTTCGTGCAATTTCAATTACGATTTTATCAACCTCAACAGCTCTTTACCTCCTATAGGGGAAGTTCCCGAATTGAAACAAATTCCTGTCTCGCTTATTGCTACAGAACAAAATGAATTTTGTGATTTTATGGAGCGATTCTCTTGTTTATCTCATTTGCAATACAGCATGGCATATGTGAATCGGTTTATTCACAATTGTCGCCACCCCCGAGAAAAAATGTTAGGCCCCATTTCCTGCGACGAATTCCGAAATGGTCTGATGACTTGTGTAAAGTTGACTCAACGTCAGTTTTTTACTTCAGAATTATTATTATATGAAAAAAATAAGAATCTTCCTCTCTCGTTTAGAAAGTTATCGCCCTTTATTGATTCCCAAGGCTTGTTTAGGGTGGGCGGTCGCTTGAAACATTCTCAGTTGCCCTATACTAGCAAGCATCCTCTATTATTGCCTAAACGGGCGAACTTATCTAAATTAATTTGCAAACATTATCACCTTTTATCGTTACATTCAGGCCCCTCTATGACACATTCTCTTATTCTCCGAACTTATTGGATTTTTGGTCTGCGCTCTTTAGTTCGGCAAACTATTTACCATTGTTTGTCCTGTTTTAGATTAAACGTTAAGCCCCCTCAGCCAATAATGTCCGATCTGCCTCCTTCTCGTGTACAATTAACTCGCGCATTTGCTCACGTCGGAATTGATTTTGCTGGCCCCTTTTTAACGAAAGCTTCGTTAAATCGAAATTCTTCTAATCGAAAATCTTATCTATGTGCCTTTGTTTGCATGTGCACCAGAGCTGTGCATTTAGAGCTGGTTTCTGAACTTTCTACAAACGCTCTTATGGCATCCTTTAATCGTTTTGTTTCTCGTCGCGGCGCTCCTGATTCCATTTATTCAGACTGTGGCAAAAATTTTATTGGCTCCGCTCGCATGCTGAAGGAAGCCAGTGAATTTTTGCGTCAAAATCATGAGGAAATATTTTCTGCAATGGCTGTTCTTCAAGTTAAGTGGCAATTTAACCCCCCATATGCACCTAATTTTGGTGGCATTTGGGAAGCTTGCGTAAAATCCGCAAAAGCCTTATTACTGCGAACTATCGGTCAACAGGTCCTCACATTTGAGGAGCTCACAACTATATTTGCTCGTATCGAAGCCGTGTTGAATAGCCGACCTCTAGCTTTCTACTCCTTGGACGCTACTGATAGCCCTGATTACCTAAGCCCTGGTCATTTTCTGATTGGGGGTCCAATTCTGAGTTTGCCAGAAATCACTCTTCCCGAGAGTATCAAATTACATTCACGTTGGCAACGCTTATGTCAAATCACTCAATCTTTCTGGCGCCGGTGGTCGAACGAATATTTACTCACACTCACGCAGCGGACAAAGTGGAACCGTTCCTTGGATAACGACTTGAAGGTGGGTCATATGGTTTTTCTCCTAGGAATAAATACCTTGCCTTTGTCATGGCCGCTAGGCCGTATCGAAAAGCTTTTTCCCGGTCGCGACGGAGTTACTCGTGTTGTTTTAGTAAAAACGTCTCGTGGTACCTTCGTTCGTCCCGTGAATAAAATTCTTCCCCTTCCTTTAGAAAAGTAATGCTTAAATTTTCGTTAGTATATTTTTAATTTTTTTACGATTTTAGTCACTCTTTTAGTTGTTTTCTTTCTCTTGGTTTTCTTCTCCCCCCCCCCCGAGTATCGGCGGGTTAACCGTACTCTGCGGCTAGGAGAAAATGCCTAGCTCTAATTATATTTCGTTTTTTTTTGTAAAATTTTTTCTTAATTTTAGGTGGGCGGTATGTACGCGCCATATCAGTCCCCGTTCGGGACATTCCCTCTCTCCGCGCGAGCGGGTCCGAATGGTTCGCGCTAGTTAAGGCGAGTCGGTCGTCAAGTCTCGTGATAGCCACAACTAATAAAAATAAATCCGCTCTCTTCTTCTAATCCGGCATTGGATTCTTCCTTTCCTGTCTCGCTCCTTTCCTTCAACCCTTGGCCAAAAGCGTTAGTTACAGTGTTTAGTGCCTCTCAAGTGCCAAAGGAACTTTCAGTAAGTGTTTTTTATGTCTTTGTATGATTATACTACTATAAACTGTTCTCACCCTCACCCCTTAATAATTACAGTCCACGCTCTATCTCGGAACCCCTTGTTTACGGCCTTTTGCACTCAAGGTGGTTCTATTTGTATCCCGTTACGGAAAACGGGTATTCGATAACAAAACAGGCATGTATACTTGTATTATTACTGTGTTTACCGGTTTAGATTCTAATCTAACCATGAGTACTCTTTCATTCTTTTGTAATTAATTTCCTACACAGTGTCCCATCTTTTTCCGCATAACTATCCCCACACCCAAATTTCCTTCCTCGGCTCCTGTATGAATTACCCTGAAGTCTTCACTCCAAAAGTCCCTCGCCTCTGGCCACCGAACTTCACTGATCCCTACTATGTCTAATGATAACCTATTCATTTCGATTTTTAGGTTCTCTAGCTTACCCACTTGCTTCATAGTTCTAAAATTCCACACTGCGACTCGCAAAATATTCCCGACTCTTATTCTTAACTTTCCGATCGCATCCTCCGAAGTAGTCCCCTCCCGGAGATCCGAATGGGGGCCTATTTTAACTCCGGAATCTTTTACCCCGGGGAATGCCATCATTTTATTATAATTTAGGTACGCTGTGTACTTGGGAGGTAATGTGGTGGTTTCCCGTTGCCTTCCACATCGCGGTAGTGTGTCTTAGACTGCCATACCGACCCCTATGGTCTCTGCCAATCTAAGTACCGAAAGAGCCGCTGACCTCTTTCGGGGACCTGTCTTAGTCTGGTTCCTCACTAACGACCCTACTACTATGGTTGGACCTGTAGTTTGGCTCTTTAGCTCATTAGAACACGCAAGCCACTTCACCTGTTCTAGTAATCTAGAACTTCGGCAAGGTGCAGGTCCATTCGAAATGGAGTTTTATACCCTATTAACACATAACTAAAATTGGAAATTACATATAAAGTTCTTTGGGAGACATTATAATAATAACGTTTAACATATTGTAGCAAATAAATTTAAACCTTTGTCGACATACTTATCTGCCTCTTTTTCATAAAATGACTAAGGAAGCAAACACCCTTAAACACTAGCACGTTATTAGTGTACCCGCTGTGTATTACACAATTCGAAAGATAATTGCTTTGTTATTTCTATGAGTAATTTAGTACGAAATTAATTTTAATAGCTAAGGTGATGGAGCAAGCGCACCTATGTTCTCTCAGGAGTGGACGTCAGCGTATTCTCGATGTTCAGAGACCTTCTCCCTGAAAATTTTCATCGTATACAGATTGGTCGAATACCTGATTTTTAATTAGCGACAAGCGAACGCGAGATGCTCGCTGTAAGGCAAATTAATTAATTGTGCAGCAATAATAATTAACTTGGTTTTATGCAGAGCGCCTCATAAACTTCCTGCTGTAATTTAATACAGCATATCTAGAATATTTCTCCTGCATTCCAGTTTCTGTCAAGAGTTTTAAATTGCCTTTAAATGCACTTGTTAAGTTAAACCTACAAATGCCTTTAACCTACATGCATTTTACATTCGAAAATGGAATTCATTAAATACAAACTCGCTGGTATGCATCTGGAATTAATACAGGATTATGCTGAATGAAGTAAGGGAAATAAGATGACGCTGAGTAATAACTTTATTGTAGGGGGGCACTGAGGATGCTAATGCAATAGATAAACTAGCTACCAATATTATTTCTAAACTTCAGCGATATCTTGAATCAATAGCCAGGCAAAGGTAAAGGTGCATGCGCTGTGAATTTTGAAACTGCAGTTATTGAGTTGTTTACATTGGCTAACAAGCAGCATGAGTGCGTGTTCGCTCTAAGCATCATCGTCAAAACTTTGTGCCCCTACGTTAAACACCATACTGCCCGTGAACATATTTAAAACGATAAATAGTAGCAAGTGGTAAATCCGTCTTTATGGAATTAGTAGCATAAGAAGAGATTTATTTGATATTTTTAAAACAATTCAGCATGGACTTATCTACCGACACCAAGATTTTGCCGGGTGTAGATTTCCTGAACAAATCTGAGGACAAAGCAAGGAAATGGGTGTTAACCACCCGAACTACTGGTGGTATAATGACAGGTACGGTAGTATATTGCGTGCCCGTCTAGCTGGCGTAATAATATGCAACAAAATTTACAACCAATATTAATTGATTTGCTTAACAAAATGCCCATGCAACTTACTTAAACAAGGCTTACCTATTGCTCTTCTATGTAATTAAATTCAACTAAGATCATTTAATAAATGCCTGTTTTTCGGCATTTATCCCGCTGCGAACAACCGCATATTGTTGTTTAACTACGCGTACTTAAGTCGTAGGCTTGAATTCTCTTCTGTAACAGATTTGAAGTGAAGTTCATTGATATATCCTATAACATGCAGGAACAAACATGTTCTATAGGTAAGGAGGGGTGAATTACACAGGTGAACTTCACTCCATTATAAAGCACTACCGTCACTCTTCTTTAAAATAATATGGTTACGTTTAGAATGATTATGGTGGCTGGATCTTTCATTTGTCAAAGCTACCACCCTTCTTCGTTACGCGAGATGGGTTTTGGGCCTTTGGAAGCTTCTTTTTAAAAAGGTCATTATTTCCAAAAAAACACTCTTACCAAGTGTATTTTATTTTTACAGTAATTACAATCGTGATTTGACAAGTTTGACGTTATGTTCATTAACGTTTTAATTAACAAATATTTCAAAATTACTAATTACTAATGAGTAGCTGAACAACCAACAATATTAAAGTTATGAAGTTCGAGAGTGACTGGCCATCATGGGCTCCTCAGGATGTTTATGCTATCTCTGCCTTCGCATCGTCTTGTGGGAAGTGCAGATCATGTCTGCTACTTCTTGATAAAATACATTGTATTACTTCTTAGTAATCTTAATTTTAACAATTGCTTGCTTATAATCTATTGTAACCTGCAGCTGCAGTATCATGTTATGTCTGGAAAACAAAGCAGTTGCTTCCTTACTCACGTCTGATTATGAACTTTCATTAACTTTTTGTAATGTGTCTGTCCTTCAATTATACAATGTAACATCTATTTCTTAAGATTTAATAATTGCATTTGAATATACATATATATTAATTTGGGGGATATGTAACTCGCACTCTGATTGATCGAGGACAACAGCCTGCGTATATTAGAAGTGGAGAAACATCTTATTTAACAACTATTTCCACGAAATACTTAATACTAATAATAACTCTTCGAAACATTACTGAGAACCTAAACTGGCATTCATATAATGCGTATTATTCTACCTAATTATACAAAAAAATTCCCTGCGGTTAATTATTAACTAAGAATCGTGTATAGCCATCTGAAGAATAACACCGATATATTGTCCAAGAATTTCTGAAAGAACTTTATTATCAATGTAACATTAAACCTACTCATTTAACAGCATACGTTGCTTTCTCGGAGATAGTATTATGAATGCAAATTTAACATAATGCATTTTGCAATACACTTGTACAATTCAACAGGACTACGTGCATTTGGTGCATTTTAAGTTAGCTACAGCATAGTAGTAGTTGTAATAGCAAACTTTTCTTCAACAAGAGGCGTTGTAGAATCCTTCAACAAAGTGTCATGAAGGAATCGAACTATAGCATTCAGATTCATCTACTACTCAAGAGACAACGCAATAGACAGCTCCACATATACTCAGCGCAGAGCACAATCTAAAAGCACTAGTTTATGTATTTGCCAGTAACATTGCTAACGACCAAGCCAGAGCTAACAAGACAAAGTTATTCCATCATCTACATCAACAACTTTCAGGGCAAAACAAACCACGTGGTATTACAAATTTTAGAGCTTGTAAATCTACTATACTGCAGTAAGTTAAACGTAGTTGACTTCAAAGTACTAAAGCTCCACAGCTCAGCATCTTTATTGCATTGGTTCGAACTGTGAAAATACAATCAATATCAGATTATTCTGCAATGCACCAAAAAAAAAAAAAATCCGCCTGTACTTATTCTAACGTATCCCAGCTAGCAAATGATCATACCCGCCTAGCTTCATTACGTCTTAAATTGACATTAATGACCTGAATGAAATTTACTCCAAAACGAAGTCGTACCAGTAATAATGAAGCAGCTAGCTAGCAGTGCAAGAGTTGAATTCTACAAAAACTAATGCAAATCTTTTAGGAGTATACCAACGTTAACACTTTTACCTACCTGGAAAGGTCTTTGAACTTTCTGTCCAATCCACCTGAATTTTGGTCTCGATTAGACGATGATGGTCTAAGATTGCCAAGTGGTTATTTCTGCCAGACGAATTGATGGGGCTCTGTGTACACGTTTTTTTCTCATTTACTAATTTAAACTAAGCAGAAACAATAATCAAACAGCTAACTTAGATTAAACAAAACATGAATGTCGCAGAATTAACAAGCAAAACCAACACAAACAAACTAAGCTCTCTTCTTAATTTGGCCACGTTTCGTAATTTAAGAGAAAACGAACATTCTGAATACGAGTATAATTATTCAATAAACTTTACTGGTATATGTAAATTTAAGCAAATGCAATTGTGGTGTTTGTTTCTATCATATTACGGTTTTAACTAAGCGCGCACCAACCAAAAGGCTCTGCATATTAATAAATTATATTTATGTAGCAGGTAAAAATCAAATATTCTTTCACTTACAGCTCGTGGTTTAAGTTCAAGGTTCAAATTAGTTTTTAGTACAGGACCAACTTAGGTGTCAGAACATATGTATTCAACTTCCTTTGACGAAAAGTATTCATTACAGAAACCTTCACAATGTAAGGACAGTTTAATCGAATTCCCCAGAACTTTCGCGTATGAGACTTATTTCTTTCAAACCCGAATTTAAAGCTACCGCTACAAATTACTGTAAACCGGTTCATCCGCCAGACAATTATCTTTATCACTCGACTAGCTCTAGATGAAGGATGTCTTGTAAGATTTGAATAAATCTATTATGAATTCTATTATGCTATGGCAGTATCTATAACTTACACTATTTTTGGAGATTCCCCAATTCCCTTTATTCACACGGTTTGTACAATTAAACTGTATTCAAAGTTTAGGTCAGCGGTTTTTCGGTGCATCAGAATATTTGTATTCCCACAGTTGCTTTTTAATCGCGATATCTGCGTCATTCAGTGGGTCCATCCGTCTTAAATTGTATACTATTTTTATGGGTTTCCGTCGATTTAAATGCTTTACAACAATCTTGGTTCTTTTCAATGTTTGAGAATGTTTTGATATATATTATCATAAGTTTCGTGATTTACGGAAATATGTCCGTTTTATCTAATTCAATGTGTCTTCTGTGTAGTCCCGGTTTTAATTACTGGTTGTAAAGTAAGATAGTAAGTACCTTACTATCTATATCCTATTTTAATCTCATGATGATATGGCATGTTAGTAATCTCTAAATCCATAATTTCTATAACATTTTAAACGCACCTTTCGCGATAAGCTTATCTTACTAACTTAAACTAATAAATGTTTTTCTACTTACCACTTCATTGGCGCATTAGCATTACAGCTTATAAGTACAAATTTTAGCTTAAAAACAAGATAACACTGACACTCGGTATCCAACCTGGCACCAACAAAAATGGAAAATCTAAAGTACGGCGATTTAGACTCGCTTATGCAACGCCATCCACTAAACAACCACGATTCATCAGCCACAAATGACAGGATTACTATCTGCCATAGGCTCCCGACCACCCACGAAGTAGGTTTATCACTCGCCCAAAACCATTTTACACGCCCCATCTAAGAAGGTAGTATTCTTCAGCAAAGAGCAAACAGCCATCCACATGTATCTTCTTAGAACTAACGAAAAAATATAAAACAATATTTGAATAACTCGCATCATCCACAATCACTGGAACCTTTGTACCGGTATTATACAGGGTTATTACAAATGAAATAGACAGTTTGGATAGGTTATAGAAAATTTATTTTTGAAAAGTTAAGATTATTACTTATATGATTATAAAGAAGAAATGATTAAGTTTTTATTTAAAATTTTTACAAATGTTCAATGTGTGCACCTTTGGTAACACGACAGATATCAACACGGTAGTCGAATTCTTGCCACACGCTATTAAGCATGTAACGGTCAACTGTAGCAAGAGCATTTGTGATACGTTGTTTAAGTTCGTCGATATCAACAGGAAGCGGTGGTATGAACATTTTGTCTTTTACATAACCTCATAAGAAATAGTCGCAGGGCGTTTAATCTGGACTACGAGGTGGCCACGGCTTAAGCACAAGGTTTTCCTCACTTGCACGGCCGATCCATCGTCTAGGAAGATGTTCATCCAGATATTTTCTGTCCTGTAAGTGCCAGTGAGGCGGAGCTCCATCTTGTACAAAAACGAAGTTATCACTATCTTCCTGTAGTTGAGGCATTAATCATTCGTGTAACATGTCCAGATAAATTACTCCAGTTATTGACACTTCGTGAAAGAAGAACGGTCCGTAAACTTTTTCACGAGATAAAGCGCAAAACACGTTAACTTTAGAGGAATTGCGTATATGTTGTAAAGTCGCTCTTGGGTATTCTGTACCCCATATCCTTACATTATGTCTATCAACTTTTCCACTAATGTGAAAGGTACATTCGTCACTGAAAATTATGCGATTAAAGAATGTGTCATCATTTTCGAGACATTGTTGCATCTCCAGACAAAAATTGTTACGTACGACTTTATCACCGGCATTTAAACTTTGTACTAACTGCAATTTATACGGTTTCATTTTCAAACGTTTCCGCAGAATTTTCCACACAGTAGATTGAAGAATTTGCAATTCTAAACTTGCTGATGTAGTCGATTGTCTTGGACTTCGTAAATAAACATCACGAACACTATCGATTTGTTTTTTTGTAACAGGAGGTCTTCCAGTACTCTTTCTTTTACACAGGCATCCACTATTTTCGAAACGTTTATACCAGTCATAGATGGATTGCCTTGTTGGTGGTGTTTTACCGTATTTTGTTCTGAAATGACGCTGCACAACAGTAACAGACTTTGTTTTGGCTAATTCAAGAACACAATAAGCTTTCTCCACTTTAGTAGCGGCCATTTTGCTAGACTGGTCGTTGTTTTAACAGCAGTACCAACCTAACAGTTGTACCAACATAAACTTTAAGAAATTCCCTATAAACCTATCTCGCTTACTATATTCAAATACACCAGTCTGATTCTTTAAAGGCTATCCAAACTGTCTATTTCATTTGTAATAACCCTGTATAAAAACTTGTCTATACCGAAGGAGATAAAGTTGTAACTATCGAAAAGCACTGTTTACTATTCTGTCTAAGTTCCTTATAACGGATTGCTTTTCGAAATAAGATATCTATTGTTTGGAACCTTTAGTTTTATCTTCTAACTTATGTTTGTACATTAGAAATATGCGCTTTTTAAAGATTTGTGTAAAATTTACATAAAGGTTTGTGCTTTGTTATTATAACGAACTTCAATTTACTTACCTTATTTGATCCAACAGAAGTCTAATATATGTAGTGAGATTCCATTGCAAAGATTACTAATGGTATAGATCTTTCAAAATCTCATGGGCTGTGAGATGCGCAATGACAGAAGCGAGAGGTATCGTATAAAAAGAAAGAACAATACAATATAAGTCAAATCTAAAAACATTGAATTTCTCTGGATGCGTATTCCGAATTAACTCGACTGCTATGCTATGTGGATTGCATAACCAGTAATATATCAACATAATATAAATTATAAAACTATACTGTTTGTATGCTGAGCCTGTAACATTTTTAGTATATTGTTTATTGTTCTTTTCGTGTGTCATGTTTCCGTGCGCGTGCGGATAAAAATAGACAGACTTAATTTTTTAAAACTCTTGGCAGCGAAAATACTGTCCTATTATTTTTAAGAATGCATATTTCATAGAAATTTGATCTTAAAAATCTTAAAATTACTACCACAATCCTCAAATTGGCCCACATTGGATTTAGGACTTCTCTTATTCATTTCTTTTCTTGGTGATACAAATTTGTCACCCTCCAGTTTTCTATTCGCTTCTGTGTTTGGTCGAATTCTTTCTCTTCCGTGACTGTAAACTGTTTTCTTGCGGTTACTCATTATAAAATTAAAAGCTCAGAAATAACAAAATAATATGTAGCTGAAATTTTATAAATAATAATCCAAAACTATAATAATGAACCATAAATCTTAATACGAAAATAAATGAAAGATGAATTATAAATCGACAGCTGAATTGTTAATGTTTTTAGGATGCACTTTAACGTAAATAACTAAATTGGTGTACTGCGCAACAGTCCATGAGGTTTTGAAAGACCTCTAATCACTAACAATGTTAATTTATTTTTAACGCGAAAATTACACTATATTTATTACTAAATTCGACTGCGTATTTTATCTACACACCTTTAGTTTTTGACATAAACCTCCACTGCGTTATTTTAATTTATATGGAAATTCAGCTTTCTTTCAATTTTAACCACTTAAACAGCAATTTAGTTCAAATTACTTGTGCATATATACTTTGACTAACTTCTCTTCTATGTTGTACGGTTTAAATATGTATTACAAATCTTCCACACTAGTCTAGCAATTACGAGGTATTCCTAGACATTTCATTTGGTTGCTTTATATTGGTTCCTTAAATACACCTTTGTAGCGGTCAATCATACCGTAGCTCGCTTAGTAATGTTGTCCCTTTTAATTGTCCTTTCCACGACGTTGTTACAATATTTTACTTAAAAACTCGAAAAGTGCTCTTAATTAAGTGCTTGAAGCAGTAATCGTGGTTTCTCAATTTCTAAAAACTAATTTGATATTTTATTTTAAAATTAAAAACAGCGGGGAAAAGGTAGACAAAAATGTAAAATCGTAAGTTATTTATATTTTGAATAAATTTAATAATAAATATACTGTACAGTTAAAACAAGTTGAAAATGCAAGGCATTGTCGCAACGAACTTCCAAATGTAGACTTACTTTAAAACAATTTAAAGAAATTAAAATTATTATGTTGTAATAATTATAAGTATTCAGATAAAATACAAAAATTTATAAACAACAAAGGAGACATTTTAATATATTTTATTTTATTGAATAAATATTTTAAAAGCTATATATGTGTGTGTGTATGTATGTATGTATGTATGTGTGTTTGTGTGTGTGTGTGTAAATAAGGGGGCATCATATTTCGATTCAGTTTTTTCAGAGGATTCTAAATATGTATCGCACATTAATTTTGGACCTATTTGAAATTTTTGATAAAATTAATTCCCCGGGGGGGTCGGGTATCCGTGGTCAGATTTTGTGGGGGGTACCATATTTCGACTCAGCTATGTTAGGGGAGTCCAAATATGTATCGCACATTAATTTTGGACCTATTTGAAATTTTAATTTTCCCGACGGAATATTGCGGGGGCACGGCGTCCCCGTGGCCCGATTTCAACTGACATCAAAACTTAAGCTCAGGACACCGAACTGAATCGATTGATGTATCACACATTGATGTCCGACCATTAGAAAGGCCTCGGACGGACAGACGGACGGACAGACGGACAGACAGACGGACGACAAATCGATATCATAAACGAACGAAGTTCGTTGAAAAATCTTGTTGATGGCAACTTCAATATCGTTGGGATTTTTCCAGTTTTTCGATATTGACGACATAGTGTTAGCTTGGCATATTTGTGCACATGATGCAGAAAAATATATAGCTGGCATAGAAAGGGTTTAAACATTTTCATGACGTACTGAGCCAAATTGCTTGTATAGGCCAATACTGGGAGATGAAGATGAATAATTTTTACCTGCATGCGATATGATTATATCTAAATTCTCCGATGCAGAGAACGGTAGATAGCTGTCTCTCTCTAGCAACTGTGGTCTACTGCTATTCTACGTCTTCACTAGTTCAAGAAGCTATACTTATTAAAGCAATTAAAAATAAATTACAAAAACAATTATTTGTTTTGTGTGATGCTTATGAATTTTTCATTAAATGTACTTCTGATACAGAAAAATAATAAATAAGATGTATTTTTCAAAAGTAAAAATCCACAGAGAACTTTATTTCATTAATAATATTCTTCTATAGTTACGCTTATTTCGCTTTGCGCAAAGCATTTTCTCCATGGTCGATACACAAAGTGTTTGGCAAGGAATCGTACATACGTTAATATGCTATAGCAGTATTCATTCTAAGCAAAAAAGTTTATATGAATATGTGCCTAATTTTCAAGGGTAAGAACTATTTTATTGTGCATTCCTTTACAAATATGTAGTATTCCGAGCATACTTTTAAAGTTACCAAGTAAACTGGATCCACAAACGGGTAGTCTAAAATTGTATAACAACCGTCAGTTATCTGTCATTCAGCATTTTATGTTATTTGTATTTGTTTGTTCAATTTAATGACATGTATTTAGTATTGCGGAATACGGTGATATTGGGTTCTGCTATGGTTTTTGGTGCGGAAGGGTGTTACGCTTTATTCTAAAAGCTTCACATCATACTTTATTAAATTAGGTTTAGGAACGGTTTTTAGAACTCTACGTTGGAAAATTCCCAACAGATCATAACGATACCGCTGAAGTCATTGGCTTATCTTTGTGGTCGTCGAGCATGCTGATATAACAATTCTCTCATTGGAACAGCTTGATTCCCACCAACGCTAGTGAAAGTACATCAACCTCGGTTAGAGGGGGTAGACATTTTATGTGAGGAATGTAGCATAGCTCGGACCGTAGAGCTCACACTTCCTTACCGCATGCCGCGGAGTGCTGACGTAAGTTCTTTGACTATTGTTATCTTCGTTCCTACCTCTCCCTATTATCGTGTCAAAGAAGCACCCCCGAAGCCGTACCAGCCATCAACAACACCAATAAACAAATAACCTTGGCACCTAAAACCTATTCCCCTAAACACGACTTCCGCACCCGGTTAGGATCCCTGGGGTAAGTATTTTTATGAATATTAATTGACCGGGGTTTTATATCGGAATGCGAATTTGTTCGTTATAAGGGTGCGTGCTGCCTTTATTGATTATCAAAGACGGTTTACCAACCGACTAGTTTCGAATTCAAAGGGATTTACCCGAACATTTCACAAGCTACGCGAAATTAGTTCTTCTTCAAGTAGTGGTTTTTATTCTGAGCGTTCACTTGCGTTCACTTCAGTATACTTTGTATGATGAAGGACAAAATCCTTGAATCGGTAGAGCAAAGTCGAGCTACGATCAGAAAAAAAACGTCCACGCGTATGTAAGAGTTTGGTACACATTTAGCTAACAATCAACTCCAACCAGTTCAATACCTGAACATAAAGATCATGCCAGAAGATTGTAATTTTGAGATTGCATAACTGCCAATTTCCGATTAGTTATAAAGGTTCTGTTTAGCGATGAAGTCATTTTTAGTCGTAATAACATTATTAACACTCTATAAATGTGTGTAGATTGATTGACGATGGCTTGATTGGACCTTATGTAATACCGCAAGCTTTAATGACAGTCACACGCCTACGACTCCTACAAAACGAACTTCCCACATTGATACAGAATATCTGTCATGTGGTAAATTGACGCTAGTTACCCGAATTAAATTTACTGTACCATGGCGCTAGCCTTAAGTAATGAGTGGTGGGTTCTATAAAAACAAATGCAAATTTTTTTAGGGATACACAAATTTCAACACCTTTACTTACATCTACCTGGAAAGGTCGTTAAACTTTCTGTCCAATAAAAACTGTTGAACGCCAACCCTCCTGGAAAACCCTGATTAAGTGCCTCCCAAAAAATAGGTGTTTTCAGAGACGATTTTTTAGTTCTTCTTGCAGATTTGATGCTAATATAGCTCTGTTTACACCTTTATTGCTAATTCTTATTAGTCTAAACAAACACTAAAACAAATCTCCATATTTGGTACACCTAACCTGTATTGGGAAACATAATTATCATAGTAAATAATCAACAGAAAATAAAATTAATACAACGATCTATTATTACTTTGACCAAAAACGCGAGTTACGTTTTGGGTTTTGGGAGCTGCCTTTTTAAAAAGTCCTCTTCCAAAAACTCTTGTAACAATTTTTATTTATTCAGAAATTACAAGTGGAATTTTGACAAACTATATAAATTTAATCTAAACCGAAATTACTATTGTATGAAGTTAAATTAGGGCGAGTATCCTAAACAACCAACAATGTAAAAGCTGTGAGGCTCAAGATGGACTGACTGGTTTGGGGTTTCCGGAGTATTTATGTTGTCCCTGCCCCGCACATTTCTGTGGGAACTGCAGAGCTCCTGTCTGCTTATTTCTTTATTAATTTATACAATACAAAGTGACAATCTTAATTCTAATAATTGCGGTTTTATCACCGTCTGTGATCTGCACCTGTAGTATCACTTACGTCTGGAATACAATGTATTGACATCCGTTCTCACAACTTGCTTGTGAACTTTCATTAGCCTTTTCTTTATTTATCCTTAAACTACAATGTTGCATCTAACTTAAGTTTCTTGATAATTTCTATTTAATTACACATATATTGATTTGGGGGATATGTAACTCGCGTTGAACTAAAACAATAATTTAAATGTATTAATGAAAGGCAGTCAACCAATTAAATTTCTAGGTACTCTTTCGTCTCCAAAATGCTGAGCTTTTGTGTATAAAATATTGTTTCTGTCATCCTGTTTAAGCAAGCGTACATCAGCGTAATCGTCCTTTTTAATAACATCAAGTATATGCATTTTCCTAATCCACATCAATCACATTTACCAAATTTCAGCATATGATGTATATAAAGTGCAAAACAAATTTAATAACTTGCAGTTATATTTAGTTATCCTCTTCCAACGCTTTGTCGACTTTCCGTGCAGGAAATTTTTGAGACAAATTAAAGCCTCCCACATAATGTGAAATGGAAACTCTCACAGGACACTTTCGCGTTATTTTTTTTTCACGTTAAAATTCCCATTTGCACACCTGTTCACGCATAGTTCCAACTTTTTATAACAATAATCATTTACTTGCATAACGATCTCATTGCATTGCGTCAATTGCATGATATTCAACCATGTTCAAAATGCTCTTATGCGTTGTGATATGATTTTTTCCACCTAACTATTATCAGAGGGTTTTACAATTTATGATGCTTCATAGGTAATCTTTGTGCTACGTCCAATTCCACACTTCTGTATATTTCCATACAGTTAGACTTTTTAAATATTGTAAAACTTTCGCTCCCACATTTTGTAAGAATTATATCCGATAGTATGGTAATGTTTTGTATTTTAATAATTTAATTTAAACAGACAAGGGGAGTAATTGTCATTTTTTTGTTATAAAATCTATCCTTGCATGTTCAAATAGATATCATTTATTAGCGTTGTTAAAATGTTTGAATTTATTTTAAAGATTTGCAGTGGATTTTCCGTAAGTATTTTCTTATCTAATTTCTATAGATCACTCTTTAAAATAAATTCTACCGTTGCCTTGTTACTCATTTTATCTGACTGCCCAAGGTCTTGTTACCAAACCCGATATTGATAAATTAATTAATAAGTAACTTTTGGTGTTGTAATTTATTTATAAAGCTGAATTTCACATTCCACTCTGTACAACGTTCCAGAATGTGCAAGTTTCCCGAGCTTTGAATTGAAATCAGCAATTTTCACGCCGTCTGCCTTTTCAGTATTTTCTTAGCGAGATTGATAGGAGAGGTTGAGTTTAATGCCCAACCAATATGAACTTTATTTTCAGCTGGTTTAGTCTAAGTTTTGCTTTTGGTTTAAATTGTGTCTATGTTGTACATCTCCTTTTCCGTTACGTTTGGTTCTGATGGTTAGGTTGTATTGAAACTGCCAATAGACTTAATACTAATTTAAGGTTCTGCTTACTATAGACAACCTCCTTTAGATACTCCTTAATCATAGTAGATGTTCTATGTTTAGCAGACGCAAGTTGCATCAATATTATCCGTAAGCTTTGAAGCCCTGACCACAATAGTAAATTGTTGTCTTTGTTACTAACTGAATAAATCCTACTAGTTATTTATAACAGTGAACCACCAATGTGTATATCGGGTGAATTAGTATAAAGATTTGTTCATGTGTAGGTATACTGTTTATTTTGTATAAGCCAATATTCTACAGTACGATTTGGTACACGTGTAAATTCTGATACTTGTAATTTAAATTATATTATGTACTGGCACGAGAATTGTAGGTGATTTGTAATGCTATTACGAAGTCTGCATTCTCGCCTTTAGAGGGGATTGGTGTTTACATAAACTGTACACATTTATACTGGTATTATTTAGGTATGCCTTATGAGGTTTCGTACATAGATTTAAAAGTGTTACCAAAATGGCAAATGTCTTTACCGGTTATTGTTAGGAATTTTATTTCCTATTTAATTTCTTTTATAAGGATTTATCCGCAAAAGGGGTAAAGTTAGAATGTTTGAGTGTAGTTACGTTAGCAATGATTCCGTCTGTAATCTGTTTTTACGACTCTTGTTTGATGAATTAGTACGGTCCTAACAATTAAATCAATTTTATTTAATTACCATTATTAATATGAAATTTCTATAAATTGATTCATTTCAATGATAAAAGTTAATGTTTTATGGAGGCTTCATGATAAATACAAAAAAAATACAGGATTTCCACAAAAGAACTCCGGAGTTTTGAAGTTAAATATTTTTGTTAAATCAAAATCTTGGTGTAATGTGTTATACATGAATTGAAAGCTAGTATTTTCAAGATTTTACTACAATTTAGTAGAGTTTAACGTGGGTCTCATTAGTGGCACGGCACACATCCAAACGTACTTCTACTTTTTGGTATGTAATGGACAGCATGCCTGGTGTAGCAGTTGCAACATAAGCGGGTATCCGTCGACTGTAATGGGTTAGATCTTGAATTTTCTCTAAGTACACGAGGTTCTTTATATGTCCCAAAAAGTAAAGGTCCGAGGGAGTAAAATCTGGGCATCTTGGAGGCCAATGAGTCCTTCCCTTCCAATCCACCTGTTTCAAAATCGGGCATTGAGTGCCTTCGTATACGCAAACTAAAGTGAAATGGTGCGCCATTTTGACGAAAGTGGACAAAACCCATCTCAGCCTCAATATCATTCAACTGAGGAGAAACATACTTTTCTAGCATATCACAATAGACATCACCAGTCTTTGTCTTTTCAACAAAAATGAAAGAACCTATAACTCTGTCATGCATGAGAGGTGAGTCACGACGTTACTCAATGAACTCATGAGATGGCTGTAAACCCCCTAATTCTGCAATTGTGTTGATTTACAGTACCGTTTACACGAAGCGATGCCTCATCAATAAAAATTACATTTTTTAAAAAATTGTTACTTTCGTCAATTTTGTCTTACATATTAATATAGAACTATAATCTCTTGTCCTTATCTGTTGGTTTAATTTCATGCAAAAGCTATAACTTGTAAGCAGTTCAAGAAAGCCTTTAGTGAACTACCTTATGAACAGTTGATATCGGTATCCCCAACTCTAGATTGCGTCGTGTCAGGGGTTTCTTAGGGCTTCGTTGGAGTTCGGATTCTGTCAACATTCTCTGCGGACACACGTAGCCTACCAGACGACTTTTGCTGACGATTTTTGCTTGCACATAATTCCAGTTTCTTTAAACGCACTAAACCATCGCCGTATGGTTTTGTCCGTAGGCGCATCACCACCATAAATGCGTCTAAAGTGCCTCTGTACCGTGACAACCGAACGAGTTTCTATGAGCCAAATGACACTTTGAGCTTTTTGTTGTTGTGTCGTCATTGCACTGCTCAACTGAGAATGAACTGCACTTACTGAGAACTAAACGGTAACTATAGCAAAAGGCACACTGAGTTATTGTCTGCTACAATATTGCACTTACTGGAATTTACTAAATTGTAATAAAATCTTGACATTATTACCTTTAAATTCATGTATAACGCATTACACAAAGATTTTGATTTAGTAGAAATATTTATCCTCAAAACCCCGTTTTTTGTAGAAATCCTGCATTGCTAGTGTCCTGCAGGATAAAGATCTGTACTGTAGGTTCCTGTTTTAGTTGTTACAAATTAGTTTTTTTTGCGTTTCTAAGTGTGTTCGCGTCACAATAATTTCCTGTAACGTACGCACAAAACTACTTACTTAAATTTATTTGTTTTTGTTTTTCTAAAGAACTCCATTGTACCATTACGGCGTGACTTTATTTATGTTGTTCTTTTATACTTTTTTCTTTATGTTTTTTCAGACAAACCATCTGTCCTTGTTATGGGATGATAAGGTGATATAGATATGTTAATTATAGGGAAGGACCAATTGCTTTTTGTAGCAATACCGATGGCAGTGGAGCGGTTATGTAATAACTAAAAACAACTACAACAAACTACTTAAGGAAGGGTATAAATACCTTAAAGCCTGTGCCGCTCGGGACAATAAAAGTTCACACACAAAAGCTTCGCGGACAACCAAGAACACGCACGTTCGGGTGATGGTGTCGCTTCCAAAAGCTCTGATACAACTGTCTTCCGCAACGGCTCGAGCACGACTGTGTCACTTCACGCACTCCACTGCCGGTATAAATGTTTCACTAAACTGTAGGGTGCACGCACTGATGGTATTTATTGTCACCAATACTGAATTGTTCGATGATGACGTAACATACCGCCCACCAAATTCATAGAACTTTGAAAAGGAGGGAAGTAGGTTGGGTGAAGGAAATCACATGGGATTTGACCTTGCTAGGAAAATAGGTAATGAAAGATAGGATGGTACACTACAGCGAGCGATATTACCAACTATGCAAAAATAAAAATATATATGTAAATAAGCAAATATTTAAAAATATTATACTACTATACATGTAAGAAATGTGTATATACATCTAAACATAAAATAAAATTAAAATACCGGTAGCGGCGCTAGTTTGACCAAAGGTCGTTTTAATGTGCCATGTGCAGTTTTGACTTCAGCGACACGTATAATACCGTCCGCACCGGGAAAAGTATTAATAATACGACCAAACTTTCATTGAAGTACAGAAAGCTGGTCGTCCTTGATGAGGACAATAGTATCCTTTTCAACTTGTCGGACCCTTACCTTAGAGTGCCATTTAACCTTTTGATTCAGAGTATGTAAGTACTCATGGCTCCAGCGAGCCCAAAAATCTTGATGGAGTTTTTGCAGAAGTTTCCACCTGCTCTTTAAGGATAAAACGTTGGTTGAATGGTCCTCATCTGGTGGTGCAGAAAGAGGCTCCATAGTTAGGAAATGACCTGGTGTTAAGCAACGCAAGAAATTTGGATCCGAACTCAAAGCGCAGAGTGGCCTTGAATTTAAAACAGATTCAATTTGAGTAAGAACTGTGTAAAGTTCCTCAAAGGTAAGTTTTTGTTCGCCGATTACGCGAGCTAGGTGTGTCTTTACCGACTTAACACCGCTTTCCCACAAGCCACCGAAGTGAGGGGCGCTAGGTGGATTAAACGACCACTTTATCTTTTCTGAGGTTACTGCACTATGCAGATAACTCGTAAGCTGACGATAGGCACCTACAAAATTAGTACCGCAATCACTAAATATTTGAGAACAGCGTCCTCGACGTGCTATAAATCGTCGCAAAGCGGCAAGAAACGCGTCTGCCGACAAATCCGACACAAGTTCAATGTGTGCTGCCTTAGTGGCAAAACAAACAAAAATACAAATATAGGCCTTAAGAGTTTTAGAGCCTCGCAGGCGGTTAGCCTTTATTAAAAGAGGGCCAGCAAAATCAACACCAACAATACTGAACGGTTTGATTTGGGTAATACGTGCTGCCGGTAGGTCTCCCATAGGAGGAGTTACCAGGACCGGTTTGGTACGAAAACATCTATGACATGATGATAAATAATTTCTGATTGAATTTTTAATAGAAAGGATCCAGAAGTTCCGTTGGATAAGATACGCTGTGGTATTAACACCGGGATGGCAATACCTTTCATGAGTTGACCGAATGATAAGTTCGGTTAATCGGTGCCGCTGAAGCAATAACGCAGGAAACTTTTCGAAATAGGAAAGCGAAGAATGTGTCAAGCGCCCACCTACTCTTAAGATATTTTGTGGATCAACAAATGGAGAAAGTTTTCGCAAGCTTTTAGGTAATTTACGGTTTGCCTTGATCGAAGCTATTTCCTTTGAAAATGTAACATTTTGTACATGCCGAACGATAATCATGAGAGCATTGTGTAATTCAATGTCTGTTAAGGGACCCGTATGACGTTGAGCCATGGGTTTAGAAAATGTATAAATGTAAGCCACGATGCCTTGAATTTTATATAACGATGAAAAGCGACTTAGTAAAATGTCAATGACGTTTGGATCTGTTTGAGCGACAAATGTTAGGATCTTCTTTTCCGTAGTTACCTCAGCAATTGAGGTTGACAATGTTGGTTGAGGCGGCCACGAGTCACTAGGGTAGTGAAGCCATTCAGGCCCCGCCCACCATAGCGAACATGAAATAACCGCGCTTGGCATTAATCCCCGAGATGCAGGATCAGCCGGATTATGCGAAGATTTAGTATAAAACCATCGACTCGGTGCAATGATTTCTTGAATGTGGCTAACACGGTTTGCCACAAAAGTTTTCCAACGAAAAGGTGGAGAAGGTATCCAAGTGAGAGCGACCGTAGAATCACTCCACGCTGAAACATCGGAGATTTCAATCAAGCCTTGATAAGACCGAATGGTAAAAGACAGTAAATCGGTTAATAAAACGGCGGCACATAATTCCAAACGTGGAATTGAAATGCGCTTAATTGGAGCTACTTTTGTTTTAGCGGTTACAAATTGTACAGTTATTTCTCCAGTAGTTTGATTTATGAACTGGAAATACACTACCGCTGCATACCCTACCTCGCTAGCATCGCAAAACCCATGCAAATGACAAGTAAAAGGATCCGAAGGGGGTAAACAACGTGGTAACTTTAATGACGATAATAACGGCAATTCTTCTTGATACTGCTGCCATTGAGACGAAATGTCTGCTGGTGGGATGTCATCCCAATTTAAACTTAACATCCACAGATGCTGGATTAGGCGTTTTGCAAAAAGTGTTAGTGGGGCTAAAAACCCTAATGGATCATATATTCGGGCAACTTGCAAAAGTATGTTGCGCTTTGTACATATTGGGTTCAATGGTTTAACCCGAAATGAGGAAATATCTTCTGTAGGTGACCATTGAAGACCTAATATTTTTATTGATTCGTCAGTATCGAAATCGAGAGAAGTATATTGGCAAAAATCTGACGGAATGCCTTCCAAAATAGAAACTGAATTAGAACTCCATTTTCGAAGTTCAAAACCAGCCAAATGTAAAAGTCGGATAAGTTGATCTTTAATTTCTCGGGCCGATTGTATAGAATCTCCACCAGCGACGAAATCGTCAATATATAGATTTGACCGTATAGCCTCAGCGGCTAACGGAAACCTTTTGCCTTCGTCAATGGCTAATTGCTGAAGAGTTTTTAATGCTAGATAAGGCGATGACTTAATACCATAGGTCACTGTATTAAGCTGATAAGTCTGAATGGGTTCTTCTGCGGAGAACCGCCACACAATTAATTGAAACCTTCGATGTTCTTCGGTAACCAAAATTTGTCGATACATTTGGCGAACATCACAAGTAAAAACGAAACGATGAGAGCGAAATTTAAGTAGGATTGACGAAATGTCATTTTGGGATGATAAGGTGATATAGATATGTTAATTATAGGGAAGGACCAATTGCTTTTTGTAGCAATACCGATGGCAGTGGAGCGGTTATGTAATAACTAAAAACAACTACAACAAACTACTTAAGGAAGGGTATAAATACCTTAAAGCCTGTGCCGCTCGGGACAATAAAAGTTCACACACAAAAGCTTCGCGGACAACCAAGAACACGCACGTTCGGGTGATGGTGTCGCTTCCAAAAGCTCTGATACAACTGTCTTCCGCAACGGCTCGAGCACGACTGTGTCACTTCACGCACTCCCACTGCCGGTATAAATGTTTCACTAAACTGTAGGGTGCACGCACTGATGGTATTTATTGTCACCAATACCGAATTGTTCGATGATGACGTAACAGTCCTGGTTTATTGTTACAATCTAAGTAAAATTGCTAATACTCTGGGTTCTGACGTGACAAGCATTTCCAAATGACAAAAGCATAATTTGATGTTTTTATCTTTTTTCTTTGTGTTATACTTTGACATGTTTTGTTGTTCCAACTAGTGTCTGTCCTGGTAAATTTTTTTGTCATTATTATTAATATTATTTAAAGTATTGTATTGACTTATAGTGTTTTAGCAGCCAAACGTGATGTCCATATATATTTTCTTTTCCTGCTATTTACTAAGCTTTAATTTCTTCGATTTCAGCGGGGCGAATTGCACTTGTGTGTTTTTCCTTTTTTACTACGCCCCCCCCCTCTTCTATACTCTATGGCTGATTAGTTAGTATGACATTTTCTTTATGTTCTTTGTTGGTTTGTGGCAATCGGTACTGACTAGTTACGTTACTGTCGTTACTCTTTTTTCTGATCGCACGCTATACCGTAACATCCGGTACCTTTTTTCTCATGAATTATAGAACTTAAATTGTCTTAAGATCGAGGTCAAAGGTATAACGATGCCCAAAACGTTTATATGTATACCCACACTTCCTATTTAATACAGATAACCGCGTCATTTGTTGCTCACTACGCCTTAAGTTTTATGCTGTTTAAGGGTTTCTGGCTAAAGGAGTAATTAACAATAAGTCGGTTTTTCTAAACTCGTGTGAATGTTTACGAGTACTCTCTTTTACACTGGTTATTTATCGGAAATCTGTGTGTATTTTTCTAGTTTAATATGTAGAATGTGAAATTCTTTATTGCTAGTTGTAAAAAAATGCTGCAGTATTATTTATTTTTGCCCCGATTAAAGTTATACTCAACTAGCTATGCTGCTGAATGTAAACCACCCAACCCTCTATTAAATTTTCAGGATAAGCACTACTTAGCTGACTTAAGTTAATGAATGCTTTTCTCTAGCTTAATATTTGCTCAAACAACACACAAGTGGTAAATATTCCTTTGGATACAAGAGCCACTTTGGTATTCCAACATGATGGGGCTCCCGCTCAATACGATTGCCCGGTAACACGTCATCTTAATTACACATTTGGAAAACGGCAGATTGCAGGTAGCGATCCGATAAATTGGCGATGTAGGTCAGTAGACGTAACTTCTTTATACTACGAACTCTGGAGAGAATTAAAAAAGTACTAGTTGAGCTAGTCGCTCGCATTATGGCCAGTGCTAAACAAATAAAATATTCCTAGGAAGCATTGCGAAGCACAATACAAAACACTTTTATAAAAACAGCAAAATGTAATGGTTTTGGTTGAGGGATATCCAAACTATTTCTTAAAAATTAACACTCTGTTTTTGAATAAGTGTTGCTTATTTCACCGACTGTATCTCATTAACCTTTGAGAATTGACACGTATTCGCATAAATCTTTTTGCTTAAAATGAGCATATTAGCCATTGCAACATTACTTCAAACTTGCTTTCAATTTCTGTAAAATAATGAAATACCATCTTAAGGTACACATTTTACGCTTTAAAAAGCATACCCGAAAAAGTATTTTATGCTTTCTATAAATTAATTTGAACGAATTTATTACAATGGCGAGCAAAATTCAGATTAAGTCAAGTACCTACAATAAAGTTTTGTATTTCAATATTAATATTTAATATTATTTCCCCTTAAAAATATTTTAAGCTTTTCTTTGAAGTATTTTCTATCGAAATGGATTAGTTTTTGGATATTTTTTAGTTTAAACGTATACTGGGAACATGTTTGTATTACTCGAGCATGCTCCTCACTCGCAGACTCTTTAGTTCAAGGAACTAGCACTGACGAAATGTCAGAACCTTATAAAAGTAGTAACTCGTTTAATTACGGTGTTACGGGTACAATGAGTATAAAGTTTTAAATTTTAATTTGTCTTGTGGAAGCTAGGATATCGTAGGAATCTAATGGTGCTTCGGCTAACTACAGTGGTGCGGGGGTGGGTTCATATAGAAAAGGTTAAAAAAGAAAATATAAAAATTTGAAGTAAAAAATAATAGAAAAATGATAAATGAAGTGGCAGAAGTACGAGTAAATTACGATAAAAGATAGGTCACCCTGAAAGGCTTTTTTCTCTTTTCATAATGAACCGTTGCCAAACCGTCTAATCTCTGCAATCTCTTCATTGTCCATTTTAAACTACAAAAATATTTCTCTTTTAGCACCAATAATTTCAATAATCAATATATACTAATTCTGTAGCTAATTTAGTCGAACAAAACAATTATTTTAACTTTAGTTAATTACCAGTTACATACATACACATACCATTTACAAATTCATCCACATGTGCATAGTTATAAATCTAAACGTAGACGTTCATTCTATTCACTGATTAATTTTAGGAAGCATAACATCAGTCTTTTATACGACAATTTGTTTGATTTTCCAACTAACACAATTCCCTTAACACACAATACAAAGTTCCACATTATTCAAAGAGTAGACTCTCCTTTCCTGAATCAGTCGTAACGACATTACTTCTACCCTGTCTGAGCAACAATGGTTCAACAAATTAAGTCGCACGCTGTGTATTCTTCTCTCAGGGAATGCATATTCTCTACTGAAACTGTGTTTCTTTCCCACCTTTACTCTGCCTTATACTAAATTTTACAGCGCAGATCTATCGCCTTGTTATTCGCCCGAATGGCAACATTTTGTTTTTTCTAGTTCCTTGCTTGTGAGTAATTAAATTGCTAATATTTTCACGTTAATCAAGCGTGATTCTCCTATGTTTTGTTTAAGTTGATGTCAAGTGTAAGTTCCTTCCGCAATATAAATATATACATTCTATTGTATGAAATGGTTAAATGATCTGCAACCTGACATTTGTGAATTTTACTAACAGAGCGTATGTGGTTTTCGAAATAACTACTACGTTGTAGGAATATGTTTATGATGTTGTCTGGGGTTTACTTTGTATTGTAACTACAACATTAATTCAACTTCATCTAACTAAAGTTGGTAGAGAGCTCTCCTATATTTGGGATAATTTTGATATGGGACGGTCTATTAATAATTTCACGTATTTACTTCTCTATCTTAAAATTTTTCTTAAATGACATGACTCGGTATGAAAATTTAATGTTATAAACACAGAAGGTGCATCATATTAATTTTGTCCTTTTAACATTAATCTTTCTCTTTTTGCTTTCCGGTTGCTATTTAACATAACGCCGACACATTATCGTGGTCTAAAATACCTTCTATATATCTTTTGTCTGAAACTTCTTACTCATCTGGCAAACATCAATTTTCCACAAAAAAAATTTTTCCAAAGCCAAAAGTGATGAAACAAAGGTCAACTGTAGTTCTTCTATGTGCGTTGTTTAGTTACCGTTTGTATTATCTTTTGCAATTCATTTGTAGGCAAATACGTCACATGCTTTTTTCCTCTTAATCAAGCAGTTTTGTCGTATCATCGCCGCATTTCGGAAAATAGATAATTTGAAAATAATAAAATCTTGAGAAGTATAAATTTTGTATGAAAGTTATATGTGAAAAAATGAAAGAATGATTTAAATTTCAAACGTTCTCATAATAAACAAAAAGGAAACTTTATTACCGTTATTCTTTTTTAAACCTATCATTTGTTAATTCTTAATTTTACTATTCGAAGTTACGATTTCTGAAAATTATTGCATAAAGAATACTGTTTTGACTAGACTGATATAAAATCTAAAAGAGACTATAGTAAATATTTACAAAATATATATATACATATACAAAACAAAATACTTTTAAAACTAAACCATTTATCTTTTCAGAAATACCAGCACCTTCTACAGCAGCAAATCTTCTTACAACTACCGTTACCTCTACCCACAAACCTACATTCAAAGGTATGATAAAAACATATATTTTCTATGTATTATTAGTTTGCATTAGATAATGTGAAGAAACGAACCAGACCAAGGGACAGCACATCGAATGCCGAAACTAGTGCAGCTTTCGTTCCGGAAAGCGTAAGAGACGAAGGTGATATATAAAGAAAGTTATTACATTTAAAATGTATCTAATTACTACATACACACACACACACACAAACGCACACACACACACACATACACGCACACACACATCCACACACACACACGCACACACACACAAACACACACACACACACACACACACACACACACACACACACGAGCGTGTCTAGTATATTCGGTGGATGGTATTAAACAACAAATTATTTTCAAAGAGGTTCTGGATTTATGAATAAAGTCATATGAAGAAAATAATCTAAGAATTATCACGCCATATGTCCTAGAATAGCAACCGTGTCTTCAGGAAGTGCATTCTTCATTCGTTTTGAAACGGGGAAGCAAAACTTGATCCAGGCGTCAGATTAGAAGAGTACGATAAATATTCGGAACATCATATGCAACTAGGGTCGAATAAACCGGATATATGCAAATAACCATATCAGACCTACTCACGAATTGCGGCATTTACAGAATGACCTTCTGAAGCAAATTTACGAAGGATAGTACCATCCTTACAAAAAAAGGCGATTAACATTTTCTTGACATTCGACATCTAAAGGCATCTCCGTTTAAGTGAGTGGAGAATTTTCGAATACTTACCGATTATTTGCTGTTTAGATTCCGTCGATCTAGTATCATCACGTCTTATGGCATATCATGATTGTTTGTAAAAAAAAAAGATCAGGATGGCATATGGTAATGAAATTTCCACTGCCTCCCATCCATTTTGGTTCTGGTCATCTATCAGCTTATGTGACACGGAGTAAATCTTACGCTTAGCGGAATCTGCAGAACGATTGAGACTCTTTGCAAATGCCCAATTCTTCAAATTCAGAGATATTTTGCTAGCATGTGTATCACTCCCTTTATCACGCCTGGGCTTTCTGTTTGACGGCCGGCCTGAACCTGATCCACTGTCAGTTATTACTTTACCGACAGGATAGATTTCGAAACCTTAGCAGATACACTTTCTGTCACACCAACCCACCATACAGTTGCGCTAACATTTCTCTCATCTCATGCACCTCATACCCTATTTTCCACAATTTGTAGTTGAAATTCATGTTAATGTTTGTTTTACATTATTGTAATGTAACCGCCCGACCCTCACCGACGACGTTAGATGGTTAACTGACCACGTGACAGCTTTCGTAAAATTGTAAAAAAATATTTAGTTATTAATCAACATAGAGGATTATTCTCTAACTGAATACATAGTTGATATTTATATAACCTTGGGTAGTGAAATAATTTTCAGTAAAAAGTGGTTGGAAGTGACTATTCAATACACAGCTAATCGTTCATTCTACAGAAGTAAGACTGATATGTGCTTTTCTCCCATAGTTGATAGGACAAATGTTTGGACATACTATGTTTGTCATATACCACGTAATTAACCTTACGGTTGACTGGTAGGTCAAACATCACACCGTTCGATGGGTTAAGTCTTTTGGGCATGGACTTTAACCTCATGTTTTTGTTTACATAAGCGTAATTATTTAAATATTTTAATGGTATTTATTATCCCTGGAGAGTTTTGAACACCAGAATAAAATAATATTTCACAAAAAGCGATTGACATCAAAGTTGCCATTTATTACCATAAACGTGACATCTTTACAATGCTGAAAAAAAATCTTTTTTTTAAGAAAATTAGTGACAACGGAAAGAATATATATTTAAATATAAAATATGAGAACCTTTGAACATGAAAAATGTAATAGTTTTGTATACATTATAAACAACGCGAAATAAAAATTCATCAATTTCATGGTTGATATTTTTCCGCACAGTCAATGCAACGTAGCTGTTACTGCTCTAGGTAAACACGTGTTTTGCAAAACTTGCACAAATATCATGATTTTCTATTTTTACGATATCTTCACTTTTTCCGGGTGGCAGATGTGCGCGAGAGCTGCTCCTCTAGGGTTACACCTGACAGTCCTGCTGCTGCGGTTCGAATTTTTGGAGATAAGTTAGCAGGTTCCTCTAATATCAATCAACTACCCAAATGCTCTAAGAACAACTGTCTGTTTTTAAAAATGTTTCGCCCGGATTGTCAGATTCATTGATAACAAATGCATTAAATGCTCGTACGCTTAGTATTTCGCAGAAAATTACCAAAGAGCATTGTCTGGTATTCCGAGCAAGAAAGTATGATGTTATCCTGTCAACTACATCAACTCCACTGTTTGTAGAATTATAAAATAGAATCATATTTTGTTTTCTATTTTTACCAGTACTTTTATCTACCTTGTTGTCATTGTGCATTGAAACGTTGGAAACAATAGTCATATCAGTAGGATATGCAAACTGTGAAGACTTTGCAGATCGTTTTTTGATATTTCTTACTTCTTTAGTATATATTGAACCACCTAAATTTATACGGTGTTCGCGTCTATAGATGCTTACCACTACCACGCTGAGAAACCACAAATTCATAGTAACGTTTCTTCCAGTTTCGTAGATATCTTGTACCATTTCCCAATTACAGCTGCAGTAAAATCTTCTGTTTGAAAAGTGGGTTTTGAGTTGTAGTTTGGGTATATCTCCAAATGCAACGTATAAAATATTGTTGCACGTACTGTAGAAATTACTTTGATACCATACCTATTTGGTTTATTTGTAATGTAGACTTGGAAACTATGTCTTCCTCGAAATTCCATAAGCATTCCATCTAAGGTGACGTATTCACTTACACTATAACGTTCTTTATAAACTTTGTTACGTTGAAAAGAGGAGCAACGTACATAAAAAAAACCAGTAAAGCGATTTAGATAAACCGAGCTAGCTGCAAATACGGAGAGTGAGGTGAGGTCAAGGTGTACTAAATATTCTTATTTAAGAGAAGTAAGCGGCATCCTGGTATTCATTTTACTTACAAGCTATTTTTGTACAATAGAGACAGGTGGTATAAACAAATAAAATAATGAAAATTAAATTTAACCCTCGACGAAAATATTAATTATGTAGGACAAACTATCCTGGAGGATTTCTTTGTCAGAATTACACACAATTAAAAAAAAAGGAATTAAAACCGTTTATGAGTAATTGTAAAATAAATTACTTACTTAATTTTCCTGATCACCAGCAGATGACCGTCAGAGTGCACTCCGGCCGTTAGCACGCGTAGTAGTAGTACGAGGGTCGTTCAAAAAGTCCTTAGAAAAAAGTAGAAAAAACATTTTTTAGGTAGACCTTTTTTTTATTTTTCAACATAATCTCAATTCAGCTCTATACATTTTTCTAAGCGTTTTTCCAAATTTTTTAAGTCGTCAAAAAAATTGAATTTTGGAAGCTTTTCAAAATAAGCATTTGTTTGGGCGATGACCTCTTCGTTAGACGTAAAGCTTTGTCCGCCAATCTATTTCTTCAAGTTGGGAAATAGGAAAAAATCACTGGGGGCCAAATCTGGTGAATACGGTAGATATTGTAACAATATTGGCCATCGCAACTGCGCAGATGAGCACCCGTGCATTGTCTTGATGAAAGAGGATCCTTTTCCGTTTTAAATGAGGACGCTTTTCCTTGATTTCTTCTCTCAGCCAGTCCAATAACGACGCATAATACTCTCCTGTTATCGTTTTTCCCTTTTCCAAGTAATCGATGTAGATGATTCCGCGTGCATCCCAAAAGCCCGTTACCATAACCTTGCCGGCCGATTTCACCGTCTTCGCTTTCTTCGGAGCCCGTTCGCCTTCAAAAATAAACTGTTTTGACTGTTCTTTTGTCTCTGGAGTGTAGTAATGTATCCATGTCTTTTTCGACAGTTATGTATCGACGCAGAAAATTCTTAGGATTGCGACGGAAAAGCGGCAAAACAGTTTCAGAATCGACCACGCGATTGTGTTTATTCTTCACTGTGAGCAAACGCGGCACCCGTCTTGCCGAGATTTTCTTCGCAACCAATTTTTCGTGCCAAATTTGAGGCGACTGTGCCTTGCGATATGCCTGTGGCCGCAACTATTTCGCGCACTTTTATTCGTCGACCATTTAAAATCATATCGCGGAATTTGTCAATCATTTCAAGGGTGAACATTTCCACAGGGCGTCCGGAACGATGTTTAACTTTTGTGGATGTCCGGGACGTTGAAACTCATTCACCTAATTGTAAACAATTGCAAACACAGGAGCATATGTGGCATGAACTTTATCCAACTCGGCTTTGATTTTTTCGCCGTTAACTCTTTTAAATACAAGTGTTTAGTCACTCACTGTTCGAAATTCACTTTTATTCATTGTTATAATCAAATGGAAGTTTTTACTTCAATCAACAACAAAAATGAAACTACGTGATGGGTACGGTTGAAATTCTCGTAATAACTGACTAGTAGGAGTGTTGGTTACTGTGAAAATTTTATTTTCGCTACTACGAACGCCATCTCTTAAATTTCTAAGGGTTTCTTGAACAACCCTCCTATATCTGAAACAGGTTGTAAAAGAAACAAAAAAAAAACTCATTAGCGGTAATGGTTAAACCTAATACAATTACAACAAGAAAATACCTGAAGGAGACTTTCAACCGCGTTAGGATTTGTTTCTTTTCCAACAGCAGTGGACTAAGATATAGAAACTGGTAGAACATTGACTGCAAATGGATTTGCTTCCTTGCCAACGACAGATATACGAATAGAAGCCATCAAAACCTTCACAGTAATTTTCTGTCAGCATTACACGTTGCCATCATTTTAGTTACATTTATCGTGTCAGACGCAACGAAAATTCTTATTGTGGAATCATTGCGGACGACAATCATCAGCTTTTAGGTGGTTGCGGTAAAGATACACAGAGGCCTGTGACTAAGGACAAATTAGACTAGACCGAAAAGCTAAAAAGAAAAACTCGCTAGTATGAATCAAAGCTCTAAAACTTACCAATGCATCCAGAAATATTTCTTTGTTCGCGAAACCGAAAGATGGGCGCATTACTTCTGAAGACAAGAACGGTGTTAACCCTGTAAAAGGTGTGTATTGCATCGACAAAAGCAGGATTGGAAATGAAAGAAATTCCGAACCACGAAAAGATAAGTAATCCCCATATTTTATTAGCGTGTGTTGTTAAAACATTTTCAAACATCGTTGCTTGATAACCGAACTAGCAAATTTGATTAGATTTGCTCTTGTTAAGTACTTGTGAAGGAATCCTATGTTATTCAAACTTGTATGCCTGTTTAAAAATAGAACAAATGCATGCTTTTGAAATCACCAATTGTAGATTATCCAATATATTTGCTGGAACAATATTTCTGAAAGCCACGTTTTTGATTAATAAACTCTTGTTCTATTACATGAGCAATGGTTATATTAATAAAATAATAGGTGGATAAATTGAACATACAGTATATTTAATAAGCAATTATTTCCACCGTTTTAAAATGCGCTTTAAAAGAATAGATTGATAGGTTTAATTAACAGGTCAGTCAGCAGCCTTTCTTATGTCGGGTAGTTACGGAATATTGAGAGGAAGGCGCGGGAGTATTTATACGGAATCTTAAAATAAGCAAAAACCGTTCGTTAGTGTGTAATTGAACGTAACAACTTTATTCAATTTTTTTAAAAATAAGTTTTACTGCAGCAAGTTTAGCTTCTTTCCTTCGTTCCAGTCTTGTATGTGTAGCATCAGAAGTAATGCACTTTATGAGACGTATAAACCTACACTGAGCTATACTAACGGAAATAATTGAAAGAAGCCCTTCCTCAGACCAAAATTTGACCCCACCCTTCATGTTGAGAGCCAGCTAAATACAGTTAATCGAAAAACGCCTTAATTTCTTCATGGTTGGTGAGTTTCATGTCGTATTCACTTCTGTATTTTATTGCAATTTTCTGTATTTATAAATTAGTGTTTAGTGTAGCTATATTAAGAATTCCTTTAAACCAAATTAGCCAACACTGGATTGATGAACTAGCGTTTCTTCCTTTTCGCAAAACTCCCGAACGAGTGACGACATTTTGTTGTCTTGTAACGAACAGTTTTAGGTGGAGCTTCTTTCTTCCACTTGGTCCCATTTTTGCCATAAAAAAACAGGATCTAGTAAAAGTACTGCCACCCAAACAATCGTGATCATCGTCGATGTGCTCTTGTTCGGTATCAGTTTCGTGCCCACTATACTTATGTTTTGTTCAGCCCCTTTCTTTGATTTGGATACTTGACAAACAGTTGAGATTGGCACGTATAGGACTTTTAGGGATTTCACTTCATTATTATAATCATCCGTTTCGCAAATAAAAATCAAATAGAAAAGTAAACTCTTCCTTCTTTGCTTTAAAATAAACTTTCAACTCGGTTGTTCTTTCCTTGCGTAGTTTTGCACAGAACGGTGATTCTCTTCGATATATAACTATGACATAGAAAGTTTCTTTATAGCTAGCAGTTTCTTAGTTCTGCAAATTTAGCAAGAAAATAGCTACTAGTTGAAATACAGCAACGTCTCCTAACTATAATAATAGGCACTGCATCTATCTAAAGTAACCGTTTATAGTCAAGGAACTGCCTACAAACGTTCGTAAATACACGAAACGTAGTAAAGGCACCTTTATTACTTTTTAAAAAACTTGGTTTGCCAAAAAAAAACGTTACACGTACCAACGAGCTTGGTGTAATATACCAAACTGCCTCACCATACCCGAACTATGTGTTGGAGTTTAAAAGAGCACAAGGGAACGTGTCTCTGCTGAAAATAAAGAGGTGCTGAAGAGCCGGAGATTTCAAAATATAAATTACAAAAGTGTGTAACGCGCCATATATGTAAACATATATTAATCTTATATTTCATAAGATTATTTAAAATATTTTTACTGCACGGTAAATAGATCAGCCTGGTATTTCCGGCCCTGCCGATAAAATATAGGGTTGTTTTAGCTAGGAAGGTCTAGCGAGGGACGGGTAGTTAGTTTAGGCTTAGACGGCTACGCCAACGGGCGCTGCCAACCGGGTACCAGACTGATTAATTAATATGTATTTAATCGAATGTTCACACACCACTTATATAAAAGCTTTGATATTTACTTTGTAAATATCAATTGCAGATGTTTGCTAGTTGTGTTTTAGAGATTTTGCGAATTACTATGTAAGGCGTTACGTGTAATGAAGATGCTTTTGTAGCTTAATTTAAGGTGATTGACGATGGTTTTGGTGTAAACTGCGAGTGATAGATAACATGGTGAAAACACCCGGCGCACCGGCAGGTATTTATACACTTGAACCTGCAAGGACTTTTAGAACGTAAGTGTTTACATTTATTTAACCAGATAATTTGAATAAATTGTGCACTTGCACGTGCTGTAATCGGTTCGCATCAAGGGGTGTTTAACTGGGCGTATTATAAAACATTATAAACATTGTAAGTTGTTTTTTTATTACCAGTGGTACGACGTGTGAAGTAATTTCTGTATGTATTTCAACAGTTAATAATAAATGTTATATTGTCATCGGCCTGTTGTTGTATATTTGCTAACCTGAACCCCTGAGATTAATTAAGAGTATTACGTCCATCTTCGTGTTCGACACGGATTGACATCTACAAGTGATCGCAAAAAAAGGTTTTGCGATTTTTCGCAGATCCATTCCATCGATCGGTGAAATAATAATTATTAATTGTTTGTAGACAACCGTGAAAGAGGTTCACTTCCATCTTAAATAAAATTAGATTTACTCTAAAATTTTAAAGTAGCTCTAGATACATCGAAGCGTTCGTATATGCACCTGTAGCTATCTCGAATGATAGCGTCCAAATCAGAAAGTTACCGTCACCCAGCACGTTTCACATAACCTGGAACTACATAAACATAACGTTCGTTTCTAATGGTAGATAAGTATAGCATATTCTGACGCTGAAGTTATTCACAAAAATATACTAATAATTAACAATTTTTTAATTTTCTGTCTCGTTGCTTAACCTCAATATTTTTGGTTATTCGTTTAAATTCTTCAATGTAATATCTGAAAATATTTGCGCCGTTGTTTTGAGTTTATTGCTGAGCAGTTACCTTTGCATACTCATAAAAACGAATTATTTCAACAATCGTATGTATTTGTTAATCATAACATGACTTGTTCCTACAAGTTTCATGCATTGTTTTAAAAAATCAATCACAGACTGCTCATTCTGTTATTAAAAATATGTATAAATCATTGTGTTTGACGAGTTTGTATTGTTCGTTTTTGTTTTTATCTTTTCAAATCTAAAATGTTTGTTAAATGTTTTCCATAAACCAATACGGTATTTTACTTCAATATTTCCAAATTTTTTGCTAATCTTATTTCCATCATACTCATAAGTAGAGCATATTTGACAGTTCTGGCTCCTCATTCCTACCAGAATCCCTCATTTCCACACTCATCTGGACCAAATTTACATGTAAACACCCACTATAAAGTCTTATTTTTTAGGAATCTTCGCCTTGCTCCGCCTTGCTCTCCGCCTTGCTCGAACCACCCCTTACCATTTTGATTACGTCACACCCGCATTCTTTCCACCCGCGAGATAAATCTTTCTCCACATTTCCAACCACGAGATAAACCTATCTTGTTTGGTATCAATTAATATTAGAATTTTCTCAGCTACCCGAATCTCTAAGAATTTTTTAGATTGCATCATCCCCCAGGGAGCTACCCTCATTTTAAGATTTCTTACCTGTTGCGCATAAATTTTTTTATACAAGCGATACATTAAATTAGTCTAAAATTTTACGCAGAATTTGAATTTGTAAACAGATTTGAAATTGGACCACGCTCTGCAAAGTTATACCCCTTTAAAGTCCTGATCTTCTAAATTTTGCTCTTTGCTCTATAAGCAAACCTAACAAATAGTTTTTTTCGTCTAGCCAATGCATCTTTCGAGATAAACCTACCTTGTTTGGTATCAATTAATATTAGATTTTTCTCGGCTACCCAAATCTCTTTAAATTTTTTAGATAGCGTCATCTCCTAGAGGGCTACCTTGATTTTAAAATTTCTTACCTGTTGCGATTTCGGACCGTCCTTAAACATTTTTTTAGTCATGCAATACATCCAACTAACCTAACCTAACATGGTCATGTGGTCATATGGTCATGTGGTCATATGGTCATGTGGTTATGTGAGCAGGATATTATAAATTTCCTGCGGCTCATACCTAAAAGAAAATCTAAAAACCATTCTTAAAACTTTTTATTACAGACAATTTTTACTAATACAGTTTAAATTTTGTAAACCACATTTCTAAATACATATTCACAATTTTTTATTCTTAACCTAGAACTCATATCGGCTTATACTTATTAACATTTATTTCTAAATAGAGCACCTTTTCCAAAGACCAACCGGGCCCGCATGTTTCAAATTCCTCTGATTTTGTTCTTATGGTTTCGCTTAAGACCTCGTACATATTCTCCAGATTACTAGAAGACGTTATAACCACATTTTTTGTGTTAAAGGATTTCACATCGGACTTCTCTTCCCCCGTTTTGGTGTAAACGCCGTAGAGTTCGCATGTTGTATTCTTTTTTTATTAATTAATCGAATGAATCGCTCTTTCTGCTACCAAAGAAACTCGGGCACTCCATCGTCGACACTGGCGTTCTTTATGCGATAGCTAGCCATACGGTTGTTAAACGCTGTGCTAACCATTTCTACGCCATCGTCGTTAGTAGCGGTAAGTGATGCATTTTTATGTTTGTTGCTCCTTAAGTGTGCGGCATACGTAGTTTTTTCCATTTCGAAATCGCATACTTTACACATAATTTGTGGTTGTTTCGTACAAGGCCCTTTAACAGCTGGCGGAGTTGAACGTTTACGGCTTAATGACATGCCGTGATGTTTTTCCTTGTGTCGCTGTAAGCTGTCCATTCTCGTAAAAGCGATACCGCAAGTCCCACAGTTTAAGAACTTTGCTACCGACGGATGCATAAGCTAACCGTGGACGATGTTACACCACGACATTTGTTCTGGTGCCGTTTGAGAGCATCCCTCCTGGTAAAGTAGACGTGACAGGGCTCACACTTAAAAAACGTTTGCAGATACCATTTTAGTACAAAACAAAATCCGCACTATAGCACTTTGGTTAAACTTGTAAGCGAACTAACTTATAACTAAAGAGTTTACTCTTGCGCACCTGCTTTATGTACCCTATAGAATGCAAACCGAAGGTTTCCGAAGACAGCCGAACGAAGTTGAGGTTCAGCGGGGAACTAAATAACGTCATAATCCTTGCTGCTCGTCCGATACATTTAGCGTCAATGCATGCACCTGGTTTGCATCGTCGATGGTGCGAATGCCGTTAGTAGAAACATCGGAAACGTCTTCCATGTTATACGGATCACGTGCATATTAAAAATCTAAAAGGGTGATAGCACACGCACACAAATTCTGTGCAAGTCGTGCTGTAGAAGATGCAGTGCTACTATAAACAATAACTTAATAAAACATTTTAAACCTTTACTAAGGAAATACCAACTTGTTGTCTACAGGATACTTACTAATAAAATTATTTTATTTTAAATCACTTCTACGTCATATTTTCGGGAATGGCAGGTTGAATATTTTCTTTGGAAAGAATCGAAGATTGCCGAAGACGCTCGAAGAGTGCACTAGCGCGGCCACTAAACCAATTAGCATTAATACCAAGTATTCCGTACTTTCGTAGGTTGCTCATTTCCTAGATCCAAATCCTCCACATAGCGGTCGGTAGCACGTAATGATTTCTAGAACCGGAAAGTACTCGATATCGCCCAAATAGAGAATTAGATGCTCGATGTCTGTCAACTTCCGATTTCCTCGTAAAAGGCAGAAAAAACTCAGTCAATCATCCATCTAACTTATACTTCGACCCGCTACCGTTCTGATAATTTACAAACATTTTTTCAAACGACAATGGGCTGAGAATTTTTAAACCTCCGAAGGATCTTTAAGTCGTGATCAATTACACGTTCAAGCTACCCGTAAACTAACAATGCGCTGTATAATACATGCATACCCCTTCTCTGCGCTACTGCTATTCTTGTAGTTGCTTGAAAAAGTCAGTCGCCCTTTTTACTGCTAGGGCTGCTAAAAAGCACCATTCCATACTTTCTTTATAAGTGTAGCACATCGCGCACTTTTTTGTCGGATAATTAAATTTTTGTTTATGTAGACCCTTACACTTTCGCTTATTTAAACATCTAATACGATCGATTAACCACTTTCGATTATTTTAACGTGGAGCCACCATACACCCCGCCGCACCGTTCTTTTTGATTCCAATGATCCTATGGGCTTCCGCACACTAACACCTGACGTATCTTTCCTACTATTTGTTAAACAAAACTATCGGTATCGTCATTGTGGACGTAAATAGATGTTTGTGGATGTGTACGAGAATATGTAACCATATACATTAATCATTCTAAGCTATTTTATTTAGTCCACGAAAACTATTATTTTTCTAAACCACAATTAATAATCGCCCTTATAGGTTCAACATTTCTACCATTTCCGAATGACTGGTGCTACGTACATGGAAACTTTAATTTCTTATTGGAGAGAATTCTTATTTTCCCACGCACTGCTGCGTAGTTGCATGTCTATTCCTTTTGGAGGTATATGCTCGTTATAGGTTGTAAGACCCTCGGTTTTACTTAACTACACTTCGTAAGACCCCTTTAATCTTTTTAATCGTATCTTTCTCGCCTACAATACAGTAGGACTTAGCCTTACTACCAACGAATTCTAATACTGGATTAAATTCGTCTTTAAATTTCTCTACAACTTTTTTGTCGACAAGTCTTATATTGTGTTTATTATTTGCGGTGTAGGCACTCTTTTAAGATAACTATATTTTGTTTGGTATCAACTAATATTAAATTTTTCTAGGGACTCCAAATCTGTAAATAGATTTTAAATAGGACCACCCCATACCAAGTTATGCCTTTTAAAGACTAATTTTTACCCATCTTAATTTAACTCCATCTTTAAAACCCTTTTTTTTCGCTACCCAAGACATATGCTTTGACCAACCGTTTCCCTAGAAATCTAAAACCGCCGTGTCCCGCGAATACCACGTGGAGATAACACGTATACTCTGTCAACCAGGATAGAAGCCGGAAGGATTTGGAAGGCGGGAGAAGAACTTAAAAATTATGGAATCTTAAAACTAATATATACAATAGATTTACAAAATCAAACAACTATCTTATATCTTTACGCCCCCATGCGTCGATTGTTGTACTATTAGGAATGATATACCTTTCGTCATCTTCGCTCGATAAACTAATTTTATTAATTATCTGCGTGTACAAATCGTGTTTTTACTCCAGATACATACGCCGGCAAGTACTCCACACTAAATAAAGAATTAGATGCTTAGTGACTGTTAACATCCGCTTCCCTCGTGTACGCCCAAACACATCCCAGCCCATGAACACCCCTGCGCATGCACACCCCTGCCCATGCGCACCCCTACGCGCGCGCAGCTCCTGCCCATGCGCACCCCTCTCTGTGCGACTGCTATTTCGTGGTAACGTCACAGTCTTTTGTAAATAAAGAGCAATGTAATACTATACTAAGATGTATAGTCTGACATTATACACAACAAAATTTAAAAATATTTAATGCCAAGTATGGAGTCATTTAAACTTAATTTTAATACAAAGTTATACACGGAAGACAGTCTTTTCTTTATGTTTGTTTGGAGTGGCTTTAATTTTATCTAATTTTATTCGCAGCTTAAAATTTAAATTGACACCCAAGTCCTCTATCTCCTTTTCTCGCCAATAGTTTGATACATAGAGACCGTCTAGGTTTTCGAATTGTAAAATGTGCCAAAGTTTGCTTCTATATATGTCTTTGATTCCACGGACAACTAAATCCATTCCTTCGTGTAATTCTTGCAACTTGTGACAATCTTTTAATCGCAGCTTTCCCACTATATCCTGCATACGTATCTTGTTAGCTTGATCAACTTCTTCTGGTCGGTATCGGAGGAAATCCTTATTCTCCCACACACTGTTGCGTAGTTGCATGTCGACCACTTTTGGGAATATATGGTTGTTATAGGTTGTAAGACCCTCGGTTTTAAATGATCCGAAATGTTCTTTACTAGGCAAATATACCATGTTTAGCGGAACCCCTTTGAGTGTGGTGTACGCCATGGTTACGAAACCCGCATTCCTTAGTTCGTCTTTGTTATATGCCATTTTGATAAATACGTTTTTGGAATAACCTTTTAAAAAGTATACGGATTTAGCACCTTCTTTTTTTGCAAGAACGCCTACATAACTAAAAGAGTCTTTCTTACTAACCGCAAATGCATACAGCTTGTAGAACCCGGATGTATTTAAGTCACTCCATCGGCACATAAAATAATCTTTTAATTCTTACTCATTTTCTCTTATAAGATGTTCTTTGTCTAACACATCTTTGTATTGCTCGCGTATTGTCGCAGTGTTTTCCATGTAGTCCAATTTTCGCCTTTTTGCATCCATTTCCTCTAATTCCAGTTGTCTTTTCCTTCCACTTACAGCGTATGGTATGCATAATGGGGCAATTTCCTTTAGCGTAAACGGATAGAGTTTACTACCAATATTTACGCGTTGTCGTACAACCTCTGGGCGAATGTTAGGTGTATTTATCAATCCCAATTCCGAAATGACTATTTCTTTTGGAATTGTAGAATATGGTGTTGCAGATTGTGTAAAATATGTACAACCTGCTTTAATGTAGCACTTGTGTAAGATTTTTATTTTATCTAGGCTGTCTTCCTCCTCTACTATCTCCAAATAATTTACAGGTAAATAGTTAAAACTAAAAGCCGAAAGCACATACTTTATCAATTTTTCTCTTTCCTTTGGTTTTTCGGACAACTTAATCTGCAAGCCCGTCAATTGCTTTGTATTACCATTCCCCCAATACACGTACTGTAGTAGGTTATTAAACACTAAACAGCAGCTATTTTGTAGCTTGTCCGATAGCTTACTCCACATTTTGGCAAGTGGTACCGAGTACATTGGCGTCTTTAGGAAGTATAACTTACTATCTTCCAATAACGTTAAACAGTCTTTTAAGGGATTATACACCCGTTCCGCACTGACATAGCTTTCAATTGCGCAGTTGTATATTGTCGCTTCCGATCGCGTAATACCATGTTCTTTGGCGAAAGTAGACGCAAATGTTTCCCTTAAACGTACATCTGGACAACGTAAAAAATCTAGTATATGATTGCCAAGTTCTTTATTAACACCAGGACTTGTTATCTGACACAAATTTGTTCTATATCTTAATTCTTGCATTGTTTGTTATCCATGTTAAACAATCAATTCCCACAGTTTTATCGTTGTCAACTATAATATTACACTTTTCTTTGTATTCGCCCTTATAGCAAAAGTTATGGTTTGTAGTTAAATAATTACACATCTCCATCTTGCTAAATATGCCCGCAAAATCTTGGGTTACATCCATGTCAAAAAGATAATAATAATCTTTTTTGACTCCGTCTAATATATCTGGCAGTTCCTCCAATAAAGTTTCCAACTTAACATCTGCTAGTTCCACTTTGTATGGAACACATATAGGATTTTGGAATTTTTTATTAATGCATTCGAGGTCTTCTTTTCCGATAATTTCTTTTACTCTCTGGCCCATCTTGTTAGTGCTTTCCAGAGAAAACGGAAGCTTAGCTTTAACACCATGCCTAGCGGAAACAAATCGGTCAAACTTTCTTCGCAGATAGCTGTTAAATGCACCACAAATTTCTTTTTTAGGATAAACATCCTTTTGCTTGCAGATGTTTGTTCGGCGTCAGAAAAGTCGCAAATTTTAACCAACATTATATTGTTACAAAATGGTTCTGTAATTGGTGTGTGTAGTCCACCCGTCAGCATCTGCTCGCCTTCGACATAACAAATATTACCAATATTTGTCACCAGATTATTGTCGCACATATTTTCTGTCAACAGCCATAATCCAAATCGCTCATTTATCGGTTTCACTTTATTCCCAAGAAGTTGAGAAACGTTAATCACATCTTAATCTTCTTTGGGGATTAAACCACTCATAGTTTTTAAAATTATCTTTATTAACGTTTCGATCCATAACCTAGCATCGTTTTCAAAATAATAAAAACTTCAAGTTTGACATTTATGACATAAATTGAAGGTGACTTTGATTTATTGATGTTTGAAATATTTGGTTTGAGTACACTAAGCAAAAATTTTTAAAGTTTAAATGAATAATTGCCTTCAATTTGTGTTACGGCCTGGGACCGACTTTTTTTAGGTAGCCAATACGCTTAACGTGAAATCAGCTGATTAATTTTTATTGTAAAAATTCAATAACTTGGGAATTGGAAAACATTTTTTAACATGTTTCTATTTATACAATTTAGAGGATGGTTATTAAAGAAGTGTGCAATTGCATTATTAAAAGGCTTAAGTAGTCGTTTTTTTATATTTATTTTGAAGGGGAAATCAATATGATTTAGGCTACCTCTTTGGTAGATTTTAACATTGTTCTGAGGTAACCTTATGGCGGGTTTACACTTGTCAGATACCAATACTGTTTAACTGAATCTCGGTGAAATAAAACATAAAATTAGAAAACAATAGAAGGGAAGCTAGCTCAGAATATAAATAAGTGCAGGTACGTGTCCAACCAGTTTTGAGATGAAGATCCAATGATGATGATGATGAAGCATATTAACAACCCCTGTAAAACAGCATTGGTATTTGACAAGTGTAAACCCGCAATAAGGTTACCTCACAACCATATACAATCTCCGTTAAACAGTATTGGTATCCGACAAGTGTAAACCCGCCATAGGGTCGTCTCAGATCCATATACAACCTTCATAGAACAACATTGGTATCTGATAAGTGTAAACCCACCATAAGGTTACCTCAGAACAATGTTAAAATCTACCAAAGAGGTAGCCTAAATCATATTGATTTCCCCTTCAAAATAAATATAAAAAAACGACTACTTAAGCCTTTTAATAATGCAATTGCACACTTCTTTAATAACCATCCTCTAAATTGTATAAATAGAAACATGTTAAAAAATGTTTTCCAATTCCCAAGTTATTGAATTTTTACAATAAAAATTAATCAGCTGATTTCACGTTAAGCGTATTGGCTACCTAAAAAAGTCGGTCCCAGGCCGTAACACAAATTGAAGGCAATTATTCATTTAAACTTTAAAAATTTTTGCTTAGTGTACTCAAACCAAATATTTCAAACATCAATAAATCAAAGTCACCTTCAATTTATGTCATAAATGTCAAACTTGAAGTTTTTATTATTTTGAAAACGATGCTAGGTTATGGATCGAAACGTTAATAAAGATAATTTTAAAAACTATGAGTGGTTTAATCCCCAAAGAAGATTAAGAAGAATACTAAACAAACCACAACGTTAATCACCTTGCAGACGCTCATGTTTACCGTTCTAGCTACTATCGAATACTAAATTGAATACGAAAAAATTGTTCTCTTATGTATTCTACAGAGTGGAGGCGTATATTGCCGAAGATAGTCGAATATGTTGTTATCCGACCTAGGCCGACAGGGATGCGCATCGACATATATCCGTATATATGTAGGATGTTAAGTTAGGGTGAAATTGCCCCATAGGGTAAAATTGTCCCATAGGGTGAAAGTGTCCCCCTCCGACCTTGGTCTGATTAAATCCGACCTAGGTTGGATTAAAATCCGATCTAGGTCGGATTAAATCCGGTGTTAGTGTGCGGAAGCCCATAGGATCGTTGGAATCAAAAAGAACGGTGCGGCGGGGTGTATGGTGGCTCCACGTTAGAATAATCGAAAGTGGTTAATCAACCGTATTAGATGTTTAAATAAGCGAAAGTGTAAAGGCCTACATAAACAAAAATTTAATTATCCGACAAAAAAGTGCGCGATGTGCTACACTTATAAAGAAAGTATGGAATGGTGCTTTTTAGCAGCCCTAGCAGTAAAAAGGGCGACTGACTTTTTCAAGCAACTACAAGAATAGCAGTAGCGCAGAGAAGGGGTATGCATGTATTATACAGCGCATTGTTAGTTTACGGGTAGCTCGAACGTGTAATTGATCACGACTTAAAAATCCCTCGGAGGTTTAAAAATTCTCAACCCAGTGTCATTTGAAAAAATGTTTGTAAATTATCAGAACGGTAGTGGGTCGAAGTATAAGTTAGATGGATGATTGACTGAGTTTTTTCTGCCTTTTACGAGGGAATCGGAAGTTGACAGACATCGAGCATCTAATTCTCTATTTGGGCGATATCGAGTACTTTCCGGTTCTAGAAATCATTACGTGCTACCGACCGCTATGTGGAAGATTTGGTTCTAGGAAATGAGCAACCTACGAAAGTACGGAATACTTGGTATTAATGCTAATTGGTTTAGTGGCCGCGCTCGCGCACTCTTCGAGTGTCTTCGGCAATCTTCGATTGTTTCCAAAGAAAATATTCAACCTGCCATTCCGGAAAATATGACGTAGAAGTGATTTAAAATTAAATTGTTTTATTAGTAAGTATCCTGTAGACAACAAGTTGGTATTTCCTTAGTAAAGGTTTAAAATGTTTTATTAAGTTGTTTATAGTAGCACTGCATCTTCTACAGCACGACTTGCACACAATTTGTGTGCGTGTGCTATCACCCTTTTGGATTTTTAATATGCACGTGATCCGTATAACATGGAAGACGTTTCCGATGTTTCTACTAACGGCATTCGCACCATCGACGATGCGAACCAGGTGCATGCATTGACGCTAAATGTATCGGACGAGCAGCAAGGATTATGACGTCATTTAGTTCCCCGCTGAATCCTCAACTTCGTTCGGCTGTCTTCGGAAACCTTCGGTTTGCATTCTATAGGGTACATAAAGCAGGTGCGCAAGAGTAAACTCTTTAGTTATAAGTTAGTTCGCTTAGAAGTTTAATCAAAGTGCTATAGTGCGGATTTTGTTTTGTACTAAAATGGTATCTGCAAACGTTTTTTAAGTGTGAGCCCTGTCACGTCTACTTTACCAGGAGGGATGTTCTCAAACGGCACCAGAACAAGTGTCGTGGTGTAACATCGTCCACGGTTAAGCTTATACATCCGTCGGTAGCAAAGTACTTAAACTGTGGGACTTGCGGTATCGCTTTTACGATAATGGACAGCTTACAGCGACACAAAGAAAAACAGCACGGCATGTCATTAAGCCGTAAACGTTCAACTCCGCCAGCTGTTAAAGGGCCTTGTACGAAACAACCACGAATTATGTATAAAGTATGCGATTTCGAAATGGAAAAAACTACGTATGCTGAACACTTAAGAAGCAACAAACATAAAAATGCATCACTTACCGCTACTAACGGCGATGGTGTAGAAATGGTTAGCACAGCGTTTAACAACCGTATGGCTAGCTATCGCATAAAGAACGCCAGTGTCGACGATGGAGTGTTCGAGTTTCTTTGGAAGCAGAAAGAGCGATTTATTCGATTAATTAATAAAAAAAGAATACAACATACAGCAGTAAAAGTCTACTGCGAACTCTACGGCGTTTACACCAAAATGGGGGAAGAGAAGTCCGATGTGAAATTCTTTAACACAAAAAACGTGGTTATAACGTCTTCTAGTAATCTGGAGAATATGTACGAGATCTTAAGCGAAACCATAAGAACAAAATCAGAGGAATTTGAAACATGCGGGCCCGGTTGGTCTTTGGAAAAGGTGCTCTATTTAGAAATAAATGTTAATAAGTATAAGCCGATATGAGAAGTTCTAGGTTAAGAATAAAAATTGTGAATATGTATTTAGAAATGTGGTTTACAAAATTTAAACTGTATTAGTAAAAATTGTCTGTAATAAAAAATTTTAAGAATGGTTTTTAGATTTTCTTTTAGGTATGAGCCGCAGTAAATTTATAATTTGAGGGTGTGTGTAAAATGGTAAGGGGTGGCACTCCTTTAAATCTATTTACAGATTTGGATCCTGCTCACATAACCACATGACCATATGACCACATGACCATGTTAGGTTAGGTTAGTTGGATGTATTGCATGACTAAAAAATGTTTAAGGACGGTCGGAAATCGCAACAGGTAAGAAATTTTAAAATCAGGGTAGCTCTCTGGGAGATGACGCTATCTAAAAAATTTAAAGAGATTTGGGTAGCCGACAAAAATCTAATATTAATTGATTCCAAACAAGGTAGGTTTATCTCGAAAGATGCATTGGCTAGACGAAGAAAACTATTTGTTAGGTTTGCTTATAGAGCAAAGAGCAAAATTTAGAAGATCAGGACTTTAAAGGGGTATAACTTTGCAGGGCGTGGTCCGATTTTAAATCTGTTTACAGATTCGAATTCTACGTAAAATTTTAGACTAATTTAATGTATCGCATGTATAAAAAATTTAAAAGAACGCTCAAAAGTCGCTACAGGTAAGAAATTTTAAAATTGAGGTAGCTTCCTTGGGGGTGATGCTATCTAAAAAATTCCTAGAGATTTGGGTAGCTGAGAAAATTCTAATATTAATTGATACCAAACAAGATAGGTTTATCTCGTGGGTGGAAATGTGGAGAAATATTTATCTCGCGGGTGGAAAGAATGTGGGTGTGACGTAATCAATATGGTAAGGTGTGGTTCGAGCAAGGCGGAGAGCAAGGCGGAGCAAGGCGAAGATTCCTAAAAAATAAGACTTTATAGTGGGTTTTTACATGTAAATTTGGTCCAGATGAGTGTGGAAATGAGGGATTCTGGTGGAAATGAGGAGCCAGAACTGTCAATTATGCTCTACTCTCATAGCTTTTAGATTCCTCTCTTTTTGAATAATTGTTAAATGAAGTTTTGTATTTCGGCTGTTTTCAGTTTAATTGGAATAGGACCTGCTTCGTTGTTGCTAGTTTGAAAATTACTAATTATAATGGGTTTTAGTTCTGATATAATAAATTTCACATTGTCAATATATTCAAATATGACACACACAATCATTCTTACGCCAGTATTATAATTTTTATAAAATAAATTTTCCAGTTTGAAGCTGTTCCATGACAAAATTCATTCGTTAAACTCGTTTGCGGTCTGTCGTTCATATGCTGAAAAGCGTCAAGCTTTGTGGCATTTAGCTATTTTTGTTAAATATTTTCGGACATATCATTTCCTTAGATTATGAAAACACACATCGCCCTGACGTGAAGGTAACATTTAAAATCGGTAAAGTATTATCATTTTTGAAATACAAACGTATGTCATGACCTAATTAATTGTTCAAAATATTTGCAATATGTTTAAATCAGTGTCAGTTGAAATGCGTTTTTACCAAAATATCCATTATGTAATATTATGTGAACTTTAAACAAACGTGTTCCCCATTCAGAAAGCGTTTAAAACATTTTCCCATCGACACGATCGTTATCTCAATTTGTGCGGTGTGTTAATTGCGTTGTAAATGACGTTTGTAGTATGAAGTTTTAGTAGACATTATTTTGTACTTACACGCATAACGAATTAAAAATCAATACACACCGCGTTCCCTAGTTCATATATGGTCTTTTAACAACTTTTATTAAGCAAGGTGTCGCTATAACATAACATCCCGTCAGTAAACGTCAACGACTAGTATGATGGATAATGATGCTGTTTATAGACATTAGTCTAGGATGATTATTTTGGATTTGACTGCGAAGGTCTAAAAACCAAAGCTCAGATAGATAGTTTTTTTGAAAGAGATAATGGTACCAACTTATCTTATATAGATCGCATTCGTTTGAAGCCAGGTTCGAGCTGTAATGCTAGAGAGGGGTGTCAACGAGAGATTGATGGTATGGAATACCATCTAAGTATCCCCAAACGTCATTCCTGCTTTGAGTAACGAAAGTCTTATCCGGACTAGAGACAGAAAAGAAAATAAATGAAAGATTTTTGTGTCAAAATACCATGCAGAAATATTTATGTGACAACGCCAGTTAAGGTTCAGGCCTTGGGAGCTGCGTTTTTAAAAAACACATTTCAAACTTCTTAACAAATTTATTTGATTAAACAGAATTGCATGTGAAATTTTACAAACTTAATTTAAAATTAGTATAAGTTTGAAAAAAGAATTAATTGTACCATTTTGAGTAGCCTAAGCAACTGCAACTGTTAAAGCTCTCGGACTATTTATAATGTCGCTACCCCCTCACAAGGCTCTGGGAACTTGCAGAGCCCATATCTGCTTATTCATAATTCTATTCATTGGTACAATATTATAATCTTAATTTCTAGGTAATTGCGATATCTTGACCGTCTATAACCTGCCACCTGCAGTGTCACTATCGTCTGGATACAAAGTATTGCATCCGTTCTCATGAACTGTTAATAAACTTTATTATTTGTTTTTGTATTACATTATTGCACTTCACTTAGTAATTTCTTAATAATTTCTAATAATTTCCTATTAGATTCTATTTTCTTATACATACATAATTTGGGGGATATGTAACTCCTCTCGACGTATATGAACAATTAAGGATTTTCCTTTCTTAATTTTTAGTTTAAAATTTATAATTTAAATTCATTGGTTAAACTTCATGGTTTCTAAAGGTATAGTTGTTTCTTTGTTTATGTTTGTTTCCCTAAATCTAAAACTGTTTTCTATATTCTTATATCTAAGATACATTTTGTAAAACATATATATATATATATATATATATATATATATATATATATATAATTAGAAAAATTATTAATACAATTGTCCAAACACTTATATTGTCGTAGTGTAAATTGGGCGTTTTTAGTTCACTTAAATGTTCTTTGTAGTTTTCCGTTAGCTTCATGGCGTGGTTGAGGTCGTCTAATTCTAGATGTTCTAGCTGCATAGGTTTTTGGATTATTTCTTAATCTTCAATTAGCGTTGTTTTGATTTGTAGCTCTGGTAAGGTTGCAAGTTTCTTGGTTGCTACGGGATCTTGATAAACTCTGATTATTTCGTTTTTTAGTTTCAAATAACAGTCTTCTTTGGGCGTGATTAATTTGCTTCCTGTCAATGCTAGATTGTTTTCGTCTTGATTGCAGTGGACGGTTGCTGTTTCTTCTGTTGGGAAAATGGCAATCCATTTATTTTCTGTAACTTTTTGAATCTTCATGTTGGTAATTTGTACGGATTTGGCTTCACAGTTTTCATAATGATTTGAAAATTTTAATAATTGTACTTTGCAAGGGTTGTCTTCTTGAATAGTTGTTGTTGTGAATGATTGGCATAAATATTGGTTTGGTGTGACTTCGTTACATTTTTTGTTCGTATAACCATATCTTAGTTCATTTAAGGATAGGAATTTGGTTTTGGGTAAGATAACTTAATACATACTCGTAATTTTCATTGGAAAATCAAATAAATGATAATAATTATAATTGTTATTTTCTACTATCAGGATCTCTATTAAAAATATTATGTCGTTATTTTTTACATAGCCTTTAACTATAGCTATTTTTTTCAAATATTAGAATGTTTGATTCTACTACATCAAAGGGTAATTTACTATTGGTTATAAATGATCTAATTCTTAATAATTCCTTTAATAAATCAGTTGGTTCTATGATACTAGAGTGTAATCTATTTAATTTTGCAAATGTTACTGCGTTTTTTAATGTAGCTAAAATTTGTTGAATTAAGGTAAAGGGTTGATATTATTTGGGTGAATATCGTATTGAATCTAATTGAGTCTTGCATGCCTAACATGGTAGTTTGCATGTTAGTTTCAAGAGTTTGTATTCGGTTGGCTATACTATCTTGATTTCTTACTCGTTTTCTGAGTGTTTTGTTTTTCGATTATTTGCTGTATTGCGTTGTCATAACGTTCTGCGTCTTGGTTATCTAAATTGCCTGTGATTGCTTTTATTATGTTACCTAATCCGTTAATTAATCTTCTTTTGCGTTTTGCTGTTTGTTCTGTGGGTATTTCCATTCTAAAGTTTATTAAGTCGCGTACTAGGCACTTTAAGTTACGTTGATTGCCAAAATATGCTATTAGTATCCGTTTAAAGTCTCCCCATTGTTGTGAGTCATCTGGGCTGGCTATTAGTGTTAGTGCCCGTCCGGTCAGTTTACTTATTAACAGGCGTAGGAGTTATACGTTTCTTTTGTCGTTTCTAGGTTTGTAGAAGGTTTTCAAAAATATTTCACGTGCAGCAATGGTATTCGTGAGAAGGGCTTTATCTCCGTTAAATATGGGGGATTGTTTTGAGGTAAATTTTCATATTCGAACTCAATATTGTTGAGGGTTGTTCTAATAATTACTAGTTATTTTTGATTTTAATTAATTTCAAATTTTGTAAGAATTAGAATTATTTCGCGGTCTGTATTGTTATTCTTTGGTTGAGTTTATTAATTTTCAGTTTAGATTGCGATTTTCGTACTAAAATAGCTTTTTATAACATTGCGTTGGATGAACGATGTTTTATTCACTGATGGGTTTTCGGTCGTAATCTATATGCTTTGTTTTACTTTGTAATGGTTTAATAATTTAAGTTAATAATAGATTGCAGAGTGCGTTTCTGTAATTTATAGAATGCTATGAATGATACGTTTAAATAATTCGTTTCTATAATTAATACACTAGCTTTCGGTATTAAATAAATTGTGAATTAATTTCGTTCTATTTTTGGTTATTTTTGGAATCGTTTTCGTTTTGTTCGCCAGATCTTTTCTATTGGTTTGTTTAATAATTGTCTAATTTGTGCTAATAGTTGCGTAAAAATTTTCTTGTTTTAAAGTCTCTTTGCCTTCAAAGTCTCTTTTAAAAATCAAGTCTCTCAAAAATAAATTTGAAAATAATTCCTTGCAATAGCCAACTAAAATATTTTCGTAAAAATGGCATAAATTTGCGATAAAGAAAATAGTTAAAACCTGTATATATATAAAACAATAAAAAAAAATTTCTAATACTAGCAATATCAAATATAGTTTCTCAAAATAATTGGTTTTTTAAGGTCGGTTTCATGGACTCGGTCGTTGCTTGTACGTTGTCCACGTTGATTTGGTTTGTTGGATTTGATCAATTTTTGTATCTCGTCCAACTTCTATTTGGGTTCTGCCAAAATTGTGAATTAAAATTCTTGGTCACCAGTCTTCCGATTTTTGGATTCGTAGTGTCCTTTTGACACCCGTACGCCTGCGCCAGTTAAGGTTCGGGCCATGGGAGCTGCATTTAAAAAAAAAACACTTCCAAACTTCTTAACAAATTTATTTGATTAACAAAATTGAATGTGAAATTTTACAAACTTAATTTAAAATTACTTTAAGTTCGAAAAAAGAATTAATTGTACTATTTTGAGTAGCCTAAGCAACTGCAACTGTTAAAGCTGAATACTTTGACTGACTGCCATTTCTTGGGGCTCCCGGGCTATTTATCATGTCCATACCCCCTCACACGGCTGTGGGAACCTGCAGAGCTCATGTGTGCTTATTCTTAATTCTATTTATTGTTACAATGTTATAATCTTAATTTCTAGGTAATTGCGATATCTTGACCGTCTGTGACTTCCCACCTATCGTCTGGATACAAAGTATTGCATCCTTTCTCATGAACTGTTAATAAAGTTTATTAATTGTTCTTGTATTACATTGTTGCATTTCACTTAGTAGTTTCTTAATAATTTCTAATAATTTCCTATTAGATTCTATTTTATTGTGCATACATAATTTGGGGGGTTTGTAACTCGCCTTGTATTCACATCTTCCTAACAACCTCCTTATGTCTAAGAAGGTCTGACTGAGTTTGCTTATTATTTTGTCATGGTTAATTTGATTTGAAATGTGCTTCCATACGCTCATGAGGATAAGGGATTTTAAGTTTTCATTAGTCAACGACGACCTCAACTTTGTTTTTATTATTTTATATTTCAAGAATACCCGCTCGCAAATCACTTGAATCATTGGTTTCCGTAACAAATATTTATAAATTTTTTAACAAATCAGTGTACTGTAGTGAATACGTATTGTATTCAGAAATAACTAGGAAAGCACGCATCGTACAAGAATTATACATTTTTGATATTGAACATTTTACAAAGTACTAATTTCCGACACTCTCAGATCCCTGTTCTTTAAAGACTAGCTGTTCGAATCTTCATATCAGCCACAATCTCAATAACTTTTCTCAGTCTCAGTCTCAGTACAGTCATGTTGAGAAGTGTTTCCGTTAGCTCAGCCAAACATGGGTGAAAACTCTAGTTCTCTTTTTAACCCGTCCTTGTCAATGCAGGTTAACACTTCACCTATTTTTCAAAGGCTTGAGGGTTTGTAATTTAGTTTTCATTGAACCTTTTTGAGTTAAACCTGGAAAGATCTAGGTATGGATTTTTATGCTGGACATATCTTTTTTCCAATACTTGAATAGCTGTGTCCAAAACTCGGTAAAGCACTTCAATCTGACTTTATCTTGAGTTTGCATAGGGTGTGCGTGCATGTTGGCATTCTTTGTCTGCTCACCTATTAATCTCCCTCTTTCTCTTTTCCTTAACGTCTTCTTCAATCATCAAAGGTTCGAAGGAGTAATCGGTGTCGACTTCTTTATCTAAATTTTTAAGTCGGGTGGACATAAATCGTATTGCTGCAGACACTTTCTTCAAAAATTACCCAAAAAGACTTCAATTTCTACAATGCAGAGTTGACTAGTCTCTAAGTTTGAGCATAATCTAGATTGTTGGTTTGCAGGTAATATGATACTTGAGTAGTTAATTTGAAGATTTGAAGAAACAACCACACAAAGAAAATTATTTCGAAAATTGTGAAATTCTTCAGAAGAGCTTCAGCCGCACTTTTGATCTTTTGCAAGAGTTAAAAATTCTGAATAAGGCAATTACAAGCTCGAGATACACGGACTTCGTTAGTTCAGGCCCCTCAGGGATTATTGTATAAATGTCGATACTTGCAAAAATCTTGACAACAACGGTACTACGATTTCTCCATTTGTGGTTCCAATGGCTTTTAGTCTGAAATGAGAATTCTCTGCAAGAACAGTCTGCTTCCTTCCAAAGTACTCATTAAAGAAAACTTATGCTTCTCAAAGAAGTCCAAAAAAGATATTTTTACTGTAACGCATTCAGCTGTATCGCATATTGTATACTTTAATACGTGAGGATAGCACCGTGTGTACCTGATTAGGAACTGCTTCAGGTAACTTTACCGTTGCACTGCCACTAATGGGCAGCTTCGTGGCGAAGTTGGTATGTGTGTGACTAATATGCGAAAGGTCCAGGATTCGAAACCCGACACGGGTCCGCTCGAATAATGCTAGAGAGCATTTTTCTCAATAGTACGCCCTCGTCCGGATGAGAGGTAAAATGTAGGTTCCGTGTGTGAGTGTTGTCACGCACGTTAAGGATCCATACCTTGCTTAGAACAGCAAGGGGTTTGCATGAAAATTCCTAGCTAAAAAGATACTCGCTTCCTGGCCAATGTGGTACCTTCGTGTGGAACATTGGAAAATCAAATGTTGTGTACTGGCCACTCACGTTCGAAGCACCATCAAATGCATTTGTTTCACATTTCTCAATCGGAATTCTATACTCGTTTAATAAATTTTTTTTAAATTCAAGAGAATCTACACTACCAGTACTTATTACATGCTTCAATGCTAAGAGTCTCTGAAAGCCACTGCATCCCTTAACAAATCGTAGTAGTTTTCTTTTTTCCGCTTGTTCATGATTTGGTTTACTCCTTTCAATGACTTTCTTCAGATGTTTCTGCAGAGAAACATCGTATTTTCCAAGAAAACAACTAATTTCTATAAAGTTTTCGTGATTAACACTTCCATTCTCCAGAATAGACGCAGGCTTGGTTCACCCTATTGATACGAATGTAAATTGGCATTCGGCCACATTTAGTTACGCCACCTGGCTCCGTTTAAGGGACGAGACAACGACAGACGAACACAGCCGAAGTTTAACAAGCAAAGTTTGCTATTCCTTATCCTTTTCTTTTACCCATCACAGGGTGCGGCACAGATTACCTTAAATATAAATAAAGCTAAGTAATGGTCATAGTTTATTTACAGCTATACTTCTTGGATCACATGAAAAGCGATGCTAGTCGTTGTTTATTATTCTCCAACTAAGTGATTTATTACTACACTTTATCCCCATTCAAGGCAGTTATCAGAAATATTCAACGTTCGTAAAATTACATATTTTGGATTTCTATACATAAATAAGTAATTACAAATCAATTAGTATTTGATTCGATATGTATGTGTAAATAAACAGTTAACGATTCTGGCTTTTATTGTGGAGGTCGTGGTTTTAAACCCTAGTTATAAAGGGCCACCTCCAGTGGCTCTAATGAATACAGTTTGAAAGCTAACATTGCTTGATCTATTTGTACGGTAGTCTGTAGATAGCGGTTGGTTGGTTGCTGCATACGACACACAGAACAATCTTACCTCCGTCGTCGAGGTGGAGGGTGCAAATAACTCTTCTCTGGACGCACTGGGATGAATCTCGGTGTCGTGGTGGTCCAGGTCGGGCCTGTTTGAAGGTCTTATCGATGATATTCAAGAGTTCTTGAATATTATCTCATTAAAACGCGATTTAATCGATATTATTTTGTTATCTAATTTAAACGCGTAGATATTGCTTTAGCTTCTTATAACTCGACAGGACTACAAGGACAGTACGAGGGAAATAGTTCATACCTTACCAAAAAATACTGGACCTCCAAACATTAAACACGCTAAAACCAACATCACCAAAGGATTCCACTTGTAATAGAATGAAGCAATTGGTTCAAGTGCCACACTATGCTCCCAAATTTTTCTTCAGGTAGAGTGAGGCCAATTAACAACTTCACATGAATGTATACCAGAACTAAGACAAATTGACTATTAGAAAAAGGATAATGTTGATATAGTCGCCCACGTAGGCGTCAGTGATAAAGAATATCTTTATATGGTTGTAATTGTAAATGTCAGTGCTTGAAAGTCGACTTGTATGCGTCATTTATCATATGAAGTGGGGTAAATAAATTAGATTACGTGCGAAAAAATCCCGAGAAAGCCGAAAAAGTACGGTAACCACAGTTTTATATATGCTTAGTATTTGGATGAAACTAGCAAAGAAAATAATCATGAAATGACAATCGACGTTGGACGAACACAATTTGAAACAGAACCTTCTCAACGATCCCGGCCAGATTGTATACCAAACATAAGATCAGGAACCGGTCAACCCAACATAGCGCTTTTAGTTGAGATGCCACCCGAAGAAGACTTGGAACTGGCTATGAATTTAGTGGACAAACACGTGAACATGTTATACAGATGCGATCACTAGGTTTAACCAGTTAACTGTAGCGAAAAATAACCACCCCTTAGTACTTTAAATATTTTTTTCAGAAACCTTACTAATTATCCAACCACGCACCTTTCTACCACAGTAAGTAACTTCCCATTTAACACATGCTGATTTAGAACTTAAATCAGAATTAAATGTGCATCACTTAAGTTGGTAATACAGTATGCGCCAAAATATATAGCACTAGAACAAAATAAGGAATAAATTTTTATTTAGAAGGAATTTGAAAGTTGCATTAATTTGTATTTCCTTAACAAAACGATAATGTAAAAATTCCAATGTATGCAGTGTTCACGATGTTCAGGTAGATTTTGAAATATATCGTGGAAAATAGGTTATTGCAGACCCCTGACAAAGACGACGATTTTGTGACGTAATGCGGGCAAACTTCTACGTGGATCTGTACCACTGAACATTTTTCATTAGCATTCCTCAGGGATAGGTATTAAGCCGTATCAGATCAGGGGAATGGGGCGGAATCTTGAAGTCAGTCCTATAGATATGATTCGTCCTGAAAAGATTTGTTGCATAACCAAAAGTTTTTAAGTAGTGTGGCACATCTCCCCGTCCTGCTACAACCACTGTTTATTCGTTTAAATATTCCTGAAAAAACAAAATCGTCAAGCATCCCGAACAAATTGAGCGATCACTATTTTCCTGTAACGGTCCTGCTAACATTAAACAGTGTATAGTCAGAATTTTCAATGATATATGGGTCTACACGTCTTTGCAGCTGTTAAGCACCGTGTCTTCAAACTGCATGCTATGTAGCGATTTTTGTACGAACGTGTCTGGTCCTTCTTATCCAAGGAAGCTAGTTGTTTGGCAATTAATAAAGCCGTCCAATTGTATGTGACCATTGTCGGTGAACCAAACATTGACAAAAAAGTCTGAATTCTCATATACCATAGGCAAAAAAGGTGCACATTGCTCATATCTGGCTTGTTAATCTTGCTCTTTAATCGCTGTTCCACCTGTATTCGGTACGGAACTCCGCCAATTCTTTGAAGAACGGTCGAAGAGACGTATTTCTGATGTTCAATTTTAAATACTACTCCAACACCTAATTGAGGATACGGCTACTATCCTATAAAACCTTCCTTTCCGCTGACACAGTACACTACCAGCACCATAAATCTCGTATAAGTTGGTAACTAAGTGTGTTGCCTGGTGCAGTGCTAATAAATTGTTCACGATATGGTTCCGCTACTAACTTCAACCTCCACCCGCCTTGACAGCCATGTACGTATGAACTAAAACAATGCTCCAAAATGAAAACTTTTTCCAACAACGTTAAATCCACTTTCAACTGCTATCTCACGGAACAAAACGCTTTTCAAACTTGTACGAGCAAGTACTGCTAATGCACCGACTTACCAAGAAACTGACATGCGCAGGACTCCTGCGTGAAGTCTAGTACATACAGTATTGTATGTATAGGCGTATACCGTACTTGTTTAGGCACAACTTTACGACACTCAGCAATATTATTATATAAATACTTATATTCTTTGAACTTTTTACAGATTTACGTACTCCCGATAGCCCTAGTGATCTAAATAGACAAGAACTTGAAGCCCTAAACGCATATCCATCAAGATCTTCGCAAAAAGCATATCTGCATAATGTTATGCTTTTTTGGAACTCTATTTTGTTCATAGTTATTATGTAGACATATAAAAGGTATAATAACATGCTTAATGTATAAGATGTGTTACATTCCTATTGGATATAGTTTCAGATGCAAAAAATTTAGATTTACTATAAGTTTAATATGGGTCCTAGCCGTAAAGTTTGACTCAGGTAGTTAGATTACATTTTACTTAAAGGTGAACAGTGATAACGTTTAACACAAGGCATCTATTAGCAAAACCAAGGAAATTTGTTCATAGTAAGGAGATTATCCAACCGCTCTCTAAAACTATGAAGATATATTACTCCCGGACTTAGCGATATTGTTTCTAAAACTGTTGTTTATAGTCACTGTTTTTTAGCGTCAGTTATTGCAACTTCTCCCAAACACCATGACAACCTTTACAAAAATGAACCACCAGAAATGTTTCAATCAACTATTGTCCTTGATACCTTGATCAGCAAAATGAAACCTCAGTGTGGATTATGTTTTGCACGGCACCAGCACCGTGTCATCAATGGCTTCCTCCCATAAGTCATATTAATAATATGGGATAAAAAATATTTCGTACAATTTAATAGTGTAGAAAGAATTGAAGTGGTATTGACCAAAGTTGTTATATGGAATGGAAATAAAACCAAAATCATTAACAGTAAAACCAAAAAACCGTTTAATTAAATAGCTCTTTTGTATAACACTGAATTTTGTAGCATCGTTTAACAAAATCTAACTTTTATTTAAATTGCACCAATTTTAATTATTTTTATTCATACAGGCGTGCTGTGGTTTTTATATTTACTTACATGTTACAGAACACGCACGGTCCCCCATATTGATATCGTTTCTAATCATAGAATTTGTGGATTATCTGTTGCATTGAAACTTCCCCAGCATGTGCAATGTTTAGAATTATTAGACAAATAAGGAATTTGCGTTTTTAAAGATTAATGTTGCATATAATTTTCAATAATTTTCACCTTTATTAGCCCCATCAGAATAACATGATAACAGATTTTCAATAAACCTGACTTGAGAAATAGCAGAATATTTGTACTTTTGCGTTAGGAACCGAGGTTAAATGCAATGTGTGCTACACTATATTTAAAATAATAAGATATTTTGAACAATTATCTGTACAGATATAAATTTATATTTGTTATTATCGTGTTGCGAGGAAATATTAGAATTGAACTATGGGCATTCCCATGAAATAAATTATACTTAATATGACAAATGTTTTGAATAATGCAATCTTGCTTTGGATTAAATTCGTATGTAATATTTCCAAAATAATGATGATGGAAAATGACCAAACTCTAGCATTACAACGTAAATTGCATTTACGTTAGAATAATAAACAAACTTTACAAGATATTTATAGGCTAATGACAATGAAATTCACAAAGCTTAAAACGTCAAGAGATCACCCTAAGCTAATTAATCTATTTTTAATGATGAAAATTCCTATACGAAGTGCAATTTGAGAGCTATATACAATCAGATGATGCTGTTAACTCTTTTAATTAAATTATTATCTTCTGCATATAACCCTCACTCAATAACTTGCACACAAAACAAAAACCGCATTATATAAATATAAATATGAGACTCGTAAATAAAAATTAATTAAATATCTAGACAAATTTCTTAACGCTTGACCATTGCGGATCTGCTGTTGTTGTCATTTTTAGAACGTAGTTATCAATCTATGCTCCAAAAATTGTTTAAATCGTTTCAGAACATAAACATTTTCATACCAATTGATCTGTATTACATATAACAAATAATTCCCATCTTATATATCGTATTTCAATTAAGAAGACCTAATCTTGCTGTAGTTTAATTATTTTGATTATCTGTTCTCCATTTTGAAATCATTGCAAGTACTTCAAGTAATCTACTTTCTTGTGAGTATTACATGAAAACACTTTACCGTGGCTATTGCAATTGCACACTTATTAAAATCATATTTAAGTACACCTTACTAATACATACTGTAGCACCTTTAGTAGATAACGTATTATTGTTTAGTGTACTACATGCCAAATCTCTATTCAAAACTGTCCTTTTATTCAACGTTTATAGGCATTTAAAACGGCAAGCGCCTCTGATGTAGCAACTTCTAAAACTTCTAGCCCCTTCTCAAATGTTCGATTCTTTTCGTTATGTGTTGTTTTCGTGCGAGTTTCTTCTGAAAACGTTTTATTACATCTGTTATCAACGTTTGAAAATTTATTGCATTTACTATTGGCTTTGATTGTATTATAATCGAATGCGTTGTTTTATTTATGCTGTTATCGCAACATTTTGTTGTCGCCCCTTGTTATTAACTTCCTTTACATGTTTTATAGAATATGAATCATTTTAACTGTCTTCTCTTCCTTACGGCTATTATCTCAAATACAAAATAACTTTTGTTATGGAATTTAAATACGCTTTCCCACTAAATCGTCAAATCTCTGTAGAGTATTTTATACATTTGAATACGATCCTTTTAATTAGGAATGAAAATCACTTAGAATATGTCCATGCATTTAAGTATATTTTATACACAAGGATTTACATAAAATATGAATGAAACTCTTTTGATTACATATTCTAAGACGAAATTGTTTTTAATACATTTGTTGCTCACGTGTCGAATTATCTAAAACACAATCCTTTCGTTACTAAATTATCTGCTATTCGTAGTTTTTTATGCATTTATATTTTTCATACTGGGCGCTTTACAAATATGTTTTACTATACAAATAAATACCTACGTAACTGGGCTTCTTCTTGAATTTTCTTGATTTTTTTTAGGTTTGCAACATTGAATGTTTATGAGATGATGCAATATGACCTCATCATGACCTTTATTCACATCAATGTAGATGGCAATAATATTATTGTATTAATGATATATTAATACTAGCAATGCTTAAGGAATGCTCAAATACCACTCCCCTAGCTAGTTCAATTAACCCAAAATTAAAGACAAATATATGAAAAATAGGTTTTAATTACATGACTATAGTTTTGGAAGCTATAATTTTCAAGTGCTATAATAATAAACTAAAAGACGTCGCTAAAACATTTTATGAAAGATTAATAAGCCCTTTAGTTTATTGCTATAGCACTTCAAAATGATAGCATTGGCTAACGAGACTATAGTCGAATAATTAAAAAAGAAATTGTTTTTTCATGTATTTGTCTTTATTGATGCGGTTAAAGTTTTCACTTAACTTTTAGTGATCTATTTTTGATTACTGATGTCCTAAAGATATATTTGTAGTCTTTGTGTTTGTATATGTAATTATACCGGTGATTCAACCTTTATTTATATCTCCAAGTCAAAATCTCTTTTCCTCCATTCTTGATCAGTTTAACTAGAAGGTAACTGTAATAAATGGCCAACAATTATTTGTCAAAAACTAATTCAGAAAAAGAACATTCGAATTTAAATCTACGGCTTGTAATAGTAACACATAGTTAGCTTAAATATTTTTTAAGCATAAGATTATAGCCCAAGGAAAAGATTGTTTAAAACATATGTGTGGAGCACAGCACTATACGGCTGTAAAGCTTGGACAGCAGGAGAAGCCGACAAGAAAAAGGTAGAAACCTTTGAAATGTGGCGCTACAGACGTATGATGAAAATAACATGGACAGATAAAGTTAAGAACGAAGGGGTACTAAAAATAATAGGGGAAGACAGAAATATGTAGAAAACGGTAAAAAAATAGGACAAATGGGATGATAGGCCACATACTACGGCATGAAGGAATAGTGCGGAATATATTACAAGCAGAGATAGGAAAAAAGAAACGTAGAGATAGATCTAGGTTAGACTATTGCATACAGATAGTGAAAGATGTAGACTGTAGGACTTTCAGGGAAATGTATATGCCAGCTCAGAATAGAAATCAATGAAGGTACGCATCCAACCAGTCCCAAAATGGATAAACTAATGACGAAAAAGTAACTGTACTTAAACATTATGATTATTATTAGCAACCACAAGTATTGGTTGGGCAATATTCTTAAATAATGTTAGTGTGAAAGGATTTAATGGAAAACTATTAATTCGGAGTGTCTAGGTGTTGGGGGATCTTGTCAGCCACAGGCTACTTAACCCACTTTACTGAATCTTGGTGAAATAAGGCACAAAATTAGAAAACACTAGAATGGAAACCGAGCTGTATACAGGCTGTGTGAGAATTTCAGGGAACTGTGTAGTCTAGCCCAAAATATAAATAAATGCAGGTAGGTGTACAACCAGTTTTGTGGCATAAACCTCATGACGAAAAATAAGTGCAGATAAATTTGATGATTATTATAAAGAGGTGTTGGTTGTGAATTATCTGCAACTAATATTGACTGTGCGAATAGATATGTTGGAAAAATATTAAATCGGTAAATGTTCAAGTGCTGCGGGAACTTGGCAGCCACAGGCTGCTTACCCATCTTCACAACCACTGAATGTCGGAGAAATAGGGTATATAATTGTAAAACAATAGAAAAGGACCGAACTGCATTGATGATGAAAGACAACAAACATATAAACAATAAGAAAATTGTTGAAAGCATATGTGTGGAGCACAGCACAGTATGCCTATGAAATACAAGCAGTAGGAGAAGCAGACAGATAACGGTAGCAGCCTTTTGAAATGCTGTAAGATGTATGAAGATGATTGCATGGACAGACAAAGTTAATAACAAATAGGTTATAGAAATAGTAAGGGAACAAGGATATCTGCGGAAAAGAAATAGGAGAAATAGAAGGGCAGCATACGTTCTAAGGCATTTTTGTGAAATAGTATGGGATATATTACAAGCAGGGATAAGAAAAAGGAGGTAGATGTAGACCTAGATCAGATAGTGATAGATGCAGACTGTGCAAATTTCAGGGAAATGTGTAGGTTAATTCGAATAGGAAACAATGATGGTACGCGTCTAACCAGTTCCAGGACTGAAGACTTAATGATGAAGATTATAAAAAACATACCTCGTTTTCCTAATGCTATGAGGTGTGGTCTTTGGGAAGGTTTTTGTTTGTTTTAGTATGGAAAGGAGCAGTTCTTCAAATTTGGTTTCCTGTTGGACCTATTTTTAAAACCCCTATACTGACGACTAAATTTTTTGCAATACATTTTCTTATTTACGTCTATATTTTTGATGGCGTTTTATTTAATTAAAGCTCTGAATGCGATCAAAACATCTCAAACTATTTGAATATGTTTTGCTAGTTAATAGTTGTTAAAAATTTGAATCTAAGCTAAGTAACGCATCCTGCTATCAAGGCCACCGCTTAAATATAATGTCCAGGTCGCGAAAAAGTGTACACGCGAGCCTATTGTTTTGAAGAATGTTAGAAACTGCTTAAACATAAAAGAAGCGGAGGTAGTAAATGGTAGACCCTTCTCTAGAAACTAGTGGTTAGTTTTGCTCAAACATTATAAGTTCCGCCAAAAATATAAACGTACATCGCAAAAAAATTTCACGAATGAACATTTATTCAATCATTTACGGGTGAAGGTTTGGTTCTATAGTAAAAATTGTGTCAGAAATACGTTCCTCAGGATGTAACTTTAAATACTTCTGATAACGGTTTCGTGAAGTCTATAAATAAATAGGTGGTCTAGTATCTGTAGTAAGAAAGAACCAATAACCAGAAGACGTCAGAAAGCGCTGAATCGCAAGCACTGTTCTAGATATCCGTACTTCCCCTACTATGAAATAAGAGGTGAAAAATTAACTAGACCTTATTTAGTAATAGCACTTTAACGGACTTGAACTATTTAGATTTTCTTCACACTGAACTGCTCTTTTTAATGAAGATATACATTTCAGTCGGCACGACAGGACATACTCTAACGGGACATTGCACCAGCACATAATGATAGTTTGGAGAGCAAATATTTGACTACAATGTTTCCTCGGGGGTTTCTAGGTGCAAATTAAACATTAGATTTTTCGCTTTTATTTCTTGTGGTATTTAAAAAGTATAGTATATGATCCTCCATCTAGAATGCGGAGAAACAGCGCGTGTAAAACTATGTGAACATTTCTGAAGCTACACGGACGCCACAAATTATAACATTTGAGGTGCTTTGCCATATGATTTATTTTCTTCGGAATGTTACTGTTTTGTATGATTTCAAAACTGAGATATAATTCGATATATGCTGAAACAAAAATTATTAGAAACATTACGCAGAATCCAAAAATTGATGACAAATTTATTTTTCCATGTAAAACCAAAATCGGATAGCTCCACCTGGCAACTGTGGTCATAATAGTGTGTTGGTGTTATCAAGCAACATGCTTATCAATGGTTAAATGTTTAGTTGATGAATTTCTGATATTTTAATGCATTTAGAAAATATATCACTATCCCTGTCGAATTTTGTTTCGTTACGTGGAAAAACTTGCTTTGCAACCAAAAGCTTTTTTAATAAACTTTACTAGTAGAAAAACTGTAACGTATTTCTTTATTCAATACGACACAAGTCTAATTATTCACAAATATTTGGGGGAATTCCCTACACTGCTAAAATGTCGCTAGAAAGATCACAGGATAATTAAAAACAAAAGCTACTTTCCTTAAAGCGGCGAATGAATTGTGTGTTTATACCAATCCAACTACTTTTGTAGATTGCATTGATGCACTATTAATCTACGTACACAAGCACCAATGGATTTATCGTTATAGTGAAGTTACATTGACAACAAACGGATTTATTTAAAAAATCGATCAAATAATTTGCTTTGTATCACTTGTAGTTTAAGACACCGACCGACTTCCCGTCAGATGGTATGGTTTATATATTGGGAAATTGTGATTTCGATACGCTTCCACAGTAAGCTAAAACATACTTGAGTCTTTCGTCTGTTCCTTAAATTCAGCTCTGTTCGTTTAATGGTTTTATCTCTTTTACTTTGGCAAGGTTCGTCGATAATATAACGTTAATATATATGGACAATGTTTGCACCTGTATAACTTCGATAACATTACCGCAAAACACTTTTGTATTCTCTTTAAATAAGTACTTTGAATTCAATCTAAGTATTTAAACACTGGTACGTACAATTTGGCCCCATAAGATCTAGCTGTTCATCCGCTAAAAATCATGTTTCTGTGAAATACCAAAAACCTTGAATGAACTATCAAAATGGTTGCCGACTAACCCAGTGGAACTGGCGGTGTAAGTGTGTGAAGAGCGTCTCGAAAGGCAATCGGTTGTGAAATATGCCTTTATCAAAAAGTGTCTAGGCTGCAGGACTTCTAGGGAAAATCCCATAAAGAAATAATAAGAGGGTGCCAAAACCTGACACCAGGAGATTGATTCTTTCTTAAAATTTTCCTGAGAAATCGTCAAGTATATTATTGCTTAAGCAAAAAACAAACCTTAAACATTAGGACACTAAAACCCCATTTAAAACTGCTAGCTGAAGGGAAAGGGTCTAAAATTAATTGTTAGATGGCTTGAAATTTCCTATCACGCTTCTAGGTAATTGCAAAATAATTTGTTACTACAAACAGTCACTATACACTCACACTGATTGAGAAAAAACAAATACAAACATGTCAATACATTATTCTAACCGAATGTCTTTTCAATGGTATTACACACAATCACACGACAGACATACTTAAGCAAGTATTAAAAATCAAATCTATTAGAAATTTATTGAACTAAGTTCTTAACCTAATCACACAGACGTATTTCAAGTACGTTTTATCGGTTCATGCAATTAATGGAAAAATATTGAGTTATCTTAAAAAATTTTGCGAGCATACTTTCAGATGAATTTGTAAATACATAATGAGTGATTGACCGTCATTAAGGTGACCATAAGGTTCATACTCTCACATCGCAGCCCTCAACATGTATATCGTCAACATAAAATTGTCGATTTTGAAATCATTGTGCCCTTAAAATTGAAAATAACCAACTCAGTAAAATATAACCCGAACAACTAATAAAGTTGCATATTAATTGTTTGGATGTTACGTACGACGTGATCTAAAAATGGGCTTTCCTTCTTAAATAATTCGTGACATCCTTGGCAAACTTCGGACTGTAAAATGAAAATACTTTCGTGTCGTTTTTTTCTATCTAATATTTATGTACAATGAACCTACGGATGTCTTAATTCAACCATAAACTGGGATCTTTTAATAGTTTCAGTCAGCACAAGTGTACCTTTGTGCTCAGCCGTTGAGATCATCGGAGCGTAAGCGTAGTACATTATTAATCAAAACAAATGAATTATAAAACTGTAAGAGTTTTGAACAAAGTTACAATGATGACATCATCTCTAACCTTTAAAAACGGACATAATGAATTTGACAACCTAAGAGTATGAACCATATATTAAAATATATGAAAATAATTTTATCGTAGATCAAAATTTGAGTAATCTAAAAATTATATTCCTTAAAGGAAATTGCTTAATACAATTGGTTGGATCTACTAATAGAGACGCTATTAAATTGAAGTATGATTTTAAGAATTTCAATGTAACGTCACAACATCCTTTGTAATTAGTCCTTTAGAAAATCTAATATTAGAATTAACTGCTTCCTTTTAGCTTAGAGGAACTATACATAATGACGTATAAATGCCAGGTGCTACGAATATCTATTTCCTGTTTATTTTTGCATTGAAAATATTGTTAAACACTATTACTTTTCTTTAATGGATAATACCAGAGCCTTGTGTTAAAAGTTATTATTAAGGTCTATTTTTGTCTACGCGCATGTTTATTGCATCTTTCATTCAATGTTTAATTGTACCATAGGCTAATTATTACATTTTGTTAAAATAGCTTAAACCTAAGACTGATTAGTTAACTACATACAGAGATTAAGCGCTTAAACAGATAGTCTGTGCTAAAAAGCCAACATCCGTTCGATATTATATCTTGTTCAAAAATATTTTAAAAAAAACTTTATATCTCTTAAAGGGAATTCAAAAAACTGTCATTTATAGAATAATTACTAAGTATACTAATACTTACGAGAAAGATACCAAAACTTTTCTAAAAATCATGCTATCCGAATTTTTTTAATTTAGCACTAAATCAGACGTAATCGCCGTACTTCTTTCATTCCAATTCTGTTACTATGTTTATAATCGGCAATACATTTCCTTGGCTGATGTTCATACCAAGGAGCTCCAATCTAAGTATGATTTATACCAAAATCTGCACTAACCTTATAAGTAGAGAAAACATCAACTCTTCCTACAGTACTTCCTACCCATAACATATTCAATTACCAAGCGTACAGTTTGTCGTACACTAGCTTGAATTAATACAATTTTGCTTTGACTGCATATCTTCCTTGTGAACTTAACGAAATATGTTTAATAAGGTATACGTAAGAAACTGGTAAACTTTAGTTAGTCATGTAATGATATATCCGTCCTACATACCTAATGTACGTAGAGCCAACATTAGAGCTTTATTGAAACCTTGTAACTTTGCCATTTCTAAATAGCAAAACCTGACGTAAAACCACAATATTCATATACCGTATTTGACTTTTGTCCAAGACGTTGTATCTTGTTGTTTCCCTTAAATTCGGTAACATCCATGCATGCGCTTAGGTAAACTGGTACACATACATACGCCATTGGTAATAGCATTTGTGGTAATGCACATGCGTAAGAAGTTATGCAGAAGCATGCGCTTGCGCTAATTTGGACTCCTGCACATACTCATGCACATAGAACGGTGCACGCCCGTTTACTTTCATAATCATTCGTACCACTATTAGACAGAGGTGTATTTGAGCCTTTTAATTGCACAACTTTCATACCTTGTAACGAGTAAAAAAAATGTTGTGTTACAAATTTCGATTTGCCCTGAAGAGACGGGAACTCCGTATCAGCATTAAGGGCACACCGGCTAATTACAGCAGTGTGGATTTTGTATTCGTTTAAAAAATAACTGTTAACATAAAAAATAAACCTGTAAAATGGCCAAAATATAAAAACGCTTTACAAATGACACTAAACCTTGAAAGCATTTGCGGATAGTCAAAAATAAGGGGCACCAAACCGTTTTATGCCTGCAATCCCTTTGAATAATTTCGCTACCCGGAATACGGTTATTCCGAATAAGTCTCTTTCCTTTCGGTGTTCCAAAATGTTGTCACATCATACGATACCTTTCTCTTCATTACCTTAAAAATTCTTATTAATCGTTTGTCAAATTAAAGAAATTTTTAGAGTAAAGGTCTCTCTCAAATGCGACTTCATCGTTATGGTAACTGGATATACTTTCACAATTATCATCTTTTTTTTTATATTCCAAATAGTTTCAAATAAAAATTCACAAATGCTTAAACTCTGTGAACAGTACATTCTGATAATATATATATACAGGTACATTGATATTAAAAAAACAAACCTAGTGTAACATCCAACTGGCCAGTATTATTAAAAGTATACTTTAAAAACATTAATCCGTAATTAATACTACCATACCGTTGTTCCAGTTTGCAAGACCGATGTATACGACATTTTAAATCTCAATTTTGAAAATGCGCTTAATCACAACATTTAGAAAAACAGCGTAATACTAACTTTTTTTCTACCTATCCCAATGAATATTGATAAATATGAGTTTTCACTTCTTGACTAGCAATAATTCTACAAATGTGATTATATTTATACATTTTTTAAATGGTCGGACTTCATTTCCCAATAATATTATGCGCGATTTTAAGGAAAACAAATTCCGTCGCTATATCATAGTCCGACATAATAATTATTTACCGGAATTAATATTTTATCTAATAATTACGAACCATTTACGGCTTATATTTATAATTTTACATACATATTTATAAAGCATCACAAAAAAAAAGAAAAAGCTCAAACAGTATTCATAGTTAAATTTCATTTCGTTGTTCAATGATTCACCTTAATTTCCATACACAAAATGTAGGCCATTCCATTTTATCTATTTCAATTTTGACTAAAAGATGAATTTCTTTCATCACCTTTTTATTAACGGTTGTTATTATCCAATGCCTCACCAACGCGAATATATATTCCACGATGTCTACGTACTTGAACTTTCTGGCCTACTTATCCAGTAAAACTCAAAAACAATAAGCTGTCGGTTACTAGGGGCCTACGAACGGTACACTGTCTACATATCTGCTGTCACATAACCGTTTTTTATTTCATAACTTTCTCATCTTTGTCGAACTTAATCATTATATTCCATACTCTCTTCTTCAAAATTTTGTTCTCACTCCTTGTGCGTTTAAATCGCCTAGATTTCTAGGTTAATATTGTTCTGTCCACGTCAGCGCAATAAATCAATGGATGTATTGAGCCTGTGTTTCTTTTAGGTGTACCTTGCATGGTTGCGATGTTTTGGATGGTGAATTTATACAAATATTACTTTAGACGGTCATTACGGCGGTGTCTATCTATACTTTTTCGAAGTTTAACATAAAAGGTGTAAAGTACCGATAGTCATTAACTGAAAGTAATGAATTCTTTGTACTACTTAATGTTGATTTGCGTAATGTGGAAGCGTCACAACCTCCACAAAATACCTTCTTCTATGAAATCCGGTTATCGTGTAAGAAGATTAATTTACATCGAACGTCATAAGAATAGATGACGCGTAACTAAATGCTATTGACGCGTAATGGGACATACACAGGTGCAGTTTTTGAACGTTTGAAAAATAAGGATCCGTCATCTAGATCGGTAAATCTAATAAATGTTGTGGTGATAAGAGTTACAAACGTATTTTTCAATAATCAATAGAAATGTTATACATAACATAAAAATTGTAAGATTTAAAAATGAAACAATTTATAGTTCTAGAGTTCTAGAAACGGGGACATTGTCAAATGTGCAATAGCTATAGCGCTAGTTACAGATTGTCTGAGATATGGAACGCTTAATCTCTGTATATTTAATTACTTGTATAAAGCTTTTATAATGCATATTGATTCTAAGAGCAATATAAATCTGGAAACCTGTTCCTACTATTTTATTACCCTTTGCTTTAAATAATAGGATAGAGAAAAATGTTTCTAGGACAACTGACAACGCTGGATCTACCCGCTTAAATCAGATTAACATTTGACGCTGATTTAATATTATTAACGCCGGTAAGTAGTAAGTAGTAGGTATGTAATTCTAAATACTGTAACAATTTTATTTTTGATTAATAAATCCCTTCATCAAAGTGCGAGAAAAATAAAACACTTTTATTAAAATAATGGTAAAATACATTTGACAACTAAGGTAATACGTTAAAGCAGCATCGTACTTTGGTATTCTATTTGTGGTTGAATATCTGTGTCTTCTACAGCTATTCGCAGGCGCGTTTCGGTTTGACAGCCTTCTCCTCGGACGCTCCGGTCTCCCGAGCTAGTTTGGTGATCAGTCGGCCATACGTGGAAGAAGAGATAGATGTACCAAAGGCTACAGGCCGGCAATTTGCGTATCCACTTTGAGGAGTCGGGACACATCTTTGAATAGCGCGCGTACGATGTAATGAAAGCAACTATTAAAAATGCAACTTAGAGGATAGAGGATTTGACCAATTTTATTAAGACCACTTTGTTATACGACGTGAAGAATACAACTTTGATAATGGAAAGTTTAACCAATTTTAAGAAGACCGCTTTGTTATACAGCAGGCCGAATATATCGTGACCGTATTTGATTCTACACGTGGAACACTTCCATTTGGTAGAAGCTGTTTAGTATGAGCTTGGTTCACACTACACGCAATAAACTTCGCATGATATAACAAGTACCTCATTAAGGCGAGAAAAGCAGCTTTTGGTTCGTAGTTAGTTTTAAGTACTTTTGTTGGTGTTTCACATTAGAAACACGCTAATTTGTTCTTATGTGTAAAAGCACGAATATTATAAAAGTTACAACTATTGCTGAGCTGGATTTCCAGTGTCGAAATTAAAATTCACTAATTTGATGTTTTAAGAAACCACACGCGTGGTTCATTATGAATCGTTAGTTACAACAACAGGTGTTACTGACGTCACTTATTTTTCTGTAGTATACTGCTGACCGATGTGTTCTTGAAAGCAAATGCTTCGAACAGCTTTAGCACAAGTTATGTAAACAAGAATATTTTTGTGATCTGCTTTTTTAGAAACTAAAACTAGTACATGTAACTTAAAAAAGAAAAACTGAGTAGTAACATTTTTATATGTAACCTGCCTGAACAGATCTGCACGGGTCGGGGTTTTTTTTGTGTAACAAGTTTACAATTTACTGTAAAATGTTTGATTATGAATAATTTAGATAAACCTGAAATTAAAATTCACGAAGTAATTCGGTTATTAATTAAATTTTGTTGCAATTCATTTTATTTTAAAAGAGATTCTTTTTAGTAAATAATTGGTTCAAGATTAAAGTTTTTTATTTTGATCAAATATGATCAAACCTAACCACAGAAAGCTAACATCTTTAAGAGTAGAATTTTGATGCCAACTTTATATAGAAAATATCTTTTTAATACTTCTTTAAGTATATTTGCGGGACACAAATAGTGTTCCACTTTTTTATTAACCTAACTATTATAATTTCTTACAGGAACAGCGTCTTATTTTATTAAGACAAGTTTTTGTCATCAAAGGCGATCTTTTTTCTTTGGGCCTCCACGTCCGCCCTTAGAAATATGCCATGCCATTATCCTGAATAAGTCCGGACTTGGTGGCGCCTATTTGTTTTAGATTAAGTTTGACCTACAAACAGATTTCGACTTACCCCCCCATTTCTCATAGCTCTACCCAAGGAATAGACCCCTAGTTATGTCGGAAGATTTCGTTACACTAGCGCCCATGAGTGGGGCAGATGTATAAAGAAAAATCGTTTCACTGCCACCCAATCTGGGGCTGGTGCCTTTAGAAAAAAATTCGTTTCAATACTGCACCACGTAAGGCTCAAAACCAAATTTAGTTAGAGATTAAAACGTTGGACTGGAATAGCAGAATAAGTCCACTATATTCCTTTCTACATTTTCGCACTGTCAAACGCGTAAAGCTTGGTAAAATTAAAAATCAGCTAAGTGTTGCGACTAGATTTCTTTTACAGGAATTTACAGTAAAAATTCTTTCCTACAGATAATCTCATAGCAGGAGCATCCGCTTGCAGCTGTAACTATATAACAAGTAATCATTGTCAAAAGAGTTGAACAAGCTACTTTGTTACGCGTTAAACAGTGCTCCGCAAATTATTTTTAGTAAATAATTAATTTTAGGGAATTTCTTTATAATTAATTTATGTTTAGACACATATTTGTGAAATACTGTGCTAAGAAAATAAGTTTGGGTGAAATCCTTTGGTTTTGTAGTAACAACTTTATACTGTGGGAAAGGGAAGTGAAATATATTTCCCGTGGCTGGTAATAGAGACACATCATTTTCCCGACCAATCAGGGCGGCAAACGAGGCAGCGGTAGTGGTTTTACAAGTGGAGAAGCCAGCCGGCATATTCATTCTTGTTGCGACCCGTTTATATTTAGCTACTTGTAGAGAGTACATTATAGAATGTAGTGGAGTTATACTCGTCGATTACCTTTTATGATTTTCCTGCTTTTATCTGTCTTGTATACCCGTTTATGTTGTAGAAGTTAGCAACGTGCTCCACTATGAAAATCTGAAATAGAAGCCGAGCAATACAGACACACACGCACACACACATATATGTATATATATATATATGAAGATATATATATATATATATATATATATATATATATATATATATATATATATATATATATATGTCGATATATCGAATTAGTTTTGAAGGTAAGTTTAGTTATAATTAATTTACATTGTCAATTTTACGCGTAAATCATACTGTTTTTTATAAACTCTGTGCCATATATTGTGCCCCTATGCAAACAGGTGCGTAACTAATAACTTTACTTCTTATTAATAATGTCTAGTCATAATGCACAGACATAGCATAGTTTTAACTTGTAGTGCCACACACCAATTGTCATAAACATACACATACACATACACATTTTACGCAGTACTTTACAACAAATAAGAGGAATAGAATCCGTACATGAATAATGAAACACATTTTACTTTTGACTTTTCCTTTATACTGTAGCGTATATCGGTCTGCTTGTGACTAGAATAATTTTATTAAAACGTAAACGAGACGTTTGTGCACTATTGATGACCTCTGCGGCGTTACACCTTTCGGATGAATTTGTTTGACGGCTACGAGAGTTTGCATTTAAGGGTTATTTGGATTACAACAGGTAAATGTAAGAATGTGATTTGCATAAATTCTGGTATGTTTTGCAATAGTCTAGAAGTTTTGAATATGTATATAAACTACCGCCGTGGATATTGGATATCGTGTTCTAATTAATGTTGAGTTCTAATTAAGCGTATATTATAATATGCTTTAGTGTAAAGCATTGATAGGTATATTATAAATTTCTGTGTACTGTCAATATAAATTAGTGGTAATATATATTATTGCAGTGATAATATAAATTAGTAATTGGTGCTTAGTTATAGTACTTCGATAGTGATTAGGAAGATAGCATCGTAGTTTAGGAGGATAACGCCTGTACCATTAGCGATTAGCTTAAAACAAATTGTTGGGGAAGCTTTTAGAAGATGCTATCGTAGCTTCGAGTTGTTAAGAAGGCTTATATAATCAGTTTAAAAATAAAGAACTGTTGTTATTGCAAATTGAGTTTTTGTTAAACTGATATCATATATTGGGATTAAAGACTTTTGAACGATTCCTATTTGCATGTCGGTCACTCGTAGTAAAAAAGAACACAAAACCAACAGCGAAATTCCTGTATGTTTAAAGGACTTTAGGTCCGGTACGGCATTAGAGCAAAAAAAACATTACAGAGAAATTAGACCACAATGCAAAAGCAGTTAAATAAATACTAATTTCAAATCACAGACATCCGAGACAGAAGTTTATACAGAAAACTACAAAATCCATAGAAAACATGCAAACCAAATTTTTCGGTGATTTACAGAATCCTGAAACGAAACTTTCAAAGAAATTGTTAGAAACTCGGTTAAAACAGAAAAACAGGTACTGAGAATGTAGGAACAGATTAATCCCTTATCGTAACAAAGAAATCAGTGCCGGTGATATGCCAGCAAGCCCCAGAATTTAATACGTACATTTGATGAAAAGTCACCTTTGTGGATATTCTTTAAACAATTGGAGGCTGCCGCAGGAGCTAACGGCTGGAACGAAGGTGAAAGGGTAACTACGTTGATCGTCGATTTATAAGACGAAGCTTTTAACACTCTGCAGACCATATCAGATCATGACCAAAGAAGCTACGGGGCCTTAACGTCATGTCTGGAAAAGAGTTACAGCAACACTCATCTACAACAATTGTACCAGGCTCAAAAGACGAACTGTTACTAAAAGGTCAACAAAAATTTGCAAAAGTTTAAAGCAGATATTGCACGCTTGGTAAGACTAGCCTATCTAACAGCACCCGATAGCTTTCTAGAGTTGGTGGCAGTGCAGGCCTTCATCTTTGAAGTACGCGACGGGGAGATCGAGCACGCACTACCTCTCGCCTGGCCAAAGAGCTCACGTAACGCATAGGCTCATGCTTTAGAGTTTGAGGCGACAAAGCAAGCGACGCATTTAATCTATGGCTAGGTATGCCGCTCCATAAAGGATCAGAACCAAAAGAGCGTGGAAGAAATGGTTCGACACGTACTGTGTGATCAGCTTTCGGAGAAAAAGGGGCTACGACGTCAGAATCGCGAAATTAGGCACAGGCACAACTGATGTAACGGTTCAAGAAAGAACACGAGGAGCCGAACGTAATAAAGCAATCGACGGAACGGTGCGAAAGTCGGCAAGCACAGCTTCTGTCCCGAAAGTGACCGTCCGCGTCGCGCAGGCAAAATGTGATATTGTTGGTCGGATTACAAAGATCAACAACAATTAACAGTCTCTACAAACACGATCGGAACAGGAGAATGACAAAGACCTAGGTGCCATTCTGGATCGTAAAGCCAGGGAAAATTGTCTTTCAATGCAGGATATTAGCGCACTGAGTAGCACCCTGAAGTTGTACTGGACACAATGGGATTCCCTGAATGTAGAGTATGATATCTTGATGCGATCCTTGTAGGATGGAAACGGATTCGTCAGTATACTTTAAGTGGTAGTTACTAAAAGTGAAGTGTTGGAGGTTTTAGGGTAGCTGCATAATAGGACCTCGTGAGGACACTTCGGCGTTCAGAAGACTAGAAAGGGCAAGGCTTTGCTGAGTAGCCTGCAAGAATGTTGATAAAACTGCTGTCGCTAGTGTCCACTATGTGCACCATTGTGCACCGTAAGGCTCTAGTGAGGCAACGTCCGTCGTCCCATTGAGAAAATGGCAATCGATATTGCCGGTCTAGTTCCTAAGACCGACATCCAGAAATAAGAACATCTTGGTAGCTTTAGACTATTTTACGAACTGTACCGAAGTGTGTGCTATAGCAATGCAAGAAGCTGCAACTGTAGCTGACGTGTTAATAAAGAAAGTGTTCTGCAGTTTTGGAATTCCTATAGAAATGCACGCCGATCAAGGCCAAAATTTTGAGTCACTACCATTCCATTAAATTTGTCGGTTGCTGGGAAATGCCCGAATAACACTATTGCATACGCATTTGGGTGGCAATGGTAAGCGTATAAACCGCACCGTAGACAAGTATCTTTCTAAGGTGCTCTCCCAACATCAGAGAAACTGTAAGAAATATTTGCATATATTTTTATTGACCTGTTGGTCTTCGGTTAATGAGGGCACAGGACAGACGCCTGCACCTGCCATGCTATGTTAGAAAAAGGATGTATACCGAGTATTATATAATATATTTCTAGATATTGAACCCATTCTATACCACGTTGTATGCTGTGAAAAGTTATTTTATTATATCGTAATAAATTTCACTCAGCGTCCATTTATGGGTCTAATCATTTACTATGGCCGCGGGCTTAATGATGTAGATAATTTTCACCCACTCCCTTTTCTTTTGATTTACGTCTGTAGTTATTATTTCGGTTTTGTAAAATTTAAATCTATAGTTAGCCTGGATCTCTGCTTCGTTAGCGCTGCTTAGTTTTTATTGTCATATTTATGAACGGTTATTCTTTTATATAAATGCTAGGTACTTTGAACAATGTACGCATGCCCAAGACCCAGGTTCGAATCCCGAGACGGCTCGATTGAAAAATGTTAGGAGAGCATTTATCACAAAGATGCACCTTTGTTCGGATGAGAGATAAAATGGAGGTCCCGTGTGTGAGTGTTGTCACGCACGTTAAAGATTCTTACGGCAGATGAGGTAGCAGATCCCATTTAGGCGCCTTGATGGTATACTGGACGGTAAAATTGCGATGAACCGGAGCGTTGACGTGTTGCAATATCACTCGTTCGAGTCTCGTATTCCATTCTGGTTCAAATTAATCAGTTGTTGTCGGTAGTGATTATTGGTTCCGCCAACTTTCAGTAGCCTATAGTGCACGATTTCTTTCTGGTCCCACCAAATGCAGAGCAGTGTCGTCTTTCCTAAGTTGATGCTTCGTCAGGTAAACGCCACCATTTTTTGCATTTGAGATTCTCAAAATATATACACTTCTCATCACCAGAAACAACTTAATGCCGCAAAAGCAACATTTTGGAAGTGGCTCTTCAATTTTCCATGTACCTTTCAGTCAACTCATGCAGCACCAATTTTTCTTCTTTTGAATCTTCTCATGGCATGTAAACGTTTGAAAATACCTTGAGAAGTTATGTGCAATGCCTCCTCAAGTTGATTCTGAATTTGGGCATTATCTTCATCGAATAACGCTTTCAGATCGCTGTCCTCACTTCTTTTTGGTCTTCCGGAGGGTTTCTTGCTCTCGGCGTCGAAATTGCCACTTCTGAAGCGTTTAAAGCAATCTCTACAGGTAGTTTCCGAAGGGCCTCCTCAAGCAAACGAGGTACTCCAACTGCATTTTTTTTTCAAATTAAGGCATTAAAGTAAAACTTCCTGCAGTTGTTTATTTAAAACAAACTCAGCATTTTCATTGTTGGAAGAAATAGTTTTGCGTTGCGATATGTAATGGTATTACGATTGGTTATTGTTGACGTATATAAGAGCCTTTAAAAAACACAACTTTGGACATGTATGTCAACTATATGTATTGTTAGAGCTATCCATTTGTACAACCCGGAAACCTAGTTGCGCAACTCTGTATAATGATGTTTAATTCTGTACAAAGCGTCCACGATTGAAAATGCAGGTTTCTGAAGCTTTACGTTACTGCAATATCCATATACTTGAAGATTAAGCAATACAGCTTCTATATTCCTATGCTGCGTTTTTATTTACTGAGAAAATACCTATTTACGGTATTACATTTAATCTTCTAAGATTAGGAGTGCCTCACATATAGGCAGGATAGAATACTAGGTAAGGTTCAGCGGATGCCTTAAAATTTGAGATAATCCATGCCCTTGGAAAGAGCAGAAGGGCGGCTTCGAAATTAACGGAATCGCTGACTATACTTCCGACTAACTTTATTTTTGTCACGCGGGAGCATAGAAATGGTCGTGAGATGAGACTATCAAAACACTGACATCATCATCCAACCAAGTCCTGTTAAGACTCGCTCTGCACTATATCACTACACAAAACCCATTTACTTAGCGTTCCAGTAGCCCAAAATATCTCAGCACGCAAATTCTTCTCGCGTGTAAAAATTTACTCTCATAAATATTACACAGAAAGACTATAATATCTGCAAAAGAACTCTTCATTCCACTCTAATCGAGCTAGGTTCCAAACATACCTGGAACACAATTGCAACGGCAAGCAATTTCTGTTCACCATTACCTAAACTAACAAAAAGAAACAATTCACAACTGAACCAAATAACACAAAATGAGCTCACCAGGTAGAATATTGCTTCAAAACAACAACGAAAGAATAATAATATTCGTTCCTTTTCAATCAAAACACAAGGCGCAGATAAACCATTACACAGTTCCACGCCGCCAAAATATAGTTATCTTAATACGCAAGCTAGACAAAAAGCAACTTAACACAACAATGAACTTTGAATACAAACTACCTTCCAAACATAAGCAACTTTACATAAAATTACAAAAAAGATTATAACGTGTAGCCATTCTATCCACTAACTATAATCATGTAATCATCAATCACTCTTAAAACATTATCTATATCAAGGACTAAACAAGGTTTCTGATCTTTAACTTGGAATGTTTCTTACGGACCACACTTAACACAAACTTGGGAGCAAGTTTTGCAGTAAATTTATCACTAGCGCTTGAGAGCACCTTATTCTCTCTCCATACCCAATCACCGACCTTAAATGAAATGACGTCTTATCAAATTATATTACCGACTTGAATACTTATACGTCAAATGCAACTTAGCTTGAAAATCCTTGAAAACATTCGAAAGACCATTTTTTCCTCCAACGTACAACGGGCGACTGCTAGGAACGATTTCGACATCGTCAGTAGGTACTTGTCCAATACCATAAAATTTTCCACTCAAAGGAAAACGACGACAAAAAAACCCTGAAATTTGGGGAGTAACTAGTAGCATGGTGCTTACAGAATTAATGGTATGTTATATCTAAGGCAACTCAATATCCCACGTTTCATATTTTTCTTAATCTTCTTTGGAAATTAAACCACTCAGGGTTTTTAAAACCGTCTTTATTTACGTTTCGATCCATGACCTAGATCCGCTGTCAAAATAATAAAAATTCATAAGTTTATGACACAAATTGAAAGTGACTCTGATTTATTAATTTTTGATTTGAATACATTTGGTGAAAATTTTACAGGTTAGAAGAATGTTTTCAGTTTGTTTTGCGACCTGGAAGCGACTTTTAAAGTAGCCAATACGCTTAACAAGAAATCAGCTGATTAATTTGTATATAATTAATTTTCATATAAATTCAATAACTTGAGAATTGGAAAACATTTTTTAACATGTTTCTATTTATACAGTTGAGGGTATGTTTATTAAAACAGTGTGTGACTACAATACTGTAAGGCCGGAGACTGCTAATATGCCTATTGTTATGTAATTAGTTATTGTATGTATTAATAGAAATCATGTATGTAGGCTGCGCTTCATGTTAATATCGCAAGGAAAACCTAGGGAAAACTTGCAATGCTATCCAGATATTGGTGGTATTTGATTTTCATTTGTTATTTCTTTTAGTAATGGAATCCATTGCTTACTGAAAGTCACGGATTCGTTTTCTACCCAGTTATTTTTATGTAGGATTATATAAGCACTTCTATGATTTTTCGTTTATGGTGGTTTTCTTTTATGTCAATAATTTTTGCGTCCTACCATTTTATATTATGACTGAAGTCCCATGCATGTTGGCAAATTATGGATTTTTCAGATTTTTTATTTTTTATATATGATTTATGCTCTTTTAATCGAACTTCAAGTGGTCTGAAACTTGTTTCATTCGCATGGTATCCTGTAGATGTAGTTTTTTGAACTTTGTATTGCGTTGATGGGTTTTGTTTTTGTTAGTTGTGTTCTTAGTGTATTGTTGGTTCTAAATACTGTTTTGATTTTGAATTTCTTTTTTATTCTTTAGATTTTTCGGAGAATCTTTTTATCTATGGTATTGAGAGCATTTTTTTTTGATGCGTATCGTTATTTCTGTTTTCTTTTTTTCTATTTTTTGGGACTCTATTTATTTCTTTTTCTATTAATCCTTTAGGATATTTGTTTTTCATTAGTGTACATTTGATTAGGTCTTACTCTTTATTTAAAATTTCTTCCTTTGAATATATTAATTTTGCTCTGTCATACATGGTTTTAATAATTCCTCGTTTGACACAAGGTGTATGGTTTGAATCGAAGTTTAAGTATCTGTTTGTTTGTATTGGTTTTCTGTATACTGATGTATTAATTGTTGTATCACTTTTACTTGGGAAGGAAGAGTATAATTGCGAAGATTGTAATCATAATACAAATCAGTTAGGAAATGATAGGGAAAGCTAGGGTTGGATTTAAATTAGTTAGCTAGATTTGGATAGTTTTAAGACGACCCTTCAGGTCGCACTGGTAAGCAGAGCCGGCGTCTGCTATCCGGTATTACGGATCCCTCCCCCTCTCATTTTTGCTTGTGTCTTGTTGATCGGGTACACTCGATAGTCAGCGCTAGGGATACCATTATTTAGAACCCTGTTTTTAGTTTTTGTTTTTAGTTTTTGTTTCAGTTTTGTCAGATTTTTAGGTTTGTTAGATTGTTAGAGTTTGTTAGGTTTGTTAGATTTTTAGGTTTGTTAGATTTTTATTTAGGGTGGATCAACTATGAAGTTAGTATAAATTAGAAGCACGTTATTTTTTGCGTTTAAACCCAATGTAGTACCTCCGGGTGGAGCATTGGGGACGTGGCCGCAAGTATAGCGGCCCCTTATTCAAATTATAATGTATCACTTTTACTATCTAGAATATCTGAAAATGGAAGTTTTCCATGTTGCTCTAATTCATAAGTGAATTTAATAGTTGGTTCTATTTTGTTAATTGAATCTATAACAGAAACGTGTTCATTTTGGTTCACAAATTTTTTGGAATTTGCGTAATGACACGTTAAGAAAATTAAAAAATGTTTTTGTTAGCTTCTGTAAGACCTGCGCTCTTGAAACTTGGTGGGCAGCTAGTGTGAGTGTACCAACACAACACACCATTTACAAAGATGTGTTCGTCCTGGTTCACTAATTTTTTGGAAATTGCGTTATGATCCCATAAGAAAATTTAAAATTTTTTTTCCTAGCTTTTGTAAGACCTAAGCTCTTGAAATTTGGTAGACAGCTAGGGTAGGTGTATTAAATTAACATGTACCTTTTACAGAAACTTGTTCGCCCTGGTTCACAAATTTTTTGGAATTTTTTTATTTTCTTAAGATGACCCTATGTAAAATCTGAAAAATTTGTGAACCAGGGCGAACACGTTTCTGTAAAAGGTATGCGTTGTTTTAGTACATCTACACTAGCAGCCTACAAAAGCCTACAAAAGTACAGCTCTTATAGAAATTAAGAAAAAAAATTTTTAATTTACTTTAGTTATCCTTTCGCAAATTCCAAAAAAGTTGTGAACTGGGGCAAACAAGTTTTTGTAAAAGGTATGTGTTGTTTTAGTACACCTACACTAGCTGCCTACCACGTTTCAAAAGCGCAGGCTTTACAGAAGCTAAGAAAATATAATTAATATAATTAATATTAGCTATAATTAATATTAATATTCACTTGTATATCCAATCTCTAAAAATTTGACGAATCAATATAGAATAGGTATTATTACTCTACACAAAATTATTAACGGTTTATTAGATGTTCCAGAATTATTGCAATTACTTAGATATAAAATACCACAGAAATTGTTACGCTTCAACAACACATTTTTTGTACCATATCGTTGAAGATTACATGGTCGATGGTCTGGTCTCAAAAGAATGATAACTGTTGGTAACTCGTGTACGATTGATCTATTTTGTATTTCACTTTGTAAATTAAGAACAACTAAACTACATTAGCTATTTTTCAAAAGCATTTGACAAAGTAAACCATTTAATTTTATTATCAATATTAGACGCTATCGGATTCTCAAATTCGCTCATTCTATTCTTTAAATCATACTTAACTGATAGATCCCAATATGTGAGCTACAACGAATATACATCCGCCGAGTACACAACAACTTCAGGAGACCCCAAGGATCTAATCTGGGTCCATTACTCTTTCTTAAGTTTATAAACAGTCTTACAGATTTAATGAATTGCTAAGTACTTATGTTTGCAGATGACGTAAAAATATATACTACAATTATAACCCTACAGGATTGCGACAAGCTGCAATCCAATATAAACGAGTTGGTGAATTGGTGCGACTATAAACTTCAACTGAACATAGAAAAGTGTAAACTGATGACGTACACACGCAAATGGAAACCGATGATATATCAATATAAGTTAGGTAACACAGTAGTAAATCGTTGTAGTGAAACTAGAGACCTAGGCGTTCACTTTGATGAGCAGCTTTTTTCAAATCATATTCATACCATCGTTAAGTCAGGAAATCGTATGCTATGCTTCATAATACGCAATTGTCAGGGTTTTGAAAATATTAAAACTCCAAAAGTCTTGTTTGAAACATTTGTAAGATCTAGACTAGAATATTGCATCAATGTCTGGTGTCCTATTTATATTTGTCACAAATACCTCTTAGAATCTGTTCAACGCAAATTTTTAAAATACTTGTGATTTCGTTTGTATAATGTATATCCAGAAAGACATTTTTATCATAATATTTTGTTACAAAAGTTCAGTGTAAATACTCTTGAGTGTAGCGCAACATTCTCAAAAATTCATTCTTATTTAAGTTAGTACTGTTGCCTTTTTACTTCCAATTTAGTTTAACGAGAATTTCCGATAATTAAAAAGGAGCCCACGGCAAATTATGATGGAAGGTGGCTCTAAGTTGAGGAAATCTCAAAGGCAAAGCGGCTAGTCGAACTATATGCTCTGGGTAGAGAATGAGCTGTGGGTCGGGGTGTAATTGCAACCACTAATAATAAAAATAAGGCGCCACCGTATTTTTTTATACTGAGAAGACCTAATACAAGTCCCTTGTACAAGGCTAATGCGGAAACCTTTCTCCTATAACCGCTATATAATTTCAAAGACCACCTAATCTTTGAAGTTTCTTACCTTATGGCTCGACCTTGACCTTAGCAATCCTGGACTGCACCTGTGAACAGATTAAACAAAGAAAAGCACTGTTTGTGCATTCAAACTCAAAAATAATTAAATACAATCAGAATCGATTTTCATTCCTCTTAAATAAAAGATAGTCTTTAGTCCGAAAATAAGAATCTATTCTTTTGGTATCTAATAAAGTAATTTTTTTACAAAAATATGTCTTCCTTTATAAGTTAATTTAAATTAGGAAGAGTTAATTACAATGGTACTGAATATATCCGTACCAATTACTATTTAATGAAGTTTATATAACAAATTGACAAAGCATAAAATTGCTTATTTATAGAAAGAGTTAATTATGGTAAATTTACCTTAATTTCACAGTAAATAATTACAGATAATTGTTCATAAAATATCAAATGTAGAAATTTAATTTCTAAAGGTTCAAAGTTATGAGAATTTACTTTATCTAATTAGTAGTGACATCTTCTGATGTTTCATTGAGTTAATAAAAGAATTTGTAGGAACAAATTACAGATTCATATCGTATGACTACGTAAAATATAATTGAGGTCTGTCCTTGACCTGTTCAAAGTTAACACAAGTCGGTTAAAGTAAAATTTATCTCGTTACTACGTCGACAGTTCAAACAACATACGAACATAATTTTTTGTACATACCAGAACTCCAAATTGCACCTAAATACTTGCTTGAAAGCTGACGTATGTATTAACAACGGAAAATTCCATTCCAAACAAACAGCTGCGCTGCATACTGAAAAACACGTCACTTGGCTTCCATTATCTGCGTTTCAATTTACAGATGTTCCAGGCGTAATTCACACCACAAGAAAGCAAATGTTGTTTGTAATTAACTTGAATAAATTATAAATGTGATTCCATATTATACAAGAATAGAATTGTTTTCATTTAATTTCGCATGAATACCATTCAGAAAGGTTGCTTATTTATAATTTACGTTGCAATATATTTTAAAATAAATTATTCCCAAAGTTACATGTTCCTAACGGTACTTTCACAAAACTTCATCGTTCTCCACGACTGGTTTCAACAAAAAAATGGACCATCCAAAACAATTTTTGAAGATGGCTTACACGTGCAATCTTCCACCGTGCATGCTTCCAACACCAAAAATCAATGAAGGACATCGCTCCTAAGAACAACTTTCGACCTGCTTGAACCCCAGCTGTGTTAGAAGTGCCGGCCGAGCTTGTTGCCGCCTGGTAACAGCGATACCTTGCGGTTCCTGAGTAGAGGGGGCTTTAAGAAGGATACCAAACAAAAGCTTTTATATTGTCTCCGTAGAATTTAACTTTTAACATGAACTAAATACTAGTTCTTTATTGGACAATAGATGTTATTAAATTAAGTGGATTGGATAACATTATAATGTATTATATTATTTAATATTTAATAAAAGGATTGATTATACAGATATATATATATATTAGGTGGAAAATAAAATTGCTACACTGCCTCTTTCTAAGAGAAAGAATTCTGGAATAAATACAAAGAATTTTTTTTTTGAATTTATTGTTACATATTCACAACTTATTATTATTAATTTTTACAAAATAAAACAAAAATTACCACTTAAGGTACAACATAATTGAAAATGAGTGACGAGTAACTACGCGTACTATACGCCACAAGGGGACAAATTCGGGAAGTCTTAATCGGTAGGGTGTCATTATCGTTTAATCATATTCGGGGTTATTATATCACTCATTTATACTCGAAACTTAAACAACAAAACATATAATACTGCTGTATTATGATTCCTTAATGAAAATATCAAATTATCATGACAAACATATTTTTACTATATTAACCGTAATTTACATATTTACAAAAGAAGAAAAGGACTCTCACTACTTTTGAGATCCACTCCAAACATAACTTCAAAACAGCAAACAAGTCTTGAAATCACTAACGTTCAACAATCTACCGCATGTATATGCAACCAAAATGTAGAAATATCTCTTTCCCAGAAGAGACAAGTAAAACGCCACCACGTCTTACTTCTCACAAATCTCACTCACGCATGAATGAACAAAATAGAACATTGCTATCTCACACAATATTCATATTAAACATAGAACATTGCTATCTCACACAATATTCATATTAAACATAGAACATTGCTATCTCACGCAATATCCATAATTAAACATAGAACATTGTCAGCTTACACAATATTCAAACTAAACATAACTATCATAGTTACTAACAATATTGACCTCCAACCAATATTTAATATGGACTCAAACTACTGGATTCCCAATATAATTATCAAACACTTTAATCATAAATCCGAAAGAAAATAATGACCAACTATATACAACTTTATTTATCAAACACTTTAATCATAAAGATACCTAAACATTCCTTTATAACCTTGAACTAAAGAATCATACGACAAATGAAATCATTTGACAAACGGAAACATGTAACTTTTATCTTGACTCAAATGAATAACTTGCAACTAACAATATCAGCACAGTCTAGTATCAACCTTACTGCACTACAAAAATTCTTTTTATACTTCTTATCCAACATCTAAAATTTTTAGACTACCAAACAGTATTCCAATACAATATTTAAATCTTTTACTAAAAGATAAGACAGAAATAATTCCTACTATCAACCATTAAATATATCAACAACACTAATTAATGTTCAGAACGTTCTCTTTTTCAATATCACCACTGAACTCTGAATAAGGTTTTAAGTCCTTAACATGCCATCTGCCTGCCCTTGAACCATTTTCATTAATCAATTCATAAATTAAATTCGAAACCTTTTTTCTAACAATGCTCAAAACATATTTTGGCGCTAGCTTAGCTGTAAACTTATCACTTGCTTTCGAAAGAACTTTATTTGACCTCCAAACCTTGTCACCTACTTCGAAAGAAATGTTACGTCTCCTTAAATTATATGAATTACTAGACTGCATGTAAGCTAAATGTAACCTTTTCTGTACGTCTATAAAAATATCAAATAGTCCTTGATGATCTGACACATACGAAGGTCTATCACTAGAAATAAAATCAATATCAACTGAGGGTTCCACATCAAGACCATAAAATTTTCCAGACACAGGAACATGTCTACCAAAAACTAAGAAATTTGGCGAATAACCAGTGGCATGATGTTTTGCAGAATTAATCGCATACTGAATTTGGGGTAACTCTATGTCCCAAGTATCATGTTCTTTAATATACGAACGTATAGCTGTTCCGACTGTTCTATTTATCCTCTCTACAAAATTACATTGGGGAGAGTAAACTGCATTAAACCAAATTTTTGAACGTCATATTTTTTACATACTGCCTTAAAATTTCTACCACTAAATTGTGAGCCATTATTACAAATAATAAATTTGGGAACGCCATTAACTAAAAAAACTTTTTCCTCCAATACACGTTCTATTATATGCGCTTTTGCACTACGTAACGGAAACATTAACGTGAATTTTGAGAACCAATCACCAATAACTAATAACCATTTGTGTCCAACCTTGGACCGTGGAAATGGGCCTATGAGATCTATAGCGATAATCTGAAAGGGGAACTTCACTTCTTTTTCCTTTCCCATTAAACCAAGGGGTCCTCTATTCGATGCCTTCTGTGCACCACACGTTAAACAATTTTTACAAAATTTCAACACATCAATACGCATTTTTGGCCAATAAAAATTCTCTTGTATGCGTGCCAATGTTTTAAAAAAACCAAAATGTCCGGCCACTGAAGGGTCATGATTTATCCGAATAACCTCTTCCTTCTGTGATCTAGGGACTAAATATTTCCATTCCCTTACATTCGACGAGAGTGGTAAATTTGATGAAAGAAATTTAAATACATAATTATCTTCTACCTTCCATTGTGGGTAATCATCAGGTGAAGCTAAAATTTTCTCTCGAAGAGACACATACCAGGGATCCACATTATCTAACTTGATCTCAACTAAATTATCAACATGATTTCAAACATTAAACCAATGAACTTCAAACTTTAAGAACACCTTTTCTTTTAAATTCGCAGACAATGACAATTTTAAACATAATAAATTTATAATTTAGATTACTCTCAACCTTCCATCTAGGATAACAATAAATCAATGTTCTAGTACACTCTTACACTACTCATAATCAAACTCTCAAAATAGACAAAAGTACTTCACAACGCATAAACTTGCTAGGGTGACAAACCTCTGTGAGTCTCACCTAGACTTATAAACAAAAATTATAACCTCATCACCAATCTCAAAAATAGTGATGCCAAAATTGCTAGAGTGACAACTTACCTCGAGTCTCGTTTAGACTAATGTAATGCTGAGCGACCGACTTTTCCTAAGTCTCGTCTAGACTGACATACTGCTAATTCGACCAACCACGACGACAAGTTTCACTTAGACTTACAACCAATTAACATACTGCGTTGCAATGCGGATATAAATAAATCAAAATTGCTATCAAAATAAATTATATCAAAACAAAACGTGCCTATGCACAAGAGCAATCTTGAAACGGTTTACCGACAGTAAAACCAGTGTACCAAATTATAAACATCTATCATCTCTACTATAAAAAATTTATCAAACAACTATTGTAGCTAATACAAATGGAAGAAAAACCTAAATACAAATCACTATTATCAACTACACTGTGAATTATTATTCACTGAAATACTACAAGCTGCGACTGAAAGAACAATAATATTCCTATCAAACAATTTTACCATATAAGAAAGCTTCTTCTCTTTCTTACACAACTTTATTAATGTTGACATACTATCAATTTCCGTTAGAGCTAATTGACAAATAAAATCAGGTAATGTTGTTTCTTTGGCTAATAATCGGCCTAACATTTTCCTTTTATCCTGCATCGGTCTGCTGCTGACAACTCCACGAATTCTCAATTCATAATCCAACTCATCTTTATGCAAATAAACTACTTGATACGTCTCAGCCATCATGGGATAGACTAACCAACTAATTACAAATTAAACTCAATTAAACAACAACATCAATAGACTAAACCAATCTGAGAGTAAATGAATTACAAACCACAAGTGCAAACAACCAAAGTCAATCGAAGCCTATACTTTATGTGTTTATACAATTGGTACAGCAATCGAGGCCTACACGCTGGGCGCTATTTGTTACCTTTTTACTTCCAATTTAGTTTAACGAGAATTTCCGATAATTAAAAAGGAGCCCACGGCAAATTATGATGGAAGGTGGCTCTAAGTTGAGGAAATCTCAAAGGCAAAGCGGCTAGTCGAACTATATGCTCTGGGTAGAGAATGAGCTGTCGGTCGGGGTGTAATTGCAACCACTAATAATAAAAATAAGGCGCCACCGTATTTTTTTTATACTGAGAAGACCTAATACAAGTCCCTTGTACAAGGCTAATGCGGAAACCTTTCTCCTATAACCGCTATATAATTTCAAAGACCACCTAATCTTTGAAGTTTCTTACCTTATGGCTCGACCTTGACCTTAGCAATCCTGGACTGCACCTGTGAACAGATTAAACAAAGAAAAGCACTGTTTGTGCATTCAAACTCAAAAATAATTAAATACAATCAGAATCGATTTTCATTCCTCTTAAATAAAAGATAGTCTTTAGTCCGAAAATAAGAATCTATTCTTTTTGGTATCTAATAAAGTAATTTTTTTTTACAAAAAATATGTCTTCCTTTATAAGTTAATTTAAATTAGGAAGAGTTAATTACAATGGTACTGAATATATCCGTACCAATTACTATTTAATGAAGTTTATATAACAAATTGACAAAGCATAAAATTGCTTATTTATAGAAAGAGTTAATTATGGTAAATTTACCTTAATTTCACAGTAAATAATTACAGATAATTGTTCATAAAATATCAAATGTAGAAATTTAATTTCTAAAGGTTCAAAGTTATGAGAATTTACTTTATCTAATTAGTAGTGACATCTTCTGATGTTTCATTGAGTTAATAAAAGAATTTGTAGGAACAAATTACAGATTCATATCGTATGACTACGTAAAATATAATTGAGGTCTGTCCTTGACCTGTTCAAAGTTAACACAAGTCGGTTAAAGTAAAATTTATCTCGTTACTACGTCGACAGTTCAAACAACATACGAACATAATTTTTTGTACATACCAGAACTCCAAATTGCACCTAAATACTTGCTTGAAAGCTGACGTATGTATTAACAACGGAAAATTCCATTCCAAACAAACAGCTGCGCTGCATACTGAAAAACACGTCACTTGGCTTCCATTATCTGCGTTTCAATTTACAGATGTTCCAGGCGTAATTCACACCACAAGAAAGCAAATGTTGTTTGTAATTAACTTGAATAAATTATAAATGTGATTCCATATTATACAAGAATAGAATTGTTTTCATTTAATTTCGCATGAATACCATTCAGAAAGGTTGCTTATTTATAATTTACGTTGCAATATATTTTAAAATAAATTATTCCCAAAGTTACATGTTCCTAACGGTACTTTCACAAAAACTTCATCGTTCTCCACGACTGGTTTCAACAAAAAAATGGACCATCCAAAACAATTTTTGAAGATGGCTTACACGTGCAATCTTCCACCGTGCATGCTTCCAACACCAAAAATCAATGAAGGACATCGCTCCTAAGAACAACTTTCGACCTGCTTGAACCCCAGCTGTGTTAGAAGTGCCGGCCGAGCTTGTTGCCGCCTGGTAACAGCGATACCTTGCGGTTCCTGAGTAGAGGGGGCTTTAAGAAGGATACCAAACAAAAGCTTTTATATTGTCTCCGTAGAATTTAACTTTTAACATGAACTAAATACTAGTTCTTTATTGGACAATAGATGTTATTAAATTAAGTGGATTGGATAACATTATAATGTATTATATTATTTAATATTTAATAAAAGGATTGATTATACAGATATATATATATATTAGGTGGAAAATAAAATTGCTACACTGCCTCTTTCTAAGAGAAAAAATTCTGGAATAAATACGAAGAATTTTTTTTGAATTTATTGTTACATATTCACAACTTATTATTATTAATTTTTACAAAATAAAACAAAAATTACCACTTAAGGTACAACATAATTGAAAATGAGTGACGAGTAACTACGCGTACTATACGCCACAAGGGGACAAATTCGGAAGTCTTAATCGGTAGGGTGTCATTATCGTTTAATCATATTCGGGGTTATTATATCACTCATTTATACTCGAAACTTAAACAACAAAACATATAATACTGCTGTATTATGATTCCTTAATGAAAATATCAAATTATCATGACAAACATATTTTACTATATTAACCGTAATTTACATATTTACAAAGAAGAAAAGGACTCTCACTACTTTTGAGATCCACTCCAAACATAACTTCAAAACAGCAAACAAGTCTTGAAATCACTAACGTTCAACAATCTACCGCATGTATATGCAACCAAAATGTAGAAATATCTCTTTCCCAGAAGAGACAAGTAAAACGCCACCACGTCTTACTTCTCACAAATCTCACTCACGCATGAATGAACAAAATAGAACATTGCTATCTCACACAATATTCATATTAAACATAGAACATTGCTATCTCACACAATATTCATATTAAACATAGAACATTGCTATCTCACGCAATATCCATAATTAAACATAGAACATTGTCAGCTTACACAATATTCAAACTAAACATAACTATCATAGTTACTAACAATATTGACCTCCAACCAATATTTAATATGGACTCAAACTACTGGATTCCCAATATAATTATCAAACACTTTAATCATAAATCCGAAAGAAAATAATGACCAACTATATACAACTTTATTTATCAAACACTTTAATCATAAAGATACCTAAACATTCCTTTATAACCTTGAACTAAAGAATCATACAACAAATGAAATCATTTGACAAACGGAAACATGTAACTTTTATCTTGACTCAAATGAATAACTTGCAACTAACAATATCAGCACAGTCTAGTATCAACCTTACTGCACTACAAAAATTCTTTTTATACTTCTTATCCAACATCTAAAATTTTTAGACTACCAAACAGTATTCCAATACAATATTTAAATCCTTTACTAAAAGATAAGACAGAAATAATTCCTACTATCAACCATTAAATATATCAACAACACTAATTAATGTTCAGAACGTTCTCTTTTTCAATATCACCACTGAACTCTGAATAAGGTTTTAAGTCCTTAACATGCCATCTGCCTGCCCTTGAACCATTTTCATTAATCAATTCATAAATTAAATTCGAAACCTTTTTTCTAACAATGCTCAAAACATATTTTGGCGCTAGCTTAGCTGTAAACTTATCACTTGCTTTCGAAAGAACTTTATTTGACCTCCAAACCTTGTCACCTACTTCGAAAGAAATGTTACGTCTCCTTAAATTATATGAATTACTAGACTGCATGTAAGCTAAATGTAACCTTTTCTGTACGTCTATAAAAATATCAAATAGTCCTTGATGATCTGACACATACGAAGGTCTATCACTAGAAATAAAATCAATATCAACTGAGGGTTCCACATCAAGACCATAAAATTTTCCAGACACAGGAACATGTCTACCAAAAACTAAGAAATTTGGCGAATAACCAGTGGCATGATGTTTTGCAGAATTAATCGCATACTGAATTTGGGGTAACTCTATGTCCCAAGTATCATGTTCTTTAATATACGAACGTATAGCTGTTCCGACTGTTCTATTTATCCTCTCTACAAAATTACATTGGGGAGAGTAAACTGCATTAAACCAAATTTTTTGAACGTCATATTTTTTACATACTGCCTTAAAATTTCTACCACTAAATTGTGAGCCATTATTACAAATAATAAATTTGGGAACGCCATTAACTAAAAAAACTTTTTCCTCCAATACACGTTCTATTATATGCGCTTTTGCACTACGTAACGGAAACATTAACGTGAATTTTGAGAACCAATCACCAATAACTAATAACCATTTGTGTCCAACCTTGGACCGTGGAAATGGGCCTATGAGATCTATAGCGATAATCTGAAAGGGGAACTTCACTTCTTTTTCCTTTCCCATTAAACCAAGGGGTCCTCTATTCGATGCCTTCTGTGCACCACACGTTAAACAATTTTACAAAATTTCAACACATCAATACGCATTTTTGGCCAATAAAATTCTCTTGTATGCGTGCCAATGTTTTAAAAACCAAAATGTCCGGCCACTGAAGGGTCATGATTTATCCGAATAACCTCTTCCTTCTGTGATCTAGGGACTAAATATTTCCATTCCTTACATTCGACGAGAGTGGTAAATTTGATGAAAGAAATTTAAATACATAATTATCTTCTACCTTCCATTGTGGGTAATCATCAGGTGAAGCTAAAATTTTCTCTCGAAGAGACACATACCAGGGATCCACATTATCTAACTTGATCTCAACTAAATTATCAACATGATTTCAAACATTAAACCAATGAACTTCAAACTTTAAGAACACCTTTTCTTTTAAATTCGCAGACAATGACAATTTTAAACATAATAAATTTATAATTTAGATTACTCTCAACCTTCCATCTAGGATAACAATAAATCAATGTTCTAGTACACTCTTACACTACTCATAATCAAACTCTCAAAATAGACAAAAGTACTTCACAACGCATAAACTTGCTAGGGTGACAAACTCCTCTGTGAGTCTCACCTAGACTTATAAACAAAAAATTATAACCTCATCACCAATCTCAAAAATAGTGATGCCAAAATTGCTAGAGTGACAACTTACCTCGAGTCTCGTTTAGACTAATGTAATGCTGAGCGACCGACTTTTCCTAAGTCTCGTCTAGACTGACATACTGCTAATTCGACCAACCACGACGACAAGTTTCACTTAGACTTACAACCAATTAACATACTGCGTTGCAATGCGGATATAAATAAATCAAAATTGCTATCAAAATAAATTATATCAAAACAAAACGTGCCTATGCACAAGAGCAATCTTGAAACGGTTTACCGACAGTAAAAACCAGTGTACCAAATTATAAACATCTATCATCTCTACTATAAAAAATTTATCAAACAACTATTGTAGCTAATACAAATGGAAGAAAAACCTAAATACAAATCACTATTATCAACTACACTGTGAATTATTATTCACTGAAATACTACAAGCTGCGACTGAAAGAACAATAATATTCCTATCAAACAATTTTACCATATAAGAAAGCTTCTTCTCTTTCTTACACAACTTTATTAATGTTGACATACTATCAATTTCCGTTAGAGCTAATTGACAAATAAAATCAGGTAATGTTGTTTCTTTGGCTAATAATCGGCCTAACATTTTCCTTTTATCCTGCATCGGTCTGCTGCTGACAACTCCACGAATTCTCAATTCATAATCCAACTCATCTTTATGCAAATAAACTACTTGATACGTCTCAGCCATCATGGGATAGACTAACCAACTAATTACAAATTAAACTCAATTAAACAACAACATCAATAGACTAAACCAATCTGAGAGTAAATGAATTACAAACCACAAGTGCAAACAACCAAAGTCAATCGAAGCCTATACTTTATGTGTTTATACAATTGGTACAGCAATCGAGGCCTACACGCTGGGCGCTATTTGTTACCTTTTTACTTCCAATTTAGTTTAACGAGAATTTCCGATAATTAAAAAGGAGCCCACGGCAAATTATGATGGAAGGTGGCTCTAAGTTGAGGAAATCTCAAAGGCAAAGCGGCTAGTCGAACTATATGCTCTGGGTAGAGAATGAGCTGTGGGTCGGGGTGTAATTGCAACCACTAATAATAAAAATAAGGCGCCACCGTATTTTTTTATACTGAGAAGACCTAATACAAGTCCCTTGTACAAGGCTAATGCGGAAACCTTTCTCCTATAACCGCTATATAATTTCAAAGACCACCTAATCTTTGAAGTTTCTTACCTTATGGCTCGACCTTGACCTTAGCAATCCTGGACTGCACCTGTGAACAGATTAAACAAAGAAAAGCACTGTTTGTGCATTCAAACTCAAAAATAATTAAATACAATCAGAATCGATTTTCATTCCTCTTAAATAAAAGATAGTCTTTAGTCCGAAAATAAGAATCTATTCTTTTGGTATCTAATAAAGTAATTTTTTTACAAAAATATGTCTTCCTTTATAAGTTAATTTAAATTAGGAAGAGTTAATTACAATGGTACTGAATATATCCGTACCAATTACTATTTAATGAAGTTTATATAACAAATTGACAAAGCATAAAATTGCTTATTTATAGAAAGAGTTAATTATGGTAAATTTACCTTAATTTCACAGTAAATAATTACAGATAATTGTTCATAAAATATCAAATGTAGAAATTTAATTTCTAAAGGTTCAAAGTTATGAGAATTTACTTTATCTAATTAGTAGTGACATCTTCTGATGTTTCATTGAGTTAATAAAAGAATTTGTAGGAACAAATTACAGATTCATATCGTATGACTACGTAAAATATAATTGAGGTCTGTCCTTGACCTGTTCAAAGTTAACACAAGTCGGTTAAAGTAAAATTTATCTCGTTACTACGTCGACAGTTCAAACAACATACGAACATAATTTTTTGTACATACCAGAACTCCAAATTGCACCTAAATACTTGCTTGAAAGCTGACGTATGTATTAACAACGGAAAATTCCATTCCAAACAAACAGCTGCGCTGCATACTGAAAAACACGTCACTTGGCTTCCATTATCTGCGTTTCAATTTACAGATGTTCTAGGCGTAATTCACACCACAAGAAAGCAAATGTTGTTTGTAATTAACTTGAATAAATTATAAATGTGATTCCATATTATACAAGAATAGAATTGTTTTCATTTAATTTCGCATGAATACCATTCAGAAAGGTTGCTTATTTATAATTTACGTTGCAATATATTTTAAAATAAATTATTCCCAAAGTTACATGTTCCTAACGGTACTTTCACAAAAACTTCATCGTTCTCCACGACTGGTTTCAACAAAAAAATGGACCATCCAAAACAATTTTTGAAGATGGCTTACACGTGCAATCTTCCACCGTGCATGCTTCCAACACCAAAATCAATGAAGGACATCGCTCCTAAGAACAACTTTCGACCTGCTTGAACCCCAGCTGTGTTAGAAGTGCCGGCCGAGCTTGTTGCCGCCTGGTAACAGCGATACCTTGCGGTTCCTGAGTAGAGGGGGCTTTAAGAAGGATACCAAACAAAAGCTTTTATATTGTCTCCGTAGAATTTAACTTTTAACATGAACTAAATACTAGTTCTTTATTGGACAATAGATGTTATTAAATTAAGTGGATTGGATAACATTATAATGTATTATATTATTTAATATTTAATAAAAGGATTGATTATACAGATATATATATTAGGTGGAAAATAAAATTGCTACAGTACATTACTTAATTGATTGCGAGTACTTGGTAGAAAAATTGAATTTTTGTATACCGCGAAGATCTAGTAGAAACAAAGTATTGTTGCATTAAAATAAAAATTTATGGGGAAGCTTAGAATTTACATCAATTAATATATATTAATTCACCTCACTTCGAGAAAAAAACGACAATACCATTCCTATTAATTTATGTATTTTGTAATTATTTTGACAAATTGTTATTCGCATTTGTGATCCACACATATTTAAATTTAAAATGAATAAACAAAATACTTAATTATACAAGTATTGAAACTTCAAAGCCCCATAAGATTTTCTTAATAGGCACAAATTTTTAGCAATACACTTTTTGTTTAATTTTTATAATGAATAGAACGTTGAACTCGGAACTTTAAAGTTTTATAGATACATACACATACATTAAGTTCCTAGACGAGCTTTAGAAGTTTGTCGAACATGTAATACCTGAAGTTCTACCTATTCAGATAAAATATGGATTCTCATAATAAAGCATGTTTGAACTTCTTCTTAATTGAAACTTAAAAATAATTTTACAAAGAAAATTCAGAAATATATCAATAATATCTATGCATCATCATCATCATCATCATTAGGACTTCAGTCCTGGAACTAGTGGCAAATAATGATCGCACATACGATAAAACATTTCTATAGAAACCTGCTCAGGTTCAATAAGCTTGATCGACATTTTGTTCTTAAGTTTTTTATTTCTGTCCTCATTTTCTGTTTTCGTGGTGAATCCGGTGATAATGTTGCTGATGTTTGTGACCCAATAGAAGAAGAGTATATATTTTAAAAATAAGAAATTGTTGTAGTTGTGTATATCTCATATAAGTTAATTTTCAACTATTTAACTAGTGTGATGCGAAAACAAATGATTGTCTTAATGGAAAGAGCATAAAGATCTTGTATGCCCAGAAGATTTCAACCTAATCGGATTAATAATAACAAAATTATGGCAAATTAAGGGCACCATAAATTATAGGTTGTACATTTTAAAGAAATTAACTAATAAACGGCAAAATTGTCTTTATTTTGCCTTTAATTCAATTAGGTTGCAATTTTCTGCGACTATGAAAATTTGTAATATATGTAAGTTGTATATAAGAATTATGAAAAAATAGCACTATCATTAAAATCATATTACTTGATGTTGACGGGACAGATATATCCGCATAAGAGGGATTAATTATAATATCCGAGATGTAACATAATAAGTTAGATGCATGTCTTATCTAATACTCTTTGCGAATTTTAGAAGTTTTCGAGAAATACTTTTCTAGAACATGTTTCTCAGATGGTTTATAATTTTTATACAGTTTGTCTGATTCCATTGCCAGTAAATCTTTCCGATTACATGCTGCTAACCATTTTTCACATTGGTGTAAGTAGAAATATTACAATGAACAACTAAAAGCACCGATTATCCAGGACAATCTGTGCTATAGGCAGAGATTATCTAATATGAATGGGAAATCAATGTAGCAACTTACCTTGCATGATCAATTATTGGGAGTCGAAACAGAGATACTGTTTGAAGATTTTGTGGAACATCCTCTAAAAGCACAAAATGTGCTACCTTTTTCACTTTTTCTGTCCATATTCATTGTTAAACGCTTAAAAAACAACAATACGAATCGAAATAAAAAGTTAGGTTAACCAGAAGAAAATTTTAGTCGATTAAAAAATCATTTATTTGGAGCATGCGTAAAGAAATACAATTCAGCGGGAAACGCTAGCCTTCACATCTGTAAGAGATGGATAATCCGTGGGTAAATTGTATTGCCCACCTACATGTTCGATTCCCCATTTTCGTTTAAATACATATAGACCACAAACATATGTCTATTATTTCAATTAGGAAAGTGTTGATGTAAGACAAGGTATTAAATACAATCGCCGTATGTTATTATTTCAACAAAAATTTTAAACAAAATGCTTCAAGTGATATACAGGGTATCCGGAAAATACGTGTACAACGTAAGAACAGAGATTCTTTGGCTCGAAATAGATCGATTTGAGCCAACTTACCTATTATACAAGTTGCTTCATTTTGCCGCTAGAGGGCTTCAAAAATCGTGAAAAATATTTGACATTTTAAAATAACTCGAAAACACGTCGATAGATTTTGACCATTTTTGGGGTGCGAGTTTCCACTTTCAATTGACATCTTTTGGTGGTGTACGCAATAATTTTAAAATCATACGAGTGTCCCAAAAATGATGTATTGTATAAATATCCGACCATTACCTTTTTCCTGTTTATGCAATGACTACCAATTTTTTTTACGAGTAGCCGACTTAATTTGGAAACTTTTTTGTCTCTTGTAAAATTTTGATTAGGCGAGCGGTTTGATAAAAAAAAATAATTTCAAGTGTCTGCATACTTTCGTCATCATTGCTGCATTAAGTATAAAACGGGACAAATCAAAAAGCATAGTTTAGTAGTTGGCTTTGCTTTTTATTTGTTATTTAATTTGACTGTCATTTAACCTCAGTTTTCCTATTAATTCGTGAATTTCTGCTTAATTCAATAAAAGTTTGCATCTTTCATCTTACATTATGAGTACTTACACAAACAACGAACAGGTGGATATGCTTTTGGTTTTCGGATTTTGTCAAGGCAATGGTCGTGAAGGCGTCAGAGTCTATAGGGAAAGATTTCCCAATCGCCGAATGCCAAGCCACCAAACGTTCGCAAATATTGAAAGACGTCTTCGTGAAAATGGTAGCTTTCAGTCAAGAAATGCGGATCGAGGACGTCAACGTACCACAAAAACTGCGGTTCTGGAGGAACAAATTTTGGATAGAAGTAGAGTATTTAGTGACGTTCTGGACCCACATTTGCTCCCAAAACCCACATTTGCTCCCAAATTTACATGTAAATTCGCACTATAAAATCTTATTTTAGGGGACTCTCCGCCTTGTGGACCGCCTTGTGGAAATGAGGAGAATCCCTCATTTGCTCCCACATCCGGACCAAATAGTTTTCTTCGACTAACCATTTTTCATCTTTCGAGATAAACCTATAAACCTATCTTGTTTGGAATCAATTAATATTAGAATTTGCTTAGCTACCCGAATCTCTAGGAATTTCTTAGATTGCATCATCCCCCCAGAGAGCTACCCCAATTTTAAGATTTTTTTTATAGCCAACATTGTGAATCAAATAGCTTTCTTCGACTAGCCATTTTTATCCACGAGATAAAGTTACATTGTTTGGTATCAATTAATATTAGATTTTTCTCAGTTACCCGAATTTCTATGAATTTCTTAGATTGCATCATCCCCCAGAGAGCTACCCTAATTTTAAGATCTTTTACTGCTAACATTCTGAACCAAATAGTTTTCTTCGACTAGCCATTGCATCTTTCGAGATAAAGCTACATTGTTTGGTATCAATTAATATTAGAATTTTCTCAGCTACCCGAATCTCTAGGAATTTTTGAGATAGCATCATCCCCCAGAGAGCTACCCCAATTTTAAGATTTTTTGCTGGTAGCGATTTCTGACCGTCCTTATAAATTTTTTAGCCATGCGACACATCTTGCTAGTCTAGAATTTTACGCAGAATCCGAATCTGTAAACAGATTTAAAATCGAACTAACCCTTACCGTTTTACACACACTTTTTAAATTATAACTTTCCTGCAGCTCATACCTAAAAGAAAATCTAAAAACCATTCTTAAAACTTTTTATTACAGATAATTTTTACTAATACAGTTTAAATTTTGTAAACCACATTTCTAAATACATATTCACAATTTTTATTCTTAACCTAGAACTTTTCATGTCGGCGTATACTTATTAATATTTATTTCTAAATAGAGCACCTTTTCCAAAAACCAACCGGACCCACATGTTTCAAATTCCTCTGATTTTGTTCTCATGGTTTCGCTTAAGACCTCGTAGATATTTTCCAGATTACTAGAAGACGTTATAACCATATTTTTTGTGTTAAAGGATTTCACATCGGTAGTCTCTTCTCCCATTTTGGTGTAAACGCGTAGAGTTCGCAATAGACTTTTATTGCTGTATGTTGTGTTCTTTTTTCATTAAGTAGACGAATAAACCGCTCTTTCTGCTTCCAAAGAAACTCGGGCACTCCATCGTCGACACTGGCGTTCTTTATGCGATAGCTATCCATACGGTTGTTAAACGCTGTGCTAACCATTTCTACACCATCGTCGCTAGTAGCGGTAACTGATGCATTTTTATGTCTGTTGCTTCTCAAGTGTGCGGCATACGTAGTTTTTTCCATTTCGAAATCGCATACTTTACACATAATTCGTGGTTGTTTCGTACAAGTCCCTCTAACAGCTGGCGGAGCTGAACGTTTAAGGCTTAATGACATACCGTGCTGTTTTTCCTTGTATCGCTGTAAGCTGTCCATTCTCGTAAAAGCGATACCGCAAGTCCAACAGTTTAAGTACTTAGCTTCCGACGAATGTATAAGCTTAACCGTGGACGATGTTACACCACGACATTTGTTCTGGTGCCGTTTGAGAGCATCTCTCCTGGTAAAGTAGACGTGACAGGGCTCGCACTTAAAAACGTTTGCAGGTACCATTTTAGTACAAAACCGCGCTATAGTACTTTGGTTAAACTTGTAAGCGAACTAACTTATAACTAAAGAGTTTACTCTTGCGTACCTGCTTTATGTACCCTATAGAATGCAAACCGAAGGTTCAGCGGGGAAACTAAATGACGTCATAATCCTTGCTGCTCGTCCAGTACATTTAGCACCAATGCATGCGCCCGGTTCGCTTCGTCCATGCTGCGAATGCAGTTAGTAGAAACACCGGAAAACGTCTTCCATGTTATACAGGTCGGCAATCGAATCGCGTGCATATTAAGAAATCCAAAAGGTGGTAGCACACGCACACAAATTGGCTGCAAGACGTGCGGTAGAAGATGCAGTGCTACTATAAACAAAAACTCAATAAAACAGTTTAAAGCTTTACTAAGGGAATACCAAACTTGTTGCCTACAGAATACTTACTAATAAAACAATTTAATTTTAAATAACTTCTACGTCATATTTTCGGAAATGGTAGGTTTGAATATTTTCTTTGGAAACAATCGAAGATTGTCGAAGACACTCGAAGAGTGCGCAAACGCGGTTACTAAACCAATTAGCATTAATACCAAGTATTCTGTACTTTCGAAGGTTGTTCATTTCCTAGAACCAAATCTTCCGCATAGCGGTCGGTATCACGTAATTATTTCTAGAACCAGTAAGTACTCGATATTGCCCAAATAGAGAATTAGATGGTCGATGTCCGTCAACCCCCGATTTCCTCGTAAAAGGTAGAAAAAACTCGGTCAATCATCCATTGTACTTCGACGCGCCCCCGTTCTGATAATTTCCAAACATTTTTCAAACGACAATGGTCTAAGAATTTTTTACACCTCCGAGGGATCTTTAAGTCGTGATCAATTACACATCCGAACAACCCGTAAACTAACATATTTTGTAGCAACTGTACACTGTATAATACATGCATACCCCTCCTCTGCGCTACTTATATTCTTGTAGTTGCTTGAAAGAGTCAGTCGCCCTTTTTACTGCTAGGGCCGCTAAAAAGCACCATTCCATACTTTCTTTATAAGTATAGCACATCGCGCACTTTTTTGTCGGATAACTAAATTCTGTTTATGTAGGCCTTTAAACTTTCGCTTATTTAAACATCTAATACGATCGATTAACCACTTTTGATTATTCTAACGGAGGCCACCATACATCTCGCCGCACCGTTCTTTTTGAATCCAACGATCCTATGGGCTTCCACACACTAACATCTGACGTATCTTTCCTACTATTTGTTAAACAAAAACTACCGGTATCGCCATTGTGGACGTAAACAGATGTTTGTGGATGTGTACGAGAATATGTAACCATATACATTAACCAGTCTAAGCTATTTTATTTAGTCCACGAAAACTACTATTTTTCTAAACCACAATTAATAATCGCCTTATAGGTTCCACATTTCTACCATTTCCCAATCACATGGAAACTTTAATTTCCTATTAGAGAGAATTCTTATTCTCCCACGCACTGCTGCGTAGTTGCATGCCACTCCTTTTGGGGATATATGCTCGTTATGGGTTGTAGCCTCCGCTGTTTTACTTAACTACACTTCGTGAGACCCCTTTAATTTTTTTAATCGTATCTTTCTCGCTTACAATACAGTAGGACTTAGCCTTACTAAAAGGAAAAATTGATTGGTTAGGTCTGCGTCTCGGTGCTGACTTAACCTATCAATTTTTCCTTTTATCTAACCTAACCTAACATGGTCATATGGTCATGTGGTCATATGATCATGTAGTCATGTGGTTATACGGTCATGCGGTCATATGGTCATGTGGTCATATGGTCATGTGGTCATGTGGTCATATGGTTATGTGGTCATATGGTCATGTGGTTATATGGTCATGTGGTCATGTGGTTATATGGTCATGTGGTCATATGGTCATTGGTCATATGGTCTGGTTTTGTGGTCATATGGTCATGTGGTTATATGGTTATGTGAGCAGGGAGATTGAATTTGGTATATAAGGAAGTAGTTTTAAGTTGAGCTTAGTTCTAGTAAGACATTTTTCGAAAGATGCCGCATTCAAGCAATCAGTGGTGCTCCAAACAATCTATTACAAACGCAGCAGAGGATATCCTGGATGGCTCGAGTTTCTACGCTGCCCTGTCACGTCTACTTTACCAGGAGGGATGCTCTCAAACGGCACCAGAACAAATGTCGTGGTGTAACATCGTCCACGGTTAAGCTTATACATCCGTCGGAAGCTATGTACTTAAACTGTTGGACTTGCGGTATCGCTTTTACGAGAATGGACAGCTTACAGCGACACAAGGAAAAACAGCACGGTATGTCATTATGCTTTAAACGTTCAGCTCCGCCAGCTGTTAGAGGGACTTGTACGAAACAACCACGAATTATGTGTAAAGTATGCGATTTCGAAATGGAAAAGACTACGTATGCCGCATACTTGAGAAGCAACAGACATAAAAATGTAACAGTTACCGCTACTAGCGACGATGGTGTAGAAATGGTTAGCACAGCGTTTAACAACTGTATGGCTAGCTATCGCATAAAGAACGCCAGTGTCGACGATGGAGTGCCCGAGTTTCTTTGGAAGCAGAAATAGCGGTTTATTCGTCTACTTAAGGAAAAAAGAACACAACATACAGCAATAAAAGTCTATTACGAACTCTACGGCGTTTACACCAAAATGGGAGAAGATACTACCGATTTGAAATACTTTAACACAAAAAATATGGTTATAACGTCTTCTAGTAATCTGGAAAATATCTACGAGGTCTTAAGCGAAACCATGAGAACAAAATCAGAGGAATTTGAAACATGTGGGTCCGGTTGGTCTTTGGAAAAGGTGCTCTATTTAGAAATAAATATTAATAAGTGTACGCCGACATGAGAAGTTCTAGGTTAAGAATAAAATTGTGAATATGTATTTAGAAATGTGGTTTACAAAATTTAAACTGTATTAGTAAAAATTGTCTGTAATAAAAGTTTTAAGAATGGTTCTTAGATTTTCTTTTAGGTATGAGCTGCAGGAAAGTTATAATTTAGAAAGTGTGTGTAAAACGGTAAGGGTTAGTTCGATTTTAAATCTGTTTACAGATTCGGATTCTGCGTAAAATTCTAGACTAGCAAGATGTGTCGCATGGCTAAAAAATTTATAAGGACGGTCAGAAATCGCTACCAGCAAAAAATCTTAAAATTGGGGTAGCTCTCTGGGGGATGATGCTATCTCAAAAATTCCTAGAGATTCGGGTAGCTGAGAAAATTCTAATATTAATTGATACCAAACAATGTAGCTTTATCTCGAAAGATGCAATGGCTAGTCGAAGAAAACTATTTGGTTCAGAATGTTAGCAGTAAAAGGTCTTAAAATTAGGGTAGCTCTCTGGGGGATGATGCAATCTAAGAAATTCATAAAAATTCAGGTAGCTGAGATAAATCTAATATTAATTGATACCAAACAATGTAACTTTATCTCGTGGGTAAAAATGGCTAGTCGAAGAAAACTATTTGATTCAGAATGTTGGCTATAAAAAAATCTTAAAATTGGGGTAGCTCTCTGGGGGGGATGGTGCAATCTAAGAAATTCCTAGAGATTCGGGTAGCTAAGCAAATTCTAATATTAATTGATTCCAAACAAGATAGGTTTATATTTTTATCTCGAAAGATGAAAAATGGTTAGTCGAAGAAAACTATTTGGTCCGGATGTGGGAGCAAATGAGGGATTCTCCTCATTTCCACAAGGCGGTCCACAAGGCGGAGAGTCCCTTAAAATAAGACTTTATAGTGCAAATTTACATGTAAATTTGAGAGCAAATGTGGGTTTTGGGAGCAAATGTGGGTCCAGAACGTCACTAAATACTCTACTGATAGAGTTGAAGAAGACCCAAAAATGAGCACCAGACGCTTAGGACTTGAACTACAAGTTCCTAAAAGTATTGTTCATGACGTTTTAAAGGAACAGTTATTACACCCATACCACGTTCAACAGGTACAATACCTTTTGCCTATCGATTCTGATAGGCGTGTCTAGCTTTCTGTCAATTTATTCAAGATCAGAGAATTCAAAATGCAAATTTCAGTCGCAAAATTTTATTTACAGACGAAGCTTCTTTTACAAGATTTGGTATTACTAAAATACATAATAAACATGTTTGCGCTGTAGAAAATCCTCATGCAACTAAAGTGACTCACTGTCAACATGAATTTAAGATTAATGTCTGGGCTGGAGTTATTGATAATTTTATTATCGGTCCTGTTGTGATACCAAATCGATTAAACAGAGACAATTACTTTAACTTTCTACAACAAACATTGCCGAATTTATTGGAAGATCTGCCATTGTTACTTCGCCAAGACATGTGGTTCATGCACGATGGTGCTCCTCCCCACTTTACTCTAGCTGTTCAACAACATTTATACGAAAAATATCCGGATCGATGGATCGGAAGGGGATATGATGCTCCTACAAATTGGCCAGCACGATTGCCGGACTTGACGCCCTGTGATTATTTTTTGTGGGGTACCTTAAAATCTAAGGTTTATTCGTCTACACTTGATAGCGAAAAAGAATTGTATAGACGAATTTTAAATGCAGTCAACTCTTTAAAAAATAATGCACAAACAATGCAGAGGGTTCAGTTAAACTTCTTACGAAGAGTTAATTTGTGTATTGAAGAAAATGGCGGCCATTTTGAAAATTTATTGTAATGGTCCAACACTTGTACGGCGCTGTTAATTTTCAATGATAGTAATAAAAAATAAACAAACAATGAAATAAAAATAAAAAACAGACATTTGAAATTATTTTTCTGTCAAACCGCTCGTCTAATCAAAATTTTACAAGAGACGAAAAAGTTTTCAAATTAAGTCGGCTACGCATAAAAAAATTAGTAGTCATTGCATAAACAGTAAAAGGTAATGGTCGGGTTTTATACAATACATCATTTTGAGACACCGTATGGTTTTAAAGTTATTGCGTACACCACCAAAAGATGTCAATTGAAAGTAGAAACTCGACCCCAAAAATGGTCAATATCTATCGACGCGTTTTCGAGTTATTTTAAATATCAAATATTTTCCACGATCTTTGAAGCCCCCTAGCGGCTAAATGAAGCAACTTGTATAATAGGTAAGTTGGCTCAAATCGATCTATTTCGAGCCAAAGAACATCTGTTCTTACGTTGTACACGTATTTTCCGGACATCCTATATATTGGAAATTACTGCATTAAATTAATGCAAAAAGATGTGGGCGTAATAAAATTTGTTACAAAGTGACAGTGGCGTTTTGGCGTTAAAGAAAGTCATTAACACTATATTTAGCGTTATCTGAATGAACTGTATTTTGTCAACGACTTTCAAAATTTACTATTTTTTCATTAACCGTTACTGCATAATCTCTATAATTTTCTACTAGAAAACAAAAGAAAAATGTCAATAAAGTTTTTACTTTTATGCTATAGTAACTCAATTACTACGCTAAAAGTTGTGGCATTGCTTAATTTTATCTCCGCCCAATGATATACCAAAATTCTTCGTTCAGAAGCATTAGGATAATACCGTGTTTCCAAAATTAAAGAGTTTAGCTGCATACGGTATAGAGTTATCCTAAACAGAAAGTATGAATGACAATGAAAATGATTTTATATTCAATGGACGACGTCAGTAACTCCCATTTAGAAGTTGCAGCAAGATAAGCTAATGTAACCGGATACATAGTATTACATCACTTCCTTTAGAGTTCATCCTCTGCAGAAGCGCTTGCCAAATATCTAGTACTCAATCATAGTTTATCGCCAGCAGTTTGAGCTTGTACATGCTGTAGTAATAAATTTAACAGAAAGATTTGATGGTTTTTGAATGCTTAAATGATATGTATTTGTTCAGCGCATTCTAAAGGTCAAAGGAAATTTCAACTCTACACATAAATATATAAGTATATGTAAAAAGGGCCGTTTTTATTCTGTTATGGAACAAATATTGAACTTTTGTCATAAACAAAAATGGCATACGAAACCCACTAAATTATAGATGCCATAAATTATTATTAGCTCAAATATAAGAAGAAAAAAAGAATAGTTTCCTCTTTGGCACTCTTTTATTTATAAATGTCAAGCTCAAAGCAGCAGTTACTCAGAGTATATTGGAAGATTGGTGAACTTTTCAAACTTTTAAAGAACTTTTAATAGACCGGTGCACTTCATAAACCTGTAAAAATGGGAAGTTTAATCCCTTTGTTTTCACGCTAGAATTATGACGACTAAATCAGCACTTCGGTTTGGTGGAAAATTTAGATATGCCGCAAGCAGCTTTACATAAATATCAAAGTTTGTGTGGGATTTATAAAAATCTTAAAGTTTGCGTGGGAAAAAAGGGGGCCGAAAGGTAGAAAATGTAATTATAATGAAGCAATATTTGAATAAAATATTATTTTCAATTAGTGAAACGCTAAATATGAAAATTGAAACAGCTATTTATGGCTTTTAGTTGTGTCCCAATGCACCACTAAAGTAGTCAGGCTACGTTCGTGCGAGTGCAAAAAAAGGGGTTTTTGTATAGAATTTCCCATATGAAAATCTATGGTCCAAAAATACCATTTTTGGTAGATACAAAATCATTCACCCCACTTTATCCTTAGAAATCGATCATCATGATAGACGTTAAAGGCGGCCGAAATGTCGGGTGAATGAAATGGGCTGGACGGCCTTAGAATCTACCAAAAATGGTGTGTTGTATCTTAAATTTTCTTATGAAAAAATACATGTAAACACCGTGTTTTTACACTTTACTCGTCAAGTTTTCAACCACATCGCATGCATTCTGTAGAAACTAAACAAAATTCTCCAAATTATATCAAAACTATAAACAACCCTCAGTGATAACCTCTCACTCCTAATTTAATCATAGAAGATGAAAAGTTAGTAATATATGAATCAATATTTGCAAAATTCTAACAAGCCATTTAAATGAAAAAGGAGATATGATTATTTATAGTGAGCAACTCATACGCAGTACCAGTTTAAACTCGATCAACTCATCTGTCAACAATCTGTCTGAATATGCGTTTGAAATAATCGCAAACCAGAGAGCCTTGTCACTTTAAATTTTACAATGGCTAAAATCACGAAACGTGAAACGAGACTGAAATAAAACAAACGACATGTATCTAAGCAAACATATGGCCGCTTGTATAAAACTCTGATAAATGGCAGGTTACTTGACCGGTGGATTGCGCGTTGGTTCCAGTCACCACGTTTAAAGTGGAAGGACTTGTACAACGGTAAGTTACAGTTTGTATGTTAAACGTTTTGGATGCACTAAAATCGCTGAAAAGTTAGGTTATGTTAAGTTTCAAAAGATGATATCAAGTTTTCGAATGTTAGCAATCCGTTTTAATTGATTATAAGCTGCTAAATAAATGAATTATACTTTGGAATATCAGCAAATTTATTGTTTACTGCTATCGACTGCATTCTGAGGTAAGAGATATTATTAGAATATGAATTATGTACTAATTGCTTACGCAGAATCTCTTGTAGAGTTTTACTCCGGTGGATCTCGTATTGGCATCGCGTATGAGGCGGCAGGTTTTTTTAGGAGGTGTTGTTTAAACAATTTAGCAGAATGCCTAACGAAAAGGAAAATATTCGGTCAGCTAATTTTAAAGTTAAAGAATGCAATACATTGCTATCTTTGGTACAAAAATACAAGGAATAAAATAACAGGAAGAAGCGAAACTTGGACGGTCCTGAAGAGCGAATTCAACAGTGCTTCAGGTAAAAGCCCTCGACATATTGCTACCCTAAAAATAAGTATGGGGATATGAAAAGAAAAGCCAAATCAAACTCACCCAAGAACGGTGTAACAAAACAGGTATTGGTGGAGGACCCCTAAAACCATCACCTGTAACAGATGTTGATGAAAATTGAAAGACATTATGGGCACACAAATAACTGGGGAAGTTGCAATATTTGATTTCGATAGAATTGGGAATGTCAGCCCCGAGTATGGTAACTACTTTGTAAATAATATTGGTACTTTATTAATGCCAAATTGCTTCTTTATGTAGGCAACAAAACATCGAGGATTACAGGTTAATGTGCAATAGTATTACCTGATATAAATAATGAGGGTAAGTAGAAACGAAGTATTTTTCTAGGTATGTTTTAAAGATGTTAAATAATTCATATACATATTTGGTTGCAGAGATCATCACTGTAGACATGATAGATAATATTAATTGTAAAACTGCTGAGGCAAATAAACCCGGAATATTTGTTGCCATAGAAAAAAGTGTACCTTGTGAGAACTGGAGCGCGTATACCTGTTAACCTTAGGAAAAATGTCTGGGCTTCTACGCCTCTACAGACAAATGTGAAGGGTTTGTACATTGGGGAATAAGTAGGAAGTTGTCCACTACTTATTTTGTACTTTATCCGAATATTCTGTAACATAATATAAACAAAGTTATTATTTGACAATTTTCTTGCTGAATTTTATAACAACATTGACATTGTGATATTTGAATGTATATACTCTACACCATCGTTAAAAATAAATGTTATTGTACAAGACCTTCAAAAGATGTTAAAAGCAGATTGGCGAAGTGAATTCAACCGAAGGTATATGCGGCGTATATTCAGGAAGAAAATATGGGAAAATAATATAGACTGAAATTGCAACACGTGCAATAAAGCATGATAAATACATCAAAAATGCAATAAACGAATTCAACACATAAAAGGAAGCATGAGTTTGAATTCAAGCTCATGCAGGAGAAGTTGAAATTAAAATATAGGAAATATTCCATTTTCACTAATGAAATGTTATAATTTTAAATTAGGTTGATAATAAAATTTATTTTAAAATTTCATTGGATATTATATTCTTAACATTACTCAGTTTTGTCATAGAAATAAATAATTCTATTGTATATAAAGCAAAAAGGATTGAAATTATTTTAGTTACGAATACTGCAAAAGTATGCCAAATACTGTCTGCTAATATCTCCAGCAAATTAGTAATTACATACAAATTCATTTAAAACAAACGTCTATAATATTACATATTACATCAGCAACATAATATTTATTTATTATATAAATAGGAATTACAATAATTCATAAAAATATTCGTTTAGTAATGTCTCGCGCATAATATTGTTTACAGAATAATGTAATTAAAGGCCGCAATGCTTGCGACCACGTCCCCAATGCTCCACCAGAAGGTAGGTTATTGGGTTTAAATGCGAAAGTAAACGTGCTTCAAACAAAGCCTGACTTCAAAATTAATCAATCCTAGTTAAAATATATAAACTAAAACTTAAGTTGGGGTTTGAATAATGGTATCCCTAGCGTTGACTTTGGAGCGTGTCTGGTCAACAAGACACCAGCATAAAGTAGAAGGGGAGGGATCCATAATATCGGATAGCAATCGCCAGCTCTGCTTACCGGTGTGACCTGAAGGGTTATAACTATCGAAATCTTGCTAACTAATACATAAAATTGGATTGGATTAGATTGACCTTTCTTACAGCTTTCTTTTAATCTTGATGCCGACGAGTATGATATTCGGAAGTCCCCCGTTGCGGCCTCTTTGGCCAATTTATCTGCTCTATCATTCCCCGTGTGGCCATCATGTGACCTAACGCAACAGAACTTCAAATGTCAAATCTTGAGTACCGTAAGCGCTATCCTCCAGATGTTCGCTTGGAGGTTTGTCGAGGTGTTCATTTGTTGAGGTTGTCAGCGCTGATTTATTCTTGCTGATAATGTAGTACACGTTTCTACCGGTGCGGTTTATCACATAATCGATAGTGCTTCAGTTCGCGAATTTGGTGTGCAACTAAAATATTTCCCTTTCCTCCTTCTATACGACAAACGCCGCTCCTGCTTGCAAATCGCTTATACGTGAACCGTCCGTGTAAATCCTGTCTACTACTGTGTCTCCATCACCTTCGATAATCTCGAGTCCTCTAACATCTACTGGGTTCCCTAGTTCTGACACAACGATTTTTCTCAATGCTATCCTATTGCCAAGATTTGTACATTCTATAATTTCCTGTCCTTTCCTGTATCAACTACTTTCTCATCTCTAGTCTCTTTAACAACATACTCGATAGGAGAGTATTACTGATTACCAGGACCGCCTCCGTGGAAGTGGTCTTGTACGCCTTCCGCGCCTTTACGGCGGTTATGCGTTGCACGGACTTTACAGCCCTCCGCCCACACAGACGCTTCCTGCTCCGGAATTTTTCCTCTCTTATCTCTAGTCAAGAGGATCGCCGTCCCGGTTTCGTTCCTAAATAAAACGCCTCTGACTTCGACGTGTTAAACTTTACCTTTATTTCCTGCGATCATTTGTGTAACTTATTCAGCACCCTATTCGGTTTTATGCCCATTTTATACCCAATAGCAATCTCGATCTGATAATTAAAATCTTTTCATCCGCAAATACAACGATTGAGCATACTGTGAACAATCTGACCCTAAAAATACTTTCATACAACAACTTCCATGGACCAAAGCATGACTCCTGCGGGCATATCCTTTCCACCTCGCACGACAAAACTTCGACCGGAATTTCAACCTGTGCCAATCGCCCCAAGAACTAGCTCTTGTCCAATGACATCAAGTTTTGCGGACAACCCCTACGTTCCTACTTGCAAACGATCCATGGCCACCAGGCAGCATCAGTTGCTCCTGAAATGTCCAGAGCCACAACCACACAGTGTTCCGGTATCGCCATTGTGGACGTAAACAGATGTTTGTGGATGTGTACGAGAATATGTAACCATATACATTAACCAGTCTAAGCTATTTTATTTAGTCCACGAAAACTACTATTTTTCTAAACCACAATTAATAATCGCCTTATAGGTTCCACATTTCTACCATTTCCCAATCACATGGAAACTTTAATTTCCTATTAGAGAGAATTCTTATTCTCCCACGCACTGCTGCGTAGTTGCATGCCACTCCTTTTGGGGATATATGCTCGTTATGGGTTGTAGCATCCGCTGTTTTACTTAACTACACTTCGTGAGACCCCTTTAATTTTTTTAATCGTATCTTTCTCGCTTACAATACAGTAGGACTTAGCCTTACTAAAAGGAAAAATTGATTGGTTAGGTCTGCGTCTCGGTGCTGACTTAACCTATCAATTTTTCCTTTTATCTAACCTAACCTAACATGGTCATATGGTCATGTGGTCATATGATCATGTAGTCATGTGGTTATACGGTCATGCGGTCATATGGTCATGTGGTCATATGGTCATGTGGTCATGTGGTCATATGGTTATGTGGTCATATGGTCATGTGGTTATATGGTCATGTGGTCATGTGGTTATATGGTCATGTGGTCATATGGTCATTGGTCATATGGTCTGGTTTTGTGGTCATATGGTCATGTGGTTATATGGTTATGTGAGCAGGGAGATTGAATTTGGTATATAAGGAAGTAGTTTTAAGTTGAGCTTAGTTCTAGTAAGACATTTTTCGAAAGATGCCGCATTCAAGCAATCAGTGGTGCTCCAAACAATCTATTACAAACGCAGCAGAGGATATCCTGGATGGCTCGAGTTTCTACGCTGCCCTGTCACGTCTACTTTACCAGGAGGGATGCTCTCAAACGGCACCAGAACAAATGTCGTGGTGTAACATCGTCCACGGTTAAGCTTATACATCCGTCGGAAGCTATGTACTTAAACTGTTGGACTTGCGGTATCGCTTTTACGAGAATGGACAGCTTACAGCGACACAAGGAAAAACAGCACGGTATGTCATTATGCCTCAAACGTTCAGCTCCGCCAGCTGTTAGAGGGACTTGTACGAAACAACCACGAATTATGTGTAAAGTATGCGATTTCGAAATGGAAAAGACTACGTATGCCGCATACTTGAGAAGCAACAGACATAAAAATGTATCAGTTACCGCTACTAGCGACGATGGTGTAGAAATGGTTAGCACAGCGTTTAACAACTGTATGGCTAGCTATCGCATAAAGAACGCCAGTGTCGACGATGGAGTGCCCGAGTTTCTTTGGAAGCAGAAATAGCGGTTTATTCGTCTACTTAAGGAAAAAAGAACACAACATACAGCAATAAAAGTCTATTACGAACTCTACGGCGTTTACACCAAAATGGGAGAAGATACTACCGATTTGAAATACTTTAACACAAAAAATATGGTTATAACGTCTTCTAGTAATCTGGAAAATATCTACGAGGTCTTAAGCGAAACCATGAGAACAAAATCAGAGGAATTTGAAACATGTGGGTCCGGTTGGTCTTTGGAAAAGGTGCTCTATTTAGAAATAAATATTAATAAGTGTACGCCGACATGAGAAGTTCTAGGTTAAGAATAAAAATTGTGAATATGTATTTAGAAATGTGGTTTACAAAATTTAAACTGTATTAGTAAAAATTGTCTGTAATAAAAAGTTTTAAGAATGGTTCTTAGATTTTCTTTTAGGTATGAGCTGCAGGAAAGTTATAATTTAGAAAGTGTGTGTAAAACGGTAAGGGTTAGTTCGATTTTAAATCTGTTTACAGATTCGGATTCTGCGTAAAATTCTAGACTAGCAAGATGTGTCGCATGGCTAAAAAATTTATAAGGACGGTCAGAAATCGCTACCAGCAAAAAATCTTAAAATTGGGGTAGCTCTCTGGGGGATGATGCTATCTCAAAAATTCCTAGAGATTCGGGTAGCTGAGAAAATTCTAATATTAATTGATACCAAACAATGTAGCTTTATCTCGAAAGATGCAATGGCTAGTCGAAGAAAACTATTTGGTTCAGAATGTTAGCAGTAAAAGGTCTTAAAATTAGGGTAGCTCTCTGGGGGATGATGCAATCTAAGAAATTCATAGAAATTCAGGTAGCTGAGATAAATCTAATATTAATTGATACCAAACAATGTAACTTTATCTCGTGGGTAAAAATGGCTAGTCGAAGAAAACTATTTGATTCAGAATGTTGGCTATAAAAAAATCTTAAAATTGGGGTAGCTCTCTGGGGGGGATGGTGCAATCTAAGAAATTCCTAGAGATTCGGGTAGCTAAGCAAATTCTAATATTAATTGATTCCAAACAAGATAGGTTTATATTTTTATCTCGAAAGATGAAAAATGGTTAGTCGAAGAAAACTATTTGGTCCGGATGTGGGAGCAAATGAGGGATTCTCCTCATTTCCACAAGGCGGTCCACAAGGCGGAGAGTCCCTTAAAATAAGACTTTATAGTGCAAATTTACATGTAAATTTGAGAGCAAATGTGGGTTTTGGGAGCAAATGTGGGTCCAGAACGTCACTAAATACTCTACTGATAGAGTTGAAGAAGACCCAAAAATGAGCACCAGACGCTTAGGACTTGAACTACAAGTTCCTAAAAGTATTGTTCATGACGTTTTAAAGGAACAGTTATTACACCCATACCACGTTCAACAGGTACAATACCTTTTGCCTATCGATTCTGATAGGCGTGTCTAGCTTTCTGTCAATTTATTCAAGATCAGAGAATTCAAAATGCAAATTTCAGTCGCAAAATTTTATTTACAGACGAAGCTTCTTTTACAAGATTTGGTATTACTAAAATACATAATAAACATGTTTGCGCTGTAGAAAATCCTTATGCAACTAAAGTGACTCACTGTCAACATGAATTTAAGATTAATGTCTGGGCTGGAGTTATTGATAATTTTATTATCGGTCCTGTTGTGATACCAAATCGATTAAACAGAGACAATTACTTTAACTTTCTACAACAAACATTGCCGAATTTATTGGAAGATCTGCCATTGTTACTTCGCCAAGACATGTGGTTCATGCACGATGGTGCTCCTCCCCACTTTACTCTAGCTGTTCAACAACATTTATACGAAAATATCCGGATCGATGGATCGGAAGGGGATATGATGCTCCTACAAATTGGCCAGCACGATTGCCGGACTTGACGCCCTGTGATTATTTTTTGTGGGGTACCTTAAAATCTAAGGTTTATTCGTCTACACTTGATAGCGAAAAAGAATTGTATAGACGAATTTTAAATGCAGTCAACTCTTTAAAAAATAATGCACAAACAATGCAGAGGGTTCAGTTAAACTTCTTACGAAGAGTTAATTTGTGTATTGAAGAAAATGGCGGCCATTTTGAAAATTTATTGTAATGGTCCAACACTTGTACGGCGCTGTTAATTTTCAATGATAGTAATAAAAAATAAACAAACAATGAAATAAAAATAAAAAACAGACATTTGAAATTATTTTTTTCTGTCAAACCGCTCGTCTAATCAAAATTTTACAAGAGACGAAAAAGTTTTCAAATTAAGTCGGCTACGCATAAAAAAAAATTAGTAGTCATTGCATAAACAGTAAAAAGGTAATGGTCGGGTTTTTATACAATACATCATTTTTGAGACACCGTATGGTTTTAAAGTTATTGCGTACACCACCAAAAGATGTCAATTGAAAGTAGAAACTCGCACCCCAAAAATGGTCAATATCTATCGACGCGTTTTCGAGTTATTTTTAAATATCAAATATTTTCCACGATCTTTGAAGCCCCCTAGCGGCTAAATGAAGCAACTTGTATAATAGGTAAGTTGGCTCAAATCGATCTATTTCGAGCCAAAGAACATCTGTTCTTACGTTGTACACGTATTTTCCGGACATCCTATATATTGGAAATTACTGCATTAAATTAATGCAAAAAGATGTGGGCGTAATAAAATTTGTTACAAAGTGACAGTGGCGTTTTGGCGTTAAAGAAAGTCATTAACACTATATTTAGCGTTATCTGAATGAACTGTATTTTGTCAACGACTTTCAAAATTTACTATTTTTTCATTAACCGTTACTGCATAATCTCTATAATTTTCTACTAGAAAACAAAAGAAAAATGTCAATAAAGTTTTTACTTTTATGCTATAGTAACTCAATTACTACGCTAAAAGTTGTGGCATTGCTTAATTTTTATCTCCGCCCAATGATATACCAAAATTCTTCGTTCAGAAGCATTAGGATAATACCGTGTTTCCAAAATTAAAGAGTTTAGCTGCATACGGTATAGAGTTATCCTAAACAGAAAGTATGAATGACAATGAAAATGATTTTATATTCAATGGACGACGTCAGTAACTCCCATTTAGAAGTTGCAGCAAGATAAGCTAATGTAACCGGATACATAGTATTACATCACTTCCCTTTAGAGTTCATCCTCTGCAGAAGCGCTTGCCAAATATCTAGTACTCAATCATAGTTTATCGCCAGCAGTTTGAGCTTGTACATGCTGTAGTAATAAATTTAACAGAAAGATTTGATGGTTTTTGAATGCTTAAATGATATGTATTTGTTCAGCGCATTCTAAAGGTCAAAGGGAAATTTCAACTCTACACATAAATATATAAGTATATGTAAAAAAGGGGCCGTTTTTATTCTGTTATGGAACAAATATTGAACTTTTGTCATAAACAAAAATGGCATACGAAACCCACTAAATTATAGATGCCATAAATTATTATTAGCTCAAATATAAGAAGAAAAAAAGAATAGTTTCCTCTTTGGCACTCTTTTATTTATAAATGTCAAGCTCAAAGCAGCAGTTACTCAGAGTATATTGGAAGATTGGTGAACTTTTCAAACTTTTAAAGAACTTTTAATAGACCGGTGCACTTCATAAACCTGTAAAAATGGGAAGTTTAATCCCTTTGTTTTCACGCTAGAATTATGAAGACTAAATCAGCACTTCGGTTTGGTGGAAAATTTAGATATGCCGCAAGCAGCTTTACATAAATATCAAAGTTTGTGTGGGATTTATAAAAATCTTAAAGTTTGCGTGGGAAAAAAGGGGGCCGAAAGGTAGAAAATGTAATTATAATGAAGCAATATTTGAATAAAATATTATTTTCAATTAGTGAAACGCTAAATATGAAAATTGAAACAGCTATTTATGGCTTTTAGTTGTGTCCCAATGCACCACTAAAGTAGTCAGGCTACGTTCGTGCGAGTGCAAAAAAAGGGGTTTTTGTATAGAATTTCCCATATGAAAATCTATGGTCCAAAAATACCATTTTTGGTAGATACAAAAATCATTCACCCCACTTTATCCTTAGAAATCGATCATCATGATAGACGTTAAAGGCGGCCGAAATGTCGGGTGAATGAAATGGGCTGGACGGCCTTAGAATCTACCAAAAATGGTGTGTTGTATCTTAAATTTTCTTATGAAAAAATACATGTAAACACCGTGTTTTTACACTTTACTCGTCAAGTTTTCAACCACATCGCATGCATTCTGTAGAAACTAAACAAAATTCTCCAAATTATATCAAAACTATAAACAACCCTCAGTGATAACCTCTCACTCCTAATTTAATCATAGAAGATGAAAAGTTAGTAATATATGAATCAATATTTGCAAAATTCTAACAAGCCATTTAAATGAAAAAGGAGATATGATTATTTATAGTGAGCAACTCATACGCAGTACCAGTTTAAACTCGATCAACTCATCTGTCAACAATCTGTCTGAATATGCGTTTGAAATAATCGCAAACCAGAGAGCCTTGTCACTTTAAATTTTACAATGGCTAAAATCACGAAACGTGAAACGAGACTGAAATAAAACAAACGACATGTATCTAAGCAAACATATGGCCGCTTGTATAAAACTCTGATAAATGGCAGGTTACTTGACCGGTGGATTGCGCGTTGGTTCCAGTCACCACGTTTAAAGTGGAAGGACTTGTACAACGGTAAGTTACAGTTTGTATGTTAAACGTTTTTGGATGCACTAAAATCGCTGAAAAGTTAGGTTATGTTAAGTTTCAAAAGATGATATCAAGTTTTCGAATGTTAGCAATCCGTTTTAATTGATTATAAGCTGCTAAATAAATGAATTATACTTTGGAATATCAGCAAATTTATTGTTTACTGCTATCGACTGCATTCTGAGGTAAGAGATATTATTAGAATATGAATTATGTACTAATTGCTTACGCAGAATCTCTTGTAGAGTTTTACTCCGGTGGATCTCGTATTGGCATCGCGTATGAGGCGGCAGGTTTTTTTAGGAGGTGTTGTTTAAACAATTTAGCAGAATGCCTAACGAAAAGGAAAATATTCGGTCGGCTAATTTTAGAGTAAAAGAATGCAATACATTGCGATCTTTGATACAAAAATACAAGGAATAAAATAACAGGAAGAAGCGAAACTTGGACGGTCCTGAAGAGCGAATTCAACAGTGCTTCAGGTAAAAGCCCTCGACATATTGCTACCCTAAAAATAAGTATGGGGATATGAAAAGAAAAGCCAAATCAAACTCACCCAAGAACGGTGTAACAAAACAGGTACTGGTGGAGGACCCATAAAACCCTCACCTGTAAAGGATGTTGATGAAAATTGAAAGGCATTATGGGCACACGACTAACTGGGGAAGTTGCAGTATTTGACTTGGAGATGTCAGCCGCGAGCATGGTAATTAGTTTTTAAATAATGTTGGTACATTATTAATGCCAAATTGCTTCTTTATGTAGGCAACAAAACATCGAGGATTACAGGTTAATGTGCAATAGTATTACCTGATATAAATAATGAGGGTAAGTAGAAACGAAGTATTTTTCTAGGTATGTTTTAAAGATGTTAAATAATTCATATACATATTTGGTTGCAGAGATCATCACTGTAGACATGATAGATAATATTAATTGTAAAACTGCTGAGGCAAATAAACCCGGAATATTTGTTGCCATAGAAAAAAGTGTACCTTGTGAGAACTGGAGCGCGTATACCTGTTAACCTTAGGAAAAATGTCTGGGCTTCTACGCCTCTACAGACAAATGTGAAGGGTTTGTACATTGGGGAATAAGTAGGAAGTTGTCCACTACTTATTTTGTACTTTATCCGAATATTCTGTAACATAATATAAACAAAGTTATTATTTGACAATTTTCTTGCTGAATTTTATAACAACATTGACATTGTGATATTTGAATGTATATACTCTACACCATCGTTAAAAATAAATGTTATTGTACAAGACCTTCAAAAGATGTTAAAAGCAGATTGGCGAAGTGAATTCAACCGAAGGTATATGCGGCGTATATTCAGGAAGAAAATATGGGAAAATAATATAGACTGAAATTGCAACACGTGCAATAAAGCATGATAAATACATCAAAAAATGCAATAAACGAATTCAACACATAAAAAGGAAGCATGAGTTTGAATTCAAGCTCATGCAGGAGAAGTTGAAATTAAAATATAGGAAATATTCCATTTTCACTAATGAAATGTTATAATTTTAAATTAGGTTGATAATAAAATTTATTTTAAAATTTCATTGGATATTATATTCTTAACATTACTCAGTTTTTGTCATAGAAATAAATAATTCTATTGTATATAAAGCAAAAAAGGATTGAAATTATTTTAGTTACGAATACTCGCAAAAGTATGCCAAATACTGTCTGCTAATATCTCCAGCAAATTAGTAATTACATACAAATTCATTTAAAACAAACGTCTATAATATTACATATTACATCAGCAACATAATATTTATTTATTATATAAATAGGAATTACAATAATTCATAAAAATATTCGTTTAGTAATGTCTCGCGCATAATATTGTTTACAGAATAATGTAATTAAAGGCCGCAATGCTTGCGACCACGTCCCCAATGCTCCACCAGAAGGTAGGTTATTGGGTTTAAATGCGAAAGTAAACGTGCTTCAAACAAAGCCTGACTTCAAAATTAATCAATCCTAGTTAAAATATATAAACTAAAACTTAAGTTGGGGTTTGAATAATGGTATCCCTAGCGTTGACTTTGGAGCGTGTCTGGTCAACAAGACACCAGCATAAAGTAGAAGGGGAGGGATCCATAATATCGGATAGCAATCGCCAGCTCTGCTTACCGGTGTGACCTGAAGGGTTATAACTATCGAAATCTTGCTAACTAATACATAAAATTGGATTGGATTAGATTGACCTTTCTTACAGCTTTCTTTTAATCTTGATGCCGACGAGTATGATATTCGAAGTCCCCGTTGCGGCCTCTTTGGCCAATTTATCTGCTCTATCATTCCCCGTGTGGCCATCATGTGACCTAACGCAACAGAACTTCAAATGTCAAATCTTGAGTACCGTAAGCGCTATCCTCCAGATGTTCGCTTGGAGGTTTGTCGAGGTGTTCATTTGTTGAGGTTGTCAGCGCTGATTTATTCTCGCTGATAATGTAGTACACGTTTCTACCGGTGCGGTTTATCACATAATCGATAGTGCTTCAGTTCGCGAATTTGGTGTGCAACTAAAATATTTCCCTTTCCTCCTTCTATACGACAAACGCCGCTCCTGCTTGCAAATCGCTTATACGTGAACCGTCCGTGTAAATCCTGTCTACTACTGTGTCTCCATCACCTTCGATAATCTCGAGTCCTCTAACATCTACTGAGTTCCCTAGTTCTGACACAACGATTTTTCTCAATGCTATCCTATTGCCAAGATTTGTACATTCTATAATTTCCTGTCCTTTCCCTGTATCAACTACTTTCTCATCTCTAGTCTCTTTAACAACATACTCGATAGGGAGAGTATTACTGATTACCAGGACCGCCTCCGTGGAAGTGGTCTTGTACGCCTTCCGCGCCTTTACGGCGGTTATGCGTTGCACGGACTTTACAGCCCTCCGCCCACACAGACGCTTCCTGCTCCGGAATTTTTCCCTCTCTTATCTCTAGTCAAGAGGATCGCCGTCCCGGTTTCGTTCCTAAATAAAACGCCTCTGACTTCGACGTGTTAAACTTTACCTTTATTTCCTGCGATCATTTGTGTAACTTATTCAGCACCCTATTCGGTTTTATGCCCATTTTATACCCAATAGCAATCTCGATCTGATAATTAAAATCCTTTCATCCGCAAATACAACGATTGAGCATACTGTGAACAATCTGACCCTAAAAATACTTTCATACAACAACTTCCATGGACCAAAGCATGACTCCTGCGGGCATATCCTTTCCACCTCGCACGACAAAACTTCGACCGGAATTTCAACCTGTGCCAATCGCCCCAAGAACTAGCTCTTGTCCAATGACATCAAGTTTTGCGGACAACCCCTACGTTCCTACTTGCAAACGATCCATGGCCACCAGGCAGCATCAGTTGCTCCTGAAATGTCCAGAGCCACAACCACACAGTGTTCCTTTGAATCTCTCGTCTGCTTAATTTCTCCGACAACAAACTCTAAAGCGTCGATAATCGACCTCCCCTCCATGAAGCCACGCTGTCGGTTATTAAACCCACCGCTATCTCGCACTAGGTGCTCAAGTCGCGTGGTCATAACTCGATCAAGAGCTTTTCCCAGTACCTGTAGCAAGTTAATTGGTCGATAGCTGCACGGGTCTGGCACACACGTCTTTTTGGGTTTAGGGATAAATTTCACGTTCTGGACTTCTCGGAACCCAGTAATACGCCTTTTTTCAAACAAATATTAAACAACCCGGCAAAGACACACGGAACTAACTGGCACGTCTCCAGAGCTGCGTCTGAAGTGAATCCATCATGCCCTGGTGCCTTCTTAGGGTTTATACTCCTTCAAGCTTTTACGACTTTGGGATCCAAGATTGCCTTATTGGCACCTGTTCCTTGCGCGTCTGTAGCTTCTCGGCGTATCATCTCATGTGACTCCCCTTATCTTCCTCTGGATTGTCCGATAGGAAGAATTTTTCCAGCAAATATTCTGCCGTGGCTTTAAAACCTTCCGTGTACTTGTCATTTGTTTTTCTCATGTTACCCTGTGCATTTTTTTGTTGGTTGCCCCTTATTACGCGGAATGTTGTTTCCAGTGGTTCCTTCTTAAAGTTGTGCATTCAGAACTCTTTGAATTTATTCGTTCCCGTTTTTCAATCGGTGTTTTATATTCGCGGTTACTTAGGTTATATTCGATTCTCCGTTGTTCTCTTATTTCTCCCGAGACGCGTTGATAGGCGCAGTTTGCGTTACACGTTTCTGCCCGCTTGGTGGTTAACTGCTGAGAACACAAAGGTACGCTGTCCTTAAATGTCTTCTCTTCCGCGGTATGGAGTTCGACGACGCGTCTACCACCGCGTCGTTTAGTTTCTTCGCAAATATTTCTATGTGAGTGTTTTCCCGACAGTTTAGTAATTCGTTCTCGAGCGCAGCGATATTTTCGTCACAATATTGGTTACACTACATTTGATTTTTCAATGCTCCACCCGAGGGTACTATACTGACCAGGAAGTGAGGTTTCCTTATCTAAAAAATTTTGAATTTTACTAAACCCTTGCTGTTCCAAGCATGGTAGGGGTCTTTAATGTGCGTAAAAAATACTTACACACGAGAGCTCCATTTTACTTCTCATCCAAACAAGGGCGTACTTTTGTAAAAAATGCTCACCTATCATTTTACAAGCGGAGCGTGTTGGAATTAAAACACGGCACCTTGGGAGTAATATTGTTTAGAACATATATATATATATATATATATATATATATATATATATATTGCTGTGACACAGCCTCGCTTTAGGACGTCACAAAAAGGGTTGGCATGAAAAAGGCGCACGTTGAGATGCAACTAACAGGGTGCTGTGACAATGCCGCACTGAGAGCCACTAGAAGGAGTGATGTGAAAAGGCCGCGTGTTGGGAACGTCGTTAAAACAGTATAGTAAAAAGATACTTTTGGTTTGTGCACTTGAAATTGTTCACTTACCTTCGTTTTTCACTTTGCCTGGCTAGCTCAATAAAATATATGGAGTTTTCAAAATGAAATAAAACTCAGCAATATCACAAAGCATTTATACAATATGAAATATCTTCTTTCATACAAAAGCATTTACAACATCCTTTGTTTCAAACATAAAATAATTTTTAAAAAGTCTTTGTGACAAACAAAAATATTGTTGCTTACCTTATTTTACATTTACAGAATTACACTTATTCTTTTAAGGATCTTTCACCTGCTTATAAATTATTTCCACCAAGGTAAGATTTGTTTTTGCCAGAAAAATCCTTGACATATAATCTATTAAAGGTCAGTGTATATCGAACTCTGAACACAAACTCCCGCTAAATAAAATCCCTCACACAAGAAAAAAATTATTAGGATTATCTTAAATTAGACCTAAATACTTTAATATCAGTTAAAAATAAATCTAACAGTGATACTTGCAGAATTCACAAAAATCTTCTCATTTTAAGTTGATCTCCAAATCCGCTTACAAGTTTTTCCAAATTAAAATTCCTGATTTTCAACAGCAATTATCAAAGTATATTTTTGGGTTAAATCTTCTTTTCAATTATTTAATACATCTTTAAAAATAGCTTTATATTGTAGAATGTTTGCCTTTCCTTCGTAATTATTAATTTCATTTTTGTATGTAATTTAGGGTTAAAAATCTCACTTCAATATTCATTGCAACCTCGCAACTATGTTTTACTACATACTTCTATATAACGCAACAGCTAGCGTTTTAAAATAATATTTCTTAATCCACATCGACTGCATCGGATCAAATTTAATGAATGAATTTTTTCGAAACGATAACCGCTCCTTTAATATATTTTTTCTTTTTCTCTATAATTTTACTAGTATAATCTCGAACATTATGATGTAAAGGTTCGCGGAATACCCAATTAGCGTATAAAATTTAGATATTTTATTAACTTCTTATCTGTTCTAGGTGTCCGTGATACGATCCTTATTCTTGTTTCTCATATACCATTATTGCGGCGTTGCATACTAATGCAAGAAGTATTCTATTATTCCAGGGATTTTGCAGACTTTTTCGATGTTCAATCTGCTTCCCGGAACAAACGTTTATTTCCTAATGTTATAATGCGAATTTGGCGTATTTCTAAATCCCATTGACCCATCGTTCTAGAAAAATACTTAACTTATAATGAATGACAATATCCACGGGTCAATTAATTTAAACTTTGATTGCTTTTTGGTGCAGAAAGGTTTGCCCTTTATAGGAAATATTGCTTTCAGTACACAAAATTATTTATTAATTTTGAGGTTTTAAATATACGTTGATTTTAGTTTCTCAAACTAATTGCGTAAAGATGTACTTTTTCATGCTATTTACAACACATCAAAGGCATTTTTATTTAAACTGTGTTGATAATTAATAAATAAGATAAACGGCTTTGTATTAAAACAATCGATTTTTACGTACCACCGAAATGCATTTTACGGTATCTTATTGTTAGTTATTTTTACATATACGACTTACGTTACTTGTTATGTATTTACAATAAGCTTATATCATACAGGGAGATTATTTATACACGCACAATCTGTTTTTTTTAATTGCACATCAATGAATAAAAGTACGCTTGTATTGTAACAATTACTTTTGACGACTGCAAAGCACTAATAATTTATTAGTTAAATACATCTTTTTGTCTGTTCCATTAAACACGTAAACGTCGTCATTTAAATAAATATCCCTATTGGAATCATGTAGCCCAACCACAATACAGAGATGCTAGTTTAGTATCTAACAACAGGCTCTAATTATTTGAATAAATATTTCAATGCCAAACAACTTTGATATATTGTGCGCAACGTGTCAACGACTCACTCTGGCTGGGGCACTTGACACGAAGGCATTATAAAAAACCTTAGAGTTCTAGCCAGTAATTTACGTATTACTTTACGCCTTTGTGTTTAGCTCAAAATGTAATGAGCACTTGTAGTGGTGTTTTTAATAATGGTAAGCAAATAGATATAATCTTTTAGACAAACTAAATAATTTTGTTATAGCGCTCTTATCCAGTCTTATCCACTCTTATCCAGTCTTATCCTGTTTTATCTTGTCTTATAATAATTCTGCTGTTTAATTTTTGTTTTGTATGATCATATGTGATCTTTTATTTTCGTTAATGCTTATCTAGTTTACCATTTAGTGTGAGCATTTATCAATTTGATTGTAATATTCTAAATTTAACAAGAAAGTACCTCCATGTGGCGAAAATAAATTTTGGTCTGATATAAACGTCCTTCAACTTTACCGTAATAATTGGATTTAATAAAATCTTCTGCAACGAAGCTGTAATATTTGAGATTTAACCGAAATGTTCTTCAATTTAAAAGCAATTTTTTTGCTTCAATCTAAACGTTGCATAATTAACATTTGCGATATTTTTAAAATTGCCATGATGAATTTACAAGTAACAATGTGGATAATTACACTCAAGATAATTGTTTGGATAACGAACTAAATGCAGTAATACATCGCGGCTTTGCATTTTTTAATAATTGTTTGAATGGATTTTGGTTTGTTCCGTTATTGCGTAGAGGAAATACGCTGTGAGCTTATAATTGGGTCAAAAAAACGCAGTTGGTTGGTTTCAGTACAACATGTGAAGGCGACGTCATTTGTTTGTCCAGAAACAGTATGTATACACATCTGGTTTAATACAATGTAACGCTGTCACACAAACAAAAACCTGTTGAAACGAGGTAAGCGCTCTTTGTTATTTTTACATGACGTCCGCATTTGGCCAACATTGATTCAAGGCAACATCTGAAATAACATTGTGATGACCTTAAAATAGTATTCTGCTTAACAAACTATAAAGGACTTTTGATGTTTTTTTATTGTCAATATTAAATCCAGTGTAATTATTATTATTAACGAATTTAAGCAACTTCATTAAGTTCTGATTGAAGTTTCATTTATGTGTAATTATAGTTAAAGCTTTTAAACATTGAATTATTGGACTTTTGGATATTTTCATGTAAACTTGTAAGCCTAATAACCGATCTGATATTTTGGGTATTGATTTGAGTTAATTTTTGTAGTAAAAAGAAACGCTTAAGGTATTTAATATTTTATTCGAATTTATCATTCTACATCTGTGTAGAAGAAATTATAGCACCATTTTTGAAATGTAAATTTTGTACATACCACCTTTTTATCATGAAGCAGCATTTAATTAAAGAATCACCATTTAATTCATTTAATGAATTGTTTTATTTTGAACAAGTGAGTTCAAAAATAGAGTAATTAGATCAAGGAAAAAATCGAGATAATGATATTTGTAGCTTGTATTTAATGAAGAAGCTCTGACAGCTCTTTCAGAATTTGACGTCTACTATTTGTGTCTATAAAATTGTGTGTATAATTAATTTTATCAGCATTTTTTTATTATGAGGTAGCAAGAGTATACCTCTTAAGTCGTCAATTTGTTAATTTAATTCAATTTTCTTTACAGCTCCTGCGTAAGCAGTTAATACAATATTCTCCTCTAAGCACTTTCAAGCCCCCCTTAGGGAAACTCTGTGTTTAAAATTTAATGACTTGGTGGCGCCCTCCTTAAACTCTTATTTTGGTATGAATTAAGCCATAGTAAGTAAATAATGTTTTGTAAAAAAACCACGACCAATCCTCATAAGCTCTACCCGAGGAATAGACCCCTAGCATAGTAGGAAGGTATTTGCGTTCCAACATTTTAAGGAAATCTTTCCTTAAAGTTCACTGGTTCCATCTGAGAATATTAAAGAACTCATGGGTTACTTTAATCATTCATCAAACAAATAACCAACACGACAAAATTTTTGTAAGAATATTATACAGGGCGTAACTATGAATTTACGGAAAATTTCATTTTTTCCTGATTTTATTATATTTTAGTGGAATTTATTTTTAGAATTAGGGTTTCAATGACCTCTCGTGAACCCTTATCACGTCATTATATATTTTTATATACATATATATATATATATATATATATATATATATCTCGAGCGGTTATAGAAAGAGCAGATTCATTCTTCAATAAAGACTCCATTTATTACATTCAGACGCTCGATATGCCGCTTTGGTAGGTTAAGTACCTTGGTCAGAAGGTTGCGAGCAAGGCAAAGTATCCAAGTGTGTTCGGATAATCATCTGTCAAACGGCTCAGTTCTATTTTAGGGACATATTCGCCAAAACCCCACGTAATTGGTAAACGCATGGTCCTAGTAAGACTAAGATACAGGTTCAAGTCCTGTCCAAGACCTTATATTTTCCATCTTTCAATTACTATCTCGATTTGAAATGATCATTGGGGCTTTGCATATAAGTCTCAGTGATTATTTTATCTTATTAACTGTAATGCGTTGTCGACTTAAAATCAGAAATCGGGGTTTTACAATTATCTGAGTCAGTACAAAACTGTATATGGCCTGTCGTTGTTCTCAAACGATGAGATCATCTTGGCGGTATTAATTTTTTATAGACCAAACAAAATCATGCTGTATTGATTATCATGATAACATCACTTCTAACTTTTAGAAACTGACACATGAATTTTATAACCTTTGACTGTGGATTAAATATGATGCGAAATAATTTTCACTTAGAACAAAATTTACAAAAACCTAAACTTATATAACTTTAAATTTGGTGGACGTTACTTATATAGAAATTATATACATGAAACGTGATTATAATTATTTCTAAGGGAACGTCACATATTCATTAATTATAGGATGGAGAATATTAAATTTCACTAAGGTTATTGTGAACCATTACTAAATTACTCACATTTCCTATCAAACTTTTACGGAACGATATAATTCATAAACATAGAAAAAGTAGAAAGTGTAATCCTTCGCTTTGGTGCTAAAATCGTGCTGGTGATACTAGTCTGTTTTAATTGGAATTTTGGAGATGCTTTCTGGAGCTTCTAACTACCGAAGTTTATGTTTGATGGAAATTCAGTCAAAGAGTTAAAATAGAACAAAGCGATGCCCTATAGAAGACCAACAGGAAAGCAAAGCCTGAATACATAATGTTCTTGAATAATTGGAGCTCGAGAAACTCCTTCTAATTAGCAGATTTGTAAGCTTAAAACTTAAACATAGCCACAAACCCTTCAGATGTACTTTAATTTACTGCTAAAATATAAAAGGAAAACTAAATGTGTGTAAGCATTGCTGCATATATAGTACTTTATACATTTATATGACGTACTCGGAAGTTAAACATATTCAAGAACTCTCTCGTAAGTAAAATTATCCTAGTAGTTTTTATATAGATTGTCTCCAAGAAGTGGAAGTTATGGGATCGTTATCCACCTCATTCGCTCGTAACCTAACCATATAGTATGGGTGAACTTCAAATCCAAATCCAATTTTTTTTATAAAGTAAATCAAAGGAAGGCACGCGAACATGGATTGAAGATGGGGCACGAAACGATCCGTGAGTGACAATGGGTTTCACCTAAAGATGTGTCTCCTGAAATGGAATAAAGCTCTGACGCATACAAATCGTGGCCAAGGTTTATATTACCGAAAGCGTGATTACATTTTACCACGAGAGGTATTTATAGTCCGAGATATACTATTTTTAAATGCATGTCTAAATGTCGCGTGACTGATAAACTTCACTTATTGATTTTCTTTGTTACGTGTCAATTCGGGTAGGGTACAACCACACATCATTACGCAGATGATGTTGAAGATAAGCCTGTGTTATAAATTATAGTTCCATTTAACCCCTAGAGACAACTGGTTATCAACGCTTTCACAAAAGATTTAAAAATTATTCTGAGATTCTTCTAGTTAATGCAGGGACGCGTGAACAGCAAAATACAACGATGATTTTACAACCCTAGAGACCTGTTACTACTTCCCAAAGGAGCCCTATTAACCTTTTAGTAGTAACCTTCAGGAACGATATTTTGCAAAAGCGTCGTTTACAGATAATGAAGGTGTTTACATGCAGACCGCTATCTTCCTTCGAGCGCTTGATAATTAGGCAGCGGTAATGCTCTTTATTACTTCATCTCCTATTAGCAAACCAATAAGTGCACTAAGGACAAAATCGCTTTTACATACAATATGGGACTTTTTTTAAAGGTTTAATTTACTATAGACATTTTCTATTTTTCTAATTGTGAACGTGGGTATAAAAAGCTCGGTAAAAATAAACTACAAAATGGAAATGAATAAACCACAGAACTAATACAAAACGAATAAAAAGATATAACATGATTGAATTATCAAAGGGATATCGTGTTTGAATACAAAATAAAATATCGGCAGTCCCAATAAATCAAATTTAAAATTGCAGCTACCATTAATTGACAATTATTAATATTTTTTACTTTAGCATCTATTACATTATAATTGGAAGTAGTTCACCACATCGCAAATGATTTGTAAAATACGATACAGCAGCATGTCACTTTAGTAAAACTCAAGAGCACCATTCAGTGCACCATCAACCCCTCAATAAACCAGTCGGGTAATAACGTTTCAAGTTAGACCATCTCTTGTTTGCTGATATCACGAGTTTCCCTAGCATATTTAACATCAATAATATATATATATATATATATATATATATATATATATATACACATTGCTGTAATTATAGGGTTAATTTAAGGGTAGGTTAAGTCATAGGGGTCGTAGAGTAAACAAAAGAAACTCCCAAGTAACAAAAGCACATAATTACAGATATTAGAAGAGTAAATAGAACACTATACATATTGTTGGTTGAGAGCACACTATATATAACAATACAAGCGATTAAACGCATATACAAGAGTAGCTACAAGCAAAAGATAAGAATTAAAAATGTAACAAAATGCATCGAAATTAAATCAATGGAAAACCTATATGAATTCGCTAGATAAAGATTCAACAAGTACGTTAATATATCATCATATACGCAGGCAGAAAATATGCATTATTTGAATAACGATTGCACGTGACATAAAAGTATTACATTTGTTCAAAAATCCAATTTAACTAGGAAATAAACAAACACCAAATTTATTTCTAGAATAAGCAAATAACAATGATACGTGATTTGATGAACGAAGGTTCCTTGAATTTCTGAATTAAATGTGATGTTATGTGAATGAATTACGTGTCAACTTGAGCGTTCTTCTAAGTAATTGAACTACACAATCGGTAAAATTTCCGAAGTACATAAGAGATAAGACAAGTGCTGTCGCCCAACACGTGAAATCAACGAATAGAAAACAAAAGGGGCAAGGCCTATAAATACGCTAACAATCGAGCAACGAGTGAGTATACATTTGAAACTGGGCAGTCACTATACTCAAAAGTGCTAAATTATTCTCGCAACCAGTAAAATAAAAGTAAAGTGAAATTCATTTTTATAAGAGTGTAAAAATTGTGTAAACAAGCCGTTCTATTACAGACGTAAGTAAACCAGATTTAGTAAAATCATACAATTTCTAAAAATAAATAAAACAGGACTTTTGGGATACCACTTTTGGGATACGACTTCTGGATACGGCTTTTGGATACGACTTTTGGACACGACTCTGGACACGAGTCTGGAGACTGGTCTGGAAACTACTCTAAAGATTACCTCCTGTTAAATTAATTTTGATAATCACTGACATGGTAAATATTCTATTACTGTTTTGTTAAATACGGAGATGGAAAGCCTTTTATTGGATTACCTTATGGGATTTTGAATAACGATTGGGATAGTATTTTGGTTTTGTCGACGTCCAAATTCAATCCTAAACATTCAAAAGCGAAGAAAACTCTTGGGGATGCAGAGAAGCAACTGAACCACTCCAGGTTAGATATTTTGATATAATTTATTTTTGTAAATTGTTTAATTTAATAATTTTTCAATAATGTACAAGTCAACAAAACCGGGGTTTCTTTGATACATTTATGAAAGGTAATAGGCATCTTGAAACGTTTCAAAAGGATTTTAAATATAACAAAAATCTTGTTTTGATGGCTTCAATTTCTTAAATCTGGCATATGTAAATGTTTTGAAAAGGGGGATGATTTTAAAAAGCTTGTAAAATGTAATCATTATATTGTGTATCTTTGAATTGCTTTATTTAATTGAATCAGCTAGTTAAGGCAAAGAGATCTATAAATTAACATTTTACAAGTGCTTGATTAATTAAAAGGAGTTAACACAGCATTTTATGTACGCCCAAGCCTTTGGGTGAAAATAACACAACATTTTATGGTGCCCATCGTAGAGGCGGGGGAGTATCACAGCAATATATATATATATATATATATATATATATATGTGTGTGTGTGTGTGTGTATTGCTGTGACAAGGGGTTGTTTAGGGGCGTATTGAGTAGTAAGGGTCGTGTAGTAACTGTAAATAGTAATGGGAATCAGAAAACTGCATATATTTAGCAGAAAAATAAGTAATTCCTACATTATGTAAAAAGCAAGCATTTAACACCCTGTATATAGACCTTAAATAACTTTAATCAATGCCTGTAAGCATATCTTTCAATAATAGAGCACGTATTCAGCAGAGAAATAATTATACAGGTAATTAAACTGTGCTGAGGAATGTTCAACAGGTTATAAAACAAATACGCAAAAGATAAGAGAAAGCCTAACAAATCCTCGTGCAATCACGCTTGTAGTAAAGAAGGAACAATAAACGCTTTGATAAGAAAACGCACTTTTAAATATCAGTTTAAGCAAATACATAAACGAAAACAGCGATCGTGTTACATCATTTATTTTGTACAATTCTCCAAAAGCTTTATCTGTACAAAACAACAGACATATAAGTTAAAAGTTCGTTCATGATAACAATAGCAAATAACAGCATAATATGAGAATCCAAAAGAATTTCATCAGAAAACAGCTGAAAAAAACAGGGAACATTAAAGACAAACGTGTTTGGTCGCAGCGATCTGTAACACTGCTTGAAAAACCAATCCAAATGTAGTTGGAAAAAGCTATATAACACCCACCGGTGATAAGGTAGCTCAGTCTCAACTTGAAGCACGTCGAATCCACAACACTTTTAATCAGAAATCTACGCGTCAGATAAATAAAATTTATATCACAGTGAAATAGTGCATTGCAACAATTGCGTTAAGAATACATGAAGAGTTTTTGCCGTTTTATTCAGAAAACGTGAGAAGAAATTAGTTTAAATTAGATATTCATAATGATATCGGGCTTCTAATCTGCGTCGAAAACAATTCTAATCTGCGTCGAAAACAATTCTAATTCTGATCTGGAATTCTGGGACAATTCTAATTCTAATTCGGGTTCTACTTCGAATTCACGAATATAAGAAATTCATAATTGAAAGAAACACACGAATTCCAATTGGTATTTAAGGCGTATTCAGAGAAATATTGAATAAAGCACGAGGTGATTTTTGAAGACAAGGGGTAACCGTACTGAAATATCGGTTCAACATATGTTAAGTAGTACAAAGCAGGGTATTGGTTTCGATTGAAGATAATGAGGGGTGTTGATTCACAACACGAAACAAATCATATCAGACCTACTTAGTTTTAAGGAATCTTGTTTAACTTAAATTTTAACATTGAATATATTAATTTTCTCACTAATTTGTAAGGAGTCAAGAAGAACATTGTATATGTTGAAACTTGCGTAAAAAATCATAAAAAGGTCTCGAACATTCCAGATTTTTTTGTAAATGGTGTTCTTTTTGGTGACTATTTTGAATTAAAAGGATATGAATTTTGGGATAAAGAATCCATATCATATTAATTGACTGAATGGTGTATTTAAAGAATTACATAGTTTGTAAAGTAAAAATATTATTTCCTTTCATTATATGAATGATGATTGACTTCGTTTTATCAATTCAAACAGGTAATTACAAAAGGGTAAATGAAAATTGATCATCGTAACGTTGTGCACTCTGTGTAAATTAAAAAGGGCTAGCCGTGGCTTAATAAAATTAAAAGATATAGAATAAAACACAGAGAGGTAGCGTTCAGTAGAACGTTTATTACACCGAGTACTGCGTTATCATCTATATTTAAATAACGCAACAACGGGGAGGATAAATATATAGTATTTATATGCCGCAACAACGTGGGGCGAAAAATACATATATATATATATATATATATATATATATATATATATATATATATATATTACTCAAATTTAGACCAGGGTAGAAAATTAATTAATCACATTAAATAATTTTAATCACCGTGTAGAAGGAAGCTTTGGGAAAAGGTACGCGTTATTAAAACCGTGAAGCATAAAAATTCATTCGTTTCATTAAAAATAAGGGATTTAAATTATTTACTAGACGCTTTCTATAAAAAGAAGCAGAATTAAAATGCTCAAAAGTAACCGGTTTTAAACAAAATGTACAAATAATAATTAATAGTTAATTAGGATTCACTAAAAATTAAAGGGTAGAAGTCAATGCCATTCATCATTATTTTAATTGCAGTTAATTGAACGATTATTAAGGTATTACATGCATAAAAGCTTTTAAAAAACCCAATAATATTCAAATCGTAGAAGTGTTATTTAAAGTATTACGATTGAACACCTGCGTATTTTTAAATATCAAAATTCTTATAAATTCGAACTGATAAACATGCAGCTTCTAGGTATATTGGAAACGGTCGGATGTTTTAACGGGAAGACTAGATACGGGGTTATTTTACTTAAGAATCCACGTAGATAATACAGAATATCGATTTGTACCATTCAGACCAAGGTAGAAAAGGAAGGAAAAAATGCGTCAAGCAGAGAGACTAATAATTAAAGGCGTAATTTGTGTAGCGTCACGAGGGTCACGATTGGTTTAAAATAAGAGGCAAACATAAGAGGTGTAAAAATAACATTTCTATACAAAAGTAATTAGTTATTCTCGGACGTGTTTGTGTGCCGTGTGAAAAATTTCTTAGATTTTCAACTAGCGCGTGTGCAAATTTTGTGCGTGCCGGGCTGTCGAAAAGGGTAACGAGAATGCGAAATTCTAAAAACTGGCCGTTATGGGGACAAAATCGACATACAGGCGAGCGATTATATAAACCCGGACTTTAAACAGTTTCGCTCTCTTAGATTTTTGATTATTCGATGCTTTAAACAGTGCTCTTAGATTCTCGATTTTGATTTAATACTTTAAAATAGTTTGCTCTTTACGTGCTACGATACAAGTTGTTATGCATTAGTGCACTTAGAAGAAAAGATACAAGGTAATAAAGTTCAGTTATATTTGCAAGTATTACTGTACCAAGTATCCAAAGTTGTAACGATAAATGAATAAACAAAAGTAGGCAGTTTTGGGTATAGCCTGAAAAAAGTATGAATTTCTTTGCTATTTTCCGGGGGTGTTAATAATCAAATGTTATTCGTACTCGTGATTGGATCCACAAAACAAGATTTTGATATACTTAGATGAGTTCCTGAGAGGCCCTGAAACAACTTTAGATGAATGGTGGTGTAGAAAATTTTAAAAGGCGACCAGGAATCTGAGGACGGAAACATAACCCAGTTGGAATGGTAAAATTAGCAAGGACGATGTACGTTGAAGCCACGAGTGCAGTAACCTTCAGGTAAATTATACAATTTTGTTCGAACTTTAATGTTTTGTGTGTGTTGAATAACTTTATAATTTGTTTGCTAAAAAAAAATGGACAGAAATGAATTTGTACAAACAACAAAATTTTAATTTTAAAGTGAAATTTTCTTGTTTAAGTAAAAAGGAGTATTTGTAGTTTAAGTTCTTGATTATGATGAAAATTTGGGTCTGTCTTTCAGCTCAATAAGACTAACCTGCTTGATTAACGTAAAGGGGTGGGAGATGCTCCCTTTGTACTCAGACTCAGGTCTGCAAATATTGTTAAATTAATTAGTAGACATCCTACAAGGACTTTAATTCTGGATGAAAATTAAAATGATGACAAATTTAATCTTGAAATTTTATGATACTGAAATTTATGCTGAAATTAAATTTTGAAATTTTAATGTATTATGAATATTGATGTAAATAGAGTTAACGTTGATGTTTGTGGTAGGAATGTGTTTGTTTTTTTTATGAATGGGGATGAAAGTTTTAACTAAGTGAGCAGCCGAGGCGGAAAGAGTAAAGAGGCGATTATCAGAAGAGAATTACAGCAAATCGTAGCGCCCAAAAGCGAGACTCGAGTTCCAAAGAAAATTTTTGTGATTTTATTCCAGGAAACTGGCGAGGCGTTTTGGTACATTTCACAGCATTTTATGACGCCCAATCTGTGGGGCTCGATTTGAAAACCTTAGTTTAAGATTAATGGTGAGGTTTCACAGCATATATATATATATATATATATATATATATATATATTATATATATATATATATATATATATATATATTTATATTACCTGCATTGCACTTCAATGTCATTCTAACTAATAAAATTTAATAATTACAGCATTTTATTGCTGTCCACTATATCGATGTGAAGCTAACTTGGCCAATAAAGCATTGGTCCTTTGAGCCGGATAAATTATCTTATGCCGTCAATATTGGAAAACCGGATTTTGTAATTGCAAGTGATCCGTTAATCGGTGATTGTTAGGACATGATCCGCCAGGTCTAGTCAGCCCTAGTACTATTACTGCAAAAATATGATCCAAAGCTTTGGTCATTAATAATTGATTATGGCACAAGAGTGATTCGTGATTTAGTGTTAGGATGGTACAAATTTCGGTCAAATTTGAGTAATCTAAATGAATTAAGCATTCCACGATTTGTAAAGTGCAAAAATCCTATGTTAAGGAAACGTCACTGATTCAGCGATTTGTATAAAGACGCTTATAGTGCAGTAATTTGCATACGAACTGTTGATTCGAAAAATTAATTATATGTAAAACTATTATGTGCAACAACAAAGATTGCTCCGTTACGCTTCACTGCAATAAAAAGACTAACTTTCTTACTAACTCGGTTGGTACATTCTGTCAAAGATTCCTCAACTAACAATGTTGATTATTTTCTGTGGTGTGATTCGCAAATTGGTTTACTTTAAATAAATACTTATCTACGTAATCTTCGAGTATTTGTGGATTATCGACTAGCTAAGATTAGAAACCTTACGGATTATAGTATGTGAAATTATGTACCTACAGAACAACATCCTGCACATGTAGCTAGACAAGAATTACAACATGATAGGATTGCACATTTCGACTTATAGTGGGAGGGATTTTCCCACCTAAAATTCCAGGATTATCAACCAGGTTCCTTCAAATTCACTTGATTTATGTTTTTTAAATATAAAAGCATCCTTGTGGCGTGATCCTTTTGCCACATTTTTCTTTTTTCAATATAACGTCTCTAAATACTCATTTCGACCACTAAGCGGTCTTCATAAGTAAAAAACAGCTAGCTTCCAATTGCTAAACTGACAGTTAAACTAAAATTAATCTAGTTTTTCTTCTGCAGATATTCTCCTTACGAACTAAGCTGAAGTGAAACGTTACAATTACTAAAACTACAGCTTGTTGCTAGTTTTTACATCTGAAGATATTTTCCTCGCCAATTAGGCTGAAGTAAAAAATGATAAGTACAAAATTCAATAGCGAAATGATGATGACTACTTAGTGGTCGAGACACGTATTTAGAGGTGTTATATTAGAAAAAGAAGATTGTGGTAAAGGAAATTATTCTTTTGCATTATGTGATCTTCTTGAATTAAAACCAAAAGTAAAAACACCACTATTCATTCGAACTATTTTTAAGGTTTTCTAGTTATTTAAAATTAATTCGGGCAGTGACACATTCCTATCGGTTCATCCAAAACAATAGACATCTAAACAAACGGGCTGGTCCTTCAAGTGCCTTGGAATTGAATGACAGCAGAATTAAGGTATTAAAAATACTTCAGGGCTAGACGTTTGCACATGAAATTCAAATGATTCTGTCTCACCAGATGCTAAGTTAAAAATCGATTGTCTTTATCGGCAACGTTTGTCGAATCAAGCGAGTTGTTGCGAGTTGGTGGATGGTTAAAAACTATTTTAAACTATAATAAGAAACATTCAGGTCTACTAGACAATAAATATAATGTAAAACCATTATCCGTGTCTAAGATGTTATAGATGTATTTGCTAGCTTTGGACTTTACTCCAGCGTCAGAGCGATGGGCGAGGAGGTTTATTGTAAAACCGTGATGTAAAAGAATTAAAATTAGGCACCACTTTATCCGCTTAAATACCAGTTGTTAGGACCCAAGGGAGGGCGTTGTAACCGTATTGTAAATACCTCTGGTAAAAGAAAGATTGACTATGAACCGAGTATGCCTGAAATCAAAACCAGTTATTATAATACAAAGGGAGATGTGAGTATGCGTCTCAATATAATAATAAACTGAATAATAATATTTAGGTATACCTCTAAAGGTTTCAAAGTTTTACCATAAATACCAATGTACATTAAGATCACCTTAATAAAAAACATGTACTCGCATAAAAACATTAATTGTTTAACAAACTTCAATATTGAACAAAACAAAAAAACATATAATAAACATGCCTATAGTATGTATACAAAGAAATCACCTTGCTCGAAGTTCTTAGAAAATTTCGGTTCAGTGCTACCGAACTAATGCGAATCTAGTTTCGCTCTGTGTTTAAACAAACAATTTTAAAGATTAACTTTAATAATCCTGAGGTGTTAAAAGTGTAGTTTAGCTAAAGGAATTATTTTTACATTACATGATAAAAAACAAAATATTTAATAGTCGCTTCTAAATTGGTGACCAAATCTTGGATCTTTCAGGAATTAATAAAATTAGCAGTGATTCAAATATAAAAATCAAATTTATCCTCCTTACAAAGTTACATGTAAGTTTGCAAAACAAAATTCCCACTTAAAATTTTATTTACCGAGATACTTTTTAATGTAAAAATATAATTAATACAGAGTTGGATTAAACAGCTATAGCAAAATATTTAAGAAATAATTTACAACATAAGCAAGCAATAGTTTCTAAGTGTCAAATGGGTGCTCTCTAGAAACAAATATTAAATGCTCATTACATTTAATTGGGTTTTATAATTGTTCTAGTTCTACAACTTTACAAATAAATGGGTATGAAGTATGTTTATTAGATCCTTTAGAACACGTGTCCAACCAAAAAAAAACATCTAGTGGTTATCAAACGTTATGCAGATGTTTTCCGTTCGAAAACAGAGAAAACGACAGATTTGACTTACCTGTTATTTGTAGAAGCCCTTTTTCTAACAAACCAGAAGCAGGTTAAAATCTACGTGTTTCACAAACGTTAGGTCTTCGGGACGAGTTTTTTAAGAATAAGACTTATGATATTAATTTAGTGTTTACAAACATTGCAAACGTAATTTCTATTCGTTGCAATTTATTTCGGTATAACTAAAATTTATGATTGCAGTTTAATTTGAATTTAATAACATTGTACTAAACAACTCTGCGAATCCTACTTTCTCTACAATTTTTTGAAATTATTATAGCTTCAAAACCCCAATTAGAAGCTAGCTTAGAGAGTTTTTTTAGTCGTATGATGCAGATAGCAGACTATGCCAGAACTTCCAGTGTGTCTAAGTTGCATACGTTACAGTCTAGGGTACTATTCCTGGATAAATTAGAAATTAGCTATGATGCATTGTAAAATAGTAAATTACAATAATAAATTACAATCTAGCAGCTGAAGCTGAGCTTCAGGTAAAGACAAATAGGTCTGTTTTCGACGATCTGTCGGACGTCAGTAAGGCGAGATATACGAACCTCAAAGAGCGGTCTATTACTGGTTCTGAGCCAAATCAATCAGGTACTGCTGATAATACTTTGATTACTCATTAGAAAACCCCGAGATACCAGCTTCTTTCCGGTTAAGTCGCCTAATGGGTCACGTTCAAAACGCTTTTTGTTAATCTTGTGGACTCCAACTCGACCTTGCCTAAGGTTACTAAATTAATCTATCTTCGCTACCTGCCCAAGAGTAAAGATTTGGCTAGTATTTCTAATCTTGAATTACTTTAGGAGCTAATTATAGATACTAATAACGAAACCGAGACAAACAAAATTTTAAACCATAAAACCCTAAAACAAACCCTAAATTGCGAAAAACCACACAAGAAGAAACCCTTGGTAATCTTATACGACATTCCAACATCCCCGAAGGATCAAGACGTAACAGATTTAATTTATACTCAAACCTTTGAAAACCTGCTCAACAGAGAGGACTTTAATAGGGACTTTTAACTTAGTTTCAAAACAGAACCGAAAAACAAACCGAGTCAACGCCATGTTCGACGGTATGTGGCAAAGTGAGAAATTTGATATGAGGACGTTTTTAATATTGAAGTTATTATAGTAGACTGACGATTAAATCGACAGTTCATTGCTACTCAGAAGGGAGTAAATAATTACAATGTTTTAAGAATGGAATAAAGAATTCAAAATTAATTGATATAAAGCATATGGAACAGGAATCGTTTTTTACCAATTATATGGGGCTATTTGAAGGATAGGCGTACTTGTTAAAACAATTTGAACAGTGATTGATGACCACTATCTAGAAAAAGTTACAACAAGCAAGTTTTCACTATAGGAACAAGCAATTTTTCAGGGTAAAATACAATTAAATTATTTAACATTTTAAAAAGGATATCTCTTAACTGGTTAAGTTATATAATAAGATTTTTATTTTATGTGCAAGTCTTTGTGTGATGTGTGATAGTTATATGTACAAGTCGATAAATTGATTTGAAGAATGGTAGCTTTCAGTGAGGTTTTACTACTACATAAAAAATTTATTAAACCTAACTGCTCAGGTTCGTTTAAATCCGATTATAATAGGGTGAGTGTTGAGTTATTTTATTTATCATGAAAATTTGGTACATAATAGAATTTAATAAGGAGTTATCTGTGAACTAAAATTGAGAGATTAAGATTACAGTGTGCTGATCCTAATTTTAAAAAAAATTTGGAATTTATCTTTAGTACAAGTGAACAGGCAGATTGTTCAAAAACTATTGTTCGTGTCATTATATGATTCTAGTAATATATATATATATATATATATATATATATATATATATATATATTGTAATGTCAGTAGGAGCTACAAGGGTTCTAAGGGTTGTTCTGTTGAAGGTAGTGTATGCCAAATGAAGTAAGCCAAATATCAGATCCCGTAACTAAAAATTTATGTTTGCCGTACTTTACATACGTTAAAGTATTTGAAATATTAGTCAAAATGTAAGTGCCAAGACGTAAAAACAATGACTTGATGACGTGATAAAACACACAGTATTCAAGGTTTTACACTGAGTTGTATGTTGAATAGGCCATAGAACGTACATTTGCCAATCCAGAAACCGGATGCGTCTGTAGTACACTATTCACCACGCAGATCCAGGTGTATATGTGTATCAGTTCGGCATTTATTTTATTAGAATCAACCTTTGGACAAACATGTAATCTCAAAATTATAAGTAATACCATTGTCAAATATGATTGAAGGGTTGTGCGATATTTAGGACCAATGATTGAACATTATGAATTAAAAATGAAAGTGCAAAACACAAAGTATAAGGTATTAGTGACACGAACTTAGTGAGACGACGTTATTGGATGGTTTTTGTATACGATGTAATAAAGAGTAGGCATATTAATGTTGTAATTATCACCTAGGATAAGTAAACAAAGAGGTCGATTTTTAAATAATTTTGTAATAAGACGTGTTTGAAAACTGCGCTAAATAGAAGTCGATTTCGAAATAATTTTGTAATAAGACGTGTTTATAAACTGCGCTAAATTGTTTAAATATTTTTAAAGATTAATAAATGAGTTTAAAAGTGTACGAGTTTAATTTATATACAAGGAAGAGTAAGGATAAGCGACGGTAAATAAAATAATTGATAGCAGCGACGAGTAAGAAGTTTAAGATTGGAATTAGTGCGACAGCGAACCGGCGGAACATAAGTGGATATTGGAACGTGATTTATATAGGCAGAAGGCATCGAAAAGGATTATAAGATTGAAGAAGATATTATTAGGATTGAATTGGATATGGTTTTATGTATAGCAGGACATTGAGTGGTAAATAAAAGGAAGGATTGATTTGGAACGAGCGGATTAAACGGAGAAAGTATTGATTTGGAACGAGCGGATTAAATAGAAGGAAGTATTGATTTTGGAACGAGCGGATTAAGAAAGCAGTGATTTAGAACGAGTGTAGCAAGATTATAAGACAGCATTGGAGTAGCAAGAGGATTCGTACGAGATAAAAAAGATAACACCGGAAGAATTAGCGCGGGGGAAGTAAATACAAAAGGTTATTCAATATTCTAAATTTGGGTCATATTTATTTTAGATTTGGGAGCATCAAAATTAAGTCAACGATACCTGGAGTCTAGACGGCAGTTTTCATAGTGATAGTGCAGACCTTGTAAAGACGTATACGGCGGGTAGGATTTTGAGCCAGCATTCATAGAGGCCAATAACGAAGTATAGAACAGGTGAGTACTGTGTGATATAACGTCAAAGTCAGAAATTTGTAATAGTAATTAATTTGGCACAAGGCTACATGGATCATATAAAATTTGGCATATACAAGCGTAAATTATAAAAAGGTACTAAAACAAAAGATAGTGCAGTTTGGTTGGGGGCATTGCACATCTACTTACCACTGAACTCACGGTAAGTAGGTGGATACCCTGGCAAGTAAGAGTTTTCAAATAGTCGAGGCATATTTAACACAGTTTTTGATTCATAAACCAACCAAACATTGCTAAAGCACGTAACATAAAATAAATATTTGCACATTATATAAAAATAATTAAATTAAAATAAGAAAAGGCGCGACGGGGTTGAGCACAATAAAATAAAAAGAGGGGGTGCAGCATAAGAATATATATATATATATATATATATATATATATATAAATATAAATATATATATATATATATATATATGATATATATGATTTTCCAATGCTCCACTTGAAGGTACTACATTGGCCAGGAAGCGAGTTTTTGTTACCTGGAAAATTTTGAATTTTGCCGAACCCTTGCTGTTCCAAGCAAGGTAGGGATCTTTAACGTGCGTGACAACACTCACACACGGGACCTCCATTTTACCTCTCACACACATACCACTACGCCACGGAGCCGCCCTGATAACGAAGACAGCTGCGTGCAGGCCACAATTATTTGAAAGCATAGAAAATTACATCAGAAACTACTTTAAATGTAATTATTTGATTGGTTAAAATGAGTGACGAGTTTGTAGACCATATCCACTGACGGAGTAGGAGAGCAATGATATATAACAGGTACGGTGATAACGAAGTCAGTTTTCAACTCAACGAAGGCCGAGGTGCGCCACTATGAAATAAAGTGATACGTAATAATAATTCAAAGTGAAAAATTGTAAAAGTGCAAAGATGAAAATTACGATTGCCAATTAAACATAAGTAGATTTTAGGGAATTTATTTAAACTAAAACACAATAATAAAAGGGTTTCTGAAGCTGGGGAGAAAAATACAATTTCTGAGTCCGTGGAGGATAATAATACAGTATTCTGAAAATAGATAGTATTCTAAGTTTGGGGAAATTGATAATAAGTAATAAGTCTGAATGAGATGACAATAAATTGGGGTGCATAAGTATAAGTTAATAATGGTAGTCCAGAGGGTGATGGCAATAATTTAAATGCAATAGTTCAAGCGTGTGGATAAACAAATATTTCGAATGGGCATGTAATAATCCTGAATTGGGGGAAAATAATTTTTATTCAAATGGATGGCTTAATGCATGAGAAATATTAGATGATGCGTCAATGCGAAGAAAATAGACCAAGTTAGATTTTTAGTTATAAGACATTATTTTTCTATTTTTTTTTTGAATATTGAATTTGCTTAATATAAATGATTGTGAAAAAGTCAACAAAACAGAGGACTTGAATACGTATAAAGTGCGTGATAGGATAAGAGGTTTTGAACGTTCTGCACTTCTTTTATAAAGATAATAGGTTTTTTTTGGTGACTTTGGGTTTGATAAAAAAGTATATGATTTTTTATAAATGAGCTTTACAACATTAATTAATTGAAAAGTGTATTTTAAATAATTTACAATAACTGTACATAATATTTGTTTTATTATATAGAATCGAATTAACTAAATTTTATAATTCCAAATAACTACTAGTCGAGGTCATAAGAAAAAATTAATAGTAGTGATTTGATAATTTAAACAATCAAGGAGGAGCTATAAATTGAATACGAAATTGATAACAAGTAAGGCGGTAACATATCAAATTTTGTTATTGGTCGACAAGGTAGGTGCAGGATAAAATCCAGTTAAGTCCTGGAGGAAGTTTATAGCAATAAAAATAAGACAGTCCAACGTCGGAGATTGAGAATTCCAATTCTTGTTTATACATAGCAATATAAATATGGTTGCCTAAACGATGGGGCGCGAATAATTTAGAGGGACAAAGTAATATATATATATATATATATATATATATATATATATATATATATATATGAGATCGGGAGGTTACGTACGATTGTACGTAGGCAAGGGTACACATTAATGCCGAGGCTATCGGTAGAGTCAGCTTTGGTACATTGTATAGCGACGGGAACTTCAGGACGACAGAAAGCCTTCGGCATTAAATGTAAGAGGGACTTTTGTGGATGCAAATAGGAAAGGGTATCGGGAGTGTTGATACCTCTATGGATTTCTAAAAACAGAAGTGCTGGTTGTCACCGTTTTGGGATGTGAATGCTAGAGATTTGATGATATAGATTGGATTTTGGATTCAGGTCAGACTGTTTGTCAGCTTTTATTGTTACTAAGATATTGAAGGACGATTGCTGCTTACGGATAGGTCAAGGAGGGAAGAGCGCAAGACCTACTCGACGATGTTAACGATTTAGACTAATTTAGTTTCAGTGGTAGTAAGTTTAAGGGTGGTTACTTTTGGTGGTGGTTTTGAAGCAGGAGCGTAATGAGGACAGAGTGGAGACGAATAAATGAGCGTATGTTGGTTGTTGTAGCTGTTTGTGGTAACTGTTGCGTGAAGATGGCCTATACATTTTTTCCATCTGGACAAGCTTTGACTTGTGTATCTCGCAGGCCTGGTACGCTGCAGCTGCTATCAAACTGATGTCCTCCTCTCGCTGCAGATTATATTGGGCGTTATACCTGTTTATTTTGTTACCGTCATTAAAAACATATTCTGTAATGTGCTTCTTTATTGCTGTAATGTTCTCCAAATTAATTGTAATTATTTGATCATTGTCATCCTGAACTCGTTTAGATTTGTATAAGTCAGAGGGTGCGAAACATACACATGACGCCGTGGATCTCTTCGGTGGAGGTGGCAACTGTGAATTTCTTGACGATTTCTGGAATGGCATCAAAGAGACCGTTGAAGACGCCAAGAATGGGAACAAAGTTGAATTTGATGATATACTGTTTGTCGTCAGCGTAGTTCGTAAAAAATCGTACCTATCTTTTCTCGCTCATCGCAGATTTTGTTACTTATTGCTGTTAATGGAAAGATAGCTTACACCTGTTTGTGATATAAAGTAGTTTGTTATGTTTATCAGCGTTTTTTAGCAATTTTTTAAAGATTTCGTGTTCTGTTCGTACACTGGCATCAGATTCGATATATAGTTATAACTTACAAACTTTGTCTTGACCTACCCTCTCACTCGCGGCTAGGAGTACGTCGATCCAATTTAGCTTATTCTCATCTCGGGTACACAACACAACTGATAAAGTTAGGGCGATAATGCCGTTTTTTCACCTTCAACCGAAGGGGTGCATACACTTCACTTAATCTATTTTTATATTCTTAGTATTCTTAGTATTAAATCTAACAATTGTTTGAATAATAATTTAATTCGGACCTAACAAATAACTAATAAATTTGTAGAGCTTGCAAGCACGTCTTGCTTATACGACGTTCTAAGCAATACAAGTAGCATCGTTACAGAACCTACACTTACAAGTCATATAGATTATGCAAATAATTTGCTAATGAATAAACATTAATTGATATTATTAAGTAGCGCTGTTCTCTAAAAAGCTAACCATTCTCCTATACCGTAGCTCTTATAGAGAAACCGTCACTGAATAATAGACTCACCACAAATGATTTGTTTTTTCTTATATTGAGATTGTGATACACCCTTCTATGTACTTTCCACTTTTCATCTTAACACTTTTGCAGACTATGACTTGTAGTCCATAAATGTCGTTAGCATGACTACTGAACGTAACCAGCTCCCAATATAAACATGGTGCAGGAAGTAATTACTACCTGGGGCGGTTTCGAATTGAGAATATTAGCTTTTAGTTAACTTTAGTTAAATCTTATTCAAGAACAGCGGTTCAATATTAGGGGTACACAAACATGAAAGAGCTCTTTGTAGAGCAAATTTGTGTTGGTATATGGAAAAGAAATATAATTAACTTTACGTTTCATTATGCTTTCCTTCCTTCATTCAACGAAAAGCAGCTTCGCTAAGAAATGCTGAACATGGATTAACGTTTAAATAACTTACCTCTCATATTATAAAAGCAGGAAATTTAGATACAAACGATACATATTTTATGATTTGCTATAGCACTTTGCAACGAAAACAACGATAGCAAGGAAATATCTAATAAAATAATTGTTAAATATTTCATTATGTATTAGATTCTAGTGCTGGCATTTCATATCCCTTAAAGTTTCTTCAAAATAGACTCTTTCATTTAAACAATAATTGTAGTCACCCTTTCATTTATTAGCATTTACTTTAAGCGTATACATTTAACAATACATATAGCATGTTGGTTGAGTAATCTATACGGTTTCTGTCGTGTAGTTTTCACGTTCTAGCACTTGGAGTTTTGTTATCTTTTATTTAAAATTCTCCTTGTCAATTTTTTTCCGAAGTTCCCGTGCATGCTCGATCAGTCACAGAATAGCCTTAGGAAGAGCTTTAGAGTGTTAAAGGCGAAATATGATTTACGTATCAATCTGCCAACTTAGTTGAGACAGCATGTCTTACTATCTTTTTGAATCTTCTTAACAATGCGTAACTATACAGTGTTTAAAATTAATGCGTAAATTTCATAGCATAACTATTGAATATAAAAATAGTATCTTAAATTTTAAAAAGCATCGAAATTTAAAACGAAATAGGAAAGCTGTTTAACGCCGTTGGATATGTGGTATTTATAAGTGTATGCCTCCTGAAAGTTGAACTTTGATATCCAACAGGTATTCAAAACACTTGATGGATCGGCCTCTGAAAGTTTCAAGTTCATGTCCAATACTATGAATTGTGGGTGGTCTCAACTTCTTGGGTTTGTAAAAATTATTGTTTGTAGAATTTTCACCAAATATTGGTAAGTAGATTCTATATTATGCTATACTAGACATCTTTTGTATTTCACATCTGGCAAACAGACAGTCATTAACGCTTAAAGTTGTTTGCGTCGTATCAACCTTATAATGATGAAAGTTATCAGATAAAATTTATAGCTTAAAGTTCAACAAATGTAAAAATGTGCAACTTTGTAAGTTCTTTTATATTTGTTGCAATTTGATTTATGTTTTGTACGTCTTGAGTTTTTGAATTTATATTTTTATAAACCCGCTTAACCAGAAATTATATCTAGTGTTGAAGGTGATAATTTTAATCAATTTTATGGAAAGGATTTAGACATTTTGAATATTGTTTAGTGTTAATTAATTGTCTTATACAAAATTTTTAGAACTTAAGTACTTGATTAGAGAAATCAGTCGAGTTAAAAATAGTTAACTGTAAAATTTTACGAGTATACATAATATTAATAGCTAGTTTTATTATCAGCATTCATAAATAAAAATGCCAATATTTTTGAGCCTACTTGGGAAATAGTTTTTAGAGACATTTAAAAAAATCATTTAAGCTGTTAGAATTTAAAATTTAGAAAAACTGAAATTTAAATTACAGTAGTTAGGAAATGGTTTAACATACTGAACGCCATAGTAAAAACTTTGTACGTATATAGAAAAAGTGGTTTGATCAGATATTTGGTTCTAACCATTTTAAGTTCAAAAATCAATTCAATTATTTAAATTACCATTTTCATGCCTAACTTTGTTGTTGTTGAATACTTAATTCACAATGTATGCATTAACTGGGTTTGAAATTTTAATTCCTAAACTTTGCGTTTGTTGTAAATGTAAATAAAGTCCGAATTTTTAAAAATAATACCAATATTTAAAAAAGTCCTCTACCTTATACAGCGTAGTGTACAATTATTTGGTACAATTCATTTTGTTGTTTGTTTTGTTTTGAATTTTGAAACGCAAGTTGCAGTCTCGTGTTTGCATTTTACTAAAATGTATTTTAAAGGTACAACCCCATGTTTATAATTATTGATTCTCGTTAAGTTACGTGACTCTATGGGTACGAAGCATAAGTTTGCAATTTATTTTAATATATTTAGTTGCAGAGGCGCTTGATGTTGTCAACATGTACGTTTATTAATTTGTTTACCTCTGATCCCCCCCCCCCCTCGCTCATTAATCAAACGCTGAAGTAAAGCTAATTTGGTAAGATTAAGAATTATTCCATAGTCGTCTACCAGCAACAGTATCTGAAACTTTTGTTCCACTGACGCTTCTTAATTTGAATACAGGGCAAAAGTCTTTCGCCCCAACAATACTTCCATGACGTAGAGTTTGTCGTAGCGGGTGTTAGTACAGTATTGTTTTACAGAAAAAATATTTTGTAGACATACTGCAGTACTCGCAAATTATTAATAACATCGTGTGGCTTTCATTAGGATCTAGGTGTACAGTTGCACACCAAACGAATCCCAACACTGTGCTTTTGCCCCTATATAACAAAGGAATGCAAATAGTTCCACTATTAAATATGCGTTTACTTTTGGATTAACACACAGAATACACAGAAGAAAAGGAGTAAATCATAGGAAATAATAACTACGCTCGCATAGAATGAAGAGTTTTGGTGTCGAGCTTAGCATTTGCATTTATTCAGCTTTCTTTGTAAACCCTAGTCATGTGTATAAATTACAGTGCATCATAATCAATATAAAATAACACTGTCATACAAAGTTCGAGGAAAAATAATGATATTTTATTCATAATCATAATAGCAATTGGTACATTAGCTTATAACAGCGTTACGTGCAGTTCCTGCCTTTGCATTTTTATTAACGATTTCGATTGCTTTTTCTAATTTAAACGATCGCTTATTCATCACCCTGTAGAATTTATTAAAATATTTAGTTGGGATTTTAATATGCTTCAATCTATTTTATTTGGACATAGCGTTTGTAGTATTCGATTATTGGTAACATTTGTTTTCGGAAATTTTACAATGGATTTATGTACGTGTTTTCTACATGGTTTTTCTGGCTCCCTTATGGTCACTCTGAATCTAATATAAACTATTGATTGGTATGCTACATTTTCAATAATTTTATGCGAAAAATTTCGCAACACATCTTACAGGTAGTGAATATCTCCATCAGTTTGACGAACTTTTGTGTTGTTTTGAAGCGCTGCCACTGGTTCTATGGACAAGCGTTAACGGATTTTCCTATTTATCGATTGTAGTTCGTTTGTTAAAATAACATGATTGGTTTTAATGTACAAGGTTACTTAATGACTTTCCAACACAAGTACATGCTGTAACTTTCTATTTGTTTTATAAACAGATGGATGGTTTTGAGGAAAGCACGATTCATGTGATTGATCATCTATAAATAGATGTTTACGGGGAAGTTACGATTGGAATGTTATTATTGCTATGGTATCTGCTCTCTTTGCTTGAAGAAATAGAAGTTCTCTCTGTTATAAAAATGGGTTCTCTTACATGGCAAAGTGAGGTAGTTAGTTCTAAGTTTTCTAAAGCTACGATCCAGATTATTGCTGTCTGTGATGTAGGTAATGCAGCTCACACCATTCAAAATATTAAAAATGTACTTTAAAGGCATTTCATATCGGTTTGTATACATACAAATACAATAATATACGACACTTTTTTGTACATTTCCTTGTCGTGTTTAATTATAACTGTAAACCATAAAAAATTAAAGAATTGAACCTCTACAATTTTTGCAAGCAATTATTTATGCATATTCTAATACCGGTTTAACTATAGCTAACACGATTAGCGAACGTGTATTTTGCTCTACGCATATTATCCCGTGGTTGAAATTAAACAAGAAACGTCAAGTGGATACGGCGCGAAATTAGAACCGCCGAGCTTACCCACCTTTGATGGCGATTTCACACATTTTTCAGCGTACGTTGACTTATGTGACAGTCTTGTACATAATAATCTTTCTCTTTCTGGCATTGAAAAGTTGCATTATCTTTTAAATTCGATTTCCAGAGAATCAAAGCGCTTAATATCAGCCATCCCACAATTATAATATTGCTTACGAGCCACTTAAAAATCGCTATACTAATCCACGTTTGTTAGCAACATTGCACTGCAAATCCATTAAGGATTTTCCTTCTCTCAAGTCTGAAGACAATAAGAAATTCCGAGCAATTATTTATATTTTTCGGAAAATTTGGCAGTCCTCAATAACTTAAAATTTCCCATTGACCAGTGGAATTTCATTTTAGTCGACTTACTTTTGGAAAAACTTGAGCCTTATACACGTAAACGATTTGAACTACAATCAGACTCCAAGAAGTTCCCGATTTTGAAAATTTGAAAAAAATTTTAGTTCACAAATGCGCGGCGTTGGAGACATATTCTCCAATTGCCCCACTTCTTATTCTTCAACAGTCCGTACTTCTACGGCCAAATTAGATCTTCAAAAATCTTCTGCGTTTTCATATAAACTGAGGGTTTCTGCAAATGTTGTATCAGTACATACAGCAAATAACCCAAGCGTTAATAGAGATGCATATTCAAACACGTGTCCTTCGTGTAAAGGCAATCATTTAATTTATTTTTGTCAGTCATTTTTAAATAAAAATTCGGCTGATTGTTTCAATATTGCAAAGCAATTACAGTTATGCATCAATTGCTTGCGTACTAATCACGCGTTCAAGCAATGCAAATCAAAACAAACATGTCGAAATTGCGGTAAACCTCGTCACACACTACTTCATTTTGAAGCCTAAGCTACTTCTAGCCATTCACCTGAACATCCAGGTACGCAAATCGATAAAAATAAAAAACGCAAACACGATGCAACCAGCATCTCCTGTTCTTGCAAATGCCTTATCTTCACAGATAAACTTTGATTGTGGGGTAAATGTTTTGCTATCCTCTACTGTTGTGGAAGTCCAAGATAGTTGCGGTAATTTTTAACCGGTCCGTTGTCTGTTGGATCCCGGATCCCAAGCGAGCTTAATTCATAACGATTGTGTGAGCAAATCTGGACTTCCACGAAAACGCTCACAAATTCCATTTTTTGGCTTGGGTCAAGCTACCTCAGCCTTAAGTCGTAGCTCCAATAGCTGCACAATACGGTCAATTTCTAATCCAGAAAACATTTTTAAAGTCACGGCATTTATTCTGTCTTCTATTTCGAGTAACCTTCCTAGTGTTGAAGTTCCTAACCAATGGAAACATCTGAACGGTTTGCATTTGGCAGACCCAAACTGGTACAAACCTGCGGCAATTGATTTTCTTGTTGGGGCCGACGTGTATCTTTTTACTATAAATGGCGGTGTTATTCAATGTAAACTCCTTCAACCCGCTGCGATCAATACCATTTTTGGTTGGACTGTCATAGTTCTTACTAGAAGCGTGCAGCCTCATGCTGTTCAAGCATTTCTCACTTTGATGGAAAATCCTGTTGACTAAACTCTCCGTCGTTTTTGGGAAATAGAAAATTTCCAATAAAGTCCAAAACTTCACCTGAAGAACAAAAGGTCGTTAACATTTTTAAGAATACATTTTCTCGAGACCTTACTGGCCGTTACGGTATCGCTACCTTTCAATGAAGATCGACCTACATTCATTGGTTCGTTTGACATTGCTCATTCTTTTGTTAGAGCGTAAACTAAATACTCAATCGAAGCTACGTATGCAGTATAATAATTTTATGCAGGACTATCTAGATTCTGGTCACATGACACTTTTAAAATCCGCAAACGATCTGTCACTTAATGATGCTAATCTTATTGGACCCAGTCTCCAATACGATACTTCGGCAATTTTACTTAAATTTCGTATTCATCCTATTGTATTTATATGCGACGTTCGCCAAATGTATCGTCAGATTTTGGTAAAAGCAGAGCTGCGTAAATGTTAGTTAATTTTGTGGTGTCTCCCTTCTGAGAATCCATGCAAAGTTATCAATTAAATACGATTACCTACGGTGTAAAGTCATCGCCGTATTTAGCAATCCAAACCTTGCAGCAATTAGCTATCGACAAAAAAGAAGCGTCTCCATTAGCAGCGGAAGCTATATGATCAAACCTATACATAAATGATTTTGCCTGTAGCGGCGAGTCAGTATCAACCGCCTTGAATATTCGTAATCAACTTATCGAGCTTTTGAAATCTGCCGGGTTTGAGCTTCGCAAGTGAAGCTCAAATTTTGCCTTTGTCTTGGAAGGCATTCCTCCTGATTTTTGTCAGTCTAATTCGTTCAATTTCAATTCTGACGAGTCTTTCATCAAGATATTAGGCCTCAAACACTCTCCTATCAAAGACGTTTTTTCATATCGGGTTAAGCCATTAGACTCAAGTTGCACGAAGCGGAATATACTTTCTCAAGTTGCCAGAATTTATTACCCTTTAGGGTTCTTAGTTCTCTTAACTCTTTTTGCCAAGCGCCTAATCCAATATTTGTTGATGTTAGGCATAGATTAGGATGAGAATCCCCCAGCTGATGTTTCATCTCAATGGTGACAATATCAAGAAGAACTGCCTCTGTTGTCGTCTCTAAAAATACCTCGTTGTTTGCTCCTTTCCGGTCGCTACATTTGTCAACTACATGGCTTTTGCGATGCCAGCGAGGTGGGGTATGCAGCAGTTGTTTATTTTTGAACTCTCTATTCAGCAAAGATGTGACCGTTCGATTCATAGCAGCCAAAACTAAGCGCATATCAATTCCACGATTGGAATTATGTGCCGTCGTTTTATTATCTAATTTATTTTCGTTTATTATTGAGTCTTATCACAATTTAATTGATATTTCTGACATCTTCGCGCGGAGTGACTCCACTGTAGCTCTTACGTGGATACGTTCTTCGCCATTTCGTTGAAAGATATTTGTGGCCAATAGGGTCAGTCACACTTAAGAAGTTATTGCACCAAGTCGACGATTTTATGTTAATACTTGTAGCAGTCCAGCAGACCCTGCCTCTAGAGGCTTGCTACCAAGTGCGGTTCTTTAATGTTTGCTTTGGTGGGCGAGGTCTGACTGGCTCCGACATCTTAATGACTCATGGCCGCCCTAACCAGCCGTTTCTGCCTCTAAAGCGGAAATAATTTCAGAAAAGAAAACTTTAACCTTTATTGTTCAAACAGAATCCAGCATAGTCGACTTTTTGTTAACTCGTTTTTCTTCTTTGCTTAAAACCCAACACATTTTAACTTATATTTTTCGATTCTTCAAATTTAAAGCACAGCGTACAAGCGAACCATTAACAGAACTTGAGCTACACCATGCCCTAATGATTATTGTCAGCTGCTACTTCCTCTAAAGAAATAGACGCACTCAAGGCCCATGCTAAGCTACCTAAGGTTTTCCGAAAACTGTCGCCATTTGTTGATTCGCAAACTACTTTGTGGGTGGGCGGGCGTTTAAAACATTCATCGCTCCTACATTGCGAAAAATTCCCTGCATTACTACCGCGCAAGCATAGGTTAACCGAACTCATTGTTTATTTTACGTATGAAAAATAATAACTTCCCGGCGTCAACACAACAGAATTTTTGGATTGTATTTATCAAAACCGCCATTCTGAGTTACTTGTTGTCTTGCTACAAATGTTTTCGTACCATGCCAACTCCGATAAACCCTCCCACGGGAAACTTACCTGCGGCACGTCCAAGTAAAAACATTCAGCATTGTTGGAATTAATTTTGCTGACCCTATTTCTATAAGGGCAAGTCGTTTCAGAAAGGCCCAAATTCTTAAGGCCAATATTTGCATATTTATCTGTTTTGCGACCAAGGCAGCTCATATCGAGCGGCGTTTTATAGCTCGCCGAGGAAGATGTTCACAAATTTTTAGCGATCGCGGCATTAATTTTGTAGGTGCCAATCGACAGATTGCCAATTATATGCAGGACGCAACCACGGGCGAAAATATGATTTGGTTATTTAACCCTCCTGGTACTCTTCACTTCGTCGGTTTGTGGGAGAGCGGAGTCAAATCAATTAAAACACATTTAGCCTCAGTAATCGGCGACCAAATCCTCACCTTAAAGGAATTTTATACAATTTTAACTCTACTAAATTCGCTACCGCCCTGCCCTTTGAATTCAAACCCTAACGATTTTCAGTCTTTAACTCCCGGTCATTTTTTAACCACGGACCCTCTTACTGCAGCTCCAGATGAAGATTTTTCTCAGGTTACCTTACCTCCAAAAAGTAGGTGTAGATTACCTCAAAAACTCCATCGAGATTTTTGGACTCGTTGGAGTCACGAGTATTTACACACCCTTCAACAACGGGCAAAATGACATCACACAAATGATGTTCAGTCCATTGTAAAGGACATCTTAGTCCTCATTAAAGATGACCTACTTCCTCCCTTGCAATGGAACATAGGCCGCATTGTAAAGATCTTTTCAGGTTCTGATGGCGTTGTGCGAGTTGCAGAAGTTAAAACTTCCAAGGGTACATTTAAGCGTCTCCTGGTAAAGTTGGCACCGTTGCCATTAGTATAACGCGTTTTTATTCATTTTTTGTTATTTTTTTATTATGTTTACATTTAGTTTTCTTTTGTTTGTTTAATTGTCGTTTAGCGCAGTCATAATACCGCCTCACTTATATTCTAGGTCAAATCCCTTGCGATTTCCTTATCTCATCCTTTTCTTTTCCTAAATTCATCGAATTTGGTAGGCGGTATCTTCCGTCATAATAGACGATAAAAATAATTTGAACAAATACTACCTCTAACTTCACTTTGTGGTAAACCAGTGAATGGTACGGACGTCCGAGTAGTGCGGTCGTAAACATAATGCGACCTCCAACGTGGAGTGGTACCACCGTGTGCACCGTAATTTCATCACAATAACAAAGGTTAGTACTTATTGCTCACCGATTGTCTATTTGATTTATAATGTTCAACTTGATGTGTACTAACTTTAACTATTTACTTAAACCTTTGTTCAGTCCTTAACTGGTGGTCCTTTTAGCCTCCTTAATTAACTAAGCAAATGTAAAACAGCCTAACAAACCGATTTAATTGGAATTCGCTCTTTCTGTATTTTATTTGTTAACTAAAGGACATGGTAATGGGCAAGTAGCGGAAAATCACCTTTTGTACGAGACAACTATTCATATACCTTGTTCCAATTCGCAAAAAAGATTTGCATGCAACTACTTCTATATAGGGTCAAATCCAAAAGCTTTGTATATAATTCAGAATGTCTCCATTTCCTGATAACACTACATATAATATATACTTTGTTTTTCAAGATAATAGTCTAAAACATCATACCATATATATACATACATATATGATTGAAAATTCTTGGAAATTTACTTTATGGGTATTTTGACAACAAAAATCAGTCGTCAACAGTTTTATAATTTTTTTAAAGTAATCTTTTTGGTCAAGTATGGATTCACAAACAACCGATAAAATTGTTTATCGGTCTTTACATTTTATTTGCCAATTAAAAAAGGCAAAAGGTGAAGTCACAGAAAATCACCTCAAATACAAGACAATTATATTTACGTGTTGCAGTTTTGCAAAAAGGAGTTCTTAAGCAATTACATTTTTGCGTACAGTCAAGTATTTTAATACCATGTTGCATGTATACAGCACTTTGAAACTGTTCTAATGATGTACATTTTGCTTTCTCAAACCACAACTGCAAGAAAATAGCTTTTCGCAAAGTAGACGTTTTGTAAAACTAAGTAAAACCATTATTAATTTTTGCAAAGATCCATTCCAGCGCAAGTTATTGAAAGCTCACCTGAGCGTACCTGCGTTTACAAAACATTAAAGCTGCAACAACTCGTACAACCAAATAAATTTCGATACATATTTCTCTTCATCCTCTATTTATTGTATGGATCCGATTCGATTTCACCCACTTTCGTATTGTACATACCTCCTAAAATAAAAATTTAGAATCCACTTAAATTACATAACATCGCAAGTAAAAGAAATATCAGCAAAACTTATTTCAATGAGGTTCTTAAAGTATCGATATCTGGAACGGGTAACATGTTCCTTCACATCAAAGTTTCATTATGGATCATAAAACCGGGATACTAAAGTTTCTAACTATCGATTTTATTTGGATGGGTATATGCATAGACCATTTCTGAATCCTTAGGGGATTTGGCAAAATTGATATTTATAACACGTCGGTACGAACTTTGCGTTTTCCTTAAATATTTCACTACTAGTTCACATATTTTTTAATAACTGTTTTACATATTTCAATATTTGTATAACAAAGTTGCAGTCCACATACAGTGTTTTCCCGACAAGTGTTAAACAACATGAGATACAGCACTCGAAGGGAATGGAATATGTAGCTGAAGCTTGCATTTTAATGTGTAGAATATATCTGGAACGATTACCAGTTCTTCTGTAGCCCGCTTGTGTTGTTTAAAATTAATGGACTATTAAATTAAATGCTAGGAAGTCTTCTTATCCTCGTTGTTATTATACTGGTTAAGATCCTTATCCGTAAATGCATATATAAGTTCATTGTTTCGATAAGCAGCAGGGTTCTCTGAAAGCCTTTCTTCGATATCGGCTTGAAGCTCTTTAGAAGTTGCTTTTGCGACATCCTTCCCACCCCAGTATAAATCTTCGGTATAAATTCTGTCCTTGCGTCTTTCAGTCCCGTGAATCTAAAATAATATAATTTAACTTGAGTTTGTAGATATGGTTTAGCAGGCGCTTACCTTGTCCCACAAACCGATATTAAAACCATAATTTACGTGAAAATATTGATGATGGTTGTCGTGAAAGAGGGCATCAGGTTGCCATGGTTGCCACCAGTAAGCTTTGAAGTTGATTCCAGAATGATCTATAATGCCATGGTAGTATGCATACATTACTACCATATAGAATGCGACTGAAAAAAATGATCACATTATTTTTTGATATCAAGAAAACCTAAATTTCAACACTTAAAAGTGAAATTTAAATTATTTAATACAATCTGAGTACATAAATACCAAGTGTGATATTTCGTACAAGTAAAAGCAAATTAAACAAATTATACTTAATCATAATTTTTAAGGACATAAAATGTTTTCATTTTAACTTCAAATAACATTTCCTAATAAAGGTATTTTAAAACTTCATTTTAAACTGTGGGTTTAATACTATTCTAGTCAGAAAATATAATTAAATGAGGTTTGAAGTGGAAATAAAGTATTCTTTATCAGTTTTAGGTTCCAGACATTCATTTGTGAGAATAACACATACTTAAAGCGCCAAGTATGGCTAGACCCTATTAAAGTTCTATGTAGTCAGAAAACGCGGTAAGAGTTTATGATTATCATGGTATGTCACAGGGGTAGGTAACGCACGTGTACATATTAACGTTGGGCGGAGTACAAAGCTTATGTGAAATAGGTTAGAAGGATTGAACATTATTTAAAAGCTTTACAGGGTTAAAGTGAGGTGGGGATATGAATCGAAATAGAAGGTCGATTATAAACACATTGGAAAACGGTTGGTGATTTTAAAACTTATGTTAGAGGCTGTCTTAACAACAATATGCGAATATCAATTTTATATCCCCACAAAATTTTAATGAGATGTTTGTTTACATTACAGTTGTTTTAAAGGTACGGTAGTCTGTCTTTCTGTGAACTTAAATTGGAAATGGTTTGCTGAAGTACAAAAAGACGCAAAAGGTGGAATGGGATTGCATTTAAATACGATGGTAATTAGACTCGCATTCTTTTCGATTTAAGCAGCCAAATATACAAGTTTCAAATTTTGGTGGAATTTAATAAAATATTTATTTAAAAATGTGCAAATAAAAATTAAACTAAAATATTGCCGTGCAGAATTACTCAGGTAAATAGCAAATTTTATTTAATTGTTAGGTGTTAAACAACTACTTTTAATTAGAACTTTTGGTGTGGACTGGAATTAGTTAAATCCTGGACTGAGGTGTAATCTTGATGTGGACTAGGATAAAAGACTTCTGATGTTAGATCTTCTATTAAATGGTCGACTTTTCGAAGTCTGATCACAAATTCTCATGATAAAATCCTTTTACATAAACAATATTATATGATTTTCTCTTATTATTATGCCTTACATTAAATATAAATCGGTTAAAGATAAATCTAAAAGTGATACTTGCAGAATCCACAAAGATGTTCCTCGTAATAAAAAAATCTACTTATTCTACATTGACGTGAAATCAGCTCACAAGTTTTTTCATATTTAAAAAAAATCATCATTTAAAACAGTAGTTACCAAAGAACATTATGCTTAACCCTTTTTTTCAATTTTTAATAGAAATTTTTAAATCGCGATATCTTGAAGAATTTTCCCTCTTGTAATTAATATTTTTTTTTTGTTGTAAGTTTCATTTAAAACATTGCTTTTTTATTCATTGCAACTCTGCAACTATTAAACTACAATATGTTTACTACATATTTCGGTTACTACCTTCCATTTTTTAATTAGAATAACATCTCGTGCTCTAATGAATAAAATTAACTAAATGAATGAAATAAAAGGAATGAATCTTGATCTGATAAGCGCTTCTTTATATACATATTTATCTGTTTCCAGAAACTTGGCAGAAAATTGTGGAACATAATGATGTAAAAAGTCTCGGAAAACACAATTAGCGTCTAAAATCTTCCAGTTTTATGATCTAATTATTATTTCAATAATCCGTGACGTGTGTTATCTGTTATTGTTTAAAACATAAACTATTTTTGTGGCGTCGCATACTAATGCTAAAGATAATCACTCTCTTGGATTTTTCCAGGAGTTTTGAAGGTTTTCGTTGTATTTCGGCCGTTGCTAAGAATAACATATTTATTCATTAATAATATTTAACTTGTTCCAAAATACCGATGACTCATCCTTTAAGGTTATAGAAAATTCTATGTTTAGAACAAATTGCTATTATCTTAGGGGTAATTAACTCAAACTTTATTTGCATTTTAATGCAAAAGGGATTTAAAATACAGATTGATTGTAGTTTCTTAAACTAAAAGCGTAAAGTTAGCACTTTTTATGCTATTTACAGCAAACCAAATGCATTTCCATCAAAAATGCACTAATAATTAACAAGTAAAACAAAACAAAACAATTGATTTCTACTCTCGCATTTAATGCGTTTCACGGTATCTTACAACGAATTATTTTTTTACATTTATTTACAATATGTTTATATCATTTAGGGTGATTACTTTTACACGCACAATTTGCGTTTTTGCATTGTACATCAATAAATAAGGGAACGCTTGTATTATGCATGACGTAACCATAAATTTACGGAAAATTCCATTTTTTTTCCGAATTCTTTTATATTTGGGTGGGATTTATTTTTAGAACTAGGGTTTCAAATGACTTCTTGAGACCCCTTATCACGTCAAAATATATATATATATATATATATACAGTCCGCAATCAGAAAAATTACTAAGATGTATCTGTAAACAAACCTTTATGGAAATAATAAAAGTGGACAGACGGTTGGACGTTGGACGCGACTAAAGGAGTGATATGACAAGGGTGGCACGTTGGCCCGTCCCCAAAGGAATGATATGACAACGGTCGCACGTTGGAATGCCTCTTAAAAAATGCCGTGATAACGCCTGTGCGTAGGAACATAGCTAAAAGTGCTGTGGCACAGGTACAAAAATGGAAATGAAATTATTGACTTACCTTCCTTTCTAGCATTTCTTTGCCGTGCTAGTTCAACAAAAGTAATGGTTATGACAAACTGAAATCAAACACAGCAATATCATAAAGCATCTATACATTCAAAAACAATTTCTCTCATACAAGAGAATATAGAACATTTACAGCGCAATTTTTTTTAATCATAAAATTATTTCCAACAAGTCCCATTTTACTTAATTATTAAAATGTTTCTCATGTAATCTTGGTTAAAATTTACAGAACTCAAAGCTTTTCTCTTGTGGATAATTTACCTGTCGTTTGAAACCCCGAAGGAAGAGTATAATTGGCAAATAATACTCCAGATAATCTATTACAGGTCAAAATGTTTCGAACATTAATCTCTAAACTTTATTAAAAATATCCTTACAAAAAAAACATTATATGATTAAGACTTATTCTACCTTAAAGAAAAATGACACAAAATACTGAAATGTCAGTTACAAACAAAGAAATCAAATATTTAATATTTGCAAAATTCTAAAACGCTTGTCCAATTCTCGTAACTAAGAGTAGTAAATACCTTCTGCTTTCATTTTTTTAATTTACGTTAAAAATACAGTTTATCAGTTCTATTCATATAATTTTCCATATTATTGAAAATCTCCATTTAGAACATCAGTTTGCAAAAATGCATCTTCTTTGTATATTACAAAACAATTGATTGCATTTAACAACTTTTATATTTCAAACTATTGAAATGTGTATATTTTATATGTAGGCTCTGCATGTTATTTTAACTTCATAATCAGCGTTACAATTTACTAGGTTTATGACCAAAATTATGAATGAAAAAATACATTATTGATCGCGTAAATTGAAATGAATTTATAAACGTCCCTAATAAAGTTCCCGTTTATGTACAGTTATTTTGACTACGTCACTCTTTCTAGATTATACGCAACTCAATCCAAAAGATTACTTACCTATATTATGTAAGATTTTTGATAATAACTATGTTTATTACCTCATTAATGTTGAATGGCCGCGGCTGAATCGTTGCTTATTCTTGTCTGATTCATGAGTTAATTTTGTATCGCATTTATTCACTAATACGTAAAGCTCTTAAACCGCGTTGTTATCGATTTTATGGGCTTTTAATGACAACGCACGAGTTCTTTCAATAAATGTTTATTTTTGAATTAGCTATTTATGTAGTTGTGAGTACAGATGATATATTTCTCTATTTTCTCTCAAAACTTGCAGAACGTGTTTTATTTAAAATGTAATACGGAAGACCAATTACCTAATTAATTAAAGCTTTAATTGCTTTATACATCCTTTGAAGATGCAAAAGGTTTGCATTGTTTTTACACGGATATTTTATTTATTACATTTATTACATAAATAACAAACTTTTTAATTGCTTTCAAATGCAATGAAATGTGCATTGTTTTTACAATAAATAAAAATGAACGAATTTGTACTTGTCGCTATGGTAATAAAATAAATGGTTTTGTTTTTATAATACGTTTGAAAGTGATCGATTTGTTTCTAATAAAATTTGCATGTGATGCGTTTTAAGGTATCTCAATAGTAATTCTTTTTACATGTACGGCTGAACTTTGTACACACGGCTGTATTATTGATTTACAATTAGGGCTTTTAAATACCCGGGAAGTGTGTTTCCCTTGCACTTTAATGGCTAGAAGTACGTTTTATTATACAGTTTGAAACAAAGAATCTCCGAAAAAATTTCTATTCTTTCCGGTTTCTTTTTTATTTTTTTTTATGGGCTTTATTTTTAGAGTTAGGGTTTCAATGAACTTTCGTCACCCCCTTATCACCTCTACATATATAAAGTATCCAAGATGTATCTGAAATCCGTTATGTGATATTACCTATACAAATCGAACTATTAGAAACCAATTACTTTATCGTTTCATGAGGGGAAAACCATTCATTAAACTGCGTACTGCATAAAATATTTGCTCTTGTATATATTATTTTAGTATAGATAGTGAGGAAGCAGTCAAACTTGTCAAATTAATAAAACACTCTTCTAATCATTCAAGTTTTTGATAAATTTACTATCTGCTTCAGGAATCTAATAAATACGTATGAAAATAGGTAATGTTTATCGCTAATTAATACCATTTACGTGTATGTGAGGTTATAAAACATACTGCTATGGTAGTTGGACATCACTACATTGAAAATAAAAAATAAAACTTGTCAAAGTGACATAAGTTTCTATAATAAAACCTTATTCAATTGCTTAAATTACTGGGTGTTTCTGTTGTAACGGTGTGTAAACGTTGCACATACGGGTAACAATGGAGTTAAACGTGTTTTGGTGAAAAAAATATTGAGCTAGATTTTGACGGATGACATCAAGACATTCATGAATATTTTTCAACGAAAGGTAAAACATTGAGAATGAAGTCTCTCAGCGTCATAATTTTCTGACATTTCTCTACTCTTATAATTTTTGTACTATTACTACTATTGGCACAATTGATAAGACACAATTTGTCCACTATTATTTGGCAATAGTTTAAAGCATAAATAATCCGAGTATGGCCTAGAACAGACACACGCGCTTGTAGGCACGCACGCACGCACGCACGCACACACACACACACACACACACAACGTAAACGCTCAAGCACTGACGTAGGTACATATTCGAGTACATTACAACAAAATATTTTTAAACAGCCTCTAAAAACAGAGTACAAAGCAGACAACTAAAAAAAGTAAAAAGTACGATAATCGTAGACCTAAACAAATATTCATACCCTCTGCAAAACCTGAAACTTTATTCTTCCAGAATAAGCTGGGCGGAAATGCATAATTCCACTTCTAATGGTTTTTGAAGCATTTAAGGGAGAGGCAATTTGAAATATTACATAAGTATACATTGTAGGGTCGAAACGCTTCTACCTCCATTAAGTATTGTATCATAGTTATGATGGCCTGTTTCCGCGACTCCTTATCGGACACAACCACTTGTGAGGCAAACTACAAACGTTTCACGGCTGTCACTGTTAAACTGGATGATGATTTACATTTTTACTTTGGTTAGATACTGGAGTGCGGTGTTATTCCCGATTATACAGGAAGAACATGCCATTTTCGGTTACGTGACAGGTTTTGAACACACTGATTCTCCTAAACAACATGTTCCTGATAGCCTGTTTTGGCTTTCGTCGTCGCACACAAGTACAAGTGCGGAGAACTACAATAATCTGTCGCAAAGGTGTTTGTGCCTGATGGCGATAGGTCACTAGAGTTAACCAAGAGTGTGTGTTTGAATTCGTGAACGTAACTGATAAAAATATATTGTTCCTGTATATTTGGGAACAACACCACGTAGTTGAACAGGGACAGCTGTAAAACTTTTATTGTCCATCGCATAAGTGCTAGTGATGATGTGGCGAGTCAAAACAGGTAATAGTTACTAATTTGCGAAATGCACGGGTGTGTTTAAAATCAACAACGCAACTTATGGCAGAAAGCACTTGAGCGACAGATTATTGTAAGACGCAGTAAAAGTGCTTGAATCCAACGGACAGATGCCGAGTTCCTTAGAAAAGTGGATGTGATCAAAGTCAGCAACAAAACTGACACCGGTAGCTTGTTTCTTGTATAATGTGGAATATAATCACACCCAAACGCCCAGTTAGGGTAGAAACAAAACCTCTGTGATATAACTACTCTTAATAAAATACTACATTATTTTTGGCATCAGGCAATTTACCATAAACGCATGATTCAAAAATGTGTTGTTAACCTTCCAGACACTTAGATGCGCGTTCGATAATTTTCAGTAAGGGGAAAGACTACAAATTCAAATTTTAAATAGAGAAAACCTTCAAGAATTGTCTCATTTGCTCAAAACTGTGTTAACGTCCATTGCGATTACTTTGATTTACAATAATTCTGTGCATTACAGTGTTGTGTATGTTTAGAGAATCATTAGTAGAAGAAATTACCTATACGTTTAACAGTTTTTTAAGACATTTAATACATAGTTGTTATACTTACACCAATGCACGGGCATCACAAATATTGGAAGAAGTCCCGTAACCTGAATATGGAATGATTCTACAGGATGTATTGCTGTGACGGTAAATGCGGTTGGCTGTGTATATTTATGATGTATCTTGTGAAAGTGTTTATACAAGAAGGGTGTATGGTACAATCTGTGTATCCAATATGTAGCGTAATCCTGCAAAGAGTTGTTTATATTATTATATTATTATTATTATTACCTAAATTATGCACTAAGTAATATATATATATATATATATATATATATATATATATATATATATTAATATAAGAAGAACAGCAATTAACTTAAATCCGTCAAGTAAATTGAACATAAGTAAAATTATTTTAGGCGAATTCGAGTTATTGTAAAAATACCGCGACGTTCGCGCGTTAATTTGACATATGTTCCTAAATAGAAAAGAATTTATTAGTTTTAGCTAGTTCAGAGGCTGTAGTAAGCAAATATTCTTAAAATTTTATGGAAGTTAGATGGTTCACAATTTACTAATATGACAATTTCAACATAATATTAAATTAGAACGTGAATAGCAAAGCACCTAGTATACTCCTTTACATTAAAAGAAAAACAGAACTTCACCATATACATATCAAATTAAAAAATCACCAGCATATTTTCCATGACTAATCATCCTACGAACGTGCCTGGGGAAACATTATCACGAATAGAAGAAACCGGAACCACTGTAAATTATTCAATAGACATAAACCATAAAAAGTCAATAAATTTAAAACGCATCAGTCCCACCCAATTACGCAGGTGATAATATTAAATAGCACCCTGGAAACACAATATTCCCATGCACCGATAAACACGACCTCAACCACAAGTTTAGTTCAAATCGTTCAAACCGTGTGAATAAATGAAATTGAAAATCCTCTAAGATAATGTAGCTTGTACATACCGCATAACAGAAAGGAAATGGCATTAATTTAGTAAATTTATTTAATTTGTTTAAATCATTCAAGTTCATTACATACAAACGTTTAGTTAGAGTTGAGTGATAAACAACTATCGCTAAATGATGACAAGTTTTTGGTAATTCGAAGTACGGTAATTTAATTAAACTGCTTTCGTTAATGAAAAAAATCTCCCTAACGCGAACGTAAGTGGAGGGTTAACTAATACATTGCAGTTGCTAGTAAAAGCGGTCGGCAACTAACTGTTTTCTTCAATATCTGTTCAATTCAAAGGATTACTGGCACCCAAGTTTGTCTTGCAGCGAACGGGCTGGTCGAACTTTGTTCTCGAGTCAAAAACTCAAACCAATATTTACAAACCAGTTATTAAGATCTAGTTTGTTACGTTGGTGGACGCTTAGTACAAGCTTAATGTAGTAGAAATACCCGCCACGACTGCATTTGTAGAAACGTACATATGCCAGCAAAATTTACTGAATAATTTGATTTAATAAATTAAAGATGTTCCTCTTCCTTTAGCTGCACGCAAGTCGGTCAATTTTAGTAAAGTATAGTCTATTTGTGAATGGTAGTGTATGTTTAATGTCGTAATATTCATCTTCAACATAGGTGAAAATCTTGCCGTTTATTATTTGTGCTTAGTTTAAATTAGTAGTAGAAATAAATTGCACACAGGGTTCCATTAAACTGTATAGATAATAAATAATGTATCAGTCTGCTTGTAGATCACCTATGGTCTAGCGGGAGAAAAACAAATTCCAGACGAGTTGGCGCTCGTCATTTTATTAGCTAGACAGTTTTAAAACCTTTTCAGGAGGGTGAAAGTGTCAGTGATTGTATACCCCTAAAAGAGTTGCTTATGTTTTTATGGAACGTAATCCTTATTACCGAAAGCTAGGTGATGCATCTTTCTGTTACGTCTCTGTGGTAACGTAAATTGTATAGATAGTTAGCATTAATTTCATACTATGCAAAACATATCTCTTTTACTCTTCCTAATTTCAAATCGTTTTTGAATCCCGTATTTGAAATAACTGGCTACAGGATTGATTCAGTAATAAGACAAAAGAATTACTGAAGGTCTTACATTAGATAGAAAAATTCGATATTCTACAGCATGACAGGCAAGGCTCGATTCCTGAACCTTTTGCAATAGTGAGATACAAAAGTGCCAGTTTTTTTAAAAGGGTTACCTGAATCAGTTTGTAAAGAAGATAACGAAAAAGAATTACCGAATAAAATTTAAATACAACAAATGCACGCAATAGATAAATAACCAAGATACACTTCCAATTTGCAACAAAAACTGCAACCACTTAAATTGAACAAAATAATAAAAGCATTAAACAATTAATATAAACAGAAAACCAAATTTTTATAACTTTTTAAATGAAGGAAAGCTAGAGCATAGTAAACAACAAATCTACAACTTATTTTAATCCAAAATTGTCAAAATCAAAAGAAACAACTTACACAAAAAATTTCCCAAACAGTAATATTCAAAAATGCATCAAAAGCAAAAGACACAGACCATCCTTTACAGAAATAGCTCTAGCATTAAAATAAAACCACTCCATTAATGTATTCTTAAATTTTACGTAATTATCAGCAATGAAATAGTAGGATTTGTATAAATGAATATCAACGAATGACCATGCAAATCCTATAATAAAGACGCAAAGATTTCATGTATGAAACTATAACTCGTTGTAACGTTTGCGCGTTGCTTACGTACATATAAGGTTGTAGACATAAATTAACATAAGTTAGTTATCTCAATGAGCTTTATCCAGAAACTACACTGTAAATTTTATAAAAGCTGAGCTAGTTAACATTTTATAAAGGGGCTATTTCAATATGATATTAAACTAGGATATTATCGTTCAACATAATGTTTGTAAAAATTCCCACTGGGTATTAAATACAACAGAATCATAGAACGTCCCAAAATTAAGCATTCACTACAGGATAGAAAGCCGCAACAACCATAAAATTAAAAAGTTACAATATTATAAAAAAAAATACGTCGTGATCAATAAATGACCATATTTCGGAGTTAGCCGCAAAGCGTGAGAACAATGATCGTTCACACAGTGCAAGACATTGAACCTAGCCATAAAACAGGTCTAGGCATACAAGGCGTGAGAACGGATTTTTTTTAAAAGAGAAAGATTGAAAAATTAGAATAAGTTCTAAAAAGAGTAAATTAAATTATTAGCGAAATGTAGTTTAGTGACAGTGGATGTGTAGGCGGTAGGTCCTCCAAAAGGAGGGCAAAAACGAGTTGTTTTGAATATTGTTGTATGATCGGACCGGAAAGTTCAAGCACGCGGGGCACGCGTGAAATTTAAATCGCGCAGTTGTGCATTAAAAAGTTGTTAGAAATTAAATAGATGAAATGGAAAATCTAACCTGCCGATAAAATAAACGGATGGATCGGTGGAGTTAACAAGGAACTCCTTAGATTTTAAAACTGTGAGCACTGGCTAAGCTCTTTTTGCTTTTGTTTTTTTTTACTTGTAAGTATAAATCGTTATTGGGTCGTAGAGCAACGGATGTAGTTTTGTATACGTCTAGGACTAATGTTATTGGAAAGGGAGTTTTTAACTCTGCAATGTTAACAAAAAATATGCGTAATAATTTAAGTGCAAGCATATTTGTGAGATGTGTTTGCTAGTAGATTTCGTTGCGAAAACTTAGCATTTTTAGTAGACATTGTAGTGACAAAGGCAAATTTGGTATTGCGCTACATTTTTCTATGTAATGTTATTAAAGACACTTCAAAATAAATGAGAATTAAAATGTATAAGTCCATCTAGGAAACTAGAACAATAGAATGGTATGATTATTTACGGATAAGTGTTTCCTTAAGGAGTTGAATTAATAATATCAAACTCGTTGGATGCTACATTAGGTTTGTTTTTATGTTAACGTATATCTTTGAAATTACTTTTAAAAGGTTATACCTAGCCGAATTTTTAATTGGGGTTATCTATGAGGTAAGTAAAGAAGATTATTAAAAAAGGATACACAGCTACCCCAGTTCTATATTAGTAGAAGTCTTTATTTTGAAAGTTGAAAGTTACTTTGATTCGATAAAAGATTAATGAGTATTTTTAAGGTATGATAGGTAAAAGTAGAGCATGAGGTTGCAAGATTTAGAAAAACCGATAAAACAGAAACCCATACCACGTAGCAAACACGTCGAAAGGATTGGGTGAATAACATGATTTCGCACCCCTTATTTTTGATAACCAGAAAAGTCTCTCACGGTAAGTAGTACTTATAAAGTAGCTTTGTATTTCGGAGGTTTTACATGTTAATAATTTTATTATTTTTTATAATTTTTTCCATAGGAATCCACTTTCGCATCACTGTAATAAGTGTAATAGTGTAATAGTAAAAAATATACGAGAGAAGTTTTGCCGATAACTGGAAAACGTAAGTAAAAGCTTATTAATTAAATATAATTTTAATATTTATAATTTAGGGCTCTAGGTAATAGACTGAAATTTGGAAAAACTCTGGGAAAACTCTAGAAATAAATCTAAATTTGCAAATAAATCCGAATTTAAATCGATCTAAAATTGCATAAAAATATTGGTTTGCATCTACGCATCGGAGCACAAAACGGAGGATTGTTTTAAACACTGAATGGGGTTTGGCCAAGCTGTACTATAAAATCAACAAGTGAACTCAACTGAAAGCAATCCAGGGGTACTGGTCAACAGCACGCAGTATCAGATTCAAGAATAGGGAGAACAAAAAGACACGCAAGAAAAACTACAGGTCAGAACATTTTGTAAATAGCATAAAACATTATTTTCTTTTTTATTTGACATTTACTATTTATTATTATACAAAAATATTTATGTAAAGAGTCAACAAAAATCTTTTTGTACGTAAAAATTTACGTATAAGGGAAAGGTCATTGAACGTTCAAGGGTACTTGCAATTGTATGCAGTGTCATTTTTGCTGGCTTTAAACTAACTGATGGGAGCTATAATTTTAGGGATAAACAAATTGATATTATTTGATTATTATTTGATTCAGAGGTTTATTTTGTTGAATAGTGAGAATCATATTAAACTGTAAAGTGTATATATTTTTTCTTTATTATTATACAAATCTTGGTCAATTTCGTTTGTCTCATTCAAGTAAGAAAGTATTAGATAAAAAGGGGGGTAAATTCTTTGTTATCGTATCGTTATGCACTCTATGTGGATTAGACTAAGCTAGTCGGGGGATATTTAAATTTTAGGTTGTTTAAAGACAGAGCGATGGCGGGCAGCAGGAAAATGAACGTTAATTACATCGGAGTGCAGTGTTATTATATCAAAGATATATATATATATATATATATATATATATATATATATATATATATATTGTAATGAAAGGGGGGGGGGGGTTACAAGGCTTCTAAAAGTAGATTTGTGTTAAAAAGGGTGTATGCCAAACAACATGATTTATAAATCAGATCCATAAATTCAAAAACTATATTTTGCTGTACTTTACATATGCTAAAGTATGTACCATTCTAGTTTGAAACGTATGTGCCAAAGGTAAACAAAATGACTTTATGACGTTGATACAATGCACGGTACTCAAGGTTTTATACTGAGTTGATATTTTATAAGCCATTGAAAGTACATTTGCCGTCTGAAAACCGGACGCGTCTATGGATATCTACAATCAACCAAGCGTCCAGGTCTTGTGTAAATATTTTGGCTTTTCATTTAAATAGAATCAACTTTTGGACGAATTGTAAAATCAAAATTATAAGTGAATAGATATATAAAATATTATTGGAGAATTGTGAAGTGTTTAGGACCAATGGTAGAAATTAGGAATGTATATAAAGACTATAGTGAAGGTATTTTGGACACTAGAGTAAAGACGAATTGTTATTGGATAGTTTATGCTTTTAAAAATGTGATTAAGTAAGCTAATGTTGTTGTGATTATTGCTAAGCGAAGTAAATAAGGGAGATTTTTTTTCGATAATATTCAGTAAAAAGACGTGTTTTGCAAACCTGCGTTAAAAGTTGTATAATATTTTGATGAAATAAATGTTTTTTTGAGTTAAATAGTCTGATTTAGTCAAGTGAAAGTATAAGAAGCATCGGTAGTACAAAAGCGGCGATTATAGAAGAATATTTAGAGTGGTTAATAGTGCGACGGGAAAGCGACGATTTATTTAGATTTGAACGAGATTGGTATTGGATTTGGGACGATTGGTTAAACGGCAGCAGGAGATTCGAGTGGATATACAAAGCAACGACGATATTAATAATTTTGGAGTGATTTGGATAGATTAAAGGCAGTAGGACATAGAGTGGATATTGAAGGAATAGCAGGGAATAGGTTGATTTGGAACAGTACGGCAGGATAGATTGGAGATTAAAAACGGAAAGGCGAAAGAATTGATTGGAGCACGAAGAAGGAAAATAGGAGAGCAGCATAATACAAGGAAGAATTAACGCAGGGGAAGTAGATACAACGGTTTATTCAAAATTCTAAAATTAGGGTAAAATTATTTCAGATTTGGGGTCAGCAAAATTGTTAAGAACACCTGGAGGCGATACGCAAGTGAACAGCGATTGTGAATCCTTGTGAAGGTGCGTACGGTGAATAAGATCTAGAGCCAGAAACATTTAAAGAAGGCATTCAGCGCAGTATAATTCAGGTAAGTACCGTGTAATATCTTAAAACGTCAAAATTAAAGTCAGAAATAGTATACATAAATTAATTTGGCACCAAGCAACATTGATCAGTAAAATTTGGCATACACAGTAAATAATTCCATATAAAAAGTGGTAAAACAAACGAGTGTGCAGTTTGGTTGGGCAGTGCACATCTACTCACGATTGAACCCACGGTGAGTTGGTGAACGCCCTGAGATAAAGGTTTCATATAGTCGAGGCATAAAATATAGTAAACAGTTTTAAATAGATAACCAACCAAACTTTGCTAAAACACATCATATAGGAATCATTCATTGAATACTAAAATTAGGGGCGACGACAAAAGTCGTGTATCAATATTTAAATAAATAAAAAAAGTAAAATTATATATAAAAAAAAATAAATATTAGGGCGGAGGGGTGGAGTAATAACCAGCAATAGAAAGTGGCAAACCCAACGTGGAGGCTCGAAAAAAGGCTAGAAAAGCACTAGAGTGAAAGATAGTAAGATACGGGATCCTGAGATTAGGTGGAGCCCGTAGTTTTTTCTTTATTATTTTGCAGAAAACGAGTTCAAAACTAGGAAGCAGAGATGACAGACGCGGACACGAAAGCATCACGAGATCGGGACGGATATACGGTGTTGAAATGGAATTAGGAACACAGTACATGGAGCTAGACGCAGGGGGAGACATACAGGAGATGGACGTGAGGCAGACAGAGCCGGAGGTAACAGGCATGGACACGGACCAGGCGACGGTACCGGAGGTGAGGGTAGCAGAAGCCGACGGAACCCAGGACATTATGAGATTTCTGATGAGTATGAAAGATGATTTAACAAACCAAATGGCGACTTCACAGACGGAACTAAAAATGGAATTTAAGACATCACACACAGAATTAAAGAACGAGTTGACTAACAAAATTACAGAGACACATACGGAACTAAGAACCGTTAAAACAGAGGTGACGGATAAAATTACAGAATCACATACGGAACTGACGTATAGAATTACAGAATCACATAACGAATTAAGGAACGAGTTTAGGACGGCGCACGCGGAACTGACGGCAAAAATGAACTACACGCAGGACTATCTACTAACACAAATACAAATTGTAAAGGACGACATGCGGACAGAGGTACAACAACAAGTAGACAGGGTAGACGACAAGTTGGAACACACACGGGTACATTTTCAGGGAGACTTGAACGCGACACGGACGGACCTAAGAACGGAAATTAAGACACGTGTGGATACGGTAGAAGAGACGATGATTAGCGGGTTTTCGACACTTAATACGGAAATACAGACATGTGACAAAAAACATACGACGCACTACCGAAATTTAGGACAGACGTTGGAGACTATACAGAATGAAAACGTAAACATTAGGACGCAACTGGACGCAAAACTGATAGCCAACGTTACAGTATTGGAAAATAGGGTCGGACAGGAAGTTAGACAGATACAGGACAAGTTGGACGAACTAGAAAGAAGGCGCGTTGGACTGGACTGCGGACAGCACGTTAGATTAAACCGGGACGCATTACCGAAGTTTGAGGGACGAAGGACAGAACAACCCATGGGATTTTTAGACCGACTAGACGAAATCGTAGGGACTGAAAACGAGAGAACAAAACTACAGATCGTGGGGGCGACTTTGACGGGCAACGCCGAAAAATGGCATAATATCATCCGCAGACAATACGACACGTACGCTGGTTTTAGACGACTTTTTATAGAGCAATTTTGGAGCAATACACACCAGACTGACATACGGACGAATTTAATCACCGGACATTACAGCAGGACTCACGGCACACGCGAAGAATACGCGATTGACAAGTTTAATCAGGCACAACACTTGACACCAAAATTGGGCGAGGACGACATTGTACTACTACTAGCAGGACATATGGAACCGGAAGTTACAAAGGTGGTAGTGGTACAGAACGTCAAGACGTTGAGGGAATTTTTAGGGGTAATGAGGAACTTTGATTTAGCGACAGCACTGGAGGCGAAAACGCGGACAAACTATTGGGAGCAAAACAGGGGTTATAGGGAAGACAGCCGACGACAACCGTACCACGAACAACGACCTAATTACAGACAGGACAATTTCAACCACGGACATCGGAATCAATGGGGACACGAAGGACATAGACGACCGTATTACAATAAGGATCACAGGGCAAATGAATACAATGGACAAAACAGATATCAGCACAGCAACAACGAGGGTGACGGCCGGACTACTGGGGGCGGAATACACAATGGAAACAGCCGGACGGACAGGGACGTAAACGTCCAGCATATGACGTCGAGCGCGATGACAACGGACCCAGATAGGATTGAGGTGGTGCAGATTCACGAGGCGCCACAGGAACAAAAAAAAACGCGAATTTTTGGACGACCGACGGCTTAGGAATAAATATCGACGTGTGTTATAGTATAAGGGATTTATTGTTAAATAGTTATATCTTTAATAAAAAAAACTTGTTGTTTATAAATATTAGTTTAAGTGACTGTTTATATGTGGCATTAGTTGATAGTGGTTCACAGTTATCGCTGGTAAATGAGAATGTGGTAGTAAAACATGGAGAATTTTTAAAGGGACGAATAGGAACAATTGATGGGGTTAACTTATGGTCAGCGATGAACAAAAAGCTAACGACGATTTATAGTGTTATCCGTGTACCGATATATATAGGGAATAAAGAAGCAGGAGATGCAGAGTTTTTAATTACAAAGGGGTTGCAGCTAGATTTCATAGTAGGAATGGATTTTATAGAGGATTTTGGGTTGAATATAGATGGAAAGGATAGGTCAATTAGGATATTTGATAAAGATAGGTTATGGGTGGTGCCTACGGTTAGTTCAGAATATAGGAATGGAAATGATATAGATAGTACAGGATTAGGAATGATAAAAGAGGATAATTATGGACGGATTGGAGTGAGATTATGTAATATGTTTGCGAGATTAATTAATGATGAACAGATAGGGAAAGTGAGTAATGAAATTAGGGTGAAGCTAGAGGAATTGTTTAATAAATATATAGGCTTGTTTAATGAAGAGCCAAGATTTGCGAGGCGGTATATGCATAAGTTGGAGGTCACGGAAGACAACGGGTTTAATACAAGGGTGTATCCAATTCCGTTTGCCATAAGAAAAAGGGTTAAAGCCGAGATAAAGAAAATTAAAAAAAGGACGACTTTTGAAATAGGGGATCTGGTAGTAGTAAAACGATTAAGGGTTTCAAACCGCGACAGAAACATTTGCGCGAAGTTGTTGTTTCCTTATGAAGGGCCGTACAAGATCACGCGTATTTTTGCCGAAGGAAATACGTTTGAGCTAGATAACATGACTGGGGGATATCGCGGGCGTTTTCACTTGGAGAATTTATACCCATATAGAATTGTACAGGAAGAGGGTTTAGTAGGATAGTTTATTATGTGGTTCATGCAACGGAAAGTTGAGTTTTAGTTTTTGTTTTTTTTGTTGTTTTGTTTATAGTATAGGTTAGTATATAGCGTAGTAAGATAGATGTGAGAGAAAGGCTAATAGGGGTTGACCAATTGAGATGTAAAAATGCGAGAGGGTGATTTTAAATAAAAATTAGAAATTTATGCACACCAGGGGAAGAGAAAAAACATACGAAATTTCCAATTTCATTCAAAATCAGTGGGGCCAATGTAATGTAAGGGGGGGGGGTACAAGGCTTCTAAGAGTAGATTCGTGTTAAAAAGGGTGTATGCCAAACAACATGATTTATAAATCAGATCCATAAATTCAAAAACTATATTTTGCTGTACTTTACATATGCTAAAGTATGTACCATTCTAGTTTGAAACGTATGTGCCAAAGGTAAACAAAATGACTTTATGACGTTGATACAATGCACGGTACTCAAGGTTTTATACTGAGTTGATATTTTATAAGCCATTGAAAGTACATTTGCCGTCTGAAAACCGGACGCGTCTATGGATATCTACAATCAACCAAGCGTCCAGGTCTTGTGTAAATATTTTGGCTTTTCATTTAAATAGAATCAACTTTTGGACAAATTGTAAAATCAAAATTATAAGTGAATAGATATATAAAATATTATTGGAGAATTGTGAAGTGTTTAGGACCAATGGTAGAAATTAGGAATGTATATAAAGACTATAGTGAAGGTATTTTGGACACTAGAGTAAAGACGAATTGTTATTAGATAGTTTATGCTTTTAAAAATGTGATTAAGTAAGCTAATGTTGTTGTGATTATTGCTAAGCGAAGTAAATAAGGGAGATTTTTTTTCGATAATATTCAGTAAAAAGACGTGTTTTGCAAACCTGCGTTAAAAGTTGTATAATATTTTGATGAAATAAATGTTTTTTAAGTTAAATAGTCTGATTTAGTCAAGTGAAAGTATAAGAAGCATCGGTAGTACAAAAGCGGCGATTATAGAAGAATATTTAGAGTGGTTAATAGTGCGACGGGAAAGCGACGATTTATTTAGATTTGAACGAGATTGGTATTGGATTTGGGACGATTGGTTAAACGGCAGCAGGAGATTCGAGTGGATATACAAAGCAACGACGATATTAATAATTTTGGAGTGATTTGGATAGATTAAAGGCAGTAGGACATAGAGTGGATATTGAAGGAATAGCAGGAATAGGTTGATTTGGAACAGTACGGCAGGATAGATTGGAGATTGAAAACGGAAAGGCGAAAGAATTGATTGGAGCACGAAGAAGGAAAATAGGAGAGCAGCATATTACAAGGAAGAATTAACGCAGGGAAGTAGATACAACGGTTTATTCAAAATTCTAAAATTAGGGTAAAATTATTTCAGATTTGGGGTCAGCAAAATTGTTAAGAACACCTGGAGGCGATACGCAAGTGAACAGCTATTGTGAATCCTTGTGAAGGTGCGTACGGTGAATAAGATCTAGAGCCAGAAACATTTAAAGAAGGCATTCAGCGCAGTATAATTCAGGTAAGTACCGTGTAATATCTTAAAACGTCAAAATTAAAGTCAGAAATAGTATACATAAATTAATTTGGCACCAAGCAACATTGATCAGTAAAATTTGGCATACACAGTAAATAATTCCATATAAAAAGTGGTAAAACAAACGAGTGTGCAGTTTGGTTGGGCAGTGCACATCTACTCACGATTGAACCCACGGTGAGTTGGTGAACGCCCTGAGATAAAGGTTTCATATAGTCGAGGCATAAAATATAGTAAACAGTTTTAAATAGATAACCAACCAAACTTTGCTAAAACACATCATATAGGAATCATTCATTGAATACTAAAATTAGGGGCGACGACAAAAGTCGTGTATCAATATTTAAATAAATAAAAAAAGTAAAATTATATATAAAAAAAATAAATATTAGGGCGGAGGGGTGGAGTAATAACCAGCATAAGAATATATATATATATATATATATATATATATATATATATATAAATATTATAAGTCGTTTTTTACACAAGGTAAGTTGATAAACACTAACGTATTGAAATTAATAAGATGAAATAATAACTTAGACTTTTTAAGTAAAGCCCAAATGATCATTTCAAATCGAGCTAGTAATTGAAAGAAGGAAAATATAAGGCCTTGGACAGGATTTGAACCTGCATCTCAGTTTTGCCGGAACTGTGCGTTTACCAATTTCGCTACCGAGGCCGATGGCTATAATTGGGAAATTTACAAATCTAAATCGTGTACAGTACCATATATATAAATAATAAACAACTGTCTAATAGCAACAACCTCTTTAAAACGTTCAGAACAAATAACCCTATTGTTTGTTTAAGTTTTCCCTAAATAGAAAATACATACATATAATACGCCCTCCTTTGTAACCGATATTACAATTAAGCTGATTATAATAGTGTTGAAGTAGCACAACTGGTAAACGCGACCTGCTCGTGATAAAAAGGTTATAGATTGATACGTTTTAAATTAACTGTAGTTACGTGTCTGCAAAGGAAACGTAACAGTAAATAATGCACCAGCAAGCCGTCAGTTGAGAGGTCGCTGAACTTTGCTACGATAAAACGCACGGGTTACGCAGCAACCAAAAGGAAAATAAAGGAAGAACTCACGCGAATCACAATAACGTATAAAAAGGAACATAAAGATGCCGCGCCAACTACAAAAGCGGAAACAGGGAAAAATCAAAGACAAAGAACGGGCATCGCCATTGAATTCCTATTTACAATAAACCAAAAATTTCTATTATTAAAAAAATTATGTTTTACGGACAATTTCTAATAATGTAAAATTGATCAGTTATAAACAAAAAAGGTAATGCTTATGCTTTCTTTTAAACAAATGTAAGCTATTTAAAAGTAACAAGAAACACCAGAGAATCTAGTTTCGAAGCGGGTCTCATGCGCTTGCTCCGCACGTTGAACTAACGTGACTTGGACTTATTTGTGGTTCATTTGTTACACACTAAAATCAAATGCTGATAAACAATAATCTTTTTATATGCAAAAAACACGGTAACATACCTCCATGTGCCGAAATACTTATCTTGCAACTAAATTATATGAGGTAAAACAGTTAAACATCTTGATCTCATTCAATCGTCACAACGGTAGCAAGACTTGTTTATGTCGCGAACATAGCTGAACCAATGGGCATACGCAAAAGAGCAATGCACAGAGAATATAAACTTATCCGAGCAGGCGTAAATCGCACTCAAATTAGCAGCATCAGGAACGTAGGAAATACATGTCAAGACGAAATGCAGAATAAAAGTGAAACTAATTTAGGAAACGATATGATAATCGATTAAAATATTTCGATGCCACATGCCCAAAAACACTTCTAGAGTATTTGTAATACATATATAGATAAAGAAACCGGCAAATTCAAATTCAATCGCCTTTGATAATCACAATGTAGAAAATATATTTTATACAAAATTATAGTAGTATTTTTAATAAAGCGAACATGTCCTTTCAGAAAGCAAAGGTAGTTGATAACCGAAAGCATTTGCGATGCTATATCACGCAATAGAGACAGATTGAAATACTTTGACTTAAATTAAGTATGCTAGTTACATTCTACATGGTGCTGAATAAGCACTTACTTCAGTTGTACTAGAATGAGTTTTATGGGAACAAATCGAGTTATTAAATTATAATACGTGATCAGGTGCGTCTCCTATAACAGGTAGTTATACAAAATATAGAAGTGGAAGTGTGGTTATATGTAAAAATAGTCCTAAATCGAACGAAAATATTTAGAAGGGTAAAATTGCACGTAACAACTTTCTGTCCAATAAAAACCGCTAAGTGCTATCCCACCTTATTTCAGTTTCGCTAGAAGAACGGTATTCTCAGAGACGATTTAAATGGATTGTTCTGTATTACAGGTTGATGGAGCTGCTTGTACAGTATTTTCTAACCTACTAATTTATAAGTAACCCAGATAATAAGGAATCTCCAAGTCGTTTACCTAATCTATATTATCCAATCTTGAATATAGTAATATTTAACAAACACAACAAAACAAATAAACCTATTGACAAAATATACTTATAGATATTCAACTGAATCAACTAGTACATATACATTTATGTTAATAAATTGTGGTGCTTTTCTATATAATAATTTTATGTTTGCAATACGCTTTTAACTAAACGTACACCATCGTAAAAGTGGTCTTAATAAAAGTAACTTTTATACAGCCAATTATTAAATATGCATTACCCTGAAATATGTAGCAGGTGGAAAACAAACTATTCAATAACAATACTTTTAGAATATCGCCAGAAATACAATTGCAAGTCATTGAAACCATCTTCAAGTATTCGGTGCAAGTTGGAGACTTATGGTAAGTTTTTTTGTATACTTATCTTAGAGGTATTTAACTTTGGTTAATTTGCTAGCAGTTTCTTTGAACCCAACTTCATTATTATATACCTGCAGGCAATTCAACATACTTTCTCTTCACGCTTCCGTAATCTAGTCCACAATTCTTGACCACAACAAAACGTTTAACATTTTTTTTGTACGGTATTCCCGTATTCAGCAGGTGAAATAGAACAATTTACTTTTTAAGTAGCGCCTATCGTTTGTGAGTACACCTGACTGCTTTGTCATTAATTACTCAAGGACAACTTGGGGGTTGTAAATCGAAAAGTTTTATATTTATATAGAAAGTTTTAAGCAATGAAACAGCTTTCCATGCTGTCTTACTCTTAGCTTGTTTTATTAGTTGTCGGCTTACTAATGATAAAAAATTTTAAAATGGCTTTTCCTCTGACAACTACACCCTGAAAAAAACCAGCAAATTCCGTACAATATCAAGTTTTACAGCAGTTAATCATCTTTGAGGTACATATGCGCTTTAAAAAGCGTTTACTACTTACAACAATTGCTAACCTAATGTGTAATTTGTAACAACAATTTATTAGTTATATGTCTCACCTGATAAAGGAATATTATCGGTATCTGTAGAAAGAACCACCACCACGGATAGTCATCATTAAACGTGTAATATAGATAAGTAGCACCACCATTAGCAAAATAACATGACAACAATCCAGACGCTAGACTCATAAGCATAAGATTTCCTCCTCCAACAAGGATTGATAGTCGTTCTATTTCCGGTGTAGGAAACTTTTTCGGTTGAATTTTCCATTCCTCTGGACGGTCTCTCTTCTGAACATAGAAATACCACTGCAAATAAGAAAACATATAAGGATTTCAATTACTCATGCATGGAAAAAGCTCTAAAAGTTTACGGCCGTCCTTTTTGTATCTTTCCTTAAGACGAATGTTTACGCGTACCCGTAAAAGCAATTCTCACCTCTTTCTGTTTATATTTCCATTTTACAGGTCGTTTCTGAAACTACAGGCTATTGAGTTCAAAAGAAAATAGAGAAACATTGTATCTTGTACTAAATTAGATGGTTGTAACATTTTATTATCCAGCTCGAATTTGATTTAAGAAGGAGATACAGAATAACAGCGATAACGTTTAGATCATGGTTAAGAGTTGTAGGGATCTTTATAGGAAAAAGTCGTAACTCCGCCGTTTGCATGAATAAATTTTTAAAGCGCTTTCTGTCAAGCTTAACAACATTGTTATTAGAAATAATGTAATAACTATGTATAGGCGCGTTTGACTTGATTGTGCATTCTTGCGGTACATACGATTCACAACCACAATTTTCCATGCGATGGCTTTATTGTGCTGTAATCTAATAACTCTACCATAAGGAGCAAGATACAAGATTGCACGATGCACAGACAGATTTAATTAGTACAGTTAAATTTTATGTAGGTCAATAAATTTAGAAAGCATTCTGAAAGCTATTCGAAAGAAAGCTTTTCCGTTCGAAATACATATTAATTTTCATAATCCACTCATACGAGGGCAAGGTGAAAAGTTCTCGGCCTACAATGAAAGAATTCAGTTTTCAATTCAAAAAAATGATTTTATTTTTCGACAGAATGCCGCTTAACTTCAACACACTTGGTCCAGCGTTTCTCCAACATCAGTATTCCTTCCTGGAAGTGAGAGTCTGGAAGGCTGTGAAAATATTCGTCTACGGCCCTCTCAACTTCTTCAGTGGACATAAAGCGCTTCCCAGAAATAAATTTCTTCAAGTTTGGGAACAGATAGAAGTCTGAGGGCACCAAATCAGGGGAATAGGGGGGATGGCCGAGTAAGTCGTATCCCAAATCCGTCAATTTTCCCATCGTCAACGCACCCTTGTGTGCAGCTGCGTTGTCTTGATGAAAGATGATTTTTTTCTTCTTCAAGCCTCTTCTCGCGAATTTTGCCATCCAGCTGGTCAAGAAGGATGGAGTAATATTATCCTGTAATTCTTCTGCATTTTTCAAGGTAGTCTATTAACAAGATCTCTTTCTCATCCCAAAACACGCTGGCCATCACCTTTTCGGCAGATGCGATTGACTTCGCTTTCTTTGGCGCTGAACAACCGGCTTCCACCCACTGCTTCGACTGCTGTTTCGTTTCTGGCGTGTAATGGTGCACCCATGTCTTATCCATAGTGGATCCTTATTGAAACGGGGCCAAACATTGCTGCGAAACTCGTTTTCGCATTTGCTTTTGATCGGCATTTAGCAAATGCGGCACCCATCCTGCGCAGAGATTTCGCATCCCTAACTCTTTGTGTACGATGTTTCGCACCCTTTCGTCCGATATCCCTACAGCTTCAGTTATCTCCTTCACTTTCACTTGCATATGGTCCAACACGATATCATGCACTTTTTCGATCGTTTCCGGTGTGGTTGCGGTTTTTGGTCGTCCTTCGCGTGGGTCACCTTCGAGAGATGTGCGACCGCGTTTAAATTCAGCTGCCCACTTTTTAACGGTTGACATGGAAGGGGTAGAGTCTCCGTAAACCTTTGTCAACTTCGAAATAATTTGCTGAGGGGTTAATCCGTTCACATACGAATTAAGGAACAATTTTGTCCCTTCGCAGTATACAGCTCTTACGCACTCGCAATAGCAGTGATAGGTTTTCCCGTTTTTCATGGGATGATAATAGGGAAACTGATTCTTAAATCCAATTAGACTTGGATTTTATTTCATTCTTGCCAGCGCAACGGCTAGATCACAACTATATTTTTTGGCTGGCATTTGATTCAGATTAGCTCAAAGACATTAAGAAACAAGTTTTAGAAGGTAGTGGCATTAAGTTACCACCCCTGCATGTTTAGAATCATTAAAAGTGTTAATACACAGATATAGGTTTTTTGCAAAGTTGTAGCGATCTTGCGACGAAAGTTTAACGAAATCATTACAGCGATAAAGATTGTGATCTTGTTTACAAAGCGGACATTTATTAGAATTAGTTTTTGTCTGTACTAACATGGAAACAGCGGAGCGAGGATTAGACGGATTGCTAGAATGAATAACTTTGTTTAAATCAGTTTTATGATTTACCGACAAATTTGATAAGCATTTACACGTATTTCCTAGATAAGCAATTAACTTTTTATAAGATGGGATAGCGGTCGGATCTTGGTGCATTTCAAAACTAGGAGCAGTGTGTACATCCAAGCGGTTTAATACCATTTGTACAAGAATGAAATCCCAATGCTCTACGGGCAAATCAAATTTTTTAAGCGCTTGTGAATTATCCACAAAAGTATCAACTAATTTTTGCAAACCGACGGGGTTATCGGAGTTTAATTTAGGAAATTTATCTGTATTGTTCTATAGAGCAGAGGTAATGTGACGAATATTACGATATTTTTCACGAAGTTTTGTGTATGCAAGAGCGTAATTGGCTTCAGTAAGGTCGAAGTTTTTAATGGTTAAAACTGCGGAACCCTTTAGTAATGAATGAAGATATGAAAATTTATCTACGTCCGACAAATCGTTATTAAGATGAACTAAGCTATCAAACCGATCAATAAAACTTTCAAACAGACAACTTTCCCCATCAAATGTAGGCAACGACAGCGAAGGTATTGATACCTTCGGACTTAAGTTATCTAGCGGCGGGGACACCTCAACCTGAGGTGAAAATTGGCTGGTAAACAGCTTGAAATAAAGCGCTTTTATTTGAAAATAGTTGTTGTCAAAGCGTCTACGGATAGCACCTTCAAATTCAAATTATTTATCAGCGTCGTCGGCTGAAGAAATTGCACCCGCAATCCAATTGTGATGCGTGAAGAAATTTTCTTTAATGATTTCCAACGAGTCATATTGAGCGCGAAATAAATCTAAAAAAGCGGGTTCGACGGTAGATTTTTGAGCAATCTCAAACATTTCTTCTAGCGAACTAATTGCAATGTTACGTAAGAAACAATTACGCTTTAGCTTTTCTGCCATAGTTAAATATAAATACAAAACAAACGCATAAGAGATAAAAACGAAAAACTTGACGATTTTAATAGTCTAGCGGCGACAACAGACGTAAACCTATTGCACGGGAGATAAGGAATACTCGTAAATAACTTAAAGATTCAAATTATGCTAATTGGTTGTCACTGCTTTGACAAGCGGTATAATTAATTATCAGCTTGTTATTTATTTCAAAATCCGACGAGGAGCATACTAATGTAAAATAATGGCGGAGTAAATTTCGAATAACTATGTTGGAGAGGGAATAGAATGTATATGAATTTAAAATTGATAATTTACAAACAACACAATTAATGTCTTTAAACAAATCAGTTAATCAAAGCGTTTACTATGAGCACTCACCTTGATAATGATGCGGCCATGTCAATAAAAAAAGTTGGAACAAATACAACTCTTCCTTTGGCGAACAGAGCGAAGCACAATTTAACGATAGCGGCTTAGCAAAGCGGTTCATAAGTGTAGTAAGTATTATAAATAGCGGCGACGGGTAACAAAGCGGTTTATCTAATTAATTCTATATAGCGCGTGTAAACTCGATGCGGTGTAAACGACAGCGGTTCATACACAATCACGGTGCGAACTGTTTTCACGACGAAACAAGAAACTCTTCTGGCTTCGTGGATTTTCCAATCGATACTTGTTTGCAAATGCGCACTAACACACAGAGCTTTATCAGTCACGGCAATGTTAGCGGGAGCTTCAAGTATACACATGGGGTTTTTGCAATAACAAATTTAAAATATACACGCGGCGAATTTAAAATAACAAACTCAATGAAATAAAATTTAGCTTTAATTATTTACTATAAACGAAACAGTTTCTATTGAACGTTTCTTCAAGTATTTAAACGCACAGCTGTACTTTCATAAATTTCAATACATAATTATGCACAACAGAACATTATAACAAATTTTTGGCCAAGAATTCTGGTTTCTAGATTTTCGCTGTCGTCAATATCATCTTTGTCGTCTTATAATGATCCTATGTTACAGTAAAGTTTAAGTTTTTAACAGCATGATCTACTAAACCATCCTCAGATCAAGTTTCTTCTGTCAATCGATCAACATGATCCCCATCTTTTCCTACTTTAATCCTTTACACTGAGTGATCTGTTAATAGTAGTGGAATACGCCGGTTTTGGACCCTCCTACTCACTTTTCCCTCCCCTAATTGTTTTTTATTGGGTTTTCTCATTAAAAACCCCATTAGCAATAATCGTATTTAATGCGTTTTCTTTAAAATCCCATTAGCACTAATCGTTTCTAATGGGTTTTCTCCTTAAAAACCCATTAGTACTAATCGCTTTTTATGGGTTTTCTCATTAAAAAACCATTAACACTTATCGCATTTTAATTGGAAAACTCATTAATACTAATCGTTTTTTAATGGGTTTTCTCATTAAAAAACCCATTAGCACTAATCGCCCTTTAATGGGAAAACTCATTAACGATGTTATCACATTTCCTTACATTACATATGTCATTACCGCCCCCGCCATCTAATCGTGGTTAGACAACCCACAATACACATGTAACTTAGGTAGGGTAACCCATAATGCACGGACAGCGCCTCTCGGCACCTAAACGTTTGCAATCTAACATACACGCTCACTACGTCAGAGGCACCATCCTAATTACTTTTGCACCGGGTGATCTGTTAATTGGACTTGAACTTTAATTTCCAGGGCGATCCAACCCCGATTGAATTTTAAAAATCGGATTATCCCTTACAAAGTTACGCCCTGTTAAAGCCTTACACCTTTAAATTTCTTGTTTATTTATTTTTAATTCGTTTTTGTTTATATAATTTTAACTCGACCTTTAAATACTCTTTATCACCAGGCTTTAGTAAATCTATGTAAACCTTTTGAAGGAAACTTAATAAAACACTTTAAACTTTTACTACGGATACATCATGCTATTGTCTACAAGATAGTTACTAATAAAGCAATTTAATTTTGAATAACTTCTACGTCATATTTTTGGAAATGGCAGACTTGTATATTTTCTAAATGAATCTGCAAGCGAAAGTACATACTTAGTGTTATTGAATTTTACCATTAGTTTCTCATTTTACAAGCGCGGTTAACTATTATTTAAAGTCTAATTTGTTTTAAATACCGACAAGCTCTAAATTTAAGGCTTTATAAGTGAAAACTTGGGGTTTTAAATGAATCACCTAAAAGAATACATTTTATTGTTATTTAACGATTTACTAATGTAAACCACTTACAAGCTTATTAATGTCGTCGACTGTCCTCGCTATAATTACTAAAACGAGTTCACTTTGGTAATGTTTACTTGTATTTACCGGAATTAAAAATTGCCGGCGGTCTTGCTGATCATTCTGAAAAAAATTCCGTACAACTTTCCAAGATACTATTACAAAAACTTCTCTATACAGAAAATCTCAATTATAGCGAGGACAGTCGGCAACGTTAATAAGCTGATAACTTTTTTAGAAAAGAATTAGAATTAAATTTAGAGCGTGTCGGTATTTAAAACAAATTAGACTTTAAATGATAATTAACCGGGCTCGTAAAATGAGAAATTAATGGTTAAATTTAATAACACTAAGCATGTAGTTTCGTTCGGTGATTCATTTAAAAAATATACAAATCTGCCTTTTCCAAAAACATGACGTAGAAGTTATTTAATATTAAATTCCCTTCAAAAGGTTTAAATTGATTTACTAAAACCTGGTGACTAAAAAGGATTTAAAGATGAAGAATGAAGAATGATCATCACAACCTACGGCGATTTTTAAATTTCAGTATTATGTACTTAAACAACTGGTCGTTACTTTCTACATTCAGTAACTAGGCCTGAATAATATACAATAATAATTAACAAAAACTACATTTCTGAAGCGCCACTAACCTTATAAGAAAGTGGCCCGAGTAATCCTTAAACTAGTATACCACATTATGAATAACATTTAAACTGAGCACAACTTGTGTTAACAATTATTCCCAGTTTAGTGAACAATTATAATGAATTTGCGTATTACCTTACAAAAGAAATTTGCATAATCAACAACGAGGACAATTTTACAATTTCCGAAGGAGGTTTTAAAGGTGGAGTTAAATATAGATGAGCAGAAATGCTCAAAATAATAAATGTGCTTTCAGACATACAATAACATCTATTAGGAGCTCTAAATATGGGCTATATACAAAGCTCATATATAGGATTAACTTATCCGGGGATGACGATAAACGTTTTATTATTACCGGAACTGTCTATACATATGCCCGGGGGCATCGAAAAATAAACGATTTCTATTTCACCTACTTTTAAGTTGTTATAGGTTAAGTTTTATGTATATAACAGCTCTAGGATTTTCTGTATATGTAAGTTTTTGTAATAGTATCTTGGAAAGTTGTAAGGGAATTTTTTCAAAATGAGCAGTAAGACCGACGGCAATTTTTAATTCCGATAAATCCAAATAAACACTACTCGTTTTAGAGAAAACGAAGTTTCACTTCTAGAGAATTTACAAAACTGAGCTCGCATTAGTAATTATAGAGAAAACAATCGACAAGGTTAATAAGCTTATAGGTGGTTTGCATTAGTAAATCGTTAAATAACAATGAAATGCATTCTCCTCGGTGATTCATTTAGAAACTGTCAAATCTTGTAGAAATACCCAAATTTTCCCTTCTAAGAAATTAAATTTAGAGCTTGTCGGTAATTAAAACAAATACGACATTAAATAATAATTAATCGCGCTCGTAAAATGAGAAACTAATGGTTAAATTTAATAACATTAAGCATGCAGTTTCGCCCGCCGATTTATTTAGAAAATATACAAATCTGCCTTTTCCAAAAATATGACGTAGAAGTTATTTAAAATTAAATTGTTTTATTGGTAACTATCCTCTAGAAAATAACATGATGTACCCTTAATAAAAGCTTAAAGTGTTTTATTAAGTTTCCCTTCAAAAGGTTTAAATTAATCTACTAAAACCTGGTGACCAAAAAAGATTTAAAGATCAAGTTAAAATTAAATAAACACAAACGAGTTAAATATAAATAAACAAAAAATTTAAAGGTGTGAGGCTTTAACAGAGTATACTTTTGTAAGGGATAGTCCAATTTTAAAAATTCAAACGAGTTAAATCGCCCCGAAAATTAGGGTCAGGTCGAATTAACAGATCACCCAGTGTAAAAGTGATTAGGATGGTGCTTGTGACGTAGCGAGTGTGTATGTTGGGTTGCAAACAATTAGGTACTGAAGGGCGCTGTCCGTGCATTGTGGGTTGCCCTACCTAAGTTATATGTGTATTGTGGGTTGTCTAACCTAGGTTAGATGGCGGTGGCGGTAATGACAAGTGTGACGTAAGGAAAAATAATAATATCGTTAATGAGATTTCCCAATAAAAAACGATAAGTGCTAATATGTTTTTAATGAGAAAACCCATTAAAAACGATTAGTGCCAATGGGTTTTTATGAAAAAACCCATTAAATACGATTAGTGCTAATGGGTTTTTATTGAAAAACCCATTAAATACGATTAGTGCTAATGGAGTTTTTAATGAGAAAACCCATTAAAAAACGATAAGGAGAGGGAGTAGGGAGGAGGAGGCTCCAGAATCGGTGTATTCCACTACTATTAACAGATTACTCAGTGTACAAGTGATAAGGATGGCGCTTGTGACGTAGTGAGTGTGCAATGGGTTGCAATCATTTACATGCTGAGAGGCGCTGTCCGTGCTTTTCGCGTTGTCCTCCCTAAGTTATATGTGTAATGTGGGTTGTTTAACCTAGGTTAGATGGTGGTGGCGGTAATGACAGATGTGACGTAAGTATAAATGATAACATCGTTATAAAGAAAACCCATTTAAAAACGATTAGTGTTAATGGGTTTTTAATGACAAAACCCTTTAAAACACGATTAGTTTTAATGGTTTTGAATGAGAAACCCCAATAAAAACGATTAGTGCTGATGGGTTTTTATTGAGAAAACCCATTAAAGAACGATTAGAGGTGGGTGGAAGGAGGAGGAGGACCTCGGATGCACCAACCCTACTACTAATACGTTTTGTTAATGTACTTTATATTCTGTTATTTGCGTTCATTATTTAAATCAAATTTACATACAACTCGATAAACAGCGGGATAAATAACACTGAATACACTCATCATCACCAATTTTCATATATTTAAAGTTATTGGCACAGAATGTAACAACATTAACATAGCAATCCAATTTTCTCATTGGTTACATATGTTCTTGTTATATTTTAGTTCGCATATTTTCCGGGGCTATAATGTTTGCTTGGTGGCACTGTATTAGTATTAACTTTAAGCATGTTGAGAACCCTATCTTTCTTGCTATAGTAGGGGTTCGACCACATTACCAAAATTTCCGTTTAGAAAGCAGCTCTGCGGGCAACTGTACTACCTTCGGATGGCGAGTTAGTACATTAATGAACACGGATATCAGTATATGCAATAGTTTTTGATTACTGATGAAAGATAAGCCTTTAAAGCAATGAAATTCAGAATTAGTAATTTTAAACAAACTTAGCATAAACACGATGTTATTCAAAGTTAGGGCGAGGTAGCCCTAGCATGCAATATTAAGTAAAAACTTATTATCACTGGTATTGTACTAACTGGTCTAAAAGTCTCTAAAGCTGTAAACCCTACACATATTTTTTAATTTTTAAAAAATAGAACTAGCCTACTCACATGCAAGAACCCTCCTACTCCAATATATAAACCAAAAGATACGCATACGGAGCCTAATACAAATTGCTGCCAGTCTTTCATGTATTCGGAGCTGGGCGATATGTCTGACCATTTGAAAGATGCTGTTTTTGATGAATTTGTGTGTCCAAGGAAACCCAGCTGTTTGGCTAAATGTACTCCAATATTAATCCAATCTCCTGAAACAAAATTAAATTTGAGCTTATTATCAAACCGAATCATTATACAGCCTTCAGAATCCTAATTAACAATCTCCTGAATAATTGACTTATCGCCACTTAACTGACTTAAACCTAATTACATAGAAGATCAGAGGGTAGAGATTATGTCAGACAAAGTGGTGATGTAAGTATCCTCTTGTAATATGAATTGACTTTGCAATCTTAGACCGAAATGTTATATGCAACAAACTGCAAAGCTACATCAAGGTGCGATGTTAGGAATGTATGTGATTACTAATGAAATAATCGCAATATTCGCCGTTCTTTAGATTAATCACTTGACGGTAAACTATGGTCTTTTTAGATCAGTAGCAGAGCGTCAGCGAGGTATATAGAAATACCAGCAGATGCGATGTCACGTTTTCTATATTAAGGGCTTTTTTAAGCGATGAGTTAATGCTTCAGTGCATTATCTATAGTTTGACTCGTGTTTGGTAATTATTCCGGAGTTGGTAGACGATATTAATTTGTACGGTACACGATAGTCATTAAGTGATTTACATATTAATGCCCATCACCCATGTAAGGACCATAGTAATCTCTATTAAGCACAGTAAAGTCTAGTACCTGAGTATTAAAAATTGGCAACTAAAGTTATAGCTAGCCAAAGGTTGTCGGCACTCTTACCGAATACTTTGTTTTGTTAAATTTCATAACACATTTAATAAGGACCAACAACTTTTATCTTTATATGGTACATGACTTTATTTTCAATTTTGGAATGAGTTAAAATTTCTAGTTCGCCGCTTCCGCATTTAAAAATTAACTTTGCTGACTGTTTGTCTTGCCCCAAAACAGCTTTAACTTACAAATCACTGCATTTGCACTACTATCTATTAATTAATTTACTTAATGTTAGTTAAATTTAAATTTTGTCAACTGCACTGACACCGAATTTAGCACTGAATGACAATCAATGGATAGTAATTGCCTTGCTCATCGCTGTCGTTTCTTGCACAGTTTTTGTCCGACAACTTCAGCTTGTAGAGGAGAAACCTGAAATCGATACTACTCCTTGACATGCCAAAATCTAATATGCAAGAAAAACAACAAAATTGAAGAGTTGTTTAATTAAAAAGTAAGCGCATTGCGGTCAGCGTTTGAAAAATGATAGGCGTATTTTGTAAAATTTATAAACCCATGAGATTCATTGAAATTTTTAAGGTCACAAACTAATACACGAAAGAACTATTTTCTATTAAGTAAAGCTCTCTATATTATATTACAAGGACAACAAAAATATCTAGATAGTATTTTAATTAGAAATTGTACTAAAGTATTAGAAACGAATAATATACCCAATATTTTCCCACTAATAAAATATTGTAACGAAAACTCGATTTGCCACAACAACAGCCGCTGTTTTGAAACTGATTATGTATACCTTTTCGACAACTTATAATACAATGTAAAGCTCTCCCAACAATTAATTTTTAGCTAGTCGCTAATAGTACAAGTATTATCTTCTTAACACTACTATGCTACCTTCTTAATTACTATTCAAGCCTTATAATTAACTGCCCGCGTACTAATTATTTGTTTATATTAGTACTACAGTAATTTATATCAACAGTAATTTTTTTCATATTTCAACACTTTAAACTGGAACATATTGTAATCAAAGCTTCAATTGCAACTGAACTCCATTATTTATTACGGCAATTTACATACATTTGAATTGTGCCAATTAATTCAAGAACATACCGGAAATTATGCAAATAAATTATCCAGATCACCTATTGTAATCTAAATAACCATTAATTGCAAAAACTCTGTTCCTGTCAATCAAGTTTGTCTGAATAAAGCTGCGTCTCAGGGCCTATTAACGTTCCTTAGTGCAAGAACACTTCTTAACTCCCTAATATAATTATTTTTGTCGCAAGTATACGTTTCTTCTTTTAAAGAGGGTTAGAAATCTTCCTTTACCATATGGTAATTTGCCCTTTGACCACGGTCTCCAAACTCCTTACCATAGGGAAACTTTTTTGTCCATTTCTGTTTATCGAGCATGTTCCGCCTGGCCTGCCATAGCGTGAAAGTCTTTTTCCTGGCTTATTTCTTCTCAATTCCATAGCGCCTCTCGTCGTTCCTCTCTTTAACTAGAAGGTCTAGGGGGATTACCCCTGCAATGACCAAAACAAAGTCTGCAGAAACTGTCTCGTAGACTCTAGATATCCGTATTGCAATTCGCCTTTGAATCTTAATTAAAATAGCCCTTCGGCTTTGGATGTTCATAGAGTCGGCCGATACTGGCGCACCGTATAGGATTACCGATCACCACAAACAATTAAACCCTTCTTTTGCTAGCCCTAAGATTTCCCATATTGTGCGTCAGCCTGTTTATCGCGTTGAGTGCCGTTTGTGCTTTTTCTGCTGCTCTTGACAGGTGCTCTTTAAAGCTTAAGGGACTGTCAAGTGTCACTCCCAGGTACCTTGCATATCTGCCAGGCACTACATCCATCCCACCTACACTGATGCTAATCGGCTTTACCAGTCACCTTCCTGTAATCAGCAACGCCTCCGTTCTGGCTGGTGTCAGTTTTAGCTCCTTCTCAGCCAGCCAGTTCTGTATCCTACAGATTGCCTGATTAGCTCGATCAACTAGTTCCCGCTTACTTTTAGTCGCTACTAGAATCGCCAGGTCATCTACGATCACTACAGCTATCAAGTTCTCAGACAATTCTAGTCGTAGTACACCATCGTACATTACATTTCACAGGGTTGGCCCGAGAACCAAACCCTGCGGAACGCCTTTTGTTATGACAAGCGTCCTCGTTTCCTCCTGTTCTCTCGTTAACACAATCTAACTGGCTATAATCTTCTACAGATACTGGGACATCCCCATGTCCACAAGCGCATCCAATATGCACTGCCACTTCGCAGAATTAAATGCGTTTTAATATCCAGAGCCACTAACAGGCAAAGTTTTCGTGTTCACTGCGTTCTCCTATTTGCCCATTTTGGAAAGCTCATGACCAGCTCCACAGCGTCTACAGTTGATCTCCCTTTCCTAAATCAGAACTGCATGTCGGAGAGTCCATTATTTTCCTCAATTTCCAGCTTCGATCGACGGACGATTAGCTGCTCCGCAAGCTTGGCCGTTGCATCTATCAGGCAGATTGGTTTTTTAATGAGGACCATCTTAGCAGTTTTAAACTCAGCAGCATCCTTAACGGCTTCGGCTGAGATTCCATCGAGGCCCGGGGCTGTACCTGTCTTAAGCTTTTTGGCCGCATCTACCAGCCCCTCATTGGTAAGGAGTGGTATCTCTATATTCCCTTGGTCTAGCTCATTCCAGGCGGGTGGGACGCTCTGCGAGAAAAGTTCTTTAATGATTTCTTGGATCCTCTCCCAGGAGAGCATATCCCCGGAAACCTTCTTTAGTTTGCGGATAACAATCTAATAGCCAAGACCCCATATGTCCTCATCCACTTTTTTACGCAGGTCCTACCAGCAATACACTTGCCTCTTTTTGATTGTTTTTTGTAGCTCTCTTTTCTTGTCACAGGTATACCAAGAGGCGTTACACTACCCCTTTTAAAGCTGTACTGTCCCAGAACACTCTCTGACCCGGACATTAAAAACTACTATAGCGGTAATGACATTCGAAACCATTTCCACAACTTCCATGTTGGTAGAAGTAACAATCAGCACTTTTCATAGCAGGCTCCGTATCATTTGGATTGCAACCACTCACCAAATTCTGGACCCAAATTTTCTGAAGCTGTACCCCTAGCATATTTTGTACTATCTTCTAGTCCGACCCATCGACCCCACAACCGATCTTGGGTATAGCCAACTCCTTGTGTTCAATTTAATCATCTGACCCTAGATTTACACTAACGCCTACTACGGATCCTGGTAATCCAATCAATCAGAAAGCTGTTGCTTAGTCATCAAGTAGTAGATGCCCTAATGTCAGATCTACAGCTGCATCGCCTTTCCAACCTTTGCTTGTTGTCGACGAAGTTAATCCACATCATCAAATTTATCTTTAAACATTCGTGGAAGTTCTCGGGACATATCAAAATCCGCCGCTACGCAATGCGCGAGGGAGTATTCAAATCGCGAATCTAATAAATCACCTTGAATCTTTTTCGTGATTTTATGTCTTGCTTTGCCTGTGCATCTGTACAGAGACATGGATTAGTCATAGTTCGGTCTAGATTTTCGTTCATCCTCACGACCGTATCTGTTTGTTTATCTCACTGATTACTCATCATCATCATTTTGTTTTCGACCTTACTTAAGGTCGGTTTGACGCAGCTCTAAATTCTTTTCTATTCTGAGCTAGTCTAAAAAGGTCTGCATACCCTTCACAACCTAGATCTCTAATAATTTGACTAATATAGCTTTGTCTAGGCCTTCCTACTCTATTTTTATTTGGTAGTCTATAATCTAAGACTTTACTAAATAGTCCCTCATGTCTTAACTGGTGCCCTATCATTCTATCTCTCCTGACCTTCAATTGTTTCCACATACAGGGTTCCTCACCTATCCTTCTATAAACTTCCTCGTTTGTTACTCTATCTGTCCAACTAATCTTTAACATTCTCCTATAACACCAAGTTTCAAAAGCTTCTATCTTTTTCTTATCTACTTCTTTAATTGTCCAAGTCTCACTACCGTATAGTAGAACGCTCCATACGTACGACTTTAAGAAACTTTTTCTATTATCTAAACTAATACTATTAGCTATTAGTAAGTTTTCACTGATTACTATTCTTCGGTATTACGGCCGTCATCACTATCGTAAGGTGCTTACCGATTAACGCGTTCCACTTTGTTCCACCAAAGCTTACAAATCCGATATTGTTCCAGCAAAGCTTACAAATCCAATATACCACGTTATTTATTCTTTTTAAAATTTTGTGCTGGTCATACTAGTGTTTTTGTAACTCTGACGACAGTCCACGCCTCCGTCTGTGGTTGTATAGCCACGCGCGGTCGCTTTCTTGAAAACCAAACTCCTGCGCCTTGATTTTATACCTGGTCTTCATTATATCGCTAGCGATCTTAGTATATTTCCTAACATCACCATGGATGCCATGCATCTTCTCGAAGTAGCTCGCACCTACGATTTTATCTACGGGATTATACCCATACGGTACACGTATCTCGCGCAGCACATGCAGCTATTTGTGCAGTGCTCTCGTGAACCGAAGCCAATAGGCCAGTAAAAATGAATGTAAATATTGATCTCAGTCTCTCTGATGTTGGGGGACCACCTTGAGAAGATACTTGCCCTAGGTGGAGTTCTGATTGCTGGTGCAATGGTGGCTGTTCGGACCTTTGTCATCTCCAACCATGGCCAAGCTCTTTGAGATAACGATGTCTAAAAATTTTTGCTCTAATCGAAGTGTAACTCCATAGGAGCTCCAAAACGGTTGAACAGCAGAACGTTTCCTCACCCAGCACGCGAGCAATGGTTGTAGCTTCTTGATTTGGTATAGCATACACTTTGGTCTACTCCATATAATAGTCTATGGCTACCAAGATGTACTTATTCCCAAAGTCGGTTTTAGGGTTTTGACCCCCAATATCGAATGCTACTTTTACAAATGGGCTCCCCCATGTTATATTGCCTTATTGAAGCACTACGGTTTGCCAATAATGCACACAACTTGCACTTACTGTTACACTCTTTTAGATCGTCTTTTGCAACTTAACCAGTAAAATCTTGTACTTTTTCCAGGGTCTATTTTAACGCCGCAGTGTTCTCCCGAAGTTTCATTACTGCGAGTGACACTTGACTTTTAAGAACCACCACCTAAAGCGTACTTACGGATCCATTTCCATTCTCCAAGAATTGTACCAAGATCCCATTCTTTACTTTCAGACTACTACTCTGTTACTGGTTTATTTTTGAGTTAGAACTTTGTGTTTAATTACAAGTCTATTTGAAGAGAATTCTCCTTTTTATTTTATTATGTACCGGTTCTTACAATTTACTGTTCGATGATTACGTTGTCACGGAAACGAACGTCAGTAACTTCAATTATAGTTTGAATATTTGGTAATTCTGTTATCTTTCAGTTCTTGTTTTACCAAGCATTGGTGTTGCATGTGAGTTTTAACTTAAGAATTTGTTTATCTGACTTATTTGATATATTCATTATGTCGGTTTTGTAGTGCTATCCTTTCAAATTGCTTTGGGTGTGGTTGTAACTTCCTGCGGTGTCAGCAATTAATTGGTTAAAATAGCCTGAAATTCAGTTTTTACAGAGATTCCTTCAGGTCTTAAGTAAGATTGGTTGAAGTTGGAATGAAATGGGTTCCCATAGTAATTCATGGAGAGTATAGTGTGATCCTTTGACCAATCCAGAGTGACATCCTTTTCGAAAATATTTTCAAAGACCCTCCGTCCGCAGATCTTTTCGTTGATGTGTTTGCAGTTACTGTCGCTACTACTATCATATATGCTGCTGCAACTTCTTTCATGTACTCAGTTATCGAGAAAGTGAAGTCACATTATTGAATATTTCATAAAAACTACTGTTATGGTACCTAACTGATTCTGCATTACTACCACTCCTGTCAGGTTTCACAAAGGAATGGTAAGTTATTTATTTTAAGAAGAGATAAGCAATTATTTACATTCATTTGTATGTTGAGTTAATTACTTGTATATGTTGTAAAAAACGTTACTTATTAATTCTGTCGGGGCTAATTTTCTACGCTCATATAAATTATATTTTATTTATCCCTTATCCACTACAGTATTTGATTATATGTATCTATATGTAAGAATAAATAGATTTAACTTGAGATGACTTGTAGTTCCATTCGATACTGTTAAGCTCACCAAACACCCCTCCTGAATATTACTCCCCGTATCATGCTCTAGAATGGTCTACTAAGTGACCGCTATATAAATCTGGCTTTCTTGAATTAACCGAAGTAATAATTTTGGCAATAATTTGCTCTTACAGCTATTGCCAGTAGTAAATCAACGGGCTATTGTCTTACAAGAATAGACGTTCTTCTCTAGCTTTCCAACCCAGAGTGACACTTAAGTCCTTGTCATTCTTTTGTTCTGTTCGCAACTGTAAAGGTTGCCAGTTGTCGGTGATCATTGTAGTTCGACCAATAAGGTCACATATTACCCGCATGACGCAGACAACTATTTTCGGTGCAGAATCTGTACAGCTTGACTTTCGCCCCGTTCCTTCAACCCTCTTTATTAATTTCGGCTTCTCGTGTTCTTTCTAAGCCGTTTATATCGGCCCATTCTTCTCTGACTGCTGATCACACAGTACCCATCGAACCACCTGAACCACGTTCTCCGGGTCCCGTTCCTCTATAGAGCGTCCTACCTTGAGACAGATTAAACGTGTTTCTTGCTTTGCTACTACAAACTCCAAGGAGTGAGCCAACACATCACGTTAATTCTTTCAGCGGGCCAGCAGTAGTGTTTGCTCGATCTTCCCAACGCGTATTTCACCAACAAAGATCTACACTTTCAGCTGTTTCAGGAAGTTATTTTGTGCTGTTGGGTACGCTAGTCACGCCAAGTGATCAATATCTATTGTAGACGCTTGCAAATTTTTGTTCTTGGTTATGGCTTGTCACTTGATTGTCGCACATGAGTTATGATCTCTAAACGAAATATTTTCTTAAATATTTATAGATTCTTGAAGTGATCTCTTGATTAGATCAACTTTTGAATGACTATGTTCTAAACACTACACTAATATCTTGTTTTTCGCAATGGAATGTAAATCTTACATTACTAAATAACGTTACGTTATCTAACAACACCTTTTTAAATCTCAACCTGTTGGACAATCTCCTCTGCTACCATTTGTGCAAAACTGTATTACAATTCCTAGTTGTATCCAACCAAGCATACTTAGAAAAAATATTAACTACATCAGACGATGTTGATATACATTTTTTAATATTTATACTTCTAATTTTATTCTCTGTAGGAAGGTTTTTACTCTTAGCAAAAATGCATTGATTATAAGTAAAATAGAAACATCTTTAGGCCATACGAATCTTCTGTGTATAATAACGTACCTTTTTCACCCTAATATGTCCATATTTGACTTTATCAGACATGATTAACTTTGCATTATCTCTATCTACAATAGATGACTTTACAGTGTTTTATTCAAAATTCTTCAACAATCTCAAAGTATTTCCCAAGGGTAGGTTGTGATACGTGGTAGAAATTTTTCCGGTATTCAACACTATGAATTGTAATGTTAATGATTTCCTTTAAGAACAACATGTTAAAATTAAGGGTATAAAAATTTACGTACGATTCCGAGAATCGCAAACAATGTAATGCTTTGGCGTCATGTTAAATAAAAATCAAATGGAAAAGGCGATAGTTTATCATAGACGGATAAAATAGATGTAAGTATACCCTGTATATTCTGATTTCATGAATAATATTGTTCATTAATCCTGACATGTCAATAAATTTTTAGTTCTATAATACACAGTCTAAGCAAAAAACTTGAAACCACAAAAGCACAGTTTTATCTTAGGGTTGTACATATTCAAACATAATTCGGGTCCTTAAATTATGTCAAAACAGCAAAAAGTCAAAACAGATTTTCATATAACGTATTATTATGTTGATTACAAAAATCTAGGCCCGGACAGCTGTGTTAACAAATAAATATAAAGTAGATTTTCATATTAGTTAATTTTTAAGAAAGCTTATGAAATAATCAACGCAGTAGCTATCGGTGAAATTATTAAAGTGCATTTCCGTTTATAATTATCCCAAATATAGAAGAAATTGCTAAAAATTTTAATAAAATTAAGCAAAATTTACATTGCAGGACACGCGTAAGATAATAGGAGGTATCCTTACAATACAACACTTAGATAGCTGAGGATATGAAAAAAACATTAAGCATCTGACTTTTGTATAATAAAACCATTTGTGTTTTAGCCTGAATCACATAATTCTACACAAGCAGTAAGAATATTATTACATAACCAGCCGAAGGTATGTAGACTGGCAGGAATGACAGACACTCGATAGAAAAAATGTATCAATTACTCGTGAACTAGTAACAAAAAAATATGTGAAAGATAATCGTAGATATGGGAAGTCAAAGAATACCATATCGAAAACCGAGAGTTCAACGAGGTGATTCCGCAGTTAACCGACAAGAGTTGATGTCTAAGTTGGAAAGTTTAGTTTCTTATTACTGTGGTAGGAAATTAAGTAATCTTTTTTAAATGTAGATTCCAGCTTGTGAATTGGATATCCGCATTTAAATTGGCACTCAGTTGTAAGTTTAGTAGTTTGTTATAAACTCTTGTTTTGTGGTCGCATGTATTTATGAAACCTATTTAGCTAGATAGTAAGAGTATACAACGTCCGCCCGTACTGTAGGTTATAGTGTTTACTTTAATAGACTTTCGAAGTCGGGTCATTAAAGTTAAAGTCAGAAACTTGGAGTTGTGATTCAGTTGTTATAGGCCAATAGAAAGGTGTAACCACTTGAAAGTGATTGATTATGTAATTTCAAATACTGTATGTCTACCGGTTCACAAGAATATTGTTATGCTATCTATAGTTAAATCGAATTACGTAACTTATAATTTTTTGAGTACTTGTTTTCAGGAAAACGGTTATACTATTTGTGTTTAACTTGAAGTAAGTAAGTCTAAAAATGTTGATGTATGGCTGTTTACAAGAACTATGAAAAGATGCAATATTAAAATAGAGATAGATGATGCCGTGAGTTGAAAGTAATTGTCTTCTTTCTTCAAACAAATAGAGTAGCATTTTATAAAAAGTACTCAGTTCCACTAGAAGGTCTATGTAATTAAAATCCCTTGGAATACTCGTCATCTGGAGGACTCTTAGCGAACTAGACTAGACGAGTTGGCATCCACAATTTAGGACAGGACAGGACAGCTTAAAACTGCACCTAGTTAATTTTATGCTTCTTGATTTTTATTTCATTTTTTTAATTGTTTCTATTGGAACGAAGTCCCGCAATACAGTAGTTAACCAGTGTTTCCTTAATTTCTTACGGAATTCCCGCCCTTTCTGGGTAATTCCAAGTCTAATATTTTAGCGCCTCATACACCCATAAGAGCAATTAGCAATTTTAGATATAATAGTATTTAGAAACCATAATTAGATGTTTGTAGAAAATGAATCAAAGTAAACCCCTTACACTTTACCTTCCTTCAAACTCAACTTGCAAAATATGCTGACATACTCTAATTTTCTTAATTAATAAATTAGTTAGCTGTGCTTTAAATTAGAAAAGGTTCATCCAAGAATGCGCACTCACTAAGCAGATATAATTATAGAGATCAGAATAGAAAATTGAAATAACATATTCATATCGGCAACCTTGTCCCCCCTGTGGCAATGTTGTATATGTAAAGCTTCCCTTTCATAGAACCACCAAGTATTTTGCTTAGCTATTTAACCAATTTAATCGCAAGATAGCCTTTAGTATTGCAAATTAGGCTACATATTTCGTGGACAATACAAAAGACGTTCTGGACGTATTGAATAGGTCTAGAATTTATGAGATTAGTTGTTCGGAATAAATTCCAGTTTTAAAAAGATATCAGACAAATTAACAAAAATTTAAAACTGGCCTTAGAAAACACATTGCTCAGTTCACATTTAGCAAACATAAAAGGTTCTAAAGTCGCCCATCATTTCTTGAAGTCATTCCCATAGTTAAACTGGAAAATGTCAAACTATTAATCGCGGTGTTAATGTATTCTCCTTGAATGGTCATGAAGAATTTGCAATGGGACTCCTCTTAAATACTAGCGCGTGTGAGGGGATCATCTGTTTGCTTTCTCCATTAGGCAATACCAATAGATATGCCGTGTTTGTGTTTGTTCCTCTCAAACAGCTCTACATTTGGTATCCTTCAGTATTAGGAGTACAATTCACTTTCTGCTGTTGATTTCATCAGCCTGTTATTTTCGGGTGTATAAAACAACAATAGTTAATCGTAAGATGGAAAAAATTTACTTCAGCCAATGCGGTGTGAGTTGTTGAACAATCTCAAGTGTTTTAAAATATTACTACTGATGATAATCACTTATTAGTAGAAATACGTATTAATTTGAGAATAATATATTGATAAGGAAGTTCTATTGAATTTAATCTCAGAAATTTTGAAACTTGGAACCTCCTTCAGCTTATTTTTCATCTCCTATGTGATGTCACTATTTATTCGCAAAGTTAAAACTGTATCATGGAAATATAACGTTTAAATCATGACTTAAACTAGGCATCGCAGCCAAAATGCTCTTTCTATTATTATTTTTATTAAAATTGAGTGTGGCAGCCTAGTTTTTATTCTACCTTTCTATTCAAACCAAAATCTTGCAAAAGAAACTCCCTATTGTTTGTAAATCTTGTATTCAACAAAGGACACAAAGCTAATTGATCAGTTTTTTTTTGCAATTCTTTTGCCATTAGCTAACACTTCAATTTCATACCACTAAACACCTACTACCAACTGTCTCTCACTAATAGCGTAATTCAACTAGTGTGCCTTCGGAATTCTAGAAATATCTGAAATCATGACTCCAATTCCATCCTGAATTTGAATTAAGGAATTCAAGGAATCAATTTTTTGGAAAAATTCGAACGCTTTAAAATAATTCTTTCATGGATGTATTTCGTCTGAATCTTATTGAATATGGTTTAAGCCCACACATTCTCATCTTATCTATGAAATTCATCTTCCTAGTAGAATCCATTTTCAGTCCTTATACTAATTCGTGCTCACCTAGAGGATTCCATATACTACATTCACGGAACACTACTGTAAATTTCTTATTGTGTGGTACGACTAGATTAGTTTTCCGAACAAGTGTCATATTATTATCTAAAATACTTTGTTTTCGTTTATGAATTTTGTAACGCTCGTGCGCAATAATTCTAGTTCAGTAAGCGTTTAGCAACGAATGCGCCCTGAAAAATTTCTTAATGCTTGGCTGGTTAACATTTCATAAAGGAGATATTCAAACATGATATTTCAATCAGACAAATAAATTAACTAAAAAACACCTGTTCCTTGTTTATATAAACCGCAATAACGGCCGGTCCTTTATACTAGTCCTATTCAATTAGAAAAATTACCAATAGAAATCGGATGCATCGCGGTCTAAAATAATATTTGTATTAATTCACATGGGATTTAAGAAACCACACAATCATAAAATGTCACAAAATTAATGCGTTCACACGAACTGAAGACACTGAACTTCACCATAAGAAACAGCTTTAGACCCCCAGTGTGACAATGGAATTTATAAAAGGAGGGCAAAAATGAAATAAAACAATTACGTTTGGGAGTGACGTTCAGAAAGGAACTATCGTTATGTCATAGTGGACGTGGGAACGCTTTAGTTACAGCATCAGCTGACAACGTAGCGAATTTACTTTCAATTAGAATAATATATTTTAGGTAATAGACTAAGATTGATCTTTTGAATAGGATGTTCTGTACTAACCGTAACAAACTATTTTTGACTCGTTTTGTTGACATAAATCATTGTAAATATTAAAAAAAATGCATTACTCTAATGTATCCTAAAATGCTGCGTATTGTTTGATTTCGGACTCAAATGTCCCGCAGAATACCTAATAATCTGCTTATTCTCTAGCTAACTGTTTTTAGTAGCACATGATTCCCTATTTATCCCAAATCTTGTGTTATATTTATTTTTCCCTTCTAAGATTTTAATTTAAAATTAGCATTAGATGTCTAATTCTAAAAAGAGTATTATTAGGATTAAATAATAAAATGTTCTAACCGTACGTAAGTAAAATCCTAATGTAAATTTGACCTAATAATATTTAGTGTCTTAAAATACTATACGGTAATTGAAAATGGAAAAAAAACGAACTTTTGTAAGACACGTAAAACTATCTTCAAAACCCCAAAGGTTGCAAAATAATCAAAGTAAGAAAAGCAAAATTTCAAGCACCTAACTATTTAAACTATAAAAAAAACTAGTCTTAAAATTACTTTATTCCATTTTAAACAAATTAAATTTTAGAATTAGCCGACTACGTTAGATTTCTCTAAAATTTATGTTACAAGTAGGGGCAGAGTCGAATAGGCAGTTATGAAAAATTATAAAAATTTTAACGCTTCCTCATTAATTACGCATACATTTGTATATAGGAAAAAGGTTCATCAATTCTTGCTGGTTCTGAAACCGCAGTAAGAAAATACATGAACAAATTTTTAGAAGAATGGTGGTTTATAGTTTAAAATGGGGGACTATGCAGACATACCATTAAAGTAAAATACTTAAATAGATAGTAAAATACTAAGTACATTCTCTTAAAACCAGGAATTAAAAATCAGGACTCTACCACAAACATGTCATGAACATTCCATAAACAATCATCTTACGAACGTGTATGTAAAAACATTTCCATATATTAAGAAGAATCAAAATTGTTATAAATTACTCAACAGACAAAGACGCATAAAATATATAATTAAAACGTATTAGGCCTACCCGATTAGGTAAATGTCAATATTAAATAGCAACCGTATGAGTACCTAATGTTCCCATGTATCGAGAAACCCTTGACCCACAACCACAAGTTTAGTTCAAATCGCACAAACCGCGAGAATAGTTAAAAATGAGAAATTTCCTAAATAATATAGCTTATATATACCGTCATCGCATAATAAAAGGAATAATTCGTTAAGTCATTTGCATTCATTCAGATTCAAATCGTTAAATACGAGCTTTCAGAAGCACTACCGTCAAGCGAATGAACCTGTTTTCAGATAGTCCCGCAACGGTAATTTTATAAATTCCGTTTTGCTAATGATAAGAAGCTGTCGAGAACGAGATGTTCACAAAATTAAATAAATCGCCATTATATTGTGATAGTGTTTCTGTGATGAATACTTATAGTATGTACTCACTGTATGTTTGTTGTGGTTTGTTTTGCATTTATCTTAATTTTTTTGGGAATTATACCACTCAGAGTTGTTAAGTTCGTTTTTATTCGCTTTTCGATCCATGACCTAGGATCGTGGTCAAAATAATAAAAAATTTTAAGTTTGTTATTTATGACACAAATTGAAGGTGACTTTGATTTATTAATGTTTGATTTGAATACATTAGATGAAAATTTTAAAGTTAAAAAAATAAGTGCCTTCAATTTGTGTTGCGCCCTGTAAGTGACCTTTTGAGGTAGCCAATACGCTTAATGTAAAATCAGATGATTAATTTTTATATAGCTAAATTTCATATAAATTCAGTAACTTGAAGATAGGAAAATATTTTTTAACGTGTTTCTATTTATACGGTTAAGAAGATGGTTATTATTGAAGTGTGCGATTACGTTACCGCAAGGCTAAAGCAGCCGTTTTTTATATCTTTTATATTTATCATGACAATAAGGTAGTTTTTTCCTTCTCAAGATAAATATTAAAAAACGGCAGCTTAAGCCTTGGGGTAACGTAATTGCACACTTTTTTAATAAACACCCCCTCAATCGTATAAATAGAAACATGTTAAGAAATGTTTTCCAATCCTCAAGTTACGGAATTTATTTGAAATTTAACTATATAAAAATTAATCAGCTGATTTCACGTTAAGCGTATTGGCTACCTTCAATGTCGCTCCCAGGACGCCACACAAATTGCAGGCACTCATTCTTCTAAACTTTAAAATTTTCGCCTAATGTATTCAAATCAAGCATTAATGAATCAAAGTCACTTTTAATTTGTGTCATAAATGTCAAACTTAAAATTTTTTATTATTTTGATAACGATCCTAGGTCATGGATCGAAACGTAAATAGACGATTTTAAGAACTCTGTGTGGTTTAATTTCTAAAGAAGATTAAAAACAAATACTTAGAGTATGGATTACTGGCACCCAAGCTTGTCTGCTTTAGGCAGGGTGGTTGAACCTTCCAGAAAGCTGTAAGTTATAAAATTTTAACTTTCTATCTGCTCCATATCTTTGAAGTACACTCCATTATTCACACATAAATTTAATCGTATTCAGACATATAGCTTAGTGCACTGAATAAAAGTGGAAGGTAATAAAAACCAGCACCACAAATTGTATTCATAGAGATTTACAGATACCAGTCAATTTGTTGGTTAATTAAACTATTTTTTTACATATACATAATTTGGCAAATTAGATTAGAGTTTAGTTTATTTGTGGTGGTTGGACGATATTTATGTTTCAAGATGAGTTAAATAAGCAGCGCGAAGTATAATTATTATTCGTGCTTAGGTTAGATTAGTAGGAGAAAGTCAATGTACACAGGGTTCCATAACACTGTCGAGATGAGAAATAATCCTTCAGTCATTTTGTAGATTATTCACCATCTATCGAAGCCAAAAGACCAGTTCCAGATAAGCTGGCTCCCAGTATTTGCAATTTGGCCGACAGTTTAGGGAGAGTGTTAAAGTTTGTCTATTCATTAAAAGATATTGCATTTGCTTTCATACAATCCGCCGCTCTCCACTGTAAACTAGATGGTGCATTTTTTCTGCTACGTCCCCTTGTTAACTTAAATATCAAAAGGTGGTTATCGTTGAATTCGGACGTAACAGATTTTCGACGTTCCTTTACAAAAATCTGTTTCGTTTGGAATTGCATTAATGAACTTTTGAATCTACGTTACCATTGTTGATTAAAACAGGTTTGTGCATGATTACTGATCTCAAGCTCCCGGACTCGGTTCCCATTTAGACCATTTGAAAACTGTTAGGGAAGAATTTTTCAAAAAAATTCGTCATCTTTCGGAAACGAGGTAAGACATAGGTTCTGTGTGTGTGTTTGTCACGTACGTTAAAAATCTCTACATTCCTTGGAAAAGAAAAGAATCCGCAAAATTCAAATTTCCAAGTTAAAGGGCCCGCTTCCTGGCCAATGTAGTTCGTTCGGGCGGAGCATTGGAAAGTCAAATATAGGTATGTATAAGTTATATTATTTTAGAGAATTTCCAAATTTCAACTATTCACACGGTTTGTACAATTTGGACTGAACTTGCGGTTGGCGGTGAAGGATTTTTCGGTACATGAAAATATTATGTACCTTATGGTTACTACCTAATATTGTCATCTGCGTAGGCCCAATACGTTTTAATGAGTAATATATAATAATTTCGGTTCTTTTCAATGTAGAGATTATTTTCCGAACTCCGTTCGTAGGTTGACGATTCAAGAAAAATGTGTTGCTGTTTTTCTAATTCGGTATGTCCATGGTAAAGTCTCGGTTTTAAATCATTGTTTGTATGTAGATGTACTACGTATTTTATTAAATATTTTGGTATTTTACTTTAATAATATAATTGAATAGTATCTTTTTAAACTGTAAACCATCTAACTTCTATAAAATTGTTTGAGTAATTTCTCACTACAGTTACTAAACTAGCTACAATTGATAAATATTTTCTTTATACACCAATATATGCGTAAGTAATGCGCGAGGGTTACAAATTTAGCATATGTATATAAAGAAAAACTGTTTTTATTTGGGAATTCAGTAGTAAATACCATTTTATAAACTTAATGTTTTCAAAGTATTATCAAGTCAGTGGTTATTGACAATAACACATCGACGGAAAGTTTTGCAATAATTTAATACAAGTCATTTATATATATATATATATATATATATATATATATATATATATATATGTAACGGCGTGTGCCATTAAACCTTTTGAAAAATGCGATTGCTTAGCTCCAGTGTGATAGATGTCCCACCCCAAGAAAAAAAAACCTCTGTTGCATTGTTCCTACTGAAGAAAGTTACTACTGGAGGGTCAGGGGATGCATTTGTTGACACGGATATTGGGGTTAGCGAAATCGATTTTATGCAAAGCATAAATCATTGTTTCGAACCTACCTACTAATTGAAAACAGGAACACATAAGATCGCGGACAAGATTTCAGACAGTTTCAAAGAGTTTGTACACAATTCCCTTTTCAGTTAAACCACCGAAACCAGTAAAGTGATTATAAAAATGGAAAATTGTGAGTATTATCCGTGATCTTATATTTTCTTTCTTTCAATTACTAGCTTGATTTGAAATATCATTTAGGCCTTGCACAAAAGTTTTTTAAAGTTTTACCTTATAACTAATATCGAAATATCAAAGGCTTTCGTTGCGGTTTACTTTCAGGTAGGCACCGTTAATGTCCAAATGCTTCCTGAAGAGGATTTCAAATTTGACAAAAATTATAATTTTTAACAGGTTATAAAAAGCAACGGTTCACTTTTACAGCTCAAACTACATACATTTTTGTGCCTCCATAATTTTTCGGAAGCAGAATTCTTAAGTCACGAATTCAAACTATTTACCTTCTTGCCTAATTAGTTTGCATCTACTGATTAATTTTTAAGCAAACATGATCTCTTACGGAAATCGGTATATAAAGTAAACTCACATCCTGTGGTCTCATACGTCACGTATTTCACCGCTCTAGGTTACAATAAAGTTACTTTCTCCATACTCTATTTGATTTATTCGTCCAGCTTCATTCTGCGCTCAATCAGTAATCTGTGTGCCTCCAGGGTTAGCCAAAGTTATTTACTGCACCGTAGTAGATATATTCATGTCAGCTTTTATTAATGGCTAAACATACGTAATTTATAACTGAATTGAATCGTTAACACCATTTCATAGTAACAACTTCTTTTGATACAGAGACTACAGGGTCAGCTGCAATTAAATAATAGCATTTTTTTGACAACACAAGGGGTCACGAGAACTCATTGAAACCCAAATTCTACAAATAAATCTCACCAAGGTATAAAAAATCAAGCAAAAAGGGAATTTTTCTTAACTTTATGGATACGCCCTGTATAATACATGTGTACCATTATTCATGAGTAAGTTGCATATGTAAAAATAATTAATTGTAAGGTACCAAAAACGCATTTAATGCAAACGTAAAACAAACATTTTAAGTTAAATATAAAGCCATTTGTTTTCACTTAATAATTATCGATGCATTTTTGATAAAAATGCTTTTCATTTGCTAGAATAGTACTAACTTTACGCATTTGGATAAAAATAAGTAATTTCGTGTATTTAAAAACCCAAATCTAACCTTAGTAAGTGTACTAAAAACATGTTTTGAAGCAAAAGCAAACATTTCTATAAAAATGCAACGTCTTTGCATTAAAAAGCAATTGAAGTTTAAATTAATTGCCCCGTGGATTACGGAAATGTATTTTAAATAAAGAATTTTCTAGAATATTAAAAATATAAAAGGATGAATCATCCGTATTTAGAACTACTTAAATATCTAATTAATAAATAAAACATTTATTCCAAAAAGCGGTTGAAACTCGAAAAAAACCGTAAAATTCACTGGAATAACTGATATAAATTATTTATTACCTTCCGCATTCACTGTTGAAGAAAAGCGATACGCCACAATAATTTTATATTTGTTAGAGTAGGACAAACCGTGCACGTGACTAACAACTGGAACAAGATAACGAGGTAATAAAACTCGACAATTTTGAACGGTAATAAAGATTTCCAAGAAAATTACGTAAGATAGGCGTTTATAATTTAGAATGGAATCGCGCAAAGTAAAAACGGAGATGCAGTCGATTCTTAAATTCGATCGCGAGTTGTTATTTTGATTTAAGTCGCGAGCTGTTGCTTTGCGAAAATAACATTTGAAGTATGCAGTAAGCATACTATAATTTAATAATTACATTGTTACAATGAATACAGAAGTGGTGTTTTAAACGTAACTTTCATAAAAAAATTACAATTAACAGGGAAAATTCTGCAATTAAGCGCAATTTTAAAAATTTTGTTAAATAAACAAAAGAAAAACTTAACCAAAAATTTACTTTGGTAACTGCTGTTTGAAACGAGGATTTTAAAAATGGAAAATCTTGTAAACTAATTTGGACATTAATTTAAAATTAGAAGATATTTAATTACGAGTCTGATAAAGAAACGCTTTGTAGATTTTTGCAAGTATATTATTTTGTAACTAATATTTGAATTTTGTCAATTAGTGTATGATAGTTTAAGATACTCTTAATAATTTCTTTGCAAAGGATTTTTTACCAGGAATGTTTGTGTTCAGTGTTTAAAACACACTGACCTTTTAATAGAATATCCGTCAAGGACTTTTTGGCCAAGCAAACCTTACAAGCGTGGGGGTAAACAAAGTTATGTGAAGTATCCATAGAAGAAGAAAATTAGTTTTGTAAATTTAAAAAAGGTAAGTAACATTTTTTTATTATAAGTACTTCTTAGCAATTATTTTGTTTGAAAGAAACTATGTTGTAATTATTCTATATGCTTTTGTATTAGAGAAAATATTGCATACTGTATAAATGCTTTGTGATATTGCTGTCCTTGATTTCATTTTGAAAACTAGGTCAATTCCGTTGAGCTAGCCAGGCAAAGTTGGAAAGGAAAATAAGTGAACAATTTCAAATTTTACAAATTACTGTATCCGTATCACAGCACTCTTTTAGCGACGCATTCAACGCAAAGCGTTGTCACAGCACTCTTTTATCGGCGACCTAACTTGTGACTCGATTAATTCGTCTGTAAATTAGAGTTCCTTGTCTCGTAGAATTTGTTTTAGAAATTTTTTCTTTTTTTTGTAATATCTGATTAGTTTCCAGACTGACAGAATGAAAGAAGTTCGTGAAAGTTTGAAAGCTGAGGGAGTAGATATTGGTTCTCAGGAAAGCGTCTATGTGGAAGAAGCGAAAAAGGAGAATCTATAGGCCAAGAGTGTAGGAGAATCCCAGGAATCAAAATTATGACCCTTTTATTAGTATAAATCAAAGTATGCAGGAACAAAAAGCATCGAGTGAAAGGAATGAGAAAGGCATAAAGAAATTAAAGAGAATATGAAGGAAGTGAAAGAGAATATACGGGAAATGAGCAGAATTTGGAGAGAACATACCAAATTGGGGGAAAGTTTAAGATTGGAAAATGAGAAGAATGAAAGGAAATTTAAAGAGATTAGTGATTGGGTTTAGAGGAAACTAACACAAACATTGAAGAAATGAAATTTGAAGTTAAAGGAAAAGTAGTCCAACTTTTGGAGGTTATGAATGATGTTAAAGGAGAAACTGTTCAAATAAAGTCGAATTAAGAAGCAAGTGAAACAGAAACTAATGGGATAAAAACTAACGGAAATAGAAAAAAGCTGCAAGCTGGTTTTTAAACATTTAGAAATAGTTTTGGAAATCTTAAAACACACCTAGGGAATAAGTTTGAGAATTTAGAAGATGGAGTTAAAAATGTTCATGTTGGAGAACCGATGCGATAAAGTCCAACCAGTGTTCCGTTGGAACAACATTTGAAAGTTTATGGGGCAAATAAACTTAACCCTAAAATGTTTGTAAATAGCTTTAAATAATACAAGGTAGCCGGGATGAGCAAAGAAAGTTAAATATTCTAAGGTCCATGTTGAGGAGTAGTTCCGAAATTTGATTTGGAGTGATTGAAATTGAGTTGAATTCGTTTAAAGACTTCGAAATTAAATTTTTAAAGCATTTCTGGGAGACAACCAGCAATTTAAAGTCGGAGATAATTTATTGATAGGCAAATACATAGCGATATAGGTGTGACAAGAGAGTTGTATGTAATCAAGAAATTTAACGTTGCCAAGCAACTTGATCCTTCTTTAGAAGACAAGCAGATTATAAAATATTTAGCAGGTCACTTCAAAACAGAAATAAGGTAATGCATATCCTTAAAAAATATTGTTGATAGTGATGTGTTTTTAGAATATCTTCAACGTTATAATGATATGAGTCAACCAAGGAAGTTAGAGATCAGGCTAAGGAGTCAGCCCATGAATATACATAAGGATTTCAGAGGAATAATAGACTAGAGAGATATCAAGGCAAACCGTTTGTAAGTGGGAATAGCAAAAGAAATAATTGGATTAGAGGAATTTCCATTAGGAGAAACAGGGGAAAGGGAATAATGAATCCCGGATATTGAGAATAAAACCGGTACCCAAGAGAGGGAAAATATGGCAAACGCACAGAGAAATGGCATAAGTAATACAAACGAAAATAGAGGAATATACGCGGAAATAGTTAATCAGCCTGAAACGTCAACTAGGCTACATTTTTAGAAGCATACAAATCAAACGATAAAAACATAAAGATTAATAAATATGAACATCGCATGAATTTATAAAATTTGAGTTGCAAAATGATGAAAAAGTTTATTAAAAAATGATATACTACATATAATAAAATTGCAATTTGAGGGAAAGAAGATAAAATTGCTGGTAGATACAAGAGCTGAAGCAACTATATAAGTGAAGGTTTTATTAAAGATAATTCAGAAAATTATCCCTGTCGCCGAATAATAAGAAGTTTGCAGTTATCAAGAGTATCATAATTCTGAAAGTTAAGTTGGGAAAGTTGGAGGTTGGGCAAGACTTTGTAATAGTGCCAGAATTAAGAGTAGATGCCATTCTGGAAGTGGATTTTATAAGTAAGATAAAAAGTATAATAGATACCAAGGATAAGGTGATAATTATGGGAGATGAAAGGATTAAATGGGACAAAGAAGTCTATATAAAAGTGCAAGGAGATTGTGCGAATGTGAATCATTTGAGCAGAAAATGGAAGATGAAGTATATATAGGTTTAAGTATTAGGTGCCCTGGTGAAATTAGAAAAGTGGTCGTATGGTTTTTAGAGAAAAACTCAAAATTATTGGAAACTGCAAAAGATGATATTGAAGAGTTAGAAATAGTAGATGAAACTGATGAAAATAGTATGATTGCTTGTTTTGAAACGGAGATAAAGGAATTTTCTGTGAATGCAACTCTTAAAAATAAAATAAATAATGGTAGTAAAATATTAGATAATGATGAAACAATTTAGAAAGTAGAACTGAAAAATTTGTGTGGGATAATTGCGACTAAAGAATCAAATAGTTTTTGAAATGGTGTATTTACAAATACGGAGGAGTAGAGTTTCGTTTGTAGAAACATTCATTCGAATATGTGGATGTTAGAAAAAATTGGAAGCGTAGGAAAAAGAAAAAATTGGAAGCGTAAGAAAAAGAAAGAAATTATTGGGATGACAGAGGATGGGGGATTTAAAAGTATAAGTGTGAATTATTTGAGAGAGATTTGGAAGATAATAGAGAAAAGGAATCAATTGTTGTTATATGTCCAGGTAAAGTTACGAATGAAGTAGAATTGTTGTTAAAAGAAGAATCATATGAATTGGAAGATAGGGAGTAAAGAATTGCACTGATTGTGAAAATAAGTTAAAACTTATTAGTTGTGAACCATATAAGACTGAAGTTTATGCATTTAATAAAGAGTAGTTGAATGATGTATGGTTTGAAAGTAACGTAGGTAGGTTAGATAGTAAAATTCTAGACCATAATTTTTTTGACGTGAGTAGTATAGCTGAGTAATTGCTGGGACAACTTTATGAAAATTTTATGCCGCCTATATTTTTTCCAGATTATTATAGTTTAGAGAGGAATGTGCGATTACATAAATCATCATGTTATCGCAAATTTCTCTCTAAACTATAATAATCTGGAAAAACATAGGGGGTATGCTAGTGAAGAAAATTTTGTTTAAAATGAAATCTCATGAAACCGTGTGAAAATATGAAAAAATCAAAAATAGGGTAGACATGTTAGATTACAGATAATATTAGATCGAGTTAAGGAAAGTATAGTTGATTATAAGATAGAAATAGGTCGATTGTTAAAAGGAGAACAGCCCTAGTATGCAAAGATTATGCGGGTGTATTATAAAGCTTATAGAATTAGTTATAGATAGCAAGTAGTAAGAAATAAAAATAATAAAATTACTCATATATGTAAAAAAATAAGGCGGACTTCAAATTTTATATTTTAATTTGGGGGAAATGACGTGATAAAGGGTAAGCGAAAAATGCAATTGCAAGTGTATAAATAATCATAATGTACGATATAAGTGTATCGTAAATAAATAGCAAATAAGGTAAGCTGTATATGTAAAAGTAATTAATTTTAGATAACTTAAAAACGCATTCAATGCGAACGCAAATCAATCATTTTAAGATAAATACAAAGCCATTTATTTTCACTTATTAATTATCAATCCATTTTTGGTAAGAATGCTTTCCGTTTGCTATAAATAGCATAGAATAGTACTAGTTTCACGCATTTGAATAAAAATAAGAAATTTTCTGTATATGAAACCTTAATTCTAACCTTAATAGGTGTATTAAAAACACGTTTTGACGTAAAAGCAAATATTTCTATAAAAATGCAACCTCTTTGCATTAAAAACAATTAAAGTTTAAATTAATTACCTCACGAATTACAGAAATTTGTTTTAAATAAGGAATATAAAAGGACGAGTCATCCGTATTGAGAAATTTGTAAATATTTAATTAATAAATAAAACATTTATTCCAAGAAGTGGCTGGAACACTAAAAAATCCTGTAAAATCCCTGGAATAACTGATAAAAATTATTTATTACATTTCGCATTCACTGTTGCAGGAAAGCGATGCGACACATTAACCTTGGGTGTTAAACCAAGAAGAAGCAGCGCGCGTCACAAATAAGTGGAACGAGACTACGGGGTAATAAACGCCGCGATTTAGACGTTAATGAATTTTTCTGGGAACCTTGCATCATAATATTCTATACTATTCTAAAACATTCTGGAAATAGATAATTTCTATATATAAAGAAGCGTTGAATAAAATCGAATTTATTCCATTCTTAAATTTGATGGCGAAATGTTATTTTGATTTAAGTCGCGAACTGTTGCTTTGCGACAATAATACTTGAAGTATGCAGTAAGCACACTGTAATTTAATAATTACATTGCCGCAATGAATACAGAAGTGATGTTTTAAACGTAACTTACATAAAAAATGTAAATTACTAAATTACAGTGAAAAAAAATTTCAATAATTTAATACAATCTGCAAACATAAATGCCAAGTGCGAAATTTTTGGAATATGCAGAAGTTAATTAAAGAGGGTGACCTCACAATTTTGAAGGGCATACGCATTTTTCATTTTGATTTCAAATAACATTTCCTAATAACAGTATCTAATAAAGTTCAAAATAAGATCTACAAGGAAAGTATGAAAGTCGAATTCATGTTAACCATTAGTATAAATTTTGCTCAGAAAATATCATAACAAATGAAGTTTGACGTAGAAAAAATAAAATATTCTTCAATAATTTGGGTATTGAGGTTCTCGAAATTCATTCGTGTGAATAACATATTTAAATAGTCAATATGTATCAAAAAGCGATAACAGTTTACAATTATCAAGATATATTATAGGAGTAAATAAATCTTGCTAGAACGTATTAGCATTAGAGGTGGTAACATTAGAGTAGTGTAAGTTGGAGAGAGTAACTAAAATAGTAAGCTTCATAACGTTAAAGTGAGGGAGGAATATTTATTTAAAGTAACAGGTCAAACACATTTATTGCGTTTGGCGATTCCATAGCCTATATTAGGATAAATAGGGTGTTTATCAACGATATAAGAATATCGATTATATATTCTTTGAAAATTCTAATTACGAGTATTCAGTAAAAAAGAGTGTATCACGCTCGTGTTTTGTATTTGTTTATATTTATAATTTCCCGTGCGTAAGTCCAGTATAGTGCCGAATAAATAGACAATCCCGAGTAACTTACGGAAACATGTGGTGTTCTCAGTTTAACACGAGATTTGAGTTTCAAGCGTCAGCCAAGCTAGGTGAACTAACCTTACGTTACGTTACATTGCTGTTGTACAAGTGCGCGCTAGGAATCCTGTATTCTCCAGACCACACACACACACACACACACACACACACACACACACACACACACACACACACAGCTTTTGTATGTTAGACCGAGTCAACATATACACGTACATCCAAACCAGTGGAAAACGTTCAAGTAATTACCAATACCGAATATCGTTATTGAAATTTACAATAACATATATCGTATTTGCGCTATCAATTCTGTGCTGCACCTAGCTACTATTAAGACTGCATATATCAAGGTCTTTCATCACAATCCCACCCTAAACAAAGACTGTTGTTTTGAAATTACATTGGCAGTTTCTACAGGAATTTTAATTTAAAAATAGTTTGTTGAAGGCTACAAACCGCGAAAATAGAGAGGGGGTTGCGTTTAAATACGTATGGAATCGAGTTTTGCCTCCCTTTTTGATTTAACCGGTCAAAAATTTAAGTGTTATAATTCGTTCAAAATTATTGAAATGTTTATTTAAAGATTTGTAAATAAATGTTAAGTAAACGTATTTGTGTTTGAAAAAAAATAGTGTTGAAGAATTTTTTCAAATAAGTAACAAATCTAGTTTTAATTAGAATTTCTAGCGTGGAATAGAATACTGGTGCAGAGTCGAATCAAATTTAGAGTGATGGGCGTTCTAAACGGAAATAGCATAATTATTCTGGTGTATAATATAATTCAATGCCAGAACACATTAGGATGCTAGACATAGCAGACAAAAATTTGGTGTAAAGCAATAAAATGTCATGCTCATAAGATGCCTGTTTGAGGAGCCAGGTGAGCGCGAGTATGTGTTCACGTGAATAAGATAAATTTTAATCAGAGGTTAGGTTATAGTAGGTGGCAAATGTATGAGGCTCGTTATAGGTAACGAGCGTCCTTGTTAAAGTATGGCTTTCTATTAGTTTTCTGTTTCCTTGTTATTCTGGGTGTAAATTTGATATTCATATATTACTAGTAAGAGTATTATAAATAGGAAAAACAATTCATTACCAACACATTTTAATTTTACCAGTATTTTACTAGCCTGATCGGTTATTACGATGATGGGCTTGTTAATAAAATAGGTGTAGTGACTTATGAAGCAAAGAAAGTGTAATTTGTAAACATTTTGAGCATGTTGGTGGTAGGAACCGAGTGGGAAATAAGTTTCTTTACTAGTAACAGATTGGAAAATTTTGTATTAAACCTTAAAATTAGTAAACCTTTAGTAAATCAGTATGCGCTTTTTAACAGAGTTTCGTTTTTCTTTGTGGTATAGTTTATTTTGAGAATTTATTTTGCAAAGATTGGAGCAGCATCTACCGAACTTGGGTTGAGTTAAAGGGAATTGGCGTTCAACATAAACGTTGTCATAATTTATTTCAAGATTTATCGTGAACACTGCGTGCTTTTGTGTATCAGCCTAAACAGCAGAAATCTTGTAGCAATATGTATATATATATATATATATATTGCTATGTTAATAGGGTCATTTAGGGGTAGATCACTAGTATAGTGCTCTTCATGAAAACACCATGACTGCTCAGAAAACTAGACACTTTTACAAAGAAAATGAGAAATTCAACAACTAGGCAGGAAAGCAAGTGATAACGCCCTGTATACAAACTATAGTTATAATTATTTTTAAGAAATAAAAAGCACTCTAGAAGATTTAATTAAATAAACAACTGGGAAAGTCATACAAAGACTTGGACGGAAGCTGCAACACAATACGCGTGAGTAATGCATCACCATTAGACTAAGAATTCCAGTTAAACAAGCAGGTTTGAAAATGCGTAAAATAGAAAACGCATATAATTTAATACATAAATTAAATTAAGACTACATGACATCATCATTTCATCATTTTGTTTTCGACCTTACTTAAGGTCGGTTTGACGCAGCTCTAACTTCTTTTCTAATCTGTGCTAATCTAAAAAAGCTCTACATAACCTTCACAACCTAAATTTCTAATAATTTGACTAATATAGTTTGGTCTAGATTTTCCTAAATCCTTCTATCTTTTTCCTATCCAGCTGACTCTACATAGATATTAGCAACCTGATGGTTGTTAAAGAACTCTAACATGTTTACATGATTACCATTTATAAGGAAATGAAATATAACCTGGTTATCCGCTTCAAAAATGAAAAGTGTTAAATAATATGTTATGGTAAGACTTAAGCAACTAATCGCTGCCAACATGCAAGACCGCTACCTAATTGTGAGTTATGTCATGGTGACGTTTATTAAATTATATGTTATGGTAAGGCTTAAGCAACGAAACGCTACCAACATGCCAGACCGCTACCTAATTGTGAGTTGTGTCCTGGTGACGTTTATTAAATTATATGTTATGGTAAGGCTTAAGCAACGAAACGCTACCAACATGCCAGACCGCTACCTAATTGTGAGTTGTGTCCTGGTGACGTTTATTAAATTATATGTTATGGTAAGGCTTAAGCAACGAATCGCTACCAACATGCCAGACCGCTACCTAATTGTGAGTTATGTCATGGTGACGTTTATTAAATTATATGTTATGGTAAGGCTTAAGCAACGAATCGCTACCAACATGCCAGACCGCTACCTAATTGTGAGTTATGTCATGGTGACGTTTATTAAATTATATGTTATGGTAAGGCTTAAGCAACGAAACGCTACCAACATGCCAGACCGCTAACTAATTGTGAGTTATGTCCTGGTGACATTTAGTTAACTGATTTTTATTTTTTTTTTGTTTTGTTTTCGAACTTACTTAAAGGCGGTTTGACGCAGCTCTAAATTCTTTTCTATTCTGAGCTAGTCTAAAAAGGTCTACATACCCTTCACAACCTAAATCTCTAATAATTTGACTAATATAGCTTTGTCTAGGCCTTCCTACTCTATTTTTATTTGGTAGTCTATAATCTAAGACTTTACTAAATAGTCCCTCATGTCTTAACTGGTGCCCTATCATTCTATCTCTCCTGACCTTCAATTGTTTCCACATACAGGGATCCTCACCTATCCTTCTATAAACTTCCTCGTTTGTTACTCTATCTGTCCAACTAATCTTTAACATTCTCCTATAACACCAAGTTTCAAAAGCTTCTATCTTTTCTTATCTACTTCTTTAATTGTCCAAGTCTCACTACCGTATAGTAGAACGCTCCATACGTACGACTTTAAGAAACTTTTCTATTATCTAAACTAATACTATTAGCTATTAGTAAGTTTTCTTTTTAAAAACATTTTTCTAGCTTGAGCTATTCTAGCTACTATATCCCTTCTGCTACGTCCATCCTTTGTAATTATACTACCTAAATAGCAAAATTCATCTACCTCCTCTAACTCGATATTACCTATTTTTAATTTTGGTTTAGAACTAGGCTGTAACTCACTTGTCATTATCTTTGTCTTTACCGAGTTAATTCTCATACTATAGTTACTCCGTAGTATCTCATCTAAAATATTTAAAACTCTCCTAACTCTTTTCTAGACTCTGCTATAATGGCTATATCATCTGCAAAACGTAACATGTCTATTTTCTGTCCCTGTACACTAATACCTATCTCTTTCTCTCTCTGGCTAAGTTTAAAGCTTCCTCAATATAAACATTAAAAATCAAGGGAGACAGTATACAACCCTGTCTAACACCATTTCTAATCTTAGCTTCCTTTTCTATTTCATCAAATCTAATTACTACGCTTTGGTTTTTATATAGACTGTAAATAATTTTTCTATCTTTATGAGAGATTCCTATTTTTGCAAAACCCTGAACATAACAATCCAATTAACCCTATCAAATGCTTTTCTAAATCTACAAACGCGAAATGAGTCTTTTATTTTTTGTAACCTTTTTCGATAATTACCCTAATCATTAGTATCGGTTCTCTAGTCCTCTGTCTTTACGAAAACCATATTGGTCTTCGCCTAAATAATTCTCAGTCAAAGCTTCTACTCTATTTTTAATTATTATTGTTAGTATTTTGGAAGCATGAGAAGTTAAACTAACCGTTCTAAAATTCTCACACCTATCAGCTCCTGACTTTTTTGGGATTGGGATAATAATATTTTTTTCGAAATCTATTGGAACCTCACCTGTGTCATATATTACATTTATTAGTTCATATAATCTGTCCAAAGTTTTCTGACTTGCATATTTTATTAATTCTGCGGGAATATCGTCTATCCCTGGCGCTTTATTTAATTTAAGATTCCGAATAGCTCTATCAAATTCCTCTCTTAATATTAAGAACCCTATTTCTACATCCTCTTCTTGGTCGTTCTCTAACTCATCCATATCGTCTCCCTAATATAAATCTTCTAAATATCTTTTCCATCTATCAGCTACCTCAACTTTATTTATTAGAAGCTCATTATTCTCGTCTCTAATACCATTATATTTTTCCTATCTTCCCAAAAACTTTTAACTGCCCTGTAAGCCCTGTCTGTCTTACCTACTATCAAATCATCTTGTATTCCTTACAATTCTCCTCCATCCATTTATTTCTAGCTTTTCTACACTCATGTACTATCTTATTTCTAACTGTATTATATTTTTGCTTCCTTTCACTATCCACTTCTCTGAAAGGTTTAAGCTTTCTTCTATTCTCTATTAAATCTAATATCTCCTTTGTTACCCACGGTTTTCTAGCTTCTATTTTTTCTTACCTATAGTCTGTGTTGCTGTATCATGTACCGTCAGTTTTATTTCTTTCCATCTATTTTCTACGTTCCTCCTACAGCTATCTCTTTGCTCTTATTATCTAATACTTGTTTATATTCCTCTTTTACCCTACTATCATTAAGCTTACCTAGATCCCATCCTCTCTTTTCACTTTTCTCAATTTTTTGAATTTTAGTTTACACTTCATTTTAACTAAGTTATGATCGCTATCTATGTCAGCCCCTGGATAACTACGACAGTTTTAACTTGGTTTCTAAATCTTTGTTTAACTAAAATATAATCTATTTGGTATCTAGCTCTATCACCTGGGGCTTTCCAGGTATATCTTCTCTAACATGTTGTTCGAATAGGGTGTTTACAGTTACTAATCTATGTTCCTGGCAAAACTCAACTAATATTTCTCCTCTATCATTTCGTCTGCCATACCCAAATTTTCCTACCATTTTTCCCTCACTACCTTCTCCCACTGATGCATTAAAATCGCCCATAACTATTAAATTCTCATCTCCTTTTACTTTTCTCACTATACTATTTATATCCTCGTATACCTTTTCTACTTCCTCATCCTCGTACTGAGTTGTTGGCATGTAAACCTGTACTAAAACAGTGTCTGTGGGTTTTGTACTCAATCTAACCATAATTATTCTATCACTAAATTGTAAGTACTCTTTAACTTTATGCCCTAATCTTTTATCTAACACTATTCCTACGCCTGCCTGTGCATTAGTTGAAGAAGTTGTAATTATTCTATAATTATCCTTCCAAAAGTCATTACTATCTGGCCATCTCACCTCACTAATACCTAAAATGTCCAGCTTTTGCTTTCTCATTTCGACTAATAAATTCGTTAACTTATCTACTCTGAGTAATGACCTTACATTCCAAGTCCCTATCACTAAATCAAACTGTTGTTTTATATTCTTACGATGACGAGCCCCAAGTACCCCCTCCCGGAGATCCGAATGAGGGAGTATTTTACCTACGGACAAGAATTTTACTTGTGAGCTCTCCATCATATCTATTTCGTGTTTTAGGCCACGCACACCTGGGAAATATTGTGGTAGGCTCCCATATCTTTCCACAACGCAGTTTTAAAGATTTTAGCAAAAGCCGTATCCGTCACGGCCAACCCCAACAAGCTTTAGAATTATTGAGGATCGCCCGAGACCAACCGACCCTCCTCCAATATCTTTTAGCCAGCAAGGCTGCTGTCCCTTGCTGCGCCTTTTAATCGCCTTTTACGATAAGCAGGCTTACTATAGTAGTATTCTTTATCCCCTACTTTATCCCCTACTACATGACCAGAAAGGTAAAATCCAACACCTTGATAGATTAGGAATAATTACGGCATGGTGATAAAAACAAAGTTCATCAAATTTACTGTACAAACAAAAAGTACGTGACCAAGGAAAGTGAAAATCCAAGAGAACCAATGCTAATAACTTGAAGCCATACGCGCAGAAAAAAGCGCATCAATTTTGTTTAAACATCAAAAATTTGTAAAAATACCCAAAATCTTGCATGTAGGAATCATGTAAAAAGCTTTAATCGTTGAAGTATGCGCTTTTCAACATAAAGGCGTTCCTTTTAAATACGACAGGATTTGTAGACAAATCAGTATAACTTGAATTAAGGCATGGTTCACATCACCCGAAATAAAATATTTACGTGAAAAAATTAGAAGCGAGTTTATAGTTAATAAATTATATAATGGTAATAGTGCATAATTAAATGTGATTCGTCGTTTTAGTCCTTAAAAACGTAAATAACAAAAAGTTGTTTTTAAATCAGATTCTAAGTTTTACATTAACAAAAGGACTTTAAATAATTACTGAATCAGATGTGGAAATTCAACAAGTATTTAAACAATTACTGGATCCTACAAGGAAACATAATAGTCATCTAAACAATTACTGGATCCGACCAGGAAGTTTAAGAAGGACGCTAAAATAATTTATGAATTAATCAGGAGAAGCTATACTAAGAAAAATGCAAACCATATCTAAAGTAGATCTGGATTCAACGTTGAACTATGTAAATCACTAAGCTGAAACGGGAACAGTTGGAGCAGGAACTGGTTCGAACTGGAGACAACAGACTAGCCAATCCGAATATAAAAACGCAATGCATGCTTCTTTAGTAAAAAATATGAACTCACGCCTTACTGGGTCCGTTTTCCTCATTTGTTGGCTCATTGTCAGATAAACTGTAAATTTTACGAAAACGAAATAAAACAAAGGAACATGTAGAAACAATTATGAACAATCCTCTCTACATTCAAGAAGATTTTTCTTTTACACACATTATTTACGGTTTCTACTTACACAGACAGATATAAATAACTCCGATAAATGCAATTTATAGCTTTCGTATAGAAAGAAACGGAATTTTATTACTATCTACGCATTATTTCACTTTTACCTAGTCCTTGTTAATTATTAGAAAACCCTAAAATATTTTGTTTTCCTTTAAGAATTTAATGGATGATTTAAATATTCTTGTATTATCTCATATCTATGTAGTTGATCAACGACGTTGAGCTGAAACTTTTATAAAGATTAAAACGCATTGAGTTCTGACCTCAAAATTGCTAAAATCAATTTATCCATTTACAGATATTTTTTATACGCAAAATAAAAATCTACTTAATAATACATAAATGTCTTTCTAGGTTTCAGAACAAAGGTAAACTTGCGCTTTGGATCGTGAAATTCCTGCTGATATTCTTATCTTTATGATCACCTGTCTTTTGCTATTTAAGAGGCTGCATAGAAAGTTTTCTAGTTCCAAATTTTTAGATTTCCATTTTTAATTAATCTCCATACTTTGAAACATCGTGCATCAGTTTTTGAAAGTACCTTCTATAGATTAAAGTAGCGTGTGTCTTTGCACCAAGATTATGTATATTGAAACAATTGTACTTCATTCAGTAATTATCGAATGCTAAAACTTTAATGCCGAAATAATAAATAACAAATCTTGATTGAATCCGCTCTAATTCCTTCCGTTTTTATATAATAAAGTGATCTTAATACGTCAACGTTCGATTACATTTTAGAAGTATGACAGATCCAAATGATGCAACAAATACCACAATTTTCAGTCCTTATTTCTTTAATGAGCTGTCGGTTTTAAGAAGGCGGCTCCGTGGCATAGTGGTATGTGTGTGACTACTACGCCCTAGGTCCCGGGTTCGAATCCCGACACGGTCCGCTTGAAAAATGTTAGGCGAGCATTTTTCGCAAAGATACACCCTCGTTCGGATGAGAGGTAAAATGGAGGTCCCGTGTGTGAGTGTTGTCACGCACGTTAAAGATCCCTACCTTGCTTGGAACAGCAAGGATTCGGCAAAATTCAAAATTTTCCAGGTAAAAAAAAACTCGCTTCCTGGCCAATGTAGTACCTTCGGGTGGAGCATTGGAAAATTACATGTAATGTCGGTTTTAAGATGTATAGCGATCGTAGTTAATAAAATCAATAATTGTTATCTCCCTCACTTTCGAGCTTCTTTATAGCGGATAGCACTCGTTATCTTAGCATCCACATGAATGAAACCTACCAGAAACTTATCGTTTTCTAAATTTTATTAAAGTAGGAAAACCGATCAAAGAAGCCAATGAATGTTAATTGAATTGAATTGAGTTCAGTTCACGTTTATTTCCTACGCGTTTAAGAATACCTGTCAATAAACAATAATTAATTGACGTTAAAGGTTGATTTTAATTTGGGTTGAAAAACTGTGATTTGAAGTGAATAATAGAAATAGTTTAAAGAATGAATGGCAATAAGTCTCTACTAAATGAAAGAAGAACGATATATAATTTTTTTAAGGACACTCATTGGTAAGTTACTTTTAATAGACTACAGGGGTATGAGATTTGAAAGTGCAAGTTTAATTAACAATTTTTGACGGGGGCATGTTTATGATTCCAGCATAACGCAACAGTGTATGCAAGTATATCATTGTTTTAAAATCTTTTAAAAGACATTTTGTTTGCTCTATTTATTTAAGTGGGCTAAATTACATCAGAATTTTGTGTGTAGTACGTATTCTTTTTTTGTAAGTAAAAAATTAAAATTTTTTATGAGGTCGTGAAATATGTTTTGGGCCTTTAGAAGGTTATTTTTAAAAAGTTTTGTCGCCAAAAACTCTTCTATCAAATTTATTTTTAATTGTTTAATTACAAAATTGACTTATTTCTGTTACAATAACTTAGACGTTTATATTCTTTAAACATTGAGTAATTGAAATTGCCAAAAATACTTAAAGTTAATAAATCAATAATTAATAATTAAAAACTACAGTGAGTAGCTTGAACCACCAACAATGTTAAAGTTGTGAAGTTTGAAGACTGACTGACGATCAAGGGCTCCTCACGGTTTATACATAATCCCCGCTCTCACATCATCTCGTGGGAAAGTGCAGATCTCACCGTTCGCTACTTTGTAATAAACATACTTTGTCTTATTCTAAGTAACTTTATTTATGACTGCTTTATTTGCACTTCACTGTTTCTGCACCTGCAGTATCAGGTTGCGTCTGGAATACAAAGTAGTTGCTTCCGTTCTCATGTTTGATATGAACTTAGATAAACCTTTAATATTATAACCTTCGAGTAATACAATGTAATATGCTATTACTAAGACATGATTAATGCGTTTAAATGTATATACATTTTAATATGGGGGATATGAAACTCGTGTTTTGATAAAATTTGATATCTATGAAGGGATTTATCAAATGTATCTAATCGGTTACGTTTAATTTCGATTTAAGAAGGATTAGTTGAAATTATCCATACCCCTTTTCTAAAAATTTGTACGTAGTGTGACTTATATAAGGCAGATTTGTGAAATGCTAATTAGAAAGAAAAATTTTATGAACTCTATTTTAGTATCTAGTAGTTATAAAAAAATTTTTAGACTTAAGATATGTTTAAGATATTGGACTATATCGGTAGATGTTTGCTTGTATGTAAGTAATTTTTTTGTGGACATTGTAAGTTAAAAGAAGATGTATGCAAATGTAGCAATTGTGACATCAAAGATTGTTTGTTACCTAATATTTGATGTCATTATGAGTTGGATTCTAAGCTTTTAAAAGCTTGTAAAATATTTAAGAAACTAGCACTTAAATGCACCTACTTCTCCTAAGATACCTCGATTAGGTACTAGGGTTATGGTTGGTAAACTGACAGGTCCTACAACGACGTATATTTTGAATGAAAGCAATAAGTTTCTTTTAAACAATAGTTGGTAATAGACCTGCGAAATATTACTACAAACAGATTTATAGTTAGTTAAAATAGCTGGTACCGTAAAGTACCTTTGCCGCCGGTATGATGTAATGCTCTTAAAACCTTCGCAATTGGTACACAATGGGTTTAGTTAATCACAGCGTGATAAGTTTTTGAAGTAAAGTCTACACGCGTATCCCCAAATCTTGGTAGGTGATAATTACGATAATTATGTGACGATGTCTTTATAATATTTTTTTTGCCATTGAATTTCGGACACCTCCTTCGTTAATCGGCATCCCACAAACATTCACGGTACTAGAACATTAGCGCGCAGTGCGAGTACATAAAATTGCTAATGATTTGATCTAAAATAAATTTCACAATAACAAAACTTGCAAGATATAACGTACGCGCCTGTTTCAGAAAAATTAAGGAAATAAACCCAAGCACATCCTTGAGCTAGATAACAAGAGTACTTGCAGGTGTTCGTCCACATTATTAATGATATTTGTTGTATAATGAATTCGTAATCGAAATGGAATTTCTGGCTTATCTTAGCGTTATCGTGTTGTAAGTAATAAAACAGAATCCTGTCGGTGAAAGTTCAATAACAGTATGCTTAGGTAATTATTAATGTTTTTATAGCAATTTCATGAAAATCTAGACCTATGTACACATTCTAGAATATGTATGGTTTCTATTTCTTTGAACCAATAATTTAAAGGTAAAATATCGCTGACTTAGGTATTTCTTTGCCAATTTTAAATTAATATGTTCTTAAAAAATGATTGAGCATTTTTGTACCTGTCCAGGATTATAATTTGATATTGTTATGGAAAGTATTATTTGCTTATGGTAGCTGTTTTGTTAATCCAGCAATTGGATGAGAATTAGAATTGCGTTTGGCAGGGTATGATATTCAATAAAAAATAATATAACAAAATGTATAGAAGTAGAGGATGGAGCCGATCCTGGTGCAGCGCCTCCACACAGCGCCTCACAGCACCGCCGATCTAACCTAATTTTTTACATGTAAAAACCCACTATAAAGTCTTATTTTAAAGGATTTCCACCTTGCTCATTTCTTGTGGACCTTCTTGTGGAATATTTCCCCAACCATTCCTACCCTAAAAGATCGGTAACCTAACCCCTAAAATTTAGGACCAACCCTTATCGAGTTACAACCCCCAAGTTTATAAATTTTTTATTTATAAACGTTTCTAATCGTTGATCCTCCCGATCCACCGATCCTCCACACGATCAACCCCACTTCGTTAAGCTACACGTAAAAGTAGGTAGAAAGTTTGTAGCAGAACAAAATAATATTTAAAAAGAAATATTAGAGAGGTCTCTAGGGTGTAAAATAGACAAAAATTAATTAAAGACACTGAGGCGCAGTAAATTGGTTAGCGGTAGGAAGTTAATGATTTACTTAGAATCAGTATTATTGTACACAATAATTAAGTTTTCTTATCTCTAGCGTTGATTACGAAAGTAATATCCAAACATAAAGCAGCTTTAGTTGTTAAGGAAAATTGGCAAATGCTTAGGTGTTGAACATACTACGAGTTCTTGGTAATTGGAAAACTTGCGTTAGATTGAGTAGAAATAGGAAACGAAAGCATCCGAGATATTGTAATATAGAAAGATGTGTAAAATTCACTAAACAGATATCGTTGGTTATTATAGGGTCGTACAAAAAGATACAACTATAACTAGATTAGCAAAAATAGCATAAAACGATGATAGGCCTAAAGGAGAGGGTGACAGTTGATACAGTAGCAGTAAAGGACAGTGGTTCAACTACGGGTATATAGCCTAGAGTAGAAAATATTTAGCTAGAGATAGTTGTTGGTAATTGAAGAAGAGCCTAGGATACAAAATAGTCAAAAATCGTATCCAACTACTAATTTGGATAAGACTAGGAAAGAAGAAATTAAAGTAGCGGCGTATCCTGATGTACCAAGAGTAGCATAAAGCTATTGGTTAAATTTACTAAGAAGATGGTTATCAAAGGAGCCCCACTAAATGAAAATTACAGAAAAACAAGTTTTTGGGTTCTAAAGTACATAAAAACTCTAACGTGGTTTTCTTTAGATTATTTTTGCAAAATTTACGTGATAAAAAATCAGGCGGTGACTATCGAATTATGTTGTTATTGTAGATGTGGTGTGAATGAAGCAAAGGTTAAGTATTAAAAAGATAACCACTTATTAACGTTTTAAACAATTCACTACAGCCCTGCTTAATTAGAGTAATATAGTCCCTAGTTAAACAACAAGCAGTTTGCGATAACTTAAAACCTCTTATCCAATTAAATATTTCACGGAGAATATATTTTTGGTTGTATGCTCGTTGTCACCAGCAATTACTTGTACAATTCCAGAGTTAGCAAAATTGGTGCAAGCGATGCGAAGTTATGCAACTGCTAACTGCTAAACTACTAACAGAGGATTCTCAAAATAGATGACACAATTTTGAAATAAAGCTAAATGTATTTCTAACCATAGCTAAAAGAATTTGGTCTGAAGTTGCCTATGCGTTTGAACTTTTGAAAGCATAGTCCGAATATTATACATTTCGTAACCCTCGGTTACTTAAAACAGCTGAAAAAAGTCATTTTTGGAACTACAGATCAACATCCGTCCCTGTTTCTCACGCCCACTCATCACCTTTGATCCATGCGTTCAAAACCCATATAATCAAAAAGTTCAAAACAAGTACACTGGTTCTCACTAGGATCAAAATGTGGTACGAGTGACAACTAACACGTAACTCCAGGATGCGATTATAAATTGAAACGACTTTGGGTATATTTACCTATTTAGATCACGTTAACCATGGATTACTATAATACCCTATGATAAACCTTACACATTAACCTATGAAGCATAGCTTAGCACATTCCATTCACAAATCCGCCCGGTTTTGTTTAAAAAAAACACATACGTCGGAACAACGGTAAGAGTATTTTACAAAGAATTGCAAAGGAAATGCTTAAAACCTCACAATTTACTAGCACTCGGCAACATGAATACAATAAAGGAGCGACGATGTTCCTAAAAAACGTGGTTCATGAACCCTACTTTTCATTTTGAAAAATATATACACCATCAAGCGAACGGTATAATCGTTGTACATATTGCCAGAGAAACGATTAAAGGATAACCCTACAGCTTATTGACGCTACAAATATCAATATTCCAACAGTACCTAGGTGATTGATAAAAAAACGTGATATCTCATGGCCACTGAACTTTATTTAAAAAAATGTATGTTCCAACAAATGAACGATATAAATTTTTGACAGATTACCAAAGAGATGATTATAGGATAAATTTACCACCTACTGACACCCTCAATATAAATATAGCAACAATTGTTATTTTAGAATATGCACTTATCACCAAAGAAACAGAAAAATAATTTAATCAAGATTGGCAAAAAGATGTATGAAGAATGAACTTACCATTTACAGACACTCCCGATATGAATAAAGCATCAGTAATTATTAGATTCCAAAGAAAACGTGGTAGCTCATGGCCACTAAGTTTTATGTAAAAAATTCATCGCCTCCAAAGAAAAGGTAATATTATTTGACAAAAACGTTTAAAGCGTAAGTTCACGATGTCACGACACTCCCAAACAAATATAGCAACAGCACCCACGAGGTTCTTAAGAAAACGTGGTAGCTCACCACCACTAAGCTTTATTTTTAAAAATGCACGTGCCATCAAACAAGAAGAAAAATTATTTGACAATGATCAGCAAGGAGATGTTTAAAGAACAAACTTATCGTGTATAGACACTTCCGCTATAAATGTAGCAACAATAGTTACGAAATTTCTAAGAAAACATTGTAGCTCATGACAACTAAGTTTTATTTTAAAAGAAGCATTTACCGCATAGAAAAAAGTAAAATTATTTGAGAAAGGATTGCCAAAGGGACATGTAAAATATATACTTACCATTTACAGATACTCCCAATATAAATATGGCTACAGTAGCTATGAAGTTCCTAAGGAAGCGCGGTAGCTTAACCCATGCATTATCTAAAGTTTCTCCATACTTATCTATCCAGGTAACTACTGCTGGGTTTATTTTTGAGGCTACATTTGATTCTCCACGCGCCATCACTTATTTTTTAAACACTAAACTTGCATACACATAAATGGTTATTTTTATAAACCTGGCATAGTGAGGTGCCAAGCTGCAATGAGCATGTTCGAATCCTAACTTTTATCAATATTAAAGTAAGAGGTATATAAAACAAAGGTTAAAAACCTACTTTAGTAATTTATATACTGATAAATACTACACAAGTTTACACGTTTTGTCAATATAGTTTTGATGTGAAATGCTTTATACATTAAAAAGTGTCTCTTATTTTGATCGCGCTCTCTCTTTCTGACTCTAGCCATCCTATAACGTGTCTACAGCTTTCATGTATACTACATACTATACTAACTTGACAATGAAAAATAATAAGGTTTGCTGCAGGTATTTAAGGAGTTACTTAGGCTAGTGATGTAGTTAAGTGTTCAGGCAGCTGAAACAGAACAAGATACTCGCAATAGGCGTCTCATATACTGCACTGGACCAAGGAAGCTCGTGATCCCAATGGGAATTGTAGCTATCTTGTAATAAAACAAAAATTATTTAGCTGGCACCAGGAAAAGTTGAAGCGATAAGCGGTGACCGGAACTTGTTACACTCTGGGAATGCGCCCTACAAACATTGTAGATTATCTTCACTGCATCCTTATCTAAAACGTTTTTTATTTTTTTGAATATATTTTCAAACTGTGTCTGCTAATATAACTCTCAGATGTAAAACAATTCATGGGAATCTACTCACCTGGTATTATGACACATATCTCTTTTATTTCTTTGATTTTGTTTTATTACTTACTTCGTCCAAATGTTAAGTAGGATTCGCGATAAAGCACATATTTGAATAATAACAGTCTTGCCAACTTTCAGTTTTGCTACATTACTCCCTATTTCTATTACAGCCGATTATTTTCTATGTAGACTGTAAACTACCAGCTTATCATAAACAGTGATCTCCCATCTACGTTCTAAAGTGCATCACAATATCTATAAAGCTACTACTGCTAATCTCATCTTCCTTTTATTTTGTAACTTTATATATACATATATATAGATATATATATATATATATATATATATATATGTATATATATATATATATATATGTATATATATATATATATATATTATATATATATGTATATATATATATATATATATATGTATATATATATATATACAGGGTAAGTTTTTAGTGTGGCAACGGTCGATAACTCCGTTATTATAAAAGCTACGTAAACCAAATTTGAAGGCATATTAGGCATGCCTAAAGTGCACATTTTGAAAATATTTGGAAGCATACAGGATGTTTCATAATTCCAGGGCATATTAAACATATATTTTTTTAAATGGAACACCCTATATATTATTACATTTTTGGAAAGCCCATAAAAAGAGCTTTAATTTGATATCAAATTATATCTGTCTATTCCTTTTAGTTTTTGAGATATTCAACTGTTTTTAGAAAAAATAACCCTGATTGCACTAATACACAACTTATGTTAATTTTCAAGATGCAGAAAATTTTACTATATACCATAGTATATTTGTAATTATCACTCTTTTGAAATTTCTTCCCAGTATACAGGGTGTGTCAGGTTTTGCAAAATGCAATTTTTAAAACTTTTTTTAAATGGTACCCTACCAATTTTATTGCTACCATGGATAGTTCATTAAGTGTCCTTTCATTTTTGTTAAGCATTCCCTATACCTAACTCCATTACTTTCTGAGATATTTTTGATTTTCTTCAAATTTTAAGAATGTTTTTAATTTACATAACTAAAAATAACTTACTGTTGGAGAATATTATAAAACAATTAATACATTTTGATTAACAATTAACTACACTTATCCAATAACAATTTTCACTAAAGATATAACAACCTACAATAATACGCTATTAAAATTTGAATTTATTTAATTTTTAGCATTCAGTAATTCACCAAAGGTGTTAAATCTTGAACTTAGGCACTATTTGTCAGTCGATCAAATAAAATTTTAAAAGAACTAGAACAAAGACAATCAAATTTAGATCAAAGTTCAATTCCAAAGGTTTTAATTTCTCAAAGTAAAAAAGGCTATAAAAATCTGTCTGTAACAATTTCATAAACATTGAAAATTGCTAAATATTTTGTACTTTTGTTACATATTTCTAGGATTTTTAAAGAACCGAAAATCAAATGATATACTACGGTATGTTCCACAAGTATCTGGATTGAAATTAAAAATCGTTATACTCTTAAAACAAACAAAAGAGTAATAGTTATTTGTTGAAAACATTTGAAAAAAATATCTTCTCATTCACTAAATGAAAGTTGGGCCGGCTCAGGCCGGCGGGCCGGGCCGTCAGTTTTCATTTCGAGTCGGGCTTCGGGCCGGGTCGGTTATTTCTCTGCGTCGGGCCGGGCCGGGCTTATTAAAAGCTCGGCCCGAGTCCATCCTTACTGCATATATACCTAAAAAGCTTGAAATATTTCTACTTCGCAACGGCTGCTCAGTTGCTTTCTGTAAATAAACTAACTACTCAAAAAATTCTGCTATGGTAAATCGCCAAAGTTTATTAACATACTTATAAAAAATACACGCCAAGATCAACATAAAACTCCTCATTCACTCTTGATTTATACATTATATATATATATATATATATATATATATATATATATCCCTTTTCTAAAATAACACTTTTAACAATACATTTTGAAATTATTAATTACCCCAGATAAATATTCACAATTATATTATCATAGAAAGTAACAGGGCTTTACCACGCTCTTTACTTTGCTTCCGGTCTAATATTAGCTCATAGTAAAGACCTTAATCCTTCGTGCTAATTTTTGCACCTCAATCCCCAAAAATACCCTTTTACCTTGGCCATACACCAAGTATTGTTAATATCCTAAATTCCCACATAAAATACAGTAAAATAATTTAATAGAAAAAGTTCAATCAGTAATTCTTCCCAAGTTTGTCCCTTTTTGTTTATAACCTTATACCCGCAATGCACAAAACACCTGTTAATACACGTATGCAAACAAGAACAACGGTTACCTGGATTCTATCACTGCCCACGGAGCTGCCATCACAGCATCAACGACTGCTACCTTCAGGAACCTTTCCAATCTGAATTGCAACAACCAGAACTACAAACTGATACCGAATCAGCACGACGTCATCTGCTCTACCAATTCCATAGTGCCTTCAGACTCCCAAACCTCTTATGTCAATTGTTGGTAATCAACCAAATCGACGACACAGACATTTACTCCACTTCCAAATTTTTAACTTGGCACACTCAGTGGAAATGAAATTATAACAAGCACTACGTACATAAATTAAACCTCGTTTCAACATGTGCAAGTAAAATTTTTTTCTTGAAGCCGTCAGCTGGTTGTAAGCTAAGCGTGACATACACTTGTTGAAAACCCCAGAGAGTTGTCTGCTTGTTAAAAAACTAAGAGAGCTCCACAAGACTCTGTTGGTGTTTATATATTCTTATCTCCACCTCCAACCTATTAGAATCCTTAAAATTTCTTACAGTACAAACAGACAACGTCTCCAATCGTTCACAATTCTTAAAATCGTTCAACCGCCACTCTTCTCCCACAAACACCTTAACTTACGTACACAAACTTCAACGGCCACCGAAAATCCTAGAATTGTCCCCACACCACAGGCTCACGTAGACATTTCTTCGTATTCTCTATACAAACGAATTTCAACGGTCAACAAATTCTGCGTATTCGTTCTAATCGACAACATTTTTCAAAACATTTTCTTGAAATTTACTTGAACACAACAAACGTGCCCACTCCACTAACCTATTTTCGTTGAATTTCTACAATACCACTCTAAAATCTTGTGTATATTTACTCCAACTGTCCATTTAAACTACGCCCCTAATGCAACATATTTTATCTGTCCCCCTGTAACATACACACTAAAATCCCCTGTCTCTTACTTTGTACTCATTCCACTTTTATATATTCCTACCACGAGTTATATCTTTTTCGCGCTAACATCCACTTTACACCAACTATCCTTCTTACACCGTGTTTTAAAGTTCTGTTGTAACCCATATACCACTTACCCACTCTTAACGACAATCAATTTATGCTTATCTCACTTATACCTATTCTAACCCATAATCTCTCCTTGTTTCATTGTTTTCACTCCAAATTAACTAACACTTAATACGTGATATCTCTCTCTTACTTCTACTCATTCTAACAAATAACGTTTTTTTGTTTCGCTGTTAGCACGCAGCATTTGTAGCTGACAAATCTACCCATTTAAGTTTCATATCCTTCTAACGAGGCTATAAATTCATTTGAATTGACAGCGGACAGCAACACTAGCTAGAATACGTTAATTTGTGCAGTCTTATCTTTCCTTCGTTTACAACTTAACGACATTTGGAAAGCTTTGCCAACACTTTCAAACTCGTAACCAATAACATAGCGGCCACTAAACTTTAGTAAATACTATTCCGAAAACAGTTTAAACCTGTTGAAAACATACATCCCCTTTTGCTATAATTAAGAATATCTGAATTTGTCAAATATTAATGTTAAATTTGCTTATGAATATGACATTTTAGATGCTTCTTACACACGCTATACCTTATAGATATTTACATTATAGCACACACTAAAGGATGATGCTAAACTAACTTTAAGCTTCGGTACACTTAATAATTTCTATTCAACTAATCTGAAAAACGTTTCAAATTGTTGTTTATATTTTCACATGCTAAAACTTGAAATAAACTACTAAATAAATTAATAATGTTGTTTTAACCCCCAAATATCTCAGATATATATATATATATATATATATATATATATATATATATATATATTACTCATATTTAGACCAGGGTAGAAAATTAAATAATCACATCAAATAATTTTAAACACTGTGTAGAAGCTTTTGGAAAACGTACGCGTTATTAAATAACAGCGTGAAGCATAAAAATTCATTCGTTTTATTAAAATTAAGAAATTTAAATTATTTATAAGACGCTTTATATAAAAAGAAGCAGTATTAGAAAACTTTACGGGTAGTTTAATTATCCCTAGTAAAGAAACAAATAAAAATTACGTGCAAAATTTATATTAATTAACTCTATTTTAAGTAACCGGTATTAAAACGTACAGATAATAATTAATATTTAGTTAGGATTCACTAAAATTTAAAGGGTATTAATTTTAATTGAAGTTAATTGAACCATTAGTAACATATAATATCTATAAAAACTTGTAAAAACCCAATAAAATAAAGCTCTGAGAATTAATATTATGTTTGAACACCTGCGTAGTTTAAAAGTCACGTACGGCGAAAATGTTGCAGATAATTAATGGTTACAAAGAATCTTGGAGAAACCGTGGCTTAATATTCACGAGAAGGTGCGATACGGGGTTATTTAACCCAGATAGTCCACATGGACTGAAATAATCGATAATAAGGAATATAAATTTGCACTAATAAGAACAGGGTAGATAGAGACAGATAATAGGCGCAAGACCGAGACACATATAGTAAAAAGGCGTGAGTAGAGCAACGTCATGGAGTTGCTATTGGTTGAAAGTAAAAGGCAAAATTTGAGAGGTAAAAATAACATTTCTGTAGAAAATCCAATTAGTTATTTCCAGACGTTGCGTGCCGTGTGGAAATTTTCTGAGATTTAGCTGGGGCGAGTGCAAAATTCGTAAAATTCGCATGCCAGGCTACGGAATGGGAACATAGGATGACGAAATTCTAGAAACTGGCCGTTTTGGGGAACAGACCGACAGACAGGCTAACCGCTATATATACGGAGGTGAATATGAGGAAGCTCTCTTAGATCTTCGACTTGATTGAACGCGTTAAACAGTGCTTTTTAGTTTTCCGGTTTTAATATTAAATAATTTAAACAGTTTGCTCGAATATTATGTGATTTAAAACAGCTTGTTCTATACGTGCTACAATGAATGTACGTTAGTGCACTTAGAAAAGAAGATACAAGGTAATAAAGTTTAGTATCACTGTACCAATTGGTAAAAATTTACAACGACAAATATATACACAAAAGTAGGCAGTTTTGGCGTATATTGGTGAAAGAAGTATGAAGTTCTTTGTTATTTTTCGGTGGTATTAATACTTAAATGGTGCATAAACGGGTCTGGATCCACAAAACAAGGTTCAGATATACACAGATTAGTTCCGGAAAAGCCCTGAAACAATTTTAAATAAATGGTGATGGAGAAAATTTTTAAAGCGTTGAGAATCAGAAGCCGTAAATATAACCCAGTTGGAATGGTGTGATTAACAAAAGGGACGATGTACATTGAAGCTACGAGTGCAAGTAACCTTCAGGTAAATTATACTATTTTGTTTGAACTTTGAGATTTTTGTGTGTTGAATAACTTTATAATTGATTTACTCAAAATGGACAGTAGTGAAATGGTACTAACAATAATATTTTAATTTTAAGGTGAAATTTGCTTGTTTAAGTAGAAAGGGTATTTAGTATTGATGTTCTGGATTATGATGAAAATTTAGGGTATGTCTTTGAGCTCAATTAGACGAACCTGGTTAATTAACGTAAAGGGTGGTAGATGCTCCTTTGTACTCAGACTCCGGTCTGCATATATTGTTATAGTAATTAGTAGGCATCCTACAAGGACTTTAATTCTGGATGCACATTAAAATGATAATGAATTTAATTTTGAAATTTTCTGATATTAAAATTTATGCTGAATTTTAATTTTGAAATTTTAATGTATTGTGAATATTGATGTAAATAGAGTTAACGTTGATGTTTGTGGTAGGAATGTGTTTGTTTTTTTTATGTATGAGGATGAAAGTTATCTAGAGGAGCAGCCGAGGCGATTAACAGAAGAAAGTCAATGGACCAACACAGTTAAGGTAATGAATAGCTTTTTGGTGGTTTCACAGCATTCTTGATGCCCAATTCGTAGGGGCTCGATTCGAAAAGCGGAGTACCCGGATTTTAGTGGTATCACAGCAATATATATATATATATATATATATATATATTGTAGTGGATTTAAAAGGTTAAATTTGGGTATAAACAATGCAATTTCAAACACCCTGTATAGAGGAAGCAACCATAATTTACGTGCGAAATTTATGTCATTTATTTAATTTAAAGTATCAAGTATTGACATAATTTTATAATTAGGGATTAAAAATGTAGGTTCGTAAAGAAAATAAATTGTATAAGCCAATAGAAATTATTAATTAATTTAATTTAGTTCAATTCAAAGCGAGTTAAAGTTCGGGCCTTTGGAGCTGGTTTTTAAAAAGCTTTTGACTTTAACACATTTATTTTACTTTAAAACAGATGAACTTGTACATAATACTAAAATTAATTATTGACTAGTGAGTAGCTTGAACAACGAAGTATGGAGTTCGAAGACTGACTGCCGGGCATTGAGCTCCCGGGCCTTTTATAATAACCTGCCCCTCACACGGCTGTGAGAACTTGCAGATCTCATGTCTGCATTTCTCTTTAATTGTACACTTTAATACAATGTAACAACTTAATTCTAAGTAATTGCGGTCTGTTGACCGCCTGTGACCTGCCACCTGCAGTATCACTGCCCTCACGGATGCAAAGTTGCATGTCCGTTCACATGAACTGTCGATAACCTCTCTGGGTTATCCTTGTGTTACAATGTTGCATTGAACTTATACTTTTACTTAATAATTTCTAATAATTCATATTAGATTCAATACATCAATATATATAGGTAATTGGGGGATACATAACTCCTCCCACCGTAAATGAAAAATTAAGGGTTTTCTTAATTTTTAAATACATAAAATACATTATTTAAATTCATTTAAAATTCATTGTTTCTAAGGGTATACTTATTGTTTCCTTTTTTCTCTTTGTTTACTTAAATCTAGAACTGTTTCCTTCATTCTTATATCTAAGGTACATTTTGTATAATACATACATGATTACAAAAATTACTAAAATGATCAATACAATTGTCCAAACACTTATATTATTATAATGTAACTTTGGCGTTTTGATTTCACTTAATTGTTCTTTATAACTTTCCACTAATTTCACGGCGTGGTTGAGATCGTCTAAGTCTAGATGCTCTAGCTTCATAGGTTTCTTTATTATTTCTTCGTCTTCTTGTGGTATCTTGAACTGTAGTTCCGGTAGGTTTGCAAGTTTCTTTGTTGCTATGGGATCTTGATAAACTCTGATTACTTCATCTTTCAATTTCACATAACAATCTTCCTTGAGGGTAATTAGTTTGCTTCCGATTAATGCTTGATTATTTTCATCTTGGTTGCAGTGGATGGTTGCTATTACTTCTGTTGGGAAAATGGCTATCCATTTGTTATCTGTAACTTTTTGAATTTTCATATTAGTTATTTGCACTTGTTTGGTTTCACAGTTTTCGTAATGATTTGAGAATTTTAATAGTTGTACTTCACAAGGGCTGTCTTCCTTAATGGTTGTTGTCGTCATCGATTGACATAAATATTGGTTTGGTGTTACTTCAGTACATTTTTCGTTTGTATAACCATATCTCAGTTCATTTAGGGATAGGAATTTGGTTTTGGGTATGATTACTTGGTATGTGCTAGTAACTTTCGTTGGAAAAGCAAATAAATGATAATATTGATAATTGTTACTTTCTACTATCGGGATTTCTATTAAAAATATTATTTCGTTATTCTTAATGTAGCCTTTTACTATAGCTATCTTTTCAAATATTAGAATGTTCGATTCGGTTACATCAAAAGGTAATTTACTGTTAATTATAAGTGATTTAATTCTTATTAATTCGTTTAATAAATCGGTTGGTTCAATAATACTAGAGTGTAAGGTATTTAGTTTTGCAAATGTTACTGCGTTTTCTAATGTTGCTAAAATTTGTTGCATTAAAGTAAGGGTTGATATTATTTGAGTAAATATTGTAATTTTGTATACTGCCTAGTTTATTGGTAGTATACCGGGGTTGCTTTTTATTTATTGTTATTGGGTTGTCCGTTCTACCTGGGTGGAGGTTGACGGTAAGGGTGGTGATTGTCTATCTGAAATTACAGGGTGTCTTAGGTTTTTTAAATGAATGTATTTAGTTATTTTACCGTTGTCTACTACTGCTATGTTTTTATCTGATATTTTCTTAATTTTAAATGGTCCTAAATTTCTGGGTGCTGTTTTATGTCGCTTGCTTTGAAAGTTTTTCTCATATACGGTTTGTCCTATTGAAAATTTATTTGAGTCGGTATTTTTATTTCGGGTTGTGGTGATACGTTCTTTATCGTTTTCTAATTTATCTTTTACCTTATCGTAAGTTATTTTTAATTTTTGTTTGTGGTCTTTCGCATATTGTTGATATACTTCTTTATTGTAGTGTATGTCATAGGGATTTCGTGAATCTGAATGTCCTAAGGTTAATTCTAAGGGTGTAAAATTTGTTGATGAGTGAATTGTGTTATTATAGGCGATTAGTGCGTATGACATTAAATTGGTTATATGTTCCTTTTTATAATTTATTCTTAATAATCGAATTTGTTCTAACAGGGTTAAATGTAATCGTTCAATTAGTCCGTTGGATTCAGGGTGGTTTTCCGTTATGAAATGAATTTTTATTTTGTGAAGTTCTAACGTGTTTTGTATTGTCTCATTTTTAAATTCGCTACCATTGTCTAAAGTGATTGATTCGGGTGTTCCGTAAAATGTGAAATATTGTAAAAATCCTTGGGTCACGTCGATGCTATTTTTGGATGTGATTGGTATTGCTTGGCCTATTTTTGTGAATGCGTCTATAATTGTTAGATAGCTTTGCGCTTCTACTACTAGAGTATCGGCATGTAGTTTTTGAAATGGTTTGTCGGGTGTTTTGGTTAACATTAAGGGTATCTTTGGGGGTTTCCTATCGTATTTTGCTCTGTCACATAGTTCGCATTGGTTAATAAAATCTGTGGTCAAGTCCTTCATGTCTTTAAAATAATAACGTCTTACAAGTTGTTTTATTGTTTCGTTAATTCCACGATGGTTGGTTTTTCCTTCGTGTTGATTTCTAATTACATCGTTTATTTCGTCAGGGTCGTCTAGTGTTATTAATTTTCTAGTACATCTGATGAGTTCAGGTCCAGAGTTATTGAATAGTTTAATGTATAATTCTGAAAATCTTTGGTATAAATGTTCGGTGTTAAAATAAAAATAAAATCGTTTTTTCTCGGGGGTGTATTCTTTTAAAATTTTAATTATTTGTTCCTCGTTGTCATCTTTAGTTATTTGAATTTGGTATATCTTTTTGTTATCTACTTTTGTATATTTTACTGGATTGGGGTTATTTAAAACTTCGGTTATTATAAATTGATTGGGTTTCATATCGATTGCTTCGTTTAAAATTTTAATCGCGTTTTTTGGTTCTTCGTTTTGTGTCGAATGTATAGTGTCGATCTCGTCTGGATCTTCCCTTATTTCTGTTTCGTCTACGTTTCTTATAATGGATTCCGTTTCTAATGCATTGAGTTGGATTCGGCTTAAAGCGTCTGCGTTGTTGTTATAAATTCCCTTTTTATATATAATTTCGTAATCATACTCTTCGAGTCTGATTCTCCATCTCTGTAATTTTGAATTCGGTTCCTTCAGTTTGCATAACCATACTAGTGGTCTATGATCGGTGTATATGTAAAATTTTCTTCCGTATAAATAAGGTCTAAAGTATTTTGTTGCCCAAATTATGGCTAATAACTCTTTTTCTATAGTGCTATATTTTTGTTCGGTTTCGTTTAGGGTTCTGGATGCGTAGCTGATAGGTTTATCGCTACCTACTTTTCCTTGGCTCAATACTGCGCCTAATGCTACATTTGATGCGTCTGTCGTCAGTATAACTGGTTTTGTAAAGTCTGGGTATTCTAATACAGGGTGATTTGTTAATATGTTTTAATTTTGTCTACGGCTTTAATGAATTCCGGGTGTGTTCAATTTTGTTTCCTTTTTAAACAATTTGTCAGGGGTTTGGTTATCTGAGCGTAACCTTTAATGAATTTGCGGTAGTAACCACTAAGTCCTAGAAATCCTTTAATTTCTTTGTTTGTTTTTGGCAATGGGTAATTTAGAACTGCGTTTGTTTTGTCTGGGTTTGGCATTACTCCTTGGGGTGTTATTACATGTCCTAAAAATGATACTTCTTTTTGTAAAAATTCACTTTTGTCTAATTCTACTTTAAAATGTGCTTGTCTAAGTCTTTCGAATACTTCTTTCAATCTTTCTATGTGTTCTACCAGTGATGTGGAATAAACTATGATGTCGTCAAGGTATACAAGGCATTTCTCATTGTGTATTCCTCGTAATATATTGTCCATGACTCTCTGGAAAGTAGCGGGTGCGTTCTTTAGTCCAAATGGCATTCGTTTGTACTCGTAATGTCCTCTAGGTGTGCTGAAGGCTGTTTTTGATATGTTTTTTTCTTCCATCTCTACCTGATGGTATCCTGATGCTAGGTCTAATGTTGTAAAATATTGGCATTTGCCTAATTTGTCTAAAATTTCGGTTATATTTGGTAGTGGATATTTGTCATCTACCGTTTTTCATTTAACTTTCTATAATCTATTACCATTCTGTACTTTCTCTTTCCGGTTGCGTCTAATTTCTTAGGTACTATTAACACGGGGCTGCTCCATGGTGAATTGGAGTGCTGGATTATGTCTTGGTCTAATAAGTCTGCTACTTGTCTGTCAGCTTCTTCTTGGCTTGCATGAGGTAGTCTGTATGCTTTTGTAAAATTGGTTTATTGTCTGTTAACTCGATATTATGTTTTACTGTGTTGGTGAATGTTAATGGTATTCCTTCACAATGGAATATGTCTCGGTATTCAAAACATAAGTTCTTAATTGCTCTTTCTTCTTCTTGATTGATGTCGGTATTGAAGCGGATGTTAGTTAAATTTTCTCTTAACATTTCGTCATGTTCTATTGGGTTGTAGTTATTTTCTAAATTCTCGTCTATTTCCATTTCGTTAAAATTTAGTTCTTCTACGTTAATTGGGTCTGTCAATGATAATTCTACGGGATAGTCGTTTGAATTTAATATTGTTGTGGTTGCAAAGTTATCTTTTATTTGTACTAAGGCAGTTGGGGTTTCTACTCCTTGTTGAAATGTCATATGATTTATTATTCCTAAATTTTGTTAGATTTTACTGGGATTTTATTTTTCTTTCCGTTCGGGGTTCTATAGTGTATTTTTGTTCAACTTGTGTGTTTTGAAATTTAATTGGGATTTTTCCATATTTTGTCCTTAATAAGCGATTTTAATGTCAATGTTGGCTCTAATTTTCTTAGAAGGTCCATTCCGATTAATCCGTCATATTTGTCGTTAAATTCGAATACACAAAATTTATGTTTCATTTTAACATTAAATGTTCTCGGTAAGGGTATATTTGCTACGAATTGGTGTAGTGTCGTTTGATGAGCTGTTTTGATTTTGAATGGTTCTCTTTCTACATAATCTAAATAATGTTTTTGTACGGTTCTGGGGCTAATTAATGTTTTAGATGATCCGGTGTCGATTAATAGTTTGAATTTGGCGTGGGGTATTTCTATGTATGGTAATACTAAGTGGTTTATGTTATTTAAGTTTATTAAGTTTGGTCGGTTATGAATTGGTCCATTTGAAAATTTGAGTTCGAGTTTTCTTCGTCGTACTCCTCGTAAGTTTCGTATTGTTCGTCACGTTCATAAGTTTCTGTATGATTTGATTCATTGTTCGTAGGTGTCTCAATGTAATTATTCTGGTCAGTGTCAAATTTTTCTATTTCTTGATGAAATAATTCTTCTGATGTAAAATTACGTTTCTGATGAGGGTTTGGTCGGATATGTGTTATTTTTGTGTTTTGTCTGGTGTTACCAGATGAGGTGTCCATTGGTGTTGGTTTGTAATAATTGTTAGGGTTGTTATGAGTATTAGTCATTGGTGTATTTTTATTAGGGTTTGCATTGAATGCTGGTCTTTGTTGGTTTAGGTTTTGATTGAATCTCGGTTGGAATGCGGGTTTCGTAAAGTTGGGTTGAATGTTGGTCTTGAAAAATGTTTATATTGATTATTAAAATTGGTATTGTTAAAACTTGGGTTGTTACTTCACGGTTGATTTGTTTGTGAGTTAAAGGGTGTGAATTTTTGTTGAGGGATTGTTTGTCTTGTAGCTTGTATAGTTTTTGTTGGTGAATAACTTTTATTTGCGTTGGGATTGTATAGTCTGTTGCGGTAATACATTACATTTTCTTCTTCTATTACTAGGCTCATAGCTTCTTCTAAATTTTGGGGTCGTTGGAATCTGATTTTATCCGATAGTCGTTCTGGTAAAGCGTTTATATATGTGTCTAGTGCCATTTCGTCATACATTTTGTTTTAAATGTCTAACGTTTTGATCGGGTTCTTCGATTTTTAATTTTGTTAAAATTAAACTTCTTACGTCTTGGCATTTCATTCCGAATTGGTAAGGGGATTGATTGTGTTCCATTCTAAGGTTTATTAGGTCTCGTACCAGGCATTTTATATTAGGTTGGTCTCCAAAATATGCAATTAGTAGCTGTTTAAACTGGTCCCATTCCGATAAGTCGTCCCTACTGGCGATTAATGTTAGTGCCCTTTCGGCTAGTTTACTTATTACTAAGCGTATAAGCAATGAATTTCTTGCGTCATCTCCGGGTTTGTAAAAGGTTTTTAGGAACATTTCAGATGCTCCAATGAAATTTGAGAGATGGGCCTGCGTGCCATCGAATGTCTGAATTGTCTCTAAATAGAGACGTAAGTCTGTGTTACTCATGTTGGTTAAGGGTTGTTTTCGATTTTTTGGAAATTTCAAAATTTTTTTTTTTTTTTGATTTAAGCTTTATTTCGCTATTTGTATTGTTACTTTTGTTCGGATTTATTAATTTTCCGTTTGGGTTGTGAAATTTCAAATTTTGTAGAAATTGGGGTTGGTTCTGTTGTTTGTAGCGTTTATTATGCTTTGGATGTATTAATTTTTCTTTTGGATTAAGTAATTTTGAATTTTGTAAAAATTGGGGATGATTTTCCTTTTTATGACGTTATTTTTGCTTTGGTTTTTTTTAAATTTTCCTTTTTAGATTGGATAACTTAGAGTTTTGTAAAAATTGATGTTGATTTAGCTATTTGAAACGTTAACTTCGGTTTTGGTTTGTTAATTTTTCAATTAGATTAGGTACATAAAGATTTGGTAAAGGTTGATGTTTATTTCGTTATTTTTCGGAGTTATTTTTTGTTAGGAATGGTTAATTTTCAGTTTGGATTGGGTGGATAAAATTTTGGTAAGAATTTGAGATTAATTTCGTACTTGTAGTATTGGATTTATTAATTTTAAGTTTATATTGCGTCGAGTTATTTTTAAAATCGTAGTCGTTCTTTGTTTATATTTAAGTACACAGTGCAGTGATGTTCTTGCGAGATTTATTTCAATAATGTTAGAATAATTACCGTAGTCTGGGATTTGTCTGTTTTTAATGCAGCTTTTACTTTGTCTTGAGTTCCTGCTTCTTAAGGAATCTTAAATGGATAGATTTATTCTCGTTTAGCTTTGTTTTGGTTAAATTCTGTTAATTAATACTCTTTCCGTGGGTTTTACTGAGTTGCGTAAACGTACAGTTCGTCTGTCTTGTGTTCTACTTATAACTTAAGGTTGATTACTCCTGTGCTTCATGGTTGAAATTGAATACTTAAGAATGTAATCTTCGTTACTTTGTTACGTACGTTGAGTTAATTGCACTTACAGGTGTTAGTTTATGGAATTAGATAATTGACTTTCCGTACTCGCTAATGTAAAGTGTTATGTCTGTTTTATTTTAGATCTCTTGGTATTATAATGCTTGTTGGTAATTGAATCTCTTCGTAATGTAGGTTTTCAGCGTTTTAATTAAAGCTTCTTATGATGACCGTTTTACTGCACTTTATTTATAGAATGTTGTGGTGTAATTTTCATGCGCTTCTATAATTCCGTGATGATTTATTACGTATGATGCAAATTGAAATTATACTGAAAGCTGAAAGTTATTTCTTTAGTACTGTGCAAGGATTCTGAAAGCGATTTTAATAATGATATTGCGTTGTTAAGCTGAAAGTTGAAAGTTATTGCACTTCTCTGATGTTCTAAGTGTATAAAAGATGCGAGCTTTGTTTTCTTAGGTGGTTTTAAGTTACCGTATTTTTGAGTTTATGCAGAATGTTGCTGTGATTTATTCAGTATTATAGAGGTCAATGGTTTAGTTAAACGTTCTGTACTGCTTGTTCGAATTAGCTTTAGCTTTGAAATTAATTTCGCGTTAGTTTACCGGTTTATAAACGTGCGTTGGATCGCGGTGATTGAAGTTTCTTATTTTTGGTGTTTAGTGAATGTGCGCCCGTTATTTTTTTGGATTATTGAGTTCGTTCTATTAATTATGGTAAGAATCTTTTAATATTAATTCTCATTTACTTTTAAAAAGAAAATCTCTTTTTAAATTCAATTCTTATTTGCTTTTTTAAAGAAAAAATATCTCTTTGTAAATAATCAAGTCTCATTTGCTTTTTAACATTCAAGTTTCATAAAATGTTATACAGTCTCGTTTTGAAATTAATTCACTTTGAACTATTTTCAAAAAATATTCATAAAAATACAATTCATAAACAGTAAATATAAATGGTACTCAATAGTTATAATACTAGCATATATCAATGATAGTTTTTGGTTTGAAGTAAAATTTTTATGGAAATGAACTTACATTAGTTTCATCTGTTTCTTTGGTGGGTTCGATCGATTCTGTATCTTGTTCACCTTGGTTTGTTTGTTGGCCTTAGACGATTTTTGTTCCTTGTCCAACTTGGTTTGTTGCTAGATTCAGACTATGCTTGTTCTTCCTCCAACTTGGTTTGGGTTCTGCCAAAATTTCGAATAAAAATTCTTGGTCACCAATCTTCCGATTTTTGGATTTTCAGTGCCCTTTTGACATCCGTACCGACTGCGCCAGTTAAAGTTCGGGCCTTTGGAGCTGGTTTTTTAAAAAAGCTTTTGACTTTAACACATTTATTTTACTTTGAAACAGATGAACTTGTACATAATACTAAAATTAATTATTGACTAGTGAGTAGCTTGAACAACGAAGTATGGAGTTCGAAGACTGACTGCCGGGCATTGAGCTCCCGGGCCTTTTATAATAACCTGCCCCTCACACGGCTGTGAGAACTTGCAGATCTCATGTCTGCATTTCTCTTTAATTGTACACTTTAATACAATGTAACAACTTAATTCTAAGTAATTGCGGTCTGTTGACCGCCTGTGACCTGCCACCTGCAGTATCACTGCCCTCACGGATGCAAAGTTGCATGTCCGTTCACATGAACTGTCGATAACCTCTCTGGGTTATCCTTGTGTTACAATGTTGCATTGAACTTATACTTTTACTTAATAATTTCTAATAATTCATATTAGATTCAATACATCAATATATATAGGTAATTGGGGGATACATAACGCGCGTTATAGCGTCAGAAAACGCATCAGAGCATGAAAAATCAATAATTCCAAGGAGAAAAGCTTTACTAACAAACAAACAGACGTCGAATATAAAATATCTTGAAACGCAAACTCCTAGAAATGTTATTTTAAAACGATCGTTAATTAGGCACACCTGCATGTTTTAGAAAGGTCATCTTCCCCTTATTTGTGTAGATAACAGACAAGCTTCAAGGAAGATCGTTCAACCGTCGGTCGTTTCGCATAAACGCTAACCAAAAGTTTCTTAAAGCGGGGAAGGGATGGACAATCAAGGATATGCTTCAGAATGAGATGGGAGAAGAATATTCGTTTTTCATAAAGTACGTATCCAACTCCACGTGGAGTAGATAACACGCGGACAGTAATATCGATTTTCTACCACTCAAGCAAGGGTAGAAGGAAACATCTAATATGCATAAGAGAGGAATAGAGTTAATACAGGCGGGGTTTTAAGACGTCACTGAAATGTATCATTGGTCGCAATAGTTAGTTTTACAACAGACGAGCACGGGACAGATGAATGCGGGTTTTTCGGATTAAATAGCGTATCGACGAGCTAAAATTCGGGGAGTTTCAAAACGGTTATACAAAATTTGAAGAAAGAGTTAGTTCAATTAAGTATTTCGCGTTAAGTGGGTTTGGAGAGGTTACATTTGAACCGTATAAATACGAGAGGGAAGTTATTAACTTTCTCTTTGACTTCTTTAATTTGCATCGCTTACGACGTACAAAACTCTACTAACGAGCTAGTCAGTATTAAAATTTGTAAATTCAATAGTACATTGTTAGATTGTTGTGGCCTTATAGTTTGAAACACGTATAGTGTCGAGTTTATTGATATTTAACTAAGGTACAACAAATACTTTAATATTTCAATTTAAAAACAAGGACTTTACAAAGATGGAATTTATTGTGGTGTACTTGAGCACCAAAATGTACATAATCATGAATTATTATTTGTAAATAGTGGTAAATAAATATTGTATGATTGTTGTATTATTTTGTGGTTTTATTGAATGGTGTGTGTGAACGGTACAGAGAATGATAGTAAATTTAGGTATCCGAGAGGAGGCACAGCTGAGCCAGCCAGGGAAGCTGCTGAAGAAATTAATTAATTTGATGAAGCAGGAATCCGGGTAAGAAATTTTTTTTTAATTTTTTATTTTGTGAAATTTTCGATTTTTGAAAATTCATAATTTTCGAATCTGGTGAGGTCCGGAACTTAATAAAGAAAGGGCCACGGCAATATATATATATATATATATATATATATATATATATATATCATCGAAATACTAAAAGTATAATTGTAAACTTTATATTCGTAAGTAACCTGAGACTTTATACTTTCCATTTTTCAATTACTAGCTCGATTTGTAATGACCATTTGGGCCTATATATATTTATATATATATTATGTATATATTTATATATATATCACACACATATATATATATATATATATATATATATATATATATATATATGTATATATATATTATATATATATATAGACGTAATAAGAGGTTGCGAGAGGTCATTGTAACCAAAATTCTGTAAATAAACCCCACCAAAATATAATAGAATCCGGAAAAATGGAAGTTTCCGTAAATTCGTAGTTACGCCCTGTATAATACAAGCGTACCTTTATTCATTAAAGTTCCGTGCAAAAACGTAGATTGCGCGTATATAAATAATTGCCCATATGATACAAGCGTAATGAAAATAAATAGCAAGTAACGTAAGTTGTATATGTAAAAATAATTAACAGTAAGATACCGTAAAACACATTTCAATGCAAATGCAAATCGATACATTATTGATAACATTTGCTGTAAATAGCATAGAATAGTACAGCTTTGCGCATTTAACTTAAAAAACTACAATCAACGTGTATTTTAAACCTCAAACTCTAAAATAAACGGTAATTTTGTGTACTGGAACACGAACACAAATATATCCTATAAAACTCAATCCTTTCTGCATTAAAACACAATTAAAGTTTAAATTAACTGCCCCGTGGATTATAGCAATTTATTCTAAATAAAGAATTATCTAGAATATAAAACGATGAGTCATTAGGGATTTAAAACTATGTAAATAAAGTAATTAAGAAATAATCGTTTATGTCAAGAAGCGGCCGGAACGCAAATACCCACAAAAATTCCATAAAATTGATTATCTATAGCACTAGTATGCGACGCCACAATAATAGTATGTGTTCAACAAGAACAGACAGAACACGTCACGAATAATTGGAACGACATTATGTACAATAAACGCTGCGATTTCAGACGCTAATTAGTTTTTCGGAAAAACAGTAGCGAATACTATTTCGTTCCTTGCTAATTTACGCCTTTTTATAATTATTAATTTATAATTATCCTTTACAGTATTGAAAGCGTAAATTTCTATTCCATTAATATATTATTTATTCGTTATCATGTAGAACTCCATCTGTGTTTATAAATTTAATGTTGTAACCTTTTTTTTTTTGTTTGACCTCCACTCGCTGGATACAAGTGAAGCCTTATTGGTTCGCGGCTAAGTCTGGGAATTACCCCAAGGGTGAGCAATGAGAAAGGGCGTGGGGATGGTATAAACTCTACAATAAGCTAATATAAAAAGAAAAAGGGAGATTGAGCGCCACTGTATCTATATGGGAAATACTAGAAACTCTATACTTCTATGAGAAGATACAGAAACTCATGGGATATAAGCCCCATAAAAAAACTTACAACTTAATGAACTAACACATCTGGAAACCTCTGGAGCATACTTACAACCTCTTCGATCTCGATGATCCTGAAAGAAAAAGTACACAACAAATTCTCTATTAAAAAGACACTGTTTGTGCTTTCTAATAAAAAGCATACTAATAATTACAGGTGGATAATGTTAAGATTACCACACCAAAGGTATTTGAATCAAAAATGAATACCCAGAACAAATCAGTTGTAGCATATCTGTGTTTTTTAAATTACTTCAGCGTTCGTCTAATTTCATTATTCAAAAAATTTATTTTCTTTAAAAAAATTTAGTAAAATTAATTGTGCATGGAATAAAAAACTTGAGTCCAAAAATGAAATTTAATATAGTTCCTCTCATTTCGTTTTTTTTTAAATATGATTACAAAAATGAAATAATATAATTGAATTCTTTATAAATCTGTCTTGATATAACAAGACCTTAATTTTAATAATATTTTATAACAAAATTTCAGATACCAAATACTCAGATCTGTTTATTGGTTTACATCTGTTTTTCACATTAAGTTTAATTTATTTCTTAGAAAAATTTGAATCACGTGCAGCTAACTTGGATAAATAACATTTCAACTTATCCAAGTATAATGAGCTTATTATAATTTGACATCTGTAATGAACATTTTTTTAAAAGGCAGGAAATGGACTTTAGAATCTCAACAATCTAACACGCGAATGTTCCGCGTATCTTGCAAAATTATTCTAATAGCATTTCTTAACAATAATCTTCCACGCTGTTCTTTATGCACAAAATTTAGTATAACTAAGCAATTTTCGACTACAATTTATGTGAGCACACTCAAGGTCTCACAAACATCACAAAAGAAAGGTTTGATACCTGTTTTTAATAAAGCTGTGTTCCCTAGTTATCAAACCGCGATGCACGTTTTCTGGAATCTGCTTACTACTTTGTTGCGACAAAACATCGAACGACAGCTGTAATTTCTTAACAAACGAACATTGACCCAATCTCTTTATCTGTATCTCAAATTACTTCATGTGTACTTTATATGTATGTTACTTCATATGTATGTTACTTCATATGTATGTTACTTCATGTGTATGTTACTTCATATGTATGTTACTTCATATGTATGTTACTTCATATGTATGTTACTTCATATGTATGTTACTTCATATGTATGTTACTTCATGTGTATGTTACTTCATATGTATGTTACTTCATATGTATGTTACTTCATATGTATGTTACTTCATGCGCTAAGGAAATAAAGATATTTTATAAATTATTTGAATAATGCGAACTCACCGTTAACAAATACCAAATACCGACTCGAACCATTTTTACTACCACAACACGCCTATTCTGAGGCCCCACTTATATAAAATTTGGGAGCCCATCTGTAGATAATGCAGTGTGAACTACATTCTCAAATACAAATGGCTGCTTGGTTATTCATTCCAAGCAAGTACGGAACCGCTTATCTGCGTAGCGCGTTACCTCGTGACCGTATGCACGCAAGCGCTATCCTAATTTTAACGACTGAACGGGTATAATCCGCCTGAAGGTTAGGCAACACAAACGACTAGTTCCCTTTTAAATATGTTTTTTGAGCGTATATTATTATTAAATATTTCTGGGTAAAGCATTTAAGTTATTTAAACGGTCATGATTTCCTGTTCCATTGTGGAATTGTTTCTTTCAGATATAACAGTATCAAATACGAGAATTAAATACCACAGACTAAAATTGTACAGATGTGATTCTTGCAAAAATAGTGCTACAGAATATATATTCGTTACAATGTAGCATTTCGGTTCCCCTGACATTCACTAACGTGTTGATGCAAGAATTCGGTCCACTGCGCTTGCTCGCTTAGTAAAACACTTAATTGCTTTAGTCTATTTTAATTTGAGGATGTAATCAGACAGGTTTTCGACGCGTGGTCGAGTAGTTGTTTAAAAGATGGATTCCAACAGGCACATGGCATCAAAAAGAAGCATTCCTTTAGATTTTGATGTAGAAGCCATCACTAAGGTAGACACTAGACTGTCTAGAAGAAATTTTTGTTCAGTATTCTTTTTTTGATTAGCCGACCCTTAAGATGATTTATAGGTTGTGGATGTAACATCATCACGTGCAAGTTTTAGTTACTAATAAGTATCGTAAAGTTTTTGGTTATTAAGTATTTCAAGTTGAAATGTTAAGGTGCCCTTGTCGTGAACAACAAAAATTTAAGCGTTTATTTTCGTATGGAAATTAAGTTTGTAATCCGAGGCACATGTGAACGACGCGCAGCGGTTGTTGGATTTGTACACGAAAATTGATGGACGATGGTACAAAGTTCATTTTCAAACAAATTGATAAATATTTGCTATTGGAATTATATAGATGTCATGCAAACTCCTGTGGTGAGTGATTTCCTTATTCAGTTCGCGCTAAACAAAGAAACTACAGAAAATGTAATGGTTGTTTTTTTTGTAAATTTATACCGTAATTTAAATTAGTGTAAATATTTTTTTGTTCAATATTTAACAGTTTGAGTTGTATAAATGTTTGTATGAACGCTGAAAATTTAAAGATAAGTTTCAGAAAATCGTAAAGGTTAAACAAGAATTTGTTTGTAACTTAACAGGTGACATGTTAGCGCTTGTTTGCCACATTCTATGATCCAGTTTTTTTACTTGAAAGTATAATTATACACAGATTATTTTATACCATAAGTATATATTTTTATAAATATCTAAATTCAGTCTTACATAAGATGAGTTCAAATCATCTATCATAATTGTTTGTAAACCAAAACAGGATCTTTTTTCGGTAATAACTAAATAGTTGTTACTTATTATTAAAAAATACAATATCGTCTTTAAATAACTTTAATAAATAATTAAGATTCTTGAAATGCATTTAAGTAATGTTATTTTTATTGAAATTCATAATAGTTTCTCACTATTGGTACAAACAAAATCATACAATTCATGAGTATAGAAAGAAAGACCACCAACATTCTATTGGTAAGATATTTTAGAGTTATATTTTTGAATTGCTAATTTTTGATATTTGTTGTGATAATTTGACTAGGCTCTAGTAAAGCCCTAGTTCTATAAATTTCTTGAGGTGGTTATATTTTCAGACAGTACGAGATCGTCGTTCCAATTCAAGCTTTCAGGGTTAAAAGTAAGTAAGTATTATATTTATACGCTTTGGTTGTTCAGAAGATATATTTTTCTCGAAGATTTCCGTATCTTATCTTCAGCTTGTTAGGCATTACAGTTTTTATTAAGATACGGTGGCATCCATAATTTTTTTTATCGTATACCATCCTACGACCCCAACTCGTAGTTCTGCCCTAAGTTGAAGAAACTTAGCTGGCTGGAAAACCTTATTTGAGGGTCCTTTTATACACAAAGCCGCTTACCATACGTTTTGCCCTGGGTTTGATTTTTAGACAGGAACCCCCTCTAGTTTATAATGACTCTGCCGCCTATAAAGCGGAGTAGTTACATACAAAAAATTAGGTGTAACAAAACCCTGCATCTTTAAGTTCCACACTTTTCTAGTAACTTCTAGATATAGATAATTTAGACTATATAAGAAAGCGTTAATTAATTAGAGAAGATTCGATTCTGAAATAAGATCGCGAAATGTTATTTTGATTTAAGTGCAAGCTGTTGCTATACAAAGATAATATTTGAAGTATGCAGTAAGCATGTTGTGATTTAATAATTACAATGTTACAACAAATATAGAAGTGATGTTTTTAAAAAAATGGAATTTATTAATAACGGTGAAGTGGCCAAATTCTTCAAGATAACGCTAGTTAAAAAAAAGGTTTTATTAAATAACTGAAAAGAAGATTTAACCAGAAATGTGCCTTGGTAATTACTGTTTGAAATGAGGATTTTAATGGAGAATTTTGTAAGCTGATTTGACGTCAATTTAAAATAAGAAGATTTTTAGTTACGAGGAACATTTTTATGGATTCTGAAAATTTAGTTTTAGATTTATTTTAACTGATAATAGGGTATTTTTATTTAGTTTAAGATAGTCCTAATAATTTTTCTTGTGAAAAGGATTTTGTACCAGAAAAATTATTGTTCAGAGTTCGAAATACTCTAACCTTTTTATAGATTATCTGTCACGGATTTATTCGGCCAAAACAAAGAATAAATTTAATTCTGTAAATTTAAAATACGATAAAGAACTACTATTTCTTTTTATATAACAATTACTTCTTAGGAATTATTTTATGTTTGAAATAAACAATTTTGTAAATGCTTTTGTATGAAAGAAAATATTTTATACCGTATAAATGCTTTGTGATACTGCTGTGTATTACTTCATTTTGAAAACTCCATCAATTTCGTTGAGGTTGCCAAGCAAAGTTAAAAACGAAGATAAGTGAACAATTTCAAGATTTACAAATTGCTATATCTGTGTATCACAGCACACTTCTAGTAACGCCACAAAGCGAGGTGTTGTAACAGCATTCTTTTAGTGGCACCTCAGCGTGCGGCCATTTCATAACACTCTTTTAGCGACGTACCAACATGACCTTGTTACAGCACTCTTTTAGTGACTCCACAACGTGCGGCCGTTGTTACAACAATTTATATATATACATATATTGCTGTGATAAGGGGTTGTTTAAGGGTGCACGTTATAGTAAAGGTCGTTCAGGAATGAGTAATTAGAATAGGCAGCAGAAAACTGCACCTATTTAAGGAAATAATTAAGAAATAGACATAGTTTGTAGATAGTAAGTAGTCAACAGCCTGTATATAAAGTAGAAATAGTTTTTGGGCGACGCAGGTAAACATAGGAAGACGCGTAGTTGGCGCAGGAATGAGAAATACATGTATTAAGTAGATAGTAAATATTAAATACCCTGTAGATAAAGTTTAGTTAATTTAGGTAAAACAAATAAGGATATTTTTCAGTGGAAGCACGCGTATATTTAGAAATAAATGATAAAGAGTAATTAGACACGCATTAAAAAAAGAGTTCCAGACGATTAAATTAATACGGATATAGAAATAGAGTTTCAGGTAGTTAATATAAATGCGTACAAATATCTAACCATTTTGATAAGAGAAATGATTAAAATTGCGTGAATCGCATGTAAACATGAAAATTTAAAAGTCGAGTTGCATCAGTTGTTTATGGAAAAGCAAGTAATCTATCAAAATACAGCATGTTGATAACGAAAGACAGCTGCGGGCAGGTTGTGATTATGGGGAATCGTGGAGCATTACATCAGAAACTGCTCTAAATGAAATTATTTGATTGGTCAGAAACAAGCGACGAGTTCTAGACCATACCCACGGATGGAGTGGGAATTCGAGAATATATTAGCAAGCACCTTGATAAGAAAATCAGTTTTGAACTCAACGAAGGCCGAAGTGCGTTGCCATTAAAACAAAGTAATACGTAATAATTATAAAAGTGAAATAAAATGAGTGCGAATATGAAGATTATAATTGCCGTTTAAACGTAAGTACGCTTTTAATGAATTTATTGTAAACTAAGACATAAAAATAATAGGGCTTCGAGGTCTAAGGGAAATAGACTATGATTCTGATGTTAAGAAAAAAATACAGTAATACAATTTAAATGTCAAGGGGAAAGGAAGAATAATACAATCTTGAAGTACAGGGATGAAACAAACTACAATTTTAAGTCTGGGGCAAGAATGATAAAAGTCTAAAGTTTGAAGAATTGAAATAAATTGGGGTATATAATTTAATGGTGGTGGTCCATAGTGTAATAATTTGAATGAAATCCAGAATTGGGGAAGATCATTTTTATTGGAAGCGTCGATGTGAAAAAGATAAAACCAGGTCAGATTTCTAGTTATAAGATATTTGTTTTTCCATATGAATTTTTATTTTATTTTTAATATTGAATTTGCTAAATATGATATGCTTGTGAAGAAGTCAACAAAAGAGGTGGCATACGTATTGAATGAGTAATAAGAAAACAGGTTTAGAATATTCTACACTTTGTTGGTAAAGATAATAAATTTTCTTTGGTGACTTTGGGTTTTTGAGTACATAGTAGATGGTTGTTAGTAAATGAAATTTATAAGGTTAACTAATTGAAAATGTAATACAAATAATTTCAAAAGCTGTACATAACATATTGGTTTCATTATATAAAATCGAAATTTACTGAATTTTATAATTCCAAATAAATGCTAGCCGACGTCATAAGATTTAAATAGTACAAAGGCGGAGCCACAAGTTGAATAGGAAATTGATAACCCGCAAGGCGGTAACGTATCGAATTTTGCCATTGGTAGATAAAGTTGTTTGAAGATAAAGTCCAGTTGATAGCAATATTAAGAAGACAGCCGGCGGAGGAGATAACTACAATTTATAGTGAATATTAAAATGGTGGTCCAATAATTTAGAGTACGTAGAACACACAACGAAGGGTATCAAGAATTCCAGTTCATAGAAATAAAAATAACAGCCCAAAGAAGGGGCAAGAAAATTACGCGAATAGTATAGCAATATATATATATATATATATATATATATATATATATATATATATATATATGAATAAGATGAAATAATAACTTAAACTTTTATGCAAAGCCCAAATGATCATTTCAAATCGAGCTAGTAATTGAGAGAAGGAAAATATAAGGTCTTGGACAGGATTTGAACCTGCATCCTGGTTTTGCCGGAACCGTGCGTTTACCAATTACGCCACCGAGACCGATGACAATTGGGAAATTTATAAATTTAAATCGTGTACATGACGATACATCAACGTAACTTTCAATTACGTTTGGCATTTTTGTCAATCATATCTGACATTGTCAATTTTTGACTTATTTTTTGGACATAGATATTGTTTTCAAATTTAACGTAGGTAGCTACCTACTTTAAATTTGAAAACAATATCTCTGTCCAAATTTTTGGAACAGCAATGGGTTCACCAATATCATCCACAATAGCAAACCCCGTAATGGAGGAACTTGAGAACTATGCTATTAATCAATTAAATTTTATTCCAACATTTTACAAAAGGTTTGTTGATGATTGCGTCATATGTCTACCCAAAAACAAAATCGATGAGACAATTAAAGCGTTTAACGGATTTTATTCCCGATTATAATTCATTCATGATCAGGAGGTAAATAGGTCTATTCCATTCTTAGACATGTTTATCATACACGATACAGAAGGAAAAATAAAAACAAATTGGTATAGAAAAAGCATGTGGAGCGGGAGATATTTGAACTTCTTGTTCTGCGTTCCACAACAATACAAGAAAAATGTCATTAATAACCTTATTAAAATGGCGGTAATACTATCACATAATGATTATCGACCGCAAATAAAAATAGTTAAAAGGATACTAAGAGAAAATCGTTACCCAAAAAAGTTTCTGGAACCAATAATTAGAGCTAAAATTCATAAAATTTATAACAATAATGATACAAAACAACACCAGCAACTAGATAACAAAATTGGAATTAAATATTCCCCGGGGCTTTCAGAACGTTTAAAAAGATGTTTAACATCATATAACATACAAGTTGTGCACAAACCCAACAATTCATCTTGGAATAATTTTACAAAACTTAAACCTCCAATAGAACAAAAAAACAGAACCCACACAATTTATAAAATAAATTGCAGGAAATGTTCCGGAGTATACATTGGAAATTCCAAACAATATTTGCATAAACGTATTTACAAACATAAATACACAATAAAAACCAGTAATAAAAAGAGCACCGCTTTGGCTGCACATGCCATCGAAAAGTTGCACAAATTCGATTTTGATAATACCAAAATTTTAGGTTCCGAAACAAATGATAAAAAGAGAAACATAGTTGAAACAATAAAAATTCAAAAAAATCTTAATGCTATAAATTATAAAATAGATCAAGACGATTTTGTTCATGTATACCATAATTTAGTACATTGTTAACAAATTTGCTGTTGACTTTAATAAACTTATTCCCTAATACCACTTTACATTGCAAACACATACCTTGATACATATTTTTCTTATCAATACATTTCAACCAATAGCATATGTATAACATTAGATTAAAACAATTAGTATATATTAAACATTTATAAATGTGACTTCCTTGAGACAGGGACAAGTTTATTATTACCAAAATATTTATACATAAAAAAAATGTTTAAAAAGTATCATTTTAAGAATTAACAATTTTATATGTTGACTTCTGGTATGTACACATTATTGTAACTCATTTTAATTTATTTAATTTGTAGAAACTTTTATTTGAAAATGGTGTAAAACCGAAACGCGTAATAAATTGAATTATATAAATTGCAATCTTATTTAAAAGAGAATGAACGATTAGTTAAGAATTATTGAATGACCAATATCCATGAAGCGTTATGTTATAAATATATATATATATATATATATATATATAAAGTAAGATGTATCTGTAAACAAACTCTTATGAAAATAATAAGAGCCATTGACAAATACAAATCGGGCTGGTAGTTATATAGCCATTAACAAAACATTAGCTTTATTACTTCACAGGGGAGGAAACATCCACTGACCAATGGTTTCGGCTTGTTAGCCTCATCAGAGTGGAATAGTTCCCAAGAACCCTATGAAGTAATCGAAACTATTATAATTAATTTTGAATCAATCACTGTACTATGACAAAAGTAAATAAAACCGCCATCAGGTGATAAAACACCAACACTACTAAAGTGTGGAAGTACAGAATTGAACCGAAACTACATAATAATAAATAATAATAAATAGTGTTTAATAAATGAGACTTACAACATTAACTAATTGAAAAGTGTATTTCAAATAATTTACAAAAGCTGTACATAATATTGGTTTCATTATATAGAAGAATCGAATTACCTGAATTTTATAATTCCAAATAAATGCTAGTCGAGGTCATAAGATAAAGTCAATGGGAGTAATTTGATAATTTAAACAGTTCAAGGAGGAGCTACAAGTTGAATAGGAAATTGATAACGAGGAAGGCGGTAACGTATCGAATTTTGTTATTGGTAGACAAGGTTGGTTCAAGATAAAATCCAGTTAAGTTTCTGGAGGGAATTTATAGCAACATTAATAAGACAGCCCAACGTCGGAGGAGATAATTACAATCTTGTTTATTCATAGCAATTATTAATATGCTCGCCCAAACGAAAGGGCGCAAATAATTTAGAGGTGCATAGCAATAATAATATAACAGCACAACCTAGGGGCTCGATAATTCCAGTAGTATCATAGCAATATATATATATATATATATATTGCTGTGATAAGGGGTTGTTTAAGGGTGTACTTTATAGTAAAAGTCATTTAGAAATGAGAAATTGCCATAGGCAGCAGAAAACGGCACTTATTTAGTGAAGAAATGAGAAATAGACATAGTTTGTAAATAGTAGGCAGTCAACACCCTGTATATAAAGTATAAATAGTTTTAGGCAACGCAGATAAACATAGGAAGACGCATAGTTAGCGTAGAAACCAGAAAGACATTCATTAGGTAAATAGAAAATATTAAATACCCTGTAGATAAAGTTTAGTTAATTTAGGTAAAGCAAGTAATAATATTTTTCAGTGGAAACACGCGTATATTTATAAATAAACGATAACGTGTAATTAGGCACGCATTCAAAAGGAGTTCCAGACGATTAGATTAATACGGAGATAGAAATAGAGCTTCAGGTAGCTAATATAAATGCGTACAAACAGCTAACCATTTTTGATAAGAAAGGAGATTAAAAATTGCGTGAACAACATGTAAATATGAAAATTAAAAGTCGAGTTGCATCAGTTGTTTATGGAAAAGCAATTAGATCTATCAAAACACAGCATGTTAATAACGAAAGACAGCTGCAAGCAGGTTACGATTATTAGGAATCGTGGTGAATTACATCAGAAACTGTTTTAAATGTAATTATTTGATTGGTCACAAATAAGCGACGAGTTCTAGACCATACCCACTGATGGAGTGGGAAAGGATTGATATATTAGCAGGCACCGTGATAACGAAGACAGTTTTGAACTCAACAAAGGCCGAAATGCGCCGTTATGAAATAAAATAATACGTCAATTTTAAAAGTGAAAGAGAAAATAAGTGCCAAGATGAAAACTATAATTGCCGATTAAACGGCTCTGAAGTCCGTGGGAAAATCCAGTAATACAATTCTATGTACGGGGGGAAACAAACTACAATTTGAAGTTCGAGGGAAAATACAGTAATACAATTTTGATGTCTGGGGGAACAGTAATACAAATTCAAAGCCTGGAGAAAATAAACTACAGTTTTGAAGTACGTTTGGGGGAAGAATAATACAATTTTAAGTTTGAGGAAATTGATTGATAAGAAGTAATAAGTCAGATATGAAACAACAATAAATTGGGGTGCATAAATGAATATTGGTAGTCCATAGTGTAATAGCAATAATTTAAATGTAATCCTGAATTGGGGAAGATAATTTTTATGCAAATGGAAGCGTCGATGTGAAGAAATAGACCAGGTCAGATTTTTTTTAGTTATAAGACATTTTATTTTTCTATATATTTTTATTTTGAATATTGAATTTGCTTAATAGAATATGATTGTGAAAAAGTCAACAACAGAAGTTGCATAAGTATAAATGAGTAATAGGATAACAAGTTTAGAACGTTCTACGCTTCGTTGATAAGGATAATAAGTTTTTTGGTGACTTTGGGTTTTGAGTAAATAGTATATGATGTTTAATAAATGAAATTTACAACATTAACTAATTGAAAAGTGTATTTCAAATAATTTGCAAAAGCTGTACATAATATATTGGTTTCATTATATAAAATCGAAATTAACTGAATTTTATAATTCCAAATAAATGCTAGCCGAGGTCATGAGATAAAGTCAATGGGAGTAATTTGTTAATTTATATAGTTCAAGGTGGAGCTACGAGTTGAATAGAAAATTGATAACAAGTAAGGCGGTAACGTATCGAATTTTGCTATTGGCAGACAAGGTTGCTTCAAGATAAAATCCAGTTAAGTTTCTGGAGGGAATTGATAGCAATATTAATAAGACAGCCCAACGTCGGGGATAATTACAATCTTGTTTATTCATAGTAATATTAAAATGGTCGTCCAAATGATGGAGCGCGTGTAATTTAGAGTACATAGCAAAATTAACAGCACAACGTAAGGGGCGCGATAATTTAGAGAGTAGCATAGCAATATATATAACCTTGAGGCAATAACAAATACGTAAGCCTAGTACAAGTTCTAATAGCAAGAAACGCTCGTAAACAACTCAAACGATAGAAATGATGGTAATTAAAACTGTCAATGCTTTTATAAGCGGTGTGATTAATTATATGAATTTGTTGAACATTTACATCCGGCGAGAAGTGACCAATGTAAATTTTTGCGGTAATTTTGAAAAGCTCTGTGGTAAAGAAAAGTGGACGTGTATACCACAGAAAAGTGATAATTAATAGACAACATATAATTAATAAACCAAACCAAACAATTACTTCGAACTCTTACCTGTTGTTTACGAGCGTAGCGACGCACATTTGTTTATGCAGCCGTGCCAACGGAAAACGGTGTAAACAAAACTGTAGAATCTGTCCGTTTTTTACGGGAAACAAAAAAAACTACTCTTTTTTTGACGGGTGTAGCAAAGCACATTTATTTCGATAGCAGTTGTTCTGAAAGAAAACGGTTCTTCTAGTTGGTGGTTCTGCGTAGAACACGTGAGCAGTGATGCGGCCTTCAAGAACGACAAATCAATACAAACTTGCTTTGTGGGTTTTCAAAGTTGATACAATGTTCTTGCACATGCGGATAGCAAAGTTTATCACTCGCGGCACTTGTAGGCACGTGCTTGTAAAACAAGGAATTTTACACTAACAAACTTAAATATACCGAAGCGGACGTAAATAATCAACAAACTTAGCGGAAAATAAATTTAGCTGTAAATTATTTACAATATAAACGGAACAATCAGGTTGTACTATTAATGTATGATTATAATCCAGAAATAAACTTTATTGATTCTTCTTAATAAGTAAACACATTATTTTTAACCTAGAGGGAGGTTTCTGTTTTAGCAAATTTGTTCTAGAAATATATAAGGACGGTCACAGAGTAATACATAACATTTTTATACAATTCCAAGCGAGATAGGCTGAAGTGTGACGGCCTTAGTATCAGCTTTGAGTGCTGCAAATCCTGCAATTCGAATTGAGTTTCTACAAGTATGTGTGCATATGACGTGACACAGATAATCAGATAATAAATAGTTACAAGGTGTTTAAAAATTTTTCTACCTTGAGGCATTAATACCTACTAAATTTGTCTACTAATAGTTAAAAATGCTCTAGCCTGAAGCGCTATAGGTAAATACAACTTGTCCTACACTAATTTAAGCACTACATATAGAGAAAATCTTGTGTATTTCCTATGATTGTTAATTCCTGATCTTCCCTGTATAAGCATACGAGTGCTTTTTTGGAATGGACTTGGTTAGGATACCCTACTGAAAGTTTAGGAATCCGACTTAAAATTGTGTTTTGTATGTTTTTGTAGTATCGAAAACGGGACAACTATTTCTTTGATCGTTTTCGAACAAGCTTCTGTCGCGAACATTTTCTGAATCAGCAGATTTCACAAAGCTTACGAGAGCATCGACGGTCATCCTAAGCAGGTACTATCTATCTTTCATTCCCACCGTAACATTGTTCATATGCTTGGGGATAGTTTCTGAAAGAGTAAACAAATAATGCTGACTAACTATCAATGATTATCAATGTGGTGGCACTCGTCAGGTCACGTGCGCATTACGATCCATTTCTCAATGCTGTAAGTGAACTGACTCATCGTTAATAGATTTAACTTTGTCACCATCTCTAACAATAGAAAATAAAAACCCATTATTATATCCGCAATCCATAGAAAGTAATGGGACGATATGTTCACACTGTCTACTCAACAATATAACATTGTACCTTTAATTTTAACCCGCATAGGGTTTCACAGCTTTAGTATTTTACTTCAACTAAACTCCTTATATTCTATAAATTACCCGGTTATAGCATCACAACAGACACCTAGTAACATTAAGAAAATACAGCTAGTAGAGCATTAAAATTACCTATCTCGACAATTTAAAATGTTACAGTAACTAGTTGTAAAATAGTTATGTTTTCTTGTTAGCATTATACTGATGATATAAAGGATGTGTCTATATTGCAAGCGTTAGAAAAGTTACTATGGTGTTACGGTTTGATACCGTATTCCAGAACTTTTAACACTTAGTAAATGCTACATTAAAATTAATGGTTTTGTAGTCGTTACACGTTTAATAGCATCATATTTTCCCGTTGTATGAAAAATATTGTTCTCTTACACTTTTACAGTATATTGAAAACGTTTCCATTAAGAGTTTAGGTAATAACTTTTGTAATCCGTTTATAAATTGAATTTAGTTTCATGTAAACGGACTTTATAAATATATTTTACAAAGTTATAACAATTTGATAATATTACTGTAACAGTAAGTCCGATAAATCTAGAATTAGAAGATACAAAGTCATTGAGCGAACAATGGTATAATTGAAAGCAATAGAAGGGTATTTAAAGAACCGAGCAAAGCAAACAAAAGGTATAAATTATAATTGCCTCATAATCTCTGGAACGGTCCTAGAAAGACTAAGATACAGGTTCAAGTCCTACCCAAGACCCTATACTTTCCATCTTTCAATTACTAGCTCAACTTGAAATGATCAATTAGACTTTGCACAGAAGTTTAAGTTATTGTTTTATCTATTAACTGTAATTTATCAACTTACCTTGTGTAATTAACTACCTAAAATATTTATATATTTATATATATATATATATATATATATATATATATATATATATATGTATCGTATTACAGTGAATAAGATGAAATAATAACTTAGACTTTTATACAAAACCCAAATGATCATTTCAAATCGAGCTAGTAATTGAAAGATGGAAAATAGAAGGTCTTGGACAGGACTTGAAACTGTATCTTGGTTTTGCCGGAACCCTGCGTATACCAATTACGCCAACGAGACCGATGACGATATTTGGAAAATTTACAAATTGAAATCGTGTACACACACAAACAGCTACTTAAACTTCGATTCAAACCATCCACACTGTGTCAAACGAGGAATTATCGAAACTATATATGATAAAGCAAAATTAATATCGTCAAACGAAAAAATTTTAAATAAAAAGAAAGACCTAATCAAATGTTCACTAATAAAAAAAGGAGCTTAAATGAATAATAATAAAATCACAAAAAATAGAAAAGAAGAAAACAGAAACAACGATACGCATCAAAAATTGCTCTCAATACCATACATAAAAGGATTCTCCGAAAAACCCAAATAATTGAAACAAACTCAAAATCAAAACAGTATTTAGAACCAACAATACACTAAGAATACAACTAACCAAAACAAAACCCAAAAACGTAATAAAAAGTTCAAAAAACTGCATCTACAGAATAGCATGCGAATGTAACAAGTTTTACATACGGGAAAAGTCCAGACCACTTGAAGTTTGATTAAAAGAACATAAATCATATATCTTAATCACACACTTCTTTAATAACCATCCTTCAACCGTATAAAAAGATGTTAAAAAATGTTTTCCAGTTCTCAAGTGATTGAATTTATATGAAATTTAACTATATAAAAGTTAATTAGCTGATTTCACATTAAGCGTAATGGGTACCTTAAAAATCGCTCCCAGGGCGCAACACAAATTGAAAGCACCCATTCTTCTAAACTTTAAAATTTTTTCCTAATGTATTCAAATCAAACATTAATAAATCAAAGCCACCTTCAATTTATGTCATAAATGTCAAACTTAAAATTTTTAATTATTATGGCAACGATCCTAGGATATGGATCGAAACGTAAATAAAGACGATTTTAAAAACTCTGAGTGGTTTAATTCCCAAAGAAGATTAAGAAAAATACAAAACAAACTACAACAAAGACACAGGGAGTGTAATAAATTCTCGTAGACGGCTACTGTCGAAATTTCAGTCGGATCGGACTCGTAGTTTTGTTTTGACCGCGTTTGAAAGCGTGCGTGTCCGCGGATTTTAAAATAATGGAAAAAAAGCAATATCGGTCGGTGATTCGATTCTTGTTTTGGGAAGGGAAATCTCCCAGCAAAATCAAAGAACGCTTGGATGCTGTGTACGGTTACTTTTTTCCTGCGATAGCGACCGTCAAAAATTGGTTTAACGAGTTTTAACGTGGTCGCACGTCGGTTTTTAATGAGCCACGCCCAGGTGCCCCGAAAACGGCTACCACGGAGGATAGCATGTGAAAAATGTACGATCTCGTATTGGTAGACCATTCATTTACATTTCCAATGCTCCACCCGAAGGTACTACGTTGGCCAGGAGGCGAATTTTTTATTGCCTGGAAATTTAGAATTTTGCAGAACCCTTACCTTGCCGTTCCAGGCAAGGGTGCGTGACAACACTCACACACGGGACTTCCATTTAACCTCTCATCCGAACGAGGGCGTAATATTTGTGAAAAATGCTCACCTGCCATTTTTCAAGCAGTCGGCCGTGTCGGGATTTGAACCCGGGACCTTGGGATCCGTAGCGTATTGGTAGACCGCCGATTGAAGGTGCGCAAGATAGCGGAGGCAGTAGGCATCTAAAAAGACCACGTGAATCATATCCTGCATGAAATTTCTAGCATGAGGAAGCTGTTGCAGCGATGCGTGCCGCGTGTGCTCAATCCGAACAACAAGCGCAACCGTGAGACCACTGCAGAGCAGTGCTTGACGATGTTTAAACTCAATCCTGGAGTTTCTGCGTCGTTTCGTGACCGTCAACGAAACTGTATCCATTAGTACACGCCAGAGACCAAGAAACAGTCGAAACGGTGGACTTCACCCAGCGAACGTGCTCCGAAGAAGGCAAAGACTGCCATATCGGCCTGAAAGATGATGGCCACCGTTTTCTGGGATTTACAAGGTGTGATCTACATCCACTACCTGGAGGAGGAAAACCGATCACAGGGCTGTACTATGCCGAATTATTGGACCGATTCGATGCCGAATTGCAGAAAAACACGGCGCCATTTGACGAAGAAAAAAGTGCTCTTTCACCATGACAACGCACCGGCTTACACAGCCACGCTAGCTACGGCCAAATGGTCGAATTGGACTACGACCTGTTGCCCCGTCCATCGTTTTCTCCAGATTTGGCCCCGCACGACTTTTTTTGATTTCCAAACTTGAAAAGGTCACTCGCCTAACAGAAATTTGAATCCAATGTAGAGGTCATCGCCGCCACAGAGGCTGTAATAATAGGGTTAATTTAGGGGTAAGTTAAGTCATAGGGGTCGTAGAATAAACAAAAGACACTCCTAAGTAACAAAAAGTACAGATACTAGAAGAGTAAATAGGTCATTATAAATATAAATTAGTTGAGAGCACACTGTATATAGCAGTACAAGCGATTAAAACGCATATCCAACAGTAGCTACGAGCAAAGATAAGAATTTAAAAATGTAACAAGACGCATTGAAATTAAATCAGTGAAAAACCTGCATGAATTGGCTAGATAATTATTCAAAAAGTGCGTTGATATATCATCTTAAATGCACGCAGAAATTATGCATTATTTGAACAGCGTACGTGATCTAAAACTATCACATTTGTTCAAAAATCCAATGTATTAGGAAATAAACAAGCACCAAATTTATTCCATTCAGATTAGAATAAGGCCGATTCTATAAATATTATGATAATTGAATATCGAGTTAGTATACTTTGAAACTGGGCAGTCACTATACTTGAAAATGCTAAATATTTACTTGAATAGTAAATTAAATTAAAAATGAAATTCAAGAGTGTGTAATTGTGCATGCGAGCCGTACTTTTAAGGACGTAGGTAGATAAGATTTAGTGAAATTATACCATTTCTAATAATAAATAAAACAGGGCTTTTAATCACCATCTCAAGTGCCATTTTAATTACCATCGTAATTAACATTTTAATTACCATCTTAATCACCATCTTAAATTACAATCGAAATAACGATCCTAATAAAGATCGTGTTACGATTCCTGTTAATTACGATCTTAAATACAATTTTGGATACGAGACCCTGGAGAATGATGCTTGTTCAAACAATTTGTTAATCTCTGAAAATAGTAAATATTCTATTACGGAAATAAAAAAACCTTTCATTGGAATAAACTCACCAATAACGATTTGGATACTAATTTGGTTGGATTCAATGCAGAGCATCTACTAAACCACTTCAGGTTAGATATTTTGATATGATTTATTTCTAAAAGTGTTATTATTTTAATAATGATTCAAAGTGTAAGAGCCGACAAATTGGGGTTTCTTGTATAAATTTATGAAAAGTAATAGACATCTTAAAGCGTTTCAAAAGGTCTCTAAATATAATAAAATCTCGTTTTGCTGGCTTGATTTTCTAAAAATTTGACAGATGTATATAATTTAAAAAGGGAGAAGATATTTAAAAAGGTTGTAAATATTCAATCATTATACTGTGTATTGTAGAAGTGCTTTATTTAATTGAATCAGCTAGTCGAGGCAAAAAAAATTATAAATTAACATTTCTACAAGTGCTTGAGTAATAAAAGTATAAATCATAGCATAAATATGGTCCAAGCCTAGGGGCTTAATGTAAGGTAATGTAAGTAAATATGGTCCAAGCATAGGGGCTAACAGGAGTAACACATCATAAATATATATATATATATATATATATATATATATATATATATATAGTAATGAGTTTCTTTTTCTTTTTTCGAACGTATAATACAATTGGAATAATAGAGAATGTCAAATAATTTTTGGGATGAATTTCGTTCGGATGGTTTTTTTTTTATTTTTATAATATTTAAATGAAAATCATTTGTTGATAATCAACGTTTCGGACTTTATTTAAACCTTAATCTTGATTCTGAAAGTATAATACATTAATAGCTAGAATAATGGTTGAGTACTTACAAAAACTTGATTTCTTAAAGAATTAAATTGACAAACATTTTGACATTTGAGAAAATTATAGAGTATGAACGTCAAATTGAAGTAGACTACTTATTTAAATGTATTTAATATGTAAACTTTTTTTTTTAAAAAAAAAAGTTGTTAGAAGCAAGGTTGTAGGTAGGATTGTGTTTATCAACAAAGCTATAGACTATTGATTGAAATTATATAGTAGAGTGTAAATATTTGTGAGATTGTGTGTGTCTGTTTTAAAGATTAAACTATTATTGTCTTTTTGTATATAGTATGATTCTAAAAACAATCTGTTAACATAGTTACATTCTATATCTAAAATCTTAGTGTCATCCCAGTTGACTATGTGTTTAGTCTCATGTATGTGTGATGCAAGAGCACATGATTTTTTACCAATTTTAGCGTCACTTTTGTGTTGTGTGAGTCGAGATATTAGCCACTGATTTGTTTGTCCTATGTACGTCATGTTACAAGAACACTTGATGCTGTATATTAAGTTACTACATATTGGTTTGATAGTTGCATTTTTAATTTTTGTAAAAAGATTGTTAATAGATTTATTGTATTGATAAACAATTTTGATATTATTGTTAATTATTGTTTTATGTATTGCCGGTGTAAGATTGTTAGTATAAGGTATCTTTTTGTAAATAACGATGTTAGGAGGTTCTGTCTGTGTCGGTTCTATTTGTGTCGGCTTTTGTGTTTGAAAAATAAGTTTTTTTAAAAGTATTTTAGGATATGCATTATTTTCTAAAATGTTTTGTAATAATTTAAGATTTTCAGCTACAAACTGAATATCACATATTTTTATTATTCTATTTTTTAGGGCCAGTACAGTGTTTATTTTTTGTTGGTAAGAATGATTAGAAAAATAATTTATATAGCGACCAGAGTTTGTTGGTTTTTTGTAATAGTTGAATATAATATGATTATCATCGCTTCTTATCACAAGCGTATCTAAAAAAGGGATGTTTTTATTTTTTTCTAATTCTAAAGTGAATTGCAGATGAGGATTGAATTGAATAAAACAAATTAAAGTTTCATTAATTTTATCATATGGTATAGAGCATAAAATGTCATCTACGTATTTAATTAAAAAAGGTGTATGAGAGCTAAGGGAGAAGAGGTTGAGGAAATCTGCTACCTTGGAAGTCAAATAACGCAAGATGGGAAAACACAAAGGGTATAAAACAAAGATTAACACATGGTCGTGCTACATTTAACAAGATAAATCAACTACTGTGTTCAAAGACAATAAGCATAGAAACAAGGACAAGATTGCTTAAATTTATGTGTCGAGCACAGCACTGTATGGCTGTGAAGCCTAGACAGTAGGAGAAGCAGACTGAAATGTGGTGCTACAGACGTATGATGAAGATATCATGGACAGACAAAGTTAAGAACAAAGAGGTACTAGAAATGTTAAGGGAAGAAAGAAGTATGTGGAAAGCAGTAAAAAAATAGGAGAGATAAGATGATAGGCCACATGCTAAGACATGAAGGAATAGTGCGCAATATATTAGAAGCAGAAATAGAAAAAAAGAGAAGTAGAGGTAGACCTAGGTTAGATTACTGCACACAGATAGCAAAAGATGTAGACTGTTAAAATTTCAGGGAAATGTGTAGGCTAGCTCCGAATAAAAATCACTGGAGGTACGCTTCCAACCAGTCGCAACATGTAAAAACTAATGACAAAAATAATAATTGTACTTAAACTTGGTGATTATTATAAACAACTACAGATATAGGTTTTGCAATACTCTCAACTAATGTTAATTGTCTAAGTGTTGGGGGATCCTTGGCAGCCACAGGCTGCTTAACCTCCTTCACATATTTTACATGTGATTTTTCAATGCTCCACCCGAAGATACTACATTGGTCAGGAAGCGAGTTTTTTTATTTGGAAAATTTGGAATTTTGCCGAACCCTTGCTGTTCCAAGCAAGGTAGGGATCTTTAACGTGCGTGACAACACTCACACGCGGGACCTCCAATTTACCCCTCATCCGATCGAGGGCGTATTTTTGTGAAAAATGGTCGCCTAACATTTTTCAAGCGGACTGTGTCGGGATTCGAACCCGGGACCTTGGACATAGTAGTCACACACATACCAACTACGCCACGGAGCCGCTCCCTTTCACCTACCACTGAATTTCGGTGAAATAGGGCATATAATTAGAAGAAGGGAATCGAGATGTATATAGGCTGTTGTGAGAATTGCAGGGAACTGTGTAGGCTAGCTCAGAACATAAATAACCAGTTTCAAGATGTAAAACCCAATGACGAAAAAATAAGTGCTCTTAAATCTGATTATTATTATAAACTACTACAGGTGTTGGTTGTGAAATATTTTCAACTAGTGATGATTGAGCGAAAGGATAAATTGGAAAAACTATTAATTCGACAAAGGTTCAAGTACTGGGGAAACTTAGCAGCCAACGGCTTCTAACCCTTCTTCACATACAACTGAATATCGGGGGAAATAGGGTATATAACTGTAAAACGATAGAAAGTGACCGAACTGCATCAAACAAGGAAGAACAGCAACTATGTTCAAAGACAACGAACTAGATACAAAAAGAAAAATGTCGAAAACATAGTGTGGAGCACATCACAGTACGTCTATAAAATAGGGGCAGTAGGAAAAGCAGACAGAAAGAGATAAAAGCCTACTGAAATGTTGTGCTTCAGATGTATGAGGATGGTAGCATGGGCAAACAAATTTAATAACAAATAGGTTGTAGAAATTGTAGAGGAATAAAGATATCTGTGGAACACGAAAAAATAGGAGAAATAGAAGGACAGGATACGTTCTAAGGCATTTCTGGGGAATAGTACGGGATTTGTTACAAACAGTGATAGGAAAAGAGAGGTAGAGGTAGACCGAGATCAGATTTTCGCACACAAATAGTGATAGATGCAGACTGTGCAAATTTCAGGGAAGTGTGTAGGTTGGTTCAGACTAGGAAACAATGTGGGTACGCGTCTAACCAGTTCTAGGATTAAAGACCTAATGATGATGAGGGGTATCGATCATCTTTTGTATACAAACGCTTCGGTACGATTCAATGTAATTACTCCGGTCACAAACAGACAGAACTACATTATAATATATTTTGCATTTCTATGCAAAACCACATGCTTGGTTGTTAAAAATACTGAATTCCAAAATTGTAAATCACCCTCCGATTTTTTAGAATAAGCTTTAGCATATTTTAAATTTTCGTATTTCTTTCATACATTTTTAAATGTTTAATCAACCCTGCTATGAATTCTATACACACTAAATTAGTGATGAGATCCAGGGGTTTAAAATTGTATACGTAGAAAAAAATAATTAGTACGAAACCTTATATTACGATTAAAGAGTACGGAACAAGATTACAGAAACCTCACATGTAACAAATACAGCAATCCGACCAGCTTTGCTTGCTGGCACTATCTAGCAAATCGTTTATTTTCTCTTGAAGTTCTAATAGATGTACTCTCCAAATTAAATTTTCTTACCTAGTGGGTTATTAATTTTGTTACATCCAATCTTTTTCTTTTCATTCTTCACATTCCAGCATCGCAATTTAAGCTGTATATAATTTCGTAATTAAAGAAATTCTGTTTATCATTTAGCAACACCTAGGTTTTCGTTAAATTCTACAGTGAGGAGCCATCTAGTAGCTACTTTCAGAAACACCTGGATATTTTTTAAAGTACCTACAGTGGATATTTCGTTAGATCCACACTACAGTGCGCGCAATGTCCACAACACAACGAAACCGCTTTAATTTTTAAAACATAAAGATTTGTTAAGCCAGTTTATAATAAAATGATATTTTCTATTAATGGGCTGAAGAAGTCTGCGTTTTTAATGTTAAACAGATTGGATTCTCCGTACAAAATCCAGCTAAAGCAGTCCCTAGTTACCACAAGCCCTCTATGAGCGGCTAGTGAAAACACGCAGATAAGTATAGATTCTTTTTTGTTTAAATCTATGCCAACTATTTAAAGTATGCCAGTTAATGTAAAGAGTGCACTGTATGCTCCACACTTACATAAATTAAGTGATTAATAGCTCCGACATTTATATGAAGTTTGCGTTTCTCATTGGAATTCAGTACATGAATCACGCACTGTAATAGTAAATATTTTAAGATTTATAACTATTCTTATACATTTATTTTATAGAGGATTTCGTTAAAGCACATGACAAGGGTGTACACACGGGTGGAAAAAAAGTCCCGATTATTTTACAATTTCATAGTCTGATAGAAACAAACAAACCTTAGTCTACCCCTTTCTCGAGTAAACTCTTTCCAAGATCCGGTTAATTTACCTGTTCTATATTATATTCCTGAAAATTATTACAAAATTCTGATAAAAATTTGAATAAATCGGAAGGTACGCAGCCGTATGATAAATTTGCGCATATATGCGTAGGTGTAAATAAAAAGATATATTGGGACAAGATAAAAACTGCATAAACGGGCAATATTTGGCTACGAGTTGCAGTATTAATTTTCAATACAATCCCCGTTTACACTAACACACTTTTCCAAAGTGCGGCAAGTTGTTGCATTCCATCACAGAAGAATTCAGGTGAGCTTTCTTGTATTCAAGCCGCCGTAACTTTCTTCACTTTATCGTTAGTGGTGTAAATGCTTACCTTTAATAGCCCTTATAAGATAAAAGAAAAGGTGCAAGTCGCATGGAACTAAATCCGGATAAACAAGGCTAAAACTTCAGCTTGCGAAGAGCATCTGGGGTTACGCGTGATGTGTATGAACAGGTATTTGCTACGGGTAAAATGTGCATTATGCTACAACTGTAGATTTTCACTGAAAGGGCGGGACCCCGTAACAAATTAAAGGTGCACAGGACAACTATAGTGTTGCGGAAGTGAGTTTCTATCAAAAAAATTTTTAAAAAAACGATAACAAAAATAATACACAATTGAAACGGCTGAAATACAAATCCTACGTTACAAAAACCACTTATTGTGAAAGACTTTTCCTTTTGTCAAAATTAAAGAACGCCAAACCGTCTTATCTCAGCAATCGCTAAGATATTTTCCTTACACGGAAGACGGTTATTTCGAATAAGTCTCCTTCGCTTTTGGTATCTAAATTGATCACATTATACTTTACCGTTTTCTACAATGCCTTAAAAGCACTAAAAGAAATTTTTAAAATAAAGTGCCTCTTTTAAATGCGATTCCATCACTGAGGTGATTGAAGATCCCTTCACAAAGTTATTTATTTTTACCTAGTTCATAAACGGGTTTAATTAAAATTCAAGTTAAATTTAACATCTATGACAATTGCATAACAGCAATCATCTTTAGGTCTTCATCCTGGAACTGGTTAGACGTGTACCCTCATTATTTCCTGTTCTGAACTAACCTACACACCCCTGAAATTTGCACAGTTTGCATCTATCACTATCTGCGTGCGATAGTCTGATCTAGGTCTACCTCTACCTCTTTTTCCTGTCTCTACTTGTAATATATTCCGTACTATTTCCCCAAAATGTCTTACAACGTATCCTGCTTTTCTATTTCTGCTATTTTTTTTTGTTTTCCATAGATATCTTTTATCCTCTACTATTTCTATAACCTGTTTGTTATTACTTGTCCATGCTATTTATCATCCTCATATATTTTACGCATAACATTCCAGAAGGTTTCTATCTCTTTTTGTTAGCTTTTCCTACTGCCCCTATTTCATAGACGTACTGTGCTGTGCTCCACACATATCCTCTCAACAATTTTCTTCTTGTTTCCACGTTTGTTGTCTTTGAACATAACCGCTGTTCTTTTTTGTTAGATAGAATGTGAATGGGAGCGAAGCATCCTGTGGCTGCCAAGTTCCCCCTGCACTTCAACATTTACCGAATGAATAGTTTTTCCAATATATCCTTTCGCACAAACAACATTAGTTGAAAATATTTTACAACGAACACCTGATCATCAGATTCAAGCGCACTTATTTTTTCGTCTATAAATTTCCCGTCTTTGAACTGGCATATTCTGAACTGGCATACACACTTTCCTATAATTCTCACAACAGCCTATATGTAGCTCGGTTACCCTTCTATTGTTTTCTAATTATATGCCTTATTTCACCGAGATTCGGCAAGATCCCTCAATACTTAGACATTTGCTGAATTAATAGTTTTCCAGTAAATCCTTTCGCACAATTAACATTATTTGCGAATATTGCACAACGAATACATGTGATTGCTTATAATAATCATCATGTTTAAGTAAAATTATTTTTTGCGTCATTAATTTTTCCATCTTGGGACTGGTTGGATGCGTACCTCTCTTGATTTCTATTCTGAGCTAGCCTACATATTTCCCTAAAATTCCCACAGCCTACGTCTTTCAGTATCTGTGTGCTATAGTCTAACCTAGCCCTATCTCTACTTCTTTTTTTCATCTTTGCTTGCAATATATTCCGCACTATTCCCCCATGCCTTAGTATGTGGTATGTCATCCTATCTCTCCTACTTTTTACTGTTTTCCACATACTTCATTCTTACCCTACCATTTCTACTACCTCTTTGTTCTTAACTGTCTGTCCTTGATTCCCTATAGTAGGGGATAAAGAATACTACTATAGTAAGCCTGCTTATCGTAAAAGGCGATTAAAAGGCGCAGCAAGGGGCAGCAGCCTTGCTGACTAAAAGATATTGGAGGAGGGTCGGTTGGTCTCGGGCGATCCTTAATAATTTACAAGCTTGTTGGGGGTTGGCCATGACGGATACGGCTTTTTGCTAAAATCTTTAAAAACTGCGTTGTGGAAAGATATGGGAGCCTACCACAATATTTCCCAGGTGTGCGTGGCCTAAAACACGAAATACATATGATGGAGAGCTCACAAGTAAAATTCTTGTCCGGAGGTAAAATACTCCCTCGTTGGGATCTCCGGGAGGGGGTACTTGGGACTCGTCATCGTAAGAATATAAAACAACAGTTCGATTTAGTGATAGGGACTTGGAATGTAAGGTCATTACTTAGAGTAGATAAGTTAACGAATTTATTGGTCGAAATGAGAAAGGGAAAGCTGGACATTTTAGGTATTAGTGAGGTGAGATGGCCAGATAGGAATGACTTTTGGAAAGATAATTATAGAATAATTACAACTTCTTCAACTAATGGACAGGCAGGCGTAGGAATAGTGTTAGGTAAAAGATTAGGGCATAAAGTTAAAGAGTACTTACAATTTAGTGATAGAATAATTATGGTTAGATTGAGTACAAAACCAACAGACACTGTTTTAGTACAGGTTTACATGCCAACAACTCAGTACGAGGATGAGGAAGTAGAAAAGGTATACGAGGATATAAATAGTATAGTGAGAAAAGTAAAAGGAGATGAGAATTTAATAGTTATGGGCAATTTTAATGCGTCAGTGGGAGAAGGTAGTGAGGTAAAATGGTAGGAAAATTTGGGTATGGCAGACGAAATGATAGAGGAGAAAGATTAGTTGAGTTTTGCCAGGAACATAGATTAGTAACTGTAAACACCCTATTCGAACAACATGTTAGGAGAAGATATACCTGGAAAGCGCCAGGTGATAGGGCTAGATACCAAATAGATTATATTTTAGTTAAACAAAGATTTAGAAACCAAGTTAAAAACTGTCGTAGTTATCCAGGGGCTGACATAGATAGCGATCATAACTTAGTTAAAATGAAGTGTAAACTAAAATTCAAAAAATTGAGAAAGGTTAAAAGAGAGGGATGGGATCTAGATAAGCTTAATGATAGTAGGGTAAAAGAGGAATATAAACAAGTATTAGATATTAAGAGCAAAGAGATAGCTGTAGGAGGGAACGTAGAAAATAGATGGAAAGAAATAAAACTGACTGTACATGATACAGCAACACAGACTATAGGTAAGAAAAAAATAGAAGCGAGAAAACCGTGGGTAACAAAGGAGATATTAGATTTAATAGAGAATAGAAGAAAGCTTAAACCTTTCAGAGAAGTGGATAGTGAAAGTAAGCAAAAATATAATACAGTTAGAAATAAGATAGTACATGAGTGTAGAAAAGCTAGAAATAAATGGATGGAGGAGAATTGTAAGGGAATACAAGATGATTTGAGAATAGGTAAGACAGACAGGGCTTACAGGGCAGTTAAAAGTTTTTGGGAAGATAGGAAAAATATAATGATATTAGAGACGAGAATAATGAGCTTCTAATAAATAAAGTTGAGATAGCAGATAGATGGAAAAGATATTTAGAAGATTTATATAAGGGAGACGATATGGATGAGTTAGAGAACGACCAAGAAGAGGATGTAGAAATAGGGTTCTCAATATTAAGAGAGGAATTTGATAGAGCTGTTAGGGATCTTAAACTAAATAAAGCGCCAGGGATAGACGATATTCCTGCAGAATTAATAAAATATGCAAGTCAGAAAACTTTAGACAGATTATATGAGCTAGTAAAACTAATATATGACACAGGTGAGGTTCCAATAGATTTCGAAAAAAATATTATTATCCCAATCCCAAAAAAGTCAGGAGCTGATAGGTGTGAGAATTTTAGAACGGTTAGTTTAACTTCTCATGCTTCCAAAATACTAACAATAATAATTAAAATAGAGTAGAAGCTTTGACTGAGAATTATTTAGGCGAAGACCAATATGGTTTTCGTAAAGACAGAGGGACTAGAGAACCGATACTAATGATTAGGCTAATTATCGAAAAAGGTTACAAAAAATAAAAGACTCATTTCGCGTTTGTAGATTTAGAAAAAGCATTTGATAGGGTTAATTGGATTGTTATGTTCAGGGTTTTGCAAAAATAGGAATCTCTCATAGGGATAGAAAAATTATTTACAGTCTATATAAAACCAAAGCGTAGTAATTAGATTTGATGAAATAGAAAAGGAAGCTAAGATTAGAAATGGTGTTAGACAGGGTTGTATACTGTCTCCTTGATTTTTAATGTTTATATTGAGGAAGCTTTAAACTTAGCTAGAGAGAGAAAAGAGATAGGTATTAGTGTACAGGGACAGAAAATAGACATGTTACGTTTTGCAGATGATATAGCCATTATAGCAGAGTCTAGAAAAGAGTTAGGAGAGTTTTAAATATTTTAGATGAGATACTACGGAGTAACTATAGTATGAGAATTAACTCGGTAAAGACAAAGATAATGACAAGTGAGTTACAGCCTAGTTCTAAACCAAAATTAAAAATAGGTAATATCGAGTTAGAGGAGGTAGATGAATTTTGCTATTTAGGTAGTATAATTACAAAGGATGGACGTAGCAGAAGGGATATAGTAGCTAGAATAGCTCAAGCTAGAAAAATGTTTTTAAAAAGAAAACCTACTAATAGCTAATAGTATTAGTTTAGATAATAGAAAAGTTTCTTAAAGTCGTACGTATGGAGCGTTCTACTATACGGTAGTGAGACTTGGACAATTAAAGAAGTAGATAAGAAAAGATAGAAGCTTTTGAAACTTGGTGTTATAGGAGAATGTTAAAGATTAGTTGGACAGATAGAGTAACAAACGAGGAAGTTTATAGAAGGATAGGTGAGGATCCCTGTATGTGGAAACAATTGAAGGTCAGGAGAGATAGAATGATAGGGCACCAGTTAAGACATGAGGACTATTTAGTAAAGTCTTAGATTATAGACTACCAAATAAAAATAGAGTAGGAAGGCCTAGACAAAGCTATATTAGTCAAATTATTAGAGATTTAGGTTGTGAAGGGTATGTAGACCTTTTTAGACTAGCTCAGAATAGAAAAGAATTTAGAGCTGCGTCAAACCGCCTTTAAGTAAGTTCGAAAACAAAACAAAAAAAAATAAAAATCAGTTAACTAAATGTCACCAGGACATAACTCACAATTAGTTAGCGGTCTGGCATGTTGGTAGCGTTTCGTTGCTTAAGCCTTACCATAACATATAATTTAATAAACGTCACCATGACATAACTCACAATTAGGTAGCGGTCTGGCATGTTGGTAGCGATTCGTTGCTTAAGCCTTACCATAACATATAATTTAATAAACGTCACCATGACATAACTCACAATTAGGTAGCGGTCTGGCATGTGGGTAGCGTTTCGTTGCTTAAGCCTTACCATAACATATAATTTAATAAACGTCACCATGACATAACTCACAATTAGGTAGCGGTCTGGCATGTGGGTAGCGTTTCGTTGCTTAAGCCTTACCATAACATATAATTTAATAAACGTCACCATGACATAACTCACAATTAGGTAGCGGTCTTGCATGTTGGCAGCGATTCGTTGCTTAAGTCTTACCATAACATATAATTTAACACTTTTCCTTTTTGAAGCGGATAACCAGGTTATATTTCATTTCCTTATAAATGGTAATCATGTAAACATGTTAGAGTTCTTTAACAACCATCAGGTTGCTAATATTTATATAGAGCCAGCTGGATAGGAAAAAGATAGAAGGATATAGGAAGACCTAGACCAAACTATATTAGTCAAATTATTAGAAATTTAGGTTGTGAAGGATATGTAGAGCTTTTTAGATTAGCACAGAATAGAAAAGAAGTTAGAGCTGCGTCAAACCGACCTTAAGTAAGGTCGAAAACAAAATGAATGATGTATACCCCAGAACATCTGTGGCCGCCATATCTAAACTGGATTTAATGTTATTCCATTCTGTTTCTACTTCCTTAGTATCAGAAATTTTCCCGGTATATTTCAACAATTTACTTGACTTTTTTCAAATCGTTTGTGGATATCTGTATCTTTTAGTTTCTCAAACTCAAAATGCCTTTTTCCTTTTCTTTTTCAAATTTTTAAATTTACGAGCGGCTTTCATAATTACGATGTTGTGGTCAGTGTCTATATCTGCTTCTGGGTAGCTTCTATAGTCTTTTACTTGATACCTATATCGTTGTCTAACTAGAATGCAATCTATTTGATATCTTCCTATATCTCCTGGTATCTTCCACGAATATCGTCTTCAAGCAATATGCTGAAATAATGTGTTTATGATGATTAAAGTGTTCTTGGCGCAAAATTCTATTAGCCTATTTCCCTGGTCGTTTCTCGTGCCTAAACCAAATAATTCTACCACCGCTCCCTCCCTTCCCTCGCTTACTACTGTATTAAAATCCCCCGTAATTATTAAATTTTCATGTTCTTCTACGTATCTTAGTATGTCTTCAATATCTTTGTAGATCGCTTCTACCTCTTTGTCACTGTAACTAGAGGTGTGCATGTATACTTGTATTATTGCTGTATTTACCGGTTTAGATTCTTGTCTAACCATGAGTATTCTTTCGTTCTTTTGTTAGTAATTTTCTACATAGTCTCCTATCTTTTTCGCATTGCTATCCCTACACCCAAATTTCCTTCCTCTGCTCCTATATGAATTACCCTGAAGTCTCCACTTTAAGAATCCCCCGCCTCTGGCAACCGAACTTTACTGATCCCTACTATGTCTAATGCTAACCTATCCATTTTAATTTTTAAGTTCTCTAGCTTAGCTACTTGCCTCATACTTCTGACATTCCACGCTCCGACACGCAGAATGTTCCCGGCTTTTTCTTTAAATTTTCTGATCACATCCTCCGAAGCAGTCCATCCCTTTCCGAGGATTCGAATAGGGGACTATTTTAACTCTGGAATTTTTACACCAGAGGATGCCATCATTTTTAATAACAATTTAAGTACGCTGTGTACTTGGGAAGTAATGTGGTTGTTTCCTGTTGTCTTCCACATCGCAGTAGTGTATCTTAGAATGCCATACCGACCACTATGGTCTCTACCAATCTAAGTATCGAAAGAGTTGCTGCCCTCTTTCGGGGATCTGCCCTACTTTCATTTCTCACTAAAAACCCCACTGATTTGGTTAAACCTATGGTTCGGCTCCTTAGATCTCTGGAACTCTGAATCCGTTCTACTCGTTTTAGTAATCTAGAATTTCTTCAAGGAGCAGGTCTATTCAGAACGGCGGTTCTCTTAACTAATTATAATTACTGAAGCTTTATATAACGATCTTCAATTTTAATTACTTTATTTACAAGCCAATCCATAGTATTTGGCGTTGTATGGAGTTTCTTTGACTTTACACTATGATAATATATTATCCATTACTATCACACTATCAACTTTTAGAGTTGGTAAAATTTTCTGAAGTTATTGCTTAAAAACTTCACCGTTCATGTCTTGATGGTAGTCAATATTGCAATATGAATCTAAATACCTGAAAAAAACCTAATTTCCTATCATCAAACTGGCCAGGTACTTCTATTGGAGATCCTAAAGGAAAAACAATAAATCAATTAGTAATACTTCCACACCACAGTTTTCATTACCAATATTGGTATACATGACGTTGTAAATAACATTTTCTGGAAATGCCTTTAATAACAGTGCATAGAAAACCGTTAAATGTAAAATTATCGATTTTATCCTTGAATTTTCCGTTTAAAATACTAAATTTCTTACTTTTTAACCAACACTGAAATCCACTAGTAAAACTTACATTTATAATCAGTACGCATATATTTCTTGATATTTTAAAACGGTCCAAACTTTATTACCCTATAATATTATGTGTGAATTTAACGACAACTGCTTCCGTTGATAATTCATGATTCAACAAAGTAATTACTTTAACGATCTATTAATTTCCTACCACATAAATACAAATAATTTGCAACTTACATATAAAATGCTTATAAGATAATTATAAATCATAGACAAATAAATCATACGCAAAAGCTCGACTTTACTCATGGTTTAGTTCATTCTTTAAAAGTTAACAACGTCCAGAAACACCGGTTCTCAATGTTTAAATTCTGAAAATTTGTCTTTTGTATTCTAACAAGAGATCCCCCAACACAACACAATGTTCAAAATACTTGTTGGACAAACTCCTAAGTTTCTAACCAAAGCTATAAAGCCACGATCACGTGTTTGAAACATACAGCACTTAGAAGCGTCGTTACAAAAAAAGTAAGTCGCTTACCGCGTGCCTTTTACCCTACTTGAAAATCTATATTCACATCTTAAAGCTGTGTAACTTATAAATTCATTTCTACTTTCAAATTTATCCCTTATATTGCATGTCATGCATGCCAACCGCTGTAATTGTTTATTTCCAACAATGTAACGTTTCTAATCTTGCTGAATAAAAGGTCATTGTAAGACAACTGCCTATTCAAAGTTTATTTTTCTACGGGCAACGCATATATAGGGTCTTGTAACATTAAGATTTGTTATCATCTGCGGTTTTAAAGTAATTTATCAAACTGGATTATTACGCTAACAATGAATTTAAAAAAGATTAATATTATTACTTATCAGAATTTTAAAATGCAATACTTAATTAAGGTTTTATGTTCATAACATTTTAATAATATACAGAGTGTGTCCATTTTGGTTCTGTTCGTGCAATATTAAATTTTCTCTTTTCTATTTGGTTTATATGTAAAGTAACGCTAACGCGAGTTAAGGTTCGGGCCTTTGGAGCTGTGTTTTTAAAAAACAACTTGAAACACTTAACAAATTTATTTTAACTTGAAACAGAAATTACAGTGAAATTTAGAATAACTTGTTCATAATAACTTTAATAAAAAAAATAATTAATTGTACTGGGCGAGTAGTCTAGGTAGACAACAATGCAAAAGCTGTAATACTCAGACTGACTGCCGGGCCTTGAGCTCCCGGGCTTTTTATAATAACCTGCCCCTCACACGGCTGTGGGAACTTGCAGATCTCATGTCTGCGTTTCTCTTAATTGTACACTTTATTACAATGTAACAACCTTAATTCTAAGTAATTACGGTATGTTAACCGCCTGTGACCTGCCACCTGCAGTATCACTGCCCTCACGGATGCAAAGTTGCATGTCCGTTCTCATGAACTGTCGATAACTTCTTTGGGTTATCCTTGTATTACAATGTTGCAATGAACTTATACTTTATTTAACAATTTCTAATAATTCCTATTAGATTCAATATATTCAATACATATATATAATTGGGGGATACATAACTCCTCCCACCGTAAATGAAAAATTAAGGTTTTACTTAATTTTTAAATACATAAAATTCATTATTCAATTTTATTTAAAATTCATTATTTCTAAAGGTATACTTATCGTTTCTTTATTTTTCTTTGTTTCCTTAAATCTAGAACTGTTTCCTTCATTCTTATATCTAAGGTACATTTTGTAAGATACATATATAATTACAAAAATTATTAAAATGATTAATACAATTGTCCAAACACTTATATTATTATAATGTAACTTTGGCGTTTTGAGTTCACTTAAATGTTCTTTGTAACTTTCCACTAATTTTATGGCGTGGTTTAGGTCGTCTAAGTCTAGATGCTCTAGCTTCGTAGGTTTCTTGATTATTTCTTCGTCTTCTTGTTCTATCTTGAACTGTAGTTCCGGTAGGTTTGCAAGTTTTTTTTGTTGCTATGGGATCTTGGTAAACTCTGATTACTTCGTCTTTCAATTTCACATAACAGTCTTCTTTGAGGGTAATTAGTTTGCTTCCGATTAATGCTTGGTTATTTTCATCTTGATTGCAGTGGATGGTTGCTACTACTTCTGTTGTGAAAATGGCTATCCATTTGTTTTCTGTAACTTTTTGAATTTTCATGTTATTTATTTGCACTTGTTTGGCTCCACAGTTTTCGTAATGATTTGAAAATTTTAATAGTTGCACTTCACAAGGACTGTCTTCTTGAATGGTTGTTGTCGTCATTGATTGGCATAAGTATTGGTTTGATGTTACTTCAGTACATTTTTCGTCAATGCTCTTTTTGGATGTGATTGGTATTGCTTGGCCTATTTTTGTGCATGCGTCTACAATTGTTAGATAGTTTTGCGCTTCTACTACTAGAGTATTGGCATGTAGTTTTTGAAATGGTTTGTCGGGTGTTTTGGTTAACATTAAGGGTATCTTTGGGGGTTTCCTATCGTATTTCGCTTTGTCACATAATTCACATTGGTTAATGAAATCTGTGGTCAAGTCCTTCATGTCTTTAAAATAATAACGTCTTACAAGTTGCTTTATTGTTTCGTTAATTCTACGATGGTTGGTTTTTCCTTCGTGTTGATTCCTAATTACACCGTTTATTTCGTCAGGGTCATCTAATGTTATTAATTTTCTAGTACATCTGATGAGTTCAGGGCCGGAGTTATTGAATAATTTAACGTATAATTCTGAAAATCTTTGGTATAAATGTTCGGTGTTGAAATAGAAATAAAATCTTTTTTTCTCGGGGGTGTATTCTTTTAGAATTTTAATTATTTGTTCCTCGTTGTCATCTTTAGTTATTTGAATTTGGTATATCTTTTTGTTATCTACTTTAGTATATTTTACTGGATTGGGGTTATTTAAAACTTCGGTTATTATAAATTGATTGGGTTTCATATCGATTGCTTCGTTTGAAATTTTAATCGCGTTTTTAGGTTCTTCGTTTTGTGTCGAATGTATCGTGTCGATCTCGTCTGGATCTTCCCTTATTTCTGCTTTGTCTACGTTTCCTATAATGGATTCCGTTTCTAATGCATTGAGTTGGATTCTACTTAAAGCGTCTGTGTTGTTGTTATAAATTCTTTTTTTGTATATAATTTCTTAATCGTACTCTTCGAGTCTGATTCGCCATCGTTGTAATTTTGAATTCGGTTCTTTAAGTTTGTATAGCCATACTAATGGTCTATGATCGGTGTATATGTAAAACTTTCTTCCGTATAAGTAAGGTCTAAAATATTTTGTTGCCCAAATTATGGCTAATAATTCTTTTCTATGGTGCTTTATTTCTGTTCGGTTTCGTTTAGGGTTCTGGATACGTAGCTGATGGGTTTATCGCTACCTACTTTTCCTTGGCTCAATACTGCGCCTAATGCTACATTCGATGCGTCTGTCGTCAGTATAAATGGTTTTGAAAAGTCTGGGTATTCTAATACAGGGTGATTCGTTAATATGTTTTTAATTTTGTCTACGGCTTTAATGAATTCCGGGGTGTGTTCAATTTTGTTTCCCTTTTTTAAACAATTTGTCAGAAGTTTGGTTATCTGAACGTAACCTTTAATGAATTTGCGGTAGTAACCACTAAGTCCTAGAAATACTTTAATTTCTTTGGTTGTTTTTGGTAGAGGGTAATTTAGAACTGCATTTGTTTTGTCTGGATTTGGCATTACTCCTTGGGGTGTTATTACATGTCCTAAAAATGATACTTCTTTTTGTAAAAATTCACTTTTGTCTAACTGTACTTTGAAATGTGCTTGTCTAAGTCTTTCAAATACTTCTTTCAATCTTTCTATGTGTTCTACCAATGATGTGGAATAAACCATGATGTCGTCAAGGTATACAAGGCATTTTTCATTGTGTATTCCTCGTAGTATATTGTCCATGACTCTCTGGAAAGTAGCGGGTGCGTTCTTTAATCCAAATGGCATTCGTTTGTACTTGTAATGTCCTCTAGGTGTGCTGAAGGCTGTTTTTAATATATCCTTTTCTTCCATCTCTACCTGATGGTATCCTGATGCTAGGTCTAATGTTGAAAAATATTGGCATTTGCCCAATTTGTCTAAAATTTCGGTTATATTTGGTAGTGGATATTTGTCATCTACCGTTTTTTTATTTAACTTTTTATAGTCTATTACCATTCTGTACTTTCTCTTTCCGGTTGCGTCTAATTTCTTAGGTACTATTAACACGGGGCTGCCCCATGGTGAATTGGAGTGCTGGATTATATATTGTTCTAATAAGTCTGCTACTTGTCTGTCAGCTTCTTCTTGGCTTGCATGAGGTAGTCTATATGCTTTTGTAAAGATTGGTTTATTGTCTGTTAGCTCTATATTATGTTTTACTGTGTTGGTGAATGTTAATGGTATTCCTTCGCAATGGAATATGTCGCGGTATTCAAAACATAAGTTTTTAATTGCTCTTTCTTCTTCTTGATTGATATCGGTATTAAAGCGGATGTTAGTTAAATTTTCTCTTAATATTTTGTCATGTTCTATTGGGTTGTAATCGTTTTCTAAATTTTCGTCTATTTCCATTCCGTTAAAATTTAATTCTTCTACGTTAATTGGGTCTGTCAATGATAATTCTACGGGATAGTCGTTTAAATTTAATATCGTTGTGGTTGCATAATTATCTTTTATTTGTACTAAGGCGGTTGGGGTTTCTACTCCTTGTTGAAAAGTCATATGATTTATTATTCCTACTTTTTTGTTAGATTTTACTGGGATTTTTATTTTTCGTTCGGTTCGGGGTTCTATAGTATATTTTTGTTCGATTTGTGTGTTTTGAAATTTAATGGGGATTTTTCCGTATTTCGTCCTTAATAAGCGATTTTTAATGTCAATGTTGGCTCCTAATTTTCTTAGAAGGTCCATTCCGATTAAGCCGTTATATCTGTCGTTAAATTCAAATACACAAAATTTATGTTTCATTTTAACATTAAATGTTCTCGGTAAGGGTATATTAGCTACGAATTGGTGTAGTGTTGTTTGATGGGCTGTTTTAATTTTAAATGGTTCTCTTTCTACATAAGCTAAACAATGTTTTTGTACGGTTCTGGGGCTAATAAATGTTTTTGAGGATCCGGTATCGATTAATAGTTTAAATTCGGCGTGGGGTATTTCTATGTATGGTAATACTAAGTGATTTATGTTATTTAAGTTTACTAAGTTTGGTCGATTATGAATTGGTCCATTTGAAAATTTGAGTTCGAGTTTTCTTCGTCGTACTCCTCGTAAGTTTCGTATTGTTCGTCGCGTTCATAAATTTCTGCTTGGTTTGTTTCATCGTTCGTACCTGTCTCAATGTAATTATTCTGGTCAGTGTCAAATTTGTCTACTTCTTGTTGAAATAGTTCTTCCGATGTAAAATTGCGTTTCTGATGAGGGTTTTGTCGGATATGTGTTATCTTGGTATTTTGTCTGGCGTTACCAGATGAGGTATCCATTGGTGTTGATTTATAATAATTATTAGGGTTGTTATTATTCATTGGTGTATTTCTATTGGGGTTTGCGTTGAATGCTGGTCTTTGTTGGTTTAGGTTTTGATTAAATCTTGGTTGGAATGCGGGTTTCGTAAAAGTTGGGTTAAACGTTGGTTTTGGAAAATGTTTATATTGATTATTAAAATTTGTATTGTTGAAGCTTGGGTTATTAATTCGCGGTTGATTTGTTTGTGCGTTGAAGGGTGTGAATTTTTGTTGAGGGATTGCTTGTCTTGTGGCTTGTATAGTTTTTATTGGTGAGTAATTTTTATTCGCGTTGGGGTTGTATAGTCTGTTGCGGTAATACATTACATTTTCTTCTTCTATTACTATTACTATTACTTCTTCTATTACTCTATTCATAGCTTCTTCTAGATTTTGGGGTCGTTGGATTCTGATCTTATCCGATAGTCGTTCTGGTAAAGCGTTTATATACGTGTCCAGTGCCATTTCGTCATACATTTTTGTTTTTAAATGTCGAACGTTTTGATCGGGTTCTTCGATTTTTAATTTTGTTAGGATTAAACTTCTCACGTCTTGGCATTTCATTCCGAATTGGTAGGGGGATTGATTGTGTTCCATTCTAAGGTTTATTAGGTCTTGTACCAGGCATTTTATGTTACGTTGGTCTCCAACATATGCAATTAGTAGCTGTTTAAATTCTTTCCATTCCTGTAAATCGTCCCTACTGGCGATTAAGGTTAGTGGCCTTCCGGTTAGTTTACTTATTATCAAGCGTATAAGCAATGCATTTCTTTCGTTATCTCCGGGTTTGTAGAAGGTTTTTAGGACTGTTACTTGTGCTTAGTTACACAGTGCGGTAATGAATGTGTTGGATTTATACTTGATAATGTTGATTTAATTACCGTAGTCTTGAATTTGCCTGTTTCTATCTTGCGGTTTTAATTTGTCTTGAGTTTGCTTGAGTTTTTGCTTTCTGAAGAATAGTCTCTCGCGGTATTTACTTTGATTTGTGTTAGTTCAGTTCTGTTAATTTGCGATTATATCGGTTTTAATTGAGTTGCATAACGTTTAGTTCGTCGGTCTTGTATTCTAAATTTAGCTTGCAGGTTAATTACTTACTCGTACTTTATCGTTGTAATTTAATCACTTAAGTTATGTCTCTTAAAGGTGTAGTCACGTTTCTTGGCAATTACGTGCGTGCTGAATAACATATGACTACTTGTTGAGGTAATTAACACTTACAGGTGTTCGTTTTCAGTTTATAGGAATTAAATAATTTGCTTCTGTACTCGCATAAATGTTACGTCTGTTTATTCTTAGATATCTCGGTATTCAATTATAATGCTTGTTGGTAATCGAATCTCTCGTAATGTATGTTTTAAGCGTCTTAATTATAGCTTTTTACGATGACCGTTTAACTTTACTCAGTATTTGTACTGGGATAATGCGATGAAGAGTGATTTTAATTAAAAACGTTTAGCTTTTATCCCGTATTTGTACTAATGCAATTTATTTATAGCTCGCTGTGGTGAATGCTAAGTGTAATTTCATGCGCTTTTATAGATTAATTACTTGTGGGTATTAATGCAAAACTGCGTTGCTTTAGTTCTGAAATTTATTGTTTTAATTGCGATTTCTCTGAGGTTTTTAAGTGTGTAATAAATCATGCTTCTTTCGCGAACTTTGCTTATCTGCGGATGGCGTTTTAGGTTACGGTTATTGCAGAGTGTTTTTGCTGTAATTTATACAGTATTATAGGGGTCAATGGTTTAAATAATCGTTCCGTAATTGCTTGTTTGAAGAATTACCTTTAGTTTTGGAGTTAATTTGCGTTTTGTCTTTTAGTTTACCGGATTAAAACATGCGTTTGAATCGCGCTAGTTAATGTTTCTTATTTTGGTATTAGTGGATGTGCGTCCGTTATTTTTGATTTATTTTTGAGTTTGTTCTAATAATTGTGATAAGAATCTTTTAAATATCAAGTCTCTTTTGCTTTTAAAAGAAAATCTCTTTAAACATTCGTCTTATAAAATACAGTCTCGTTTTTTTGAAAATAATTCCTCTTTGTAACTATTTTCAAAACAATATTGGCATAAAATAAAATTCATAAAATACTAATAAATGGTAATCAAATAATAAAATAATAAACTAGCATATATCAATTATAGTTTGTGAGATCAATTGGTATAAATGGAATAAACTTACATTAATTTCTTCATCTGTTTCTTTTGTGGGCTCGATCGATGCTGTATCTTGTCTACGTTGATTTGTTTGTTGGATTTAGACTATTTTTGTTCTTCCTCCAACCTGGTTTGTTGCTTGATTTAGACGATTTTTGTTCTTCCTCCAACCTGGTTTGTTGCTGGATTTAGACGATTTTTGTTTTTTCTCCAACTTGGTTTGGGTTCTGTCAAAATTGCGAATTAAAATTCTTGGTCACCAATCTTCCGATTTTTGGATTTTTAGTGCCCTTTTGACATCCGTTACGACTGCGCCAGTTAAGGTTCGGGCCTTTGGAGCTGTGTTTTTAAAAAACAACTTGAAACACTTAACAAATTTATTTTAACTTGAAACAGAAATTACAGTGAAATTTAGAATAACTTGTTCATAATAACTTTAATAAAAAAAATTAATTGTACTGGGCGAGTAGTCTAGGTAGACAACAATGCAAAAGCTGTAATACTCAGACTGACTGCCGGGCCTTGAGCTCCCGGGCCTTTTATAATAACCTGCCCCTCACACGGCTGTGAGAACTTGCAGATCTCATGTCTGCGTTTCTCTTAATTGTACACTTTATTACAATGTAACAATTTTAATTCTAAGTAATTGCGGTATGTTAACCGCCTGTGACCTGCCACCTGCAGTATCACTGCCCTCACGGATGCAAAGTTGCATGTCCATTCTCATGAACTGTCGATAACCTCTCTGGGTTATCCTTGTATTACAATGTTGCAATTAACTTATACTTTATTTAACAATTATTATTCCTATTAGATTCAATATATTCAATACATATATATATATATATATATATATATATATATATATATAATTGGGGGATACATAACTCGCGTTACAAGATGTCATGTTGCAAGATTTTAAGCGAGGCGGTCATTTGTACCTGACACACCCTCTAGGGTGTCTTAACGTTTCAGTCTACAAAGCGAAATACATTTTCGTTTCTTGCTAAAACGTTCCACCGCATAAACGTGTTTGGCTTCCCAAAACACTGTCAAAAAGGTTTTGTCACCGGTGCCCTATTGAATTTTCTGAGCTTTGGCCATTCGCTACATTAGTATTCAATAATTTGCCTTTTTTCTACCGAAGCATATTGATTTACCATCATCCCTTACCGCAATATCGAAAAGGAACTTGTTCCTTTTGTCGCAATAGCGGCGAAAGGGGTATTTGCAATAGTGTACATAAACTTGCGCGATGCGTATCGCGCACATATGTTGTTACGTTTATTTCTTGTTAATTCATTACCCGTTCGAATAAATTCTGTTACTATTCTTAAAATTCTTCAACAACACACTATATATTTTACCTGTTCAGAGTAAGCCCGCTTTACATTAATTTTTAAAGCAAATCTATTTGCTTGGAAACTCTAAACAAGCCAATACCTTGTTTTAGGTATCCCTTAATTTGTTAAACATTCCGATAAAGTATAATGGTTTTCTCTATTGTTCCAATTTACAGACTCGTCGAACTAAGGTCGCGCACTATCGGACAAAACCGTGTTTTCCAGTTTCTTAATCGAGTCGTGATAACGATATTACTTTGAGCTCTGGTCATTAATTAAACGAAATGAATATTCACCTTCTTTTTGAAAACACTTGTTGAATTTTTGGTTGTTTCCGTTTTCTTTACGAAAATTTCGCGCACGCCTTACAGCGTGCTTCTTCCGTAGGTGGACCTAACTGCCCGTAGGATTGCAGCCCCATTTTGTTATGAGAAGACACCACTTTGTGTTTTCTTATATGTTTTGTTGTAAGTTGTGAATGAGTGAGTGCATTTTCTCTTTTATTTTTCAGGCATGCCGCTATTTTTGGTATTAGTACAACTCCGCCTACTCGCCGATTGAGCCCGCTCATTTTCTTTCTTTTTCCTTGTTCTTTTTTTAGGCTACGTCGATGCACGTAGCAATGTTACAGTTACCCATATATGTCTAACCGAATAACAATGCGTTACTGGGTGATTTACCGGCCACGTTGAACCACATCGACCTCCTGCGTTCGATGTTTTTATTTTGCCTGTGAAATTAAAATCGTCACGTTAATGTTCTAGCAGGTGCGCCTACTTCTAGTCTTGTTGCTGCTCCTACTGCGGACTCAGATGGTCCTCTTTTACTTACTTCTGAATCGAAGGTGAAAACGAGACTATATAGGTTCCTGCCACTATGCCTCTTGCTCTTGCTAAACGTAATGCAGGTTCAAGAGAAGGGTTAACATATTCTAGCGAAGAATCCTTGTTAGATTTCCCTATTCGTGTTAAAAATTAGATACTTTTAGAGATTTTTTCACACGTCAGTTTTTTACTTTGGCTTCTGAAGTTTTCTCTGATAAGGCTTTGTTATTATATCGGGTTATACGTACTAAAACGAAATCTTAGTCGGATATGGTTAAACTGCATTTTTAATACTGGACTCTGATAGTCGTCCTGCAAAGGAAATTTTCCTAAGCACTGTGGCGTTTGGAATATCTGACTGGTGATGGTGCTCATCATCATCATCATTAGGTCTTCAGTCCTGGAACTGGTTAGACGGGTACCATCATTGTTTCCTATTCTGAACTAACCTACACATTTCCCTGAAATTTGCAGTCAGCATCTATTACTATCTGATATAGGTCTACATCTACCTCTTTTTTCCTATCTCTGCTTGTAATATATCCCATACTATGATGCTAATATGTTAAATTTATTTATGCCTTTCTGAACCTCTTCTCGAAAAAACAGGTAATGCCTGAATCGTGGCAACTCAGCTTGCTTTTATCAGAACTCAACTTTTATCTCTGGATCAGCAGCTAAAAACGACAAAGGGTTTAACGAAATACCATTGTAGGGATGTTAAGGTGATCTAGATATGTTAATTATAGGGAAGGACCAATTGCTTTTTGTGGCAATACCGATGGCAGTGTAGCGGTTATGTAATAAATAAAGCACCTACAACAAACTACTTAATAAAGGGAATAAATACCTTAAAGCCTGTGCCGCTCGGGACAATAAAAGTCACACACAAAAGGTTAGCGGACAACCAAGAACACGCACGTTGGGTGTAGTGTCGCTTCCAAAAGCTCTCATACAACTGTCTTCTGTAACGGTTCGAGTACGACTGTGTCACTTCACGCACTCCCACTGCCGGCATAAATGTTTCACTAAACTGTAGGGTACCCGCACTAATGGTATTTATCGCCACCAATACCAAATTGTTCGATTATGACGTAACAACCATCGATACCAAACTTTTAGCGAAACCTCCCCGTTGTTGGAACCTGTTCTTGCCTATAAACTAGATTTCAGCGTATTTTTTTTGGCTACGATTGGTCTGTTGCTGTTAATCCTCCTGCTACACCCGCTAGAAGGACTAACCATTTTCCTGCATCTATTTCTACTAGTAGGATGACTTGTTTTAACAGTGACCAAACTGGGGATACTCCTTCTCATTGCGTACGTCCACAGGTAATGTATTGTTATGGTTGTAGTTATAAGGGGCTACTTATCACAAATGTGGAGATTCTTTAAACTGACAGTAGTTCCAAGGCAAAGATTTTATTCTTTCCTTAACCTCGGATTCCTTTGTTCAGGATCTTGACGATCGATCCAGATTCCTATTAGATTTTGTGTGTGCTAATGTACGTGGTGGCGAGAGTACTTAATTAAAAATCCAGTTTCTAGGTATTATATTTACTGGTCTTCTTAACTTGGGAGTTAATTATACAATCTCAGCGGTCCTGGTTGGTATTCCTTAGCTTCCCTTCTTGCCGATAACTCCACATGTACCAACTTTGGTTTCGTGTCTTTTCTCTTAACTCTCTAGCATTACATTACTACTCCGGACGTTCTCGTGACTCCTAAAGTTTCTAATCAACTCATTTTCGATATCGATTTTTGATACGGTATGCTCATAATTTTTGCAATGGCCAAGAATCTTTTGTTTCTCCTTCCTTCCTGAGGTCATACTCATATTGTTCTTGAACTTACTCGGGAACAACAGCATTGTTAGATTCTCTTATTTTTACTGTTTTTTCCAATCCTGCTGGTCTTTGCCACTTTAGTCAAACCCAATATTTGTACTTCGTCAGAACCGATAAAACAGCTATACACCCTCTTTCTTCTAAGCTTCTTAAAGTGTTTCATTTAGAGCTTAAAGAGATGTTCCGTTTTAGGGTAGTTAAACCACCTAACACTTCTTGGTCAAGTCTAATTCTCCGAGTCAAGAAGAAAGATGACTTACAGGTTTTGCCTTGATTTTCGTCAAGTCGACCAAGTCACCCAGAAGGATGCCTACCTCTTCCTGATATTTCTTGTTTTCTGAACCGTTTTCGCTATTTGCTTTGCGTACTGTACTGACAGAATCCTTTAACTCCTAAATTCAAACCGATTACTGCTTTTGCCGTACCCCATTAGAAATTATTTTAGCTCTGTCGTTTACCCTTTGGGTTTCACGATTATCCCCCTACTTAACAACGGTTGATCAATTAGGTAAACGGTTCTGACATTGAACCTTTTTGTTTCGACTATCTTGGTGATATTGTTTTAGTCACAGCCTTCTTCCGCTAACACTTCTGTGTCATACACCTAGTTCTTTCGCGTCAATTCTTCACGGCCTTAACCTACACCGGAATAAGTGTTATTTTCCAGCACCGTTTTCTTGTTTACGTCCGTTTAATGAGGTCGCCTCCTTGTATATCCTTACAAAGGTTTCGTTATCACTAATATCTCTCCTCCATTCTTTGTACTAGAAGTACGGTGGTTGATATACACAGTAAGTTCGTACCGACGCTTCACCCCAAATTTTGCTACTCTTACTTTGCTGCTTCCTAAATTGATTCGAAAAAATGCCCCTCTCGCCTGGACTCTCGACTGTCAGTTTGCATTCTTCTTCCTTATGCTACATTTAGTACCCACTCAAATACTTTTTTCTCTGACATTCATATTCTCTGCAACGTCCAGCATAACCTACCAAGAAACTTCTTCCTACAATGTCCACAAAGCAAATTAGCCCCAATTTCTCACAAATCTATCATCTTTAACTCCCACTTCTTTTATGATACATATCTTGACAAAGACCTCTATTTCCTTGCCACCTTAATCATCTCCAATATCCGAGAGGCCGCTATTAACACGATACTGCAAAGATATAACACATCCAGAACAATCCCATAGTGGAGTCACGACTTAAGCACCACAAAACGTCAAAGACTACTTTGCGACGACGCTTGCAGACAACCAACAGAAACAGCAACACAACTTTATATAATATAATATAACAGAACTACAGCAAATAACTACAAGCTACAGATAAATTTACCCAAGGAATCACACTACCAGACCAGAGAACAACAATGACCCATAGTCTACATACCGAAAAATAGCAAAACCTCCTAACCATATACTTTCCACGTCTGTCAATCATCAAATCCATTACTTCGAAAAAATACTAAATACTCTCCAAGACACGTTTACCCACTCAAGTATCCCGGATGTACACATCTTAGTCAAACGCAAAACAATAGAAAACTCTGCGATGCTTCCAACCATCGCATCAGACACTGAATTTGACTATCTTCTGTATGCAATTCTATCTAAATTAAATCATCGCAAAGTATTTGGACTTGACAACAAAACGAACACTATCATACAAAGATTCTGCTACACCCTAAAAAAACCTATTACCTTTTTATTCCAAGTATGTCTTTTAACCGGCCTTTAGATCTCTCATTCTCAGATCATCTAAACCTCCTGACGACCCCAAAATCTTACAGATATAGCCCACCTTCCGAGCTGTGAAACATCTTGAGACCATTTTCCTAAATAAAATATACAGACAAGCATTCCTTAACTTCATACAACCAATGCGGCTTTCGTAAAGTTCACAGTGCAGAAAAATTATCCATTTCTTAGCTTTCTCAGTCAAATCCTCTTCACACAAGTACGTCACCGCCATACTCGTAGGTTTTTGCTTCATTTTCGATCTCCTGTGGTGGCCGAACATCCTAACCCAACTTAAACTCGCAAATTTCTCATCCCACATTTTTGACATGGTTAAATACTACTTAACCGAAGGTGCCGCCATTCTGATCTCTAGCTTTTACTCCATTTCCAAAACTTTAACACAGGGATGCATCCTATCTCCGACCATAAAGAACCTTGCTAAATCCGATATTAATCCTAAACATTTCTAACATCGAAACATTTACTTATGCTTGTAACGTGCATTTTTAATGGCTTAACATTTTACACTATCCAATTCGGAAATACATTTCGGTAACTACTATTTCTATATTTTATATTTATTAACTCCTTGGACGAATGCGTCGTATTATAATGAGTGGATTGCATTGTTCTTGTCTTGCCGCTCATATAAATTTTGTTCCTTATGTGGATATACCAGTCTAGATAATAGACGATAAGAGGCTGTAATAGCAACGAGTTGATATAAACAGATGAAGAGTTGTAGTTTTGTTCTTGGTTCCTATATATTAATTACGTTAAAAATACTGTTTGCTTTTTGGCTTTGAAAATAGTGAGAGTTCATGCGGTATGAATTTTCGAATTGTTCATGAACAAGCACGACACGGTTTTAGTTGTTTTTCTTGTGAAATAAAAGTTGTATATTAACTGTAGAGAGTGTAGTGCTAATTTCGATTGAAGTAGTATGTTTTATAGGCGAACGTGTTTGGTCGACGCACGTGTGTTTTAAGGACATTTTGACGGACGGTTTTATTGCTTACGCGTGCCTTACTAATTGTTTTTCGGTTGAGTTTCTGTTGGAAATAAAAGTGGTAGAACTTGTTAAACTCGACCTGCACGCGTGTTCTACGGAACGTTTTGCGACAGACTTACTTTAGTGATACACGTGCTTTACTCATTGTGTTTTTTTGTTGGTGCTTTGTCTTTTTGATACTTAAACGGTGTGTGCGATCTAATTTCGCGGTCCTTTTTTTTATCAGAGTAGTGCATACTTTGAATTATCCAAATACAGTTAATACTGTAGTTTCTGAATTTTCCAACCCCAATATTTCGAAATTACGGTCTCAGGAAATAGAATTAACAAGGAATTTATCAATGCTACATAGTTCCGTCGCGTGATAATGTCTGCTGCTAACACCAGGGAAATACGTAGGTGTGATTAGGGTAACGTGTGATAAGTTCTATCAACACCCTCACAGTCAAGGGTGAAGTGCTGCGTTAGTGCCGGACATCGGGAATCCCACAATTCAATTGCAAGGAAGCGTTACTGAAGGACCTCTTGTAACTTGAACTATTTCCTACTTGTTACTACTTTAAATATCTATCCGTTGTTTTGCCATATCTTAGTCGTTCTGATACCTTTTACCATAGACTTGCATGCTATAAAAAAAAAAGAAAAGAATCAACAATACTAGATGACTCATATCAATTGTGCTTACCTATTTATTTTTTGTTAAAATTTTGTCTGATCTATGTTTAATTGGTGGGTGAGGAAACGTTTCCGCTACTCCCCAATATTACCTCACTTTGTACTAAAAATTTTTGTATTGCTTTTACCGTTGTTACATTATATAGAGTATCCAAACAGTTTTTCTTTACATTCTACCAAGCACTAAACAATCTATGCTCGAACAGCATGCTATGCTTTTTCTTTATTTCAGGTTTGCAGGACTAATTTTTTTTTATTGCAGGTTTGCTATTCTGATCTTTTTGTTGCAGGTATTGTTACTAAGTCCTTACAACCGCGTACATATAGGGTGGTCTGCTTTCTACAACCCCCCCATATCCGATTGAGCCCGGTCATTTATTTGATTTTCTTTGGGTTACGCACGACTACGAGCCAACGTAGCATAAATTTGGCGCCCAACGTGGCTGCCTCGAATTAACGTAACATGCTGACATTCTTAACTAGGTTATTTACGAGCTTCTCACTTTAATCCAACACAAACATTCAAATAAATCTCATAGAGTCCTGGTCTTTCAAAACCAGCAACTGTTTTCCGTTAAAAATCAAAACTACTCCTTCTAAAAGGCCACCTCGTCCTTTGCCTTCTTTGACTCCGTTTCCTACTTGGGTATGCGTGTCTCGAAACAATACTAAGAATGGGTTTTCACTTATACAACCTACGCTGCAAAACTAAATGGATCTTAAATAATCCGCATCTCTTCCTACAAAAATTTACCCATCTTAGTCGCTCCATCCGGTAGCTCATCCTAAATCAAATAATTATTCCTGTAATCCGATACTGGGTTGACTTCTGGTACCCACAAATAAACACTTACTCGCAATGAATATTAAATCTTAGAATTTGCCCCTTTCTTCTCTTCGCAACAAGAACCTTCGGAGGCACCTCCTTTGCACTACAGACCTTACTTAAAGTTCCGGCCTTAGAAATTCTTCTTCATGCACGAGTTTGTTAGGTTTATTTTCAACTTAATTAATAATAAATACGCTTTTTACAAATTTTCATTTTGAACTTATTTATTTCGAAACGACAAGTTTATGCTACAATCAAATAGTTTATATCGTGCTTTAGGTACCTGTTAGCTTGGTATTAATTACAACCGCGTATAATGGTTTTCTCTATTGTTCCGATGTAAAGACTTGTTGAAATAAGGTCGTGCACTATTCGATAAAACCCGGGTTTTCCAGTTTTAATCGCGCTTCGATGAGCAAGGGTTTGCAGTTCGAATTCGTGTTATTTGAACCATTGTTGAATTTGATTCTACAGTTTGTACATCGAAATATATTCTACAGTATTCGTCACCGTATTTCAAAAGCAATGCACGTTTGTTTTTTCTTTTGTTCGACAACTAGGAGGTGTCTTACGTGTATTGTTTTTTTAGCTGGAGGCCAAAGGGGTTCTTTCTTTATGTAGATCAACTGCTTTTTCTGTAGACCATCTGCTTTTGTCCGTAGACTGCTGCTGCAGTTATTGTAGAAGGGTAAATAGATCTTGACGACCATGGCGTTTCTGTGTTGACTCACCCCCGACGGTAAGTATCCGGACACCTACAGGTATGCAACTCGTTTCCTTTTGTGTGTGTCAATGGCATATTCCGTATCAGTTTTTGGCGTAGTTACTTGATAGATATGCGATAGGTACGTAGCATAATTTCTTGCTCCCTGGCGTGGGGCTGCGAGTTGTTTTAGTTAATTTTTTTGTGCTCCAATTTTGTTTCGTGTAACTTTGGCTCCGATTTTGTTTTAGTTAACAGTTACATCGATTTGGTTTTGATTAATATCTGCTCCGAGTTTGTTTTAGTTAACTTTTGCTCCGATTTTTTTTGTCGTTAGTGTCTAATTTATGACTTCACCCGCATTTCTCGGCCTGGTGCTACTTGTTTTTTCTTCCTTTACGTTCGAACTGTTATTTCCTTTTTTCTTTCGGGTCTCTGCTAACCCCTCATGCGATTTAGTGATCAGACTAGTTCCGCACGTTGGCACTGAGCTATTTTGTTCCCCAAAACTATAAGTTGTTGTTGACAATCTGTGTCAGTAGAGCCAACATTAGAAAAGTGCGCTTTGTCGTATATTCACTCTATCCTCGCTGCCCCGTCGGCCACGTGGGATAAAAATAGATGTGTGCGCACTGTTAGCATTTATAACTGTAAAGCTACGAGCCTTTTCAAGGTAATTTACCCCTTTTGTAATTTGTTCCGTGGACGCAAGTTTATAATATGTGTAAAGCAAACCTATTCAACTAGTCCTACGTTTAGTATCCACTTAGATACAGCAGGTTTTGCATGCACTCGGATCAAAACGCATGATACTTCGGGTTCCAGTTCATAACCTACGTCGTCAAATTGATTAGCCGCATCAGCGTGAGATCCAGGTACATCCATCCCTACTTTGTTTAAAAATATAAGTTGTACATAAGAGTTTATTTTGATAGCTCTGGCCAGTGCGAACTTCGATTTAGTAGTAAGTTATTGTTTATATTTGTTGCATTTAAGGCGTACTAGTAGGCGCCGTATGTTTGTTCATATGTATATATATATATATATATATATATATATATATATATATATATATATCTGTGTCAATTAATGTAATCCTTACAGCTATGTGTAGAAATAGAGCCAGCAACCGAAGATAAGGTGTATCATTTCTCTTAAGATTGCATGTGCAAGTAGGGCAAATCAGAGCATTCTACACCGTGAGTTTCTCTTTATTGTTCCTTTATTATTATGACCAAGTGCTAAAAAGCTTTCTCGACCAGTAACGAGATTCTTATGATTATAGCTAGCATTGTGTCATTACTGGTGGTGCCCACCCGATTTTGTTATCGTTAAAACCTATCTCTAATCTATACGTTTACCGCTTAATACGGATTTGGGCTGTTAGACACCCAAACTACGACTTGTGTCAGACCCACCCCTCGCCGACTAGAGCTAGTCAACTTAAGGATATCAATCCTTTTGTCCCCTGGTGTCGTAGTGTTAAACAGGCCCGTAACACGTCGTTGAAATTATCTACTTCTGTCCCTCTATCTCATGTAATTGAAGTGTGCTCTGCTTGTGTTTTTTTACGTAAGGTTGAGTCTCTTACAGCCAATACTTTTTCTTTTTCTACCGTTGATATTCCGACAACCCATGATGTTTCCTTTTCTACCGTTGACTTTCTTACCACCAATCTTAACAACAAACAACATCCTTCTAGGACGCGTTTTGAGTTTTCTAAACTACCCTTGTCACCTCCTATACTGTGTGCTACAACTACTACACCCCCAGCTACCCCTGTTTTTGGAAAGCTGCCCATAAGAGGTAGAAATTGGTCTATGCTCTTTCCGAACCTGAAGATGTTGGTCGACGAAGTCATCATGTCCTTAATCTCGTTTCATTTTCCTTTTGTCGGCGCAAATGTCTTAAGCTCAATATCTAGTCCTTGCGCCCGTCTTATGCCGATTTTGCTCTCCTTAGGTTTTGATTTTTGAACGCTACGGTTTTGTGTTACTTACCTGTTTGCTAGGTTTTTTTTCGTTTTCTTGCTTTTTCCAACCCCGTGTGGGTCCGGGAGTAGTATAGTGCCATGGTACGACCTGCCTGTCGTAAGAGGCGACTACAGCGGTCCAACACATCCACACACACACACACACACACACACTTTATGCACGTCCAATCCATACCCACACACTTCACACACACATACATAGACCCACACACTCCATAAACAAACAGTTCTACTTGGTTCTCTTTTCTTCTGTTCTCTTCTTGGTTTTACCTTCTTCCGTTCTCTCCTTGTACTCCTCAAACCCGTGTGGGTCCCTAAATAGAAGTGCCCCATGGTACGACCTGTCTGTCGTAAAAGGCGACTACAGCGGTTCAATACAACACATACACACACGCACAACATATACACACACACTTCTTACACACCCATCCACACACACACATACATACACACACACGCACCCACACGCACACACCTACTCATACATAACTACACTGGAATTCTGTTTTATTTTCTTTTGTACGATCATTAGGTTTTTTTTGGTTTTGTACTTGGTGCTAGGTGTTATTCTTTTTGGTTTCTTTTTCTTTTTTGTTCTCGTTCCTTTCGTTCCACATTCCTCTCCCTTTTTCCTGTGGCTAGTCTTCTTTGCTGTCGGTCCCTATACCGATTGTGTTTCGTCCATCCGTTCCTGTGGTAGGTGCTTTCTAGTCCGTTTTTCTTTCTTCCGAAACCACGACTTAGTCGACTTTAGGACTTGTTAACATGTCTTTTCTTTGGTTCTTCGGTTTTGATTACCACAGTTAGTAGTACATCGTTTCCTTTTACCAGCGCTCTCCCTCTCTTCCTCTCGTTCTCTCTTGTTGTCCCTGTATTTACTTGAGGCTTGACCTTTGGGTCCTGTTTTGGTTGGCACTGTTGGTTTCCTTCTTTGTTCCTTTTCTTCTTTTAAGGTCGAAGACTTTTCTGTTTCTTTACAAGAAGCATACGTCCTCCGACGACTTCTTCAGTGTCAATGCCGTTCCATTTTAGTCCTCGTTGCTTGTTTTTCTTCCTTCCTTCTTTTTCTTTTTCTTCTATTATTGGTCCTTCAAGTCGAACGAGAGTTCTTCTTTTTTATTTTAGGGTGTTTCATTTTTTCCTTTTTTTGTTTTCTTTTCGTTTGGTTTTCGTCACGAATTTCCTTTTAGTTTTTAAGCAAATTTTTTTGTTTGGGTCTTTTTTAGTCCTGCCTACTCCCATTACTTTTGTTTTTCTACCCCGACCTGTTTTCAACATAATTAATACTAAATACGCTTTCTACAAATTTTCATTTTAAACTTAATTATTTCGTAACTACAAGTTTATGCTACAATTAAATAGTTTATATTCTGTTTTAGGTACCTGTTAGCTTGGTATACATTACAACCGCGTTTAATGGCTTTCTTTATTGTTCCAATGTAAAGACTTGTTGAAATAAAGTCGCGCACTATCCGATAAAACCTAGGTTTTCCAGTTTCAATCGCGCTTCGATAAGCGATGGTTTGCAGGTAGAATTCGTGCTATTTGAACCATTGTTGAATTTAATTTTACAGCTTGTACGTCGAAATATATTCTACAGTATTCGTCACCGTATTTCAGAAGCATTGCACGTTTGTTTTTTTTTCTGTTCGACAACTAGCAGGTGTCTTGCGTGTATTGTTTTTTTAGCTGGAGGCCAAATGGGTTCTTTGTTTATGTAGACCAACTGCTTTTGTCTGTAGACCAACTGCTTTTGTCCGTAGACTGCTGCTGCAGTTATGGTAGCAGGCTAATTGGATCCTGACGACCATGGCGTTTCTGTGTTGACTCACCCGCGACGGTTTACAAACTAAGCATCCGGACACCTACAGGTATACAACTCGTTTTCTAATATGTGTCCGTATCAGCGTTGGGAGTAGTTACGTGATTAGAAACGTGACACTGTAGGACTATTGTTTGTTGCTGCGAATCGATATTATCGCTCTACAGGTGTGATGTGCCACTGTTTTAAATGTGTGACAGACACACGTTAATTCTTTCTTACTAATTAATTATTTTACAAAGAGTATTAGACGAAATTTTAAAAACGCTTGACAGAAGCTCTCACATATTGATTTACTACTGATTAAATTTATGTTCTGTAAATACGAGATGCGCATTTCGTATCTAAAGTACTAAATTGTTCATATCACCTAATTGTTTGCTTTGGAATAGTAACGCTTAATTTATTGCTTATACTTGTTTGTACAGAATCTTTTATTTATTTTTTTAATTGTTAATAGATAATCGTGGGCAACGTGTTTTTGTTTTTTGGTTTTCTTGGTACGTAGGCGAATCCCCCCACTCTCCGCAGTTGGTAGCTAGCCTGTTACTTACTTTTCTTCCGGCTACGTCTAGGTACTAGCAAGTTCAACGTCCTAATCTAAAACACAGCCGTCTCATCCACCTGCATGACTTACATAAAATCGCTTATCCAAAATTCACTCGTACATTCTTGACAACATAAAAGTCCATATATTACATCTTGTTAACCATCACACTTAATCAGGACATCTTATTTCCTAGCCGCTCTATCATCGGATTTCTCAAAGACCACGGTATTGCGTTTAACCCTATCTTCTCTCCGCTATGCACCTGATCAACAATAGATTGCCCTGGAACTCCACAACTCCTAATATACACTTGCCCCAACTCAAGTTCCATCCAACACTATCTGAAACTTGCTATCATCCTCGAGCCACTTTCACCCCTCCGAATGATAACTCTTTAGCTTTCTACTACCCAATACATTTTGACAAATTTTCTAAAAGGCATCCTTATCTACAAACCCTTCATTCTAATCTGATCCCATATTTTCAAATCTCCGACTCCGCCTATCACTTCTCACACAACAGCATCCTACAGCACTATACACTTCACACATGTGCGACCTGGTTACTTGCGGCAAAGAAGACGGCAAGTGCCACCAACTTAAGACCAATAACATCTTGCTGTTATTAAAGAAACGAAAACTTGAAGCAGGTCGACAAAAATAACTACTAAAAACTATCACCAACAGAAGTCATTTTTACTTTTTTCTCTTGTAGTTATATGTTTCTTTGTAAATATTATCTTAAATATTTTAGACTACAATCCATAAGTATAGTTTGGAATCAATAAATGAATTAAATAAAAAATTTAAAATATCGCACGTTCAATGTTTGCATATATTTGCATCAAAATTAAAGATTGAAACCCGGCGAACCCGCCCAATTTAAGTATAAATAGTAATTTGCCCGTCTCTAAGACATAATTGTTAGGTGTAAATAATACCACCTAACAGCAGTAAGTTACCGGTGAATAGGTCAACCTGTACATCATTTTCTTCTGCAGATTTATAACTTGCAACGTTATTACAATGAACGGGTAATAATTAAAGCATACCAAGCGCAGTGTTAATTATAGTAGTTTATACATTTACATATAGATATACTAGGCAGTCTCATTAACGGATTTCATTATCGTAAATAATACATATCTGTATTATAATTAGTAGTGAACATAATATAACTGTGAACAGCTAAATTACTAATGTTAACATTTATTTAATACGACATTAGCTTATATAGCATGATAAAAAGTTGTGTAACTCGATTAAAAATATTTATGAATTCATTTCAGTATACTGAAATTAATGTATAAAACCTATCTCATCGTTCCCTATTTCTTTATCCAGGATTAACTCTCACGTTCTTATCTAGGGTGTCCATCTCCGAACATCGCAATTGTTTTCTTTCCGGGACAAATACTCGCACAAATTGCACGAGCCTTAAATTATGATCAAGCAACAAAATTTAATGGTAAGTCAGTATTAGTAACGAGGACATCCTGCCGATGCATGTCACCCTTAATAGGATTCAATAGAAGAGCAGTAGCAAAATTGTAACATTTAACACAGACACATTATGGAAAATACAGTATCACCTAGCTCACAGCTTGTGCCCTCGTGTTGTTTTGCCTGGCTCTGAAGGTTTTAGCAACAGTCGGCACGGGAGATCCGCCCAAACTGCTTTCTTCCATAGTCAAAAGTTATAATTATGAAGAATACGTAAGTTTCGAGTCTTAAATTAATATCGAGCAAAACAATTTGATGGCAAGTAACTCAATATTGAATGTTACAACTCCTATCCTAATAAGCCGCAATAGGGATGAGATACCACTTAAGAACGAATCCCAATTTTAAAATACGTGAAAATACAAAACATTCATTGATTTCAAATCCGTGTGTAAATAATTATTCTTGAAAAATATCTTAAAAACAAGTTTAATCTTCGAAAATGCAAAAGCCCTCGGTAATTGTTCTAATATAAAAGTCCGTGTACAAGCATTTATACTCCTGAAATATGTATAACAGTTTTATTTTTCATTTATGCAGATCGAAAAAAACGTAAAACGAGTGTCAAATGTAAGTTCAATTCTTTTTGGGAATACCACAAAAAACGTTAAATATTCGAAACGTTATAACAGAATCACGATTATTAATGCAAGTAATTTTCTTTCAAAGATGTCAATTTAGGGATGGTTCTGGATTAATTATTTTTACATTAACTAGCTAACTATCTAGCATTAATGACCGGTTCGATTCGCGGAAAGAGATCACTTGGAGAAAATCTATAAGACTAGATATGATAATCAGTTTTAAAAACTCTAATTATTACAGAAGCTCAAAGGGAGAGAAGTAACAACTATTGATTTAATTTACCAATAAATGATGGAACACATTTTATAATCTCAACAACTTTAAACTGATAGCTCAAGAGATAAGAACGCGAAATTGTAAGTAATTGTCACATGAGGCGGATGACTAATACTTCCAGAATGTAATCAGAAGGTTCGGGGTCTATAACCTATTAAGATTATTTTATTGTATGAAGGCGTTTATGATTTAGCAATAAAGTTTTGAACATTCTATAGTTACAGATTGGAGTGCAAAGAAGAGTATTTTGTTGCTGCACAATAAATAATAAATTATCTTTGTGCAGCGTCACCGCTTATTTTAATCTATTAAAAATAAATGTACGTTGTACACTGATACTTTTACGTATGAGGATTAATTAAAAAATTGATATCTAAAAATTTGGAACTAGAAGTTGAACCATAATTGAAATTTGGATTACTTTCAGTGGTATAGTGTATTGTGATTAAGTGTAACTTCAAAATGTTTCGTACTGCTTCGTTTCTGAATTCACTTCTGCTGTTTAAAGCTATCATTTCTGGTATACCATAATATGCAAAATACTGTAAAAGTCCTTGTGTAACGTTTCTACTATTTTTGGAATTAATGGGGATTGCTTGTACTAATTGTATAAAAGTATCTACTAATGTTAAAAAAATTTATGACTCAGCTACAAAAGTATCTATTTGTAATATTGTCGGAGGCTTTCACGGCCGAAATCATTATAATTATTTATAGTTCTAAGTTGGGACCGTGTCATTTTATAAATTAAGGTCGACGTTTCGCCCACTTTTGTAAGGGGCTTCACCAGGACAATTAAATTTATTTTTTTTAATTAAATATATAAAAAGTTAAGAATAATAATATTAAATAGACAAGTTACAGTGTAAAGAGAAGAGTTACTCCTGAACTAGCAGACTCACTAGCCCATTCATAGCCAAAAGGTGTCTTGTGTCTCTTCTCTTCTCTTTACACTGTAACTTATCTATTTAATATTATCATTCTTAACTTTTTATATATTTAATTAAAAAAAATAATTAATTGTCCTGATGAAACCCCTTACAAAAATGGGCGAAACGTCGACCTTAATTTATAAAACGACACGGTCCCAACCCGAAACCATAAATAATTATATTTATTTGTAATTTTTGAAAAGGTTTGTCTGGTGTTTGTGTGATCATTAATGGCATTTTCGGTGGTCTTCGGTCGTATTTGGCTTTGTCACATAGTTCGCATTTATTTATGTAGTCTGTAATTCGCTCTGTCGCATTTTGATAATAGCAGTTTCTTGTAGTTGTTTCAAAGTCTCCTTAATTCTTGGATATTTGATTTTTCTTTCGTGTTAGTTCCTAATGACAATATATCTTTTCTTCCTCCGTCAAAGTAATTAGTTCAATTTAACATATAATTATTTCTGGCCCTGTACTATTAAATTAAGTGGTATAAATTTGTGAAAATTTTGTGTATAAATTTTTTGTCATAAAGTGGAAATAACGACGTTTTTGTCAGGTGTGTATTCTTTTAGAAAGTGTGAGTAATTATTGTCTCGTATTATATGAATCTTGTAAATTTTCTTGTTGGACTTTTTTTCTAAGTCACGGGATTCAGGTCGTTTAAAATTTCATTGATGAATAACTGATTGGGTTTATTATCGATTGCTTCATACAAAAGTTTGATAGATTCTCTAGTTCTATAGTCCGAGTTGAATGATTGATACTAATTTCTTCTGGTCCATCCGGGCCCCTTGTTTCAGTTTCGTCTACATTTCCTACTGTTAATTCGTTATTTGATTTGTACTCTGCTCAAAACAACCGCGTTTGTGTTATTTGCCTTTTTTGTAGATTATTTCGTAGTCATATTCTTCTACACGTATCTTCCATCTTTGCAATTTTAAATTTGGATCTTTAAGATTAAAGAGTCATACCAAAGGTGTGTGGTCTGTGTAGATTTTAAAGTTTCGCCAGTATAAGTAAAGTCTAAAGTATTTTGCTGCTTAAACCATGACAAGTAATTCCTTTTCTATAGTGCATTTTCTCCGGTACCATCAAAACTGGAGAATTCGAAGGAGAATTTGAGGATATAATTATGTCTTGAGCTAATTAGTCTTTTACTTGTCGTTCTACTTCTAGTAGGCTAAATTGCAGTAATGTGTATGGTCTCCTATAAATTGGGGTCTCGTCAATCAAGTTAATATAGTGTTTAATTTGATTAGTAAATATCAAAAGTATCTATAAAATATGTGTCTAAATTCGTATCATCTTTATCTCTCATTCCAAACTGGTATGGTGTTTAATCCCTATTTATTCTAAGGCTTAATAGATCTCCAACTAAACATTTTAAATTTCGTTCATCTCCAAAATAAGAAATTTATAGTTATTCCATGAAACTAGATGCTCTTTACTAGCTATTAGAATTAAAGGTAGCCCTACAAGTTTGTTTAGAATTAGCCTCAAAAGCTAAGAATCTTGAGTTAAATTCTTTTCGTCATAAACGGTCTTTAAAAATGTTTCATAAGTTGATATAAATATCTCAAAATTGCATGATTTCCATGGTACTGCAGAATTGCATTAAGGTATAGTTTTAAATTGTCTGTACTTGTAGCGATTGTTCAATATCGTTCATTACTGTATTTTCTAAATCGTATGTTCCCAACTTGTTTGGGTCAAATATAAGTTCACGTTGTTAAATATTTGGTAGCCTATTCAAATCTGATAAAATACTCCCTATGCTCATAGATATATAAAATCGTTTCAAATCTCAAAAATGTTCAATAAAATTTTGAACTATAAAGTCAAAAAACTTTAAAATATTAAAAACATTGCATAATATTATAACTGAAATTTAAGCAATATACTCACATAATCTTCATTATTTTGTCTTGCTTCAGGTTCGTTCCAAATAAAAAGTCAAAAGTCACAAACAAAAAAATTTCTGTTTTTAAAGTCCTCCGGTCCTTTTGAAAAAAATTGCTATCAACTGCATTAATTAAGTTTACAACCCTTAATGTTGATCTTTTAAAAATATTTTATTATACTTTTATTCGTTTCAGTACTTTTATTTCCACCTACTACAACATATTTAAAAATTCAAATTAAAAATCCTAGCAATTCATTGTTTAAGGTGCATTTCACAGTTAATTTAAATTTTAGTAATAAGCTTTAGTTCAGTTTTTTTCTTTGTACGGCGGGGACGAATACCGTAACTTGAACTTCAATTTCACTTTTACATTAATTAATTACTATCTACTCATTTTTAACTAACTTTGAACTAACTTCTAGTGTAATTCAGACTAAGTAAATTGAGCGCAAAAGAGCATCTTTTATATAACTAACTATTGTCTTCCTAATCACTAATATCGTTTGCTTTTTATACATAAGATTCTTAATATAAGCCAAAACATATTAGAACGGCTACCGTATTATTATTAATACGTTGCATTGCAATCTAATGAAACTGCATAACATTTAAATCCCATATGAGTTAAGGCGCACTCACATGCAGGTCGCAAATTTTTCCTTTGTAGTAAACATCTTCTTTAATACAGTAAACCATTATTTATAATAATTGATAAAATGCAGCAATATGTGACTTTCCTTCAATCGGAGATGAGCGTTGATTGAACTTTGTTATACTACAGTTAATTCTTAAATATAATTAACAAAAATTTGTTAAAGTTTTTCGTTCAAATTAATTGTCGCTTAAAATTAAAGATATTTTTCTTGCGTTCATTCTATTTATGCGTTAGTGGAATAATTGATAACATAAATCAATATCAACCTAAATTAATTTAAGCTAACTCTGTTATGTAATATCGTTATTGTACAATTTGAAAAGCATAGTTTATTGATACTTCTTAATTCTAATCTTATTAGATAGCCTAATTTGGCGATTTCATAGAGTATTTTTAATTCTACATCCAGTGATAATATGTGATCTGTTTCAGTTATCATTAGGAAAAAATATTTTCAAGTACGGGCTTGTATTATAAAAAAGCTAATTAAAAGCAGATTGTTTGAATCAACAGAAAACTGAAAGTAAATTATTGTTTCTTATTGAAGAAAACTCGAATAAACCAAAAAATTAACAAAACCTGAGACAACATTAATAATATATTTTCAATGCCGGCGCTTACAATAAGTAAACAAAAAAAGTACAACTAGGTACATATTTAAATTATAAGATTTGTTCATACAAATGTGCATTTCTGTCAAAGCACGAATAACATCTACTTAACCTGAAGAACACTAATCTGCAAAATTCTTCTTTGATTTTGTAAATACCTTTGAATAATTACTTTAAATTAAATACAGTAGGTTTTTAAATAATCGAATATAAACTAAATGTCATTCATTTTTTTAAACCGTCATACAGTTACAATTTTTTTATTTAAAAATATGTTCTAATTAATAACTTTATTTTTTAAAATCGAAGGATATTTTTCACTTGAGGAAAAGTTTGTCGCGATTAAGTATAAAAACGTGTGTCATTGCAATGCTGTTGAAGCTGGGCGTATGTATCTTAACAGTTACCCGAAAGGAAGACAACCAAGTAAGAAAATTTCCGTACAATTAGCTGCAAAGAGTAGGCAGTATGGGTCGTTTACAAAACCATTGTTAAACAGAAATAAACGTTGTGCGTAGATAAGGTACTTTCGAACGATACCAAAAAAACAGATTTTCCTATGGGATTTAACATACGAAATTCTAACGTCCAAAAAGATCATTTTTTTGTAGATATAAAGGTCATTCACCCCACCATTGACCTGCCACATGCAGACCTCCACCTATGATACCATATAACCCTATGACTTCACAGTCTCAATTATAGCTTGTACCATCGTGTTAGACACCAGAAAGCTTACTTACATATACTTTTCAAAACAAAGAAACATATTTACAAGAATCATAAAAGTGTCTTATTACGCATTTCTATTTGATCCATATACATTGCTGTTATGTCTAATACAATATTTATTTAGTTTTACATATATTTATAACTATATCATTTACTTATTTCTAAATTAATATATATTTAAATTAATATATAACTAATGATTACAATATTTACTTATATCTAAATTAATAAGCTGTAATGTAAATTTGAACTTAAGATTATACGAGTTTGCGCAACAGTATATGTATAAGGTTTGCAGAAACAGAGGACTATTCATCGATACTTACCACTGAACAATGTGCAGAATCTGGACCAGTACAACAAGTATTAAATAACATTGTCACCTTAAATCAGCACAATACTTTTCTTCAACTAAGCATTTTCAGCCCCAGGCATTAATTTAATGAATTCTAATTTGCCTTTATCTTACAGTATACCTTTTCCCCATATTAGCAAATATTCGCACATCTAGTAACAATATTAAATAACATTGTCACCTTAAATCTGCACAATAGTTTTTTTCAACAAAGCATTTTTGAGCCGCCGACATGGTTCATGCTCTCGATACCCCTGATCTAGACGTTAAATTGTTGTTGGTATGTAACAAGCAATGATCGAAATTGATATTTTCCATGTTTAACTTCCTAGTAGCCGGGATGTTGTACTGCTTCAGATTCTGAACATTGTGCAGTGATATGTATCGATGAATAGTCCTCTGTTTCTGCAAACCTTTTACATACCCTGTTGCGAAAACTGGTATAATCTCTTGCAAGTACAGGCTTAAAAGAGGCATTATGGCAGTCGCCATCACGCCCACTCGCCTGCCCGCCCATCCGCCCACGGAATGGAATTGACACAAACTCGAAGCATGATTTTGTGACTATTATCAAAGATTTTTACATAATAAAAAGACGATATGGGAAAAATTTAGACCAATATATAAATAACGACACTGAATCGGAGATAATCAAATGGATAATTATAATCAAAAGTGGAGTTGGATAAACGGAAACCTTATAGAAGCTTTAATATCCGGGTTGATAGCTCTGGAATACTGTTTGGACAGCGCATCAACTCCAATAGCAAGATCAATTTCTTTTACGGCTACAAAGAAACAACTTACCGAGCTAGGAGACAAGATATCTATACGATATGTATATGCATTAAGTATTTTTCAAAATAAAATTGTATAAAATTGTATGTTGTTTTATTAATGCACGTATAATTAAATACCTTTTCAATCCACAATCTGTCACCAGGACAATTGATTGTACTTAACTAATCACCTCCCATGCCACTTTTCAACCAATGACCAACTGTTCCATATATACCCAAATTATTTCATTACTAAGTAACCTACTGCCATAAATCATAATAGAATATTTACAATATGAAGTCTAAGGGGATCCAATAGTTTTATAGCCACCAGTCAGCATTTTCTTTATACTCTATATACCTGACATTAGCGGGCGACAACCTGGGTTGTAAGCAGGACTAAAAATCATCCAATGTCGATACGCTCCCACATTGTGGTACCCGTCGTATAAAGAATGGCCGAACACCAGCTCAAAACCCCAATTGATTTTCCCAATTACTTTATATCCAATCGTGATGCTATTATTAAATACTATGTATTGTTTACTTACTGCTGTGATATTTGAATGCTAGGTAGGTGTATTAACGTTTATCTCATATCCCAGACGCTAAACTTTGGATGTTAAGTTGGAACTATGCCGTAAGCACCCTAGATCTAGCTTTGGTCAGAAGCACATGTAAAGGGCAACCACACACGCAATTATCATAGCATGTTATACAATTATAACAACATAGTTAACCATAGTAAAATCATTTTCTTTGCTAAACAAAATATTGTTGTATATTTCGGAAATTACAACACTTCTCGGTCAAATGTTATTAATCATAAATGTGACGATTACACAAATCGATAAAGCATACTTAAATATGTTAATAATTGTCTATACAAAATATAAATATAACCGATTTTAAAACATAAATTAAAACCAGAAAGACAGTAGATATAAATATAACAATTGCACCAATCGATACGTATTACTAGAATAATGATATAATCATCTTTACAAATTTTTATATTTTGCACCATTTTCAAGTTATCATCAAAAAACCAAAACGGCACTAAATATAAATATAACAATTACACCAATCCATGCGTATTACGAGAATAATGATATAATAACCTTTCCAAAATTTTTATATTTTGCATCGTTTTCAAGTTATAAGCAAAAAACCAAAACGGCGCTAGGTACCAATATGACAATAGTACCAGTCGATTCGCCATAGTTAAATATATAAATATTGTATATCCAAATATAAAAATAATTGTCTTTACAAAATTTAATTATCTTTAACCGTTTTTGTGCTAACTGTAAAAACCAAAAGGGCACTACGCATCAATATGACAATTACACCGATCAATGCAGTGTATTCAAATACGCAAGATATTGTATTTACAAAATGTTGCTACCTCTCAACCGTTTTCGTGTTATCATAAAAAAACCAAATAGTCACTACATACCAATATGACAATTACACCGATCGATGCGACATACTCAAATACACAAAAAATTGCCTTTATTAAATTTAGCTATTTCTAACCGTTTTCAAACTATCATCAAATAACCATTTTTGGTCATAAGGTTTTAAAACGCGATTATATCGAAAAGCAAGCAAAATTTAGAAAAATAAATCGAAAAATCTCCCTCTTACGAAATTTTCTAAATAAATTGTTGCACTGATTGCTGTTTTTTAATTATAGGGAAGTATGTTTCTTAAACAAACTGAAAAGATAAAGTTCTCATCGAATAGATGCGATAAAACATAAGTGGTTTACTTTATTTAGTCAATTGATTTTTCTGGATTATTTATACCTAGATATCCACCCTACCCTGCGTCATATTTTTCTCGGCTGAGTAATCCCTCTTCCCATTGGTCGTATGTGTAATTTTGAGGTTCGAACACGTGGTTGCAACTATCACATCTTCTTTTTGGACTTCTCCCTGCTCTCTCTCTCGTTCGGCTGACGCACTTCTTGCAAGTGACGTTTTGTTGAATTCATTTACTATAAATTTTCATGTTAATAGGTATTGCATACTGCTTTAATATTATGGTTAAATATATCTTAATACATACCATTTTAACGTGAGGATTTATGTAAATAAAATTCGCGTGACGGCTTGACCTCTGATTCCTGAATAAACGTAAAATTTATGATACTTGATTATGCTTTTTCTTGTTTTATATATCCTAAACCACCAAGCTCCAATAGTGCATCCTAGACCGTCACTTGGTAATATAAATGCATCTTAATGTGTTCCAATTAGTTGAAAAAATCATAATCTCTGGTAGATCGCCTTCAACGGTTATCATAATTGTGCTTCTCGCTCATTTCTTGAGCTTCATCATTATTAGATAAATTGCTATAAAACTACTGGACCACTTATAGAATTCGACTTTCGATATAATATTTAAAATCTCATGCCATTTTCTAGTTGTAGACCTATTTTTTTGCATCTACTTATTATGGAAAAAGTTGAGGTATTGTGAGTGTTAGGTGAAGCATCTAATTGCAGAAAATCTTAAGGCGTCTAAGAGTATTAGCAAAAGAGAAATATTGCTGCAGACTGTTTCACTCAATCAAAAATAGACTGTACAAAAGTTTCTACTTGAGGGGCTGTTACAAACGGACAGACGTTTTGCAAAAATAATTGACGAATACAGCAGCTGCAAACACCGGTTAATAGCAATGACTCCGATGCAAGCAGAACTACGTCCTGAGCGAGTTCGGAAAATTTCTAAAAGCGTACCCATAACTCGTGCAAAAGTGTTTCATGTTGGTAATATAGTTTACTTTGAAAAAGGTTATTTGCCCAATTGGACAACGGTATTATTTAAAGTTGCGCGAATTTAACAGTCCCACCCTATCACTTATTTGCTTGAGGATTTAAACAAAAAACCATTATTGGGCTCTTTCTACACGAACGAACAGTACATTACGAATGCTCCAGACACTTAGTCAAAAAGGTGCTAAAAGAAAAACAAGAGTCAAGAATTGTTGATTAAGTGGTATAGAAAGGATTGTTAGGAATTTGTATGCAGTAATTGTTTCACATTTAGTGGACACAAATATTCGCATTTTAGTTTGTGTAATTAAACTAATGTGCCAAAAAATTGTCAACACTTTCCAATAGAAAACACTAAAACATTATCATTTCCGGGTTTGGTATTATTTAAATTATTACTAATTACACCTGGTTAGAAGGGACTAATCGCTAAATTTTTAATTAGTAGTTGCAGTAAATACTGCAACTGGACGATGTGTAAATCTTTGCTAACATGGTGAGAGTTTGAATAAATGATGTACAGGTAAAATGTATTAGCAAGTGTCCTATAAATCACGAAATGTAATTGTCTCCGTTCCACACCCATTATCTGTAAGAGATAGCTGTTGTATATATAATATGTAATTAGATTTGAGGAATGTTAAATTCGAATATACATACACTTCTTAATGGTTTTATTATTGGAATGTATATATCATATGTCTATCTCTCCTGCACTCATATATTACACCTGCATATACAGGATGAGTAAAAATTTTAGTACCAAAATGGTGGATACGTTAAAGTGACAGTTGTAGTAAAAATGACGCATGTGCTACAATGACAGTTGTGACGTAATCAAATGGTGTTCGTGACTTAAACAAAATGGTATACGCAACAAAGTGTCAAAGTGATAGGTTTTATTTTGTGGAACGTCCTGTGTACAGTGACTAAATAAAGTACAGGTCACGTGGCGTGAAATGGAATAGCAAGTGTCCTATAAATCACGAAATGTAGATGTCTCTGTTCCACACCCATTATCTGTAAGAGGTAGTTAATGTATATGTAATAGGTCTATCTCTCCTGCACTCACATATACTCCATGTAGAGACAATAGCCATGTATTGCTTATGAGCGTAAAGTTCTTCACTTACACATGGGATCCTATGGGTGGGTGTTTTGACCATAGTTTTGGTTTATTGCATCTACTATGACAAATGCTAACTTCTTAAAACTTGAATCAAAATTCCCTTTGACCTTTTTTAACATGTTTTACAAAATGTAAGACGATGTTATACAATGTTACTTTTTGCTGAACTTGAGATCTTTTAGGATGAAGGGATCTCCCAAAAAAGATGGAAACTCAACTATCTTCCGACTATGGTAGGGGTCTATTCCTCGGGTAGAGCTTATGAGGAGTGGTGTGGTTCTTATAACAAAACATTATTTACTTGTCAACTCTAATAATACTAAAATAGGGGTGGAAGGAGTCGCCACCAAGTCTTTAAATTTTCTATACAAGGGTTTGCCCTAAGAGGGACTTAGATGTCCTTAGAAAAAATTATCGTTTTTACTGCCTAAGCAGAATCTGTAGAAAAATATAATTAGTATAGCTAAGAAGGACACACGATAGGTGCTCTTGCTACCTTATACTGTAAAGAAAAGAATAGCTATTAATATAGATTATTTGAACTCTATTATAAACACGTTTTTAGGCATTAAATTCTTGAAAATACTATTAGTGCCCTTTAGTCAAGTGAGAGCTAAAATATTAAAATTGTAAAGGGTAGTAATGCCTTTTTTACGTTTTGAACTAATTACCCTATTCTTAAACTCCTTGTTCAAAATAAAACAATTACTCAAATAATTTAAATGATTGTTCTTTAATTAAAAATTTCCTTCAAAGTAATAAAATTTTATGTACAAAATATACATCTCAAAAGTAGTCTTAACTTTCAACACAAATTTAGAATGAGAAAATTGTTACTGTCTCTGCTAAGAATTAAAAAATATCAAAAATATATCAAACATTTTTATAAGGCTTTTCAAATCAATTTCCCAAAATATCAGATCTGTTATTTCGTTTACAAGTGTGTATTAAAAATTTTCAAAATCTAATAATATTAGTTTTCATAACCACTAAAGAAACGATTGAATTTAAATGAAATATTTTGTTGATTTTAAATTAAAGTATTCACATTCCTTTGTAATATTATCATACATAACCTCTAGTTCAAAATGTGATAAATTCTACGCCAAAAGTTTTTCATATTTACTGAGCAAAACAGGAATCGTAGGTTGTTACAATGTTGTTTACGAAAATCAGCCTCATGGTCAACATAGGGGAACAGCTGTCGTCATGCCAAAGTAATAAAAAAGCTTACCTTGCAAAATGTTGTTCCATGCTGCTTAATATAATTATATTGTAGAAACCATATGGTCCTTTGACAAACAAATGACGTCGACCTAGTGTCCACACTCTATTACGTAGTAAAATGGAATTTTACTGGAACCACTTAAATAAACTTGAAGAGTTTCTTATTTTCGCAAGTTGAAACAAAACCAAATAATTTAACAGGCTATCCAAAATAAATCATCTTCAACAAAATTTTAACGGTGATTCAGAGAAATACATATGGTATTTAAACATGTAGCTCGGAATCTTATCTTTGCTGAATGTCCAGAATAAACATTATCATAATTACGTTACGGATAATAAGCTTGATAATCACAAAGACCGAATTTTATAACTTTAGTAAAATCAAAATTAACAAATTAAGTAATTCGTTATCAAAAATCCATAGAGCGTTTAAACGCTATTTTACTAAAAAAATATCTTTGAACGTTTGAAAGCATTCTTAAAAAAATCGTGGAGCTTTTGAGTGTTATCTTACAAAAATTCATAAAACTTTCGTGCGGATTCTTACTAAAATAATTGATTGAACTTAAGAGCGCTAAAACAAAATTGTTTAGTTTTATCTAACAGTAACTTTATGTGCTTACCATTATTAAAATACACTTTACTTCAAGTGCATCTTGCACTTGGTCACGCAGCAATGCCTATCTAGACGCAGGTTGCTGGCAAAAACCCAGTTCAACTTCATGACGTTTCCTTTTCAAGCGGTCGTGCCAGACTGACGTCTGCTATAGCGCACAAGCAACTTGAAAGCAGCCTGATATGGAAGGTTCTATTCAAGCGACCAACGTTTGCTAGTAGTAACTAAGTCAGAATTATTAAATAGTTCCTGTCTTGTGATTGAGCTACACAGCTACCATCTAAATATTAATTTGTATAGCAAGATTTAACTGTTTATTTAAATATACAACACACAGCGTATTTAATGAATGATTTTAAAAGAATTGCAGTCGTTAGAAAAAATTGTTACAAACTACAAGGTTATCTTTCTAATTACTGTCGAACAACTATGAATAATTTATTCGGAGGCACTATAATATACTATCAAAGCACTAATTATTAATTTACATCGATCACTACAATAATTTACTTCACTTAAGGCAATTCGTTCTAACAGTATGTACTACTAGTTTATCTCAAATATCGACTTTAAAGCTAAGTATTATAATCAAAGTTTGAATTAAAACTGATTTCCAGGTTTCTTAACTGTAATTTGTGTATTCAACTCTATCGTTTTAGATTATTTTGAGAATGTACCAGAATGGCAAATAATCTCTAATAGGCTCTTATTGTAAGGTTAAATGCAAGCACTTGTAACCTGTCAATCAAATTCACCTAAAAGTGTCACACCACCGGGTGGCTATACGCTATCTTTTGGGTAAGAGGTTTCTCTTATGTTCAGCTGCATTGCAATGAATGTCCAAGATAGTGAGTTCGAATCTCGACACGGTTCGCTTGAAAAATGTTAAGGGAGCACTTTTCACAAAAATAGGCCCTCGCTCGGATGAGAGATAAATGTAGGTCCCGTGTGTGAATGTTGTCACGTATGTTGAAGGTCTCTACCTTGCTGGGGATAGCAAGGGTTCAGCAAAATTCAAAATTTTATTGCCAGTGTAGTACCTTCAAGTGGAGCATTGAAAAATCGAATGTGGTGTATTATTATGACTAAAGACAGACTAAGTGACGTTTCGGTACAATATCTTTTGCAACTAACCACTAGAATGCCACACGCAGCAAAGAGCCCGGGAAAGTTCCATGTAAGGAAATTAATTAGTTATGCATGGTACATTGGTTTAGTATATCATTCCTAAATAAACTACCTATCCATAATATTAATGAAGGCATGAAGCAACACAATAACGTCATTTACACCGAAGCTTTCAACTTTTAACCATTCAGTTCCTGCTTTATGCACTGCAATTTACATTGTAATATACTGACAAGCCGTAATTTCCAACTGCAGTAATTAATAATAGGATATCCTTAATGCATTATGTATGTTTTGTAATACATTGCGTTGTGTATTTGTGTGCATCATGTGACATTAAAATTAATAAATGAAAATCGAAAGGGCGAGATCAGATACATTAATCTTCATGAAATATTGTCATAATTTCCTTTCGTATAATAAAGACATTCATTTATCAAATATAATTGTATAAATTATTAATAACACGTCAAAGGCTGCAAATTATTTCCGCAATGTGTTTCATAAATCATTACTCATTTCCACTTTGTTTCAAAATAGCATTTTGTGTGTTTGCTTACGTTTGTCCATAGGTCTGAATTGATTTCCAACTCCAATTATATAGAATTTCCTATCGAACTGTTTCAATTATTATATAATTGCGAAATTGTGAGCAAGCATTTCTTTGTGTTTATTAGATTGATGTAAATGATGAAGTTTCCTTTCTAGAACAATATTTATAACCTTTCATTCGATAACGGAATTGACTAATTTACGATTTGTGACCCTTCACGCATGGAAAGCTTCCTCGCATTTATAGATTAACGTTCTATTTGAGACTTTCCTTTTTTTACTATACAGGGTGATTTATAACTTCATAGAAATATCTTGACTGACCATTAAAGAGAGACGAAGAAAATTCTTTCCTAAACAATTAGCCCAGCTGTGGTGGCTATTTTGGTCAAAATAATTACCCGGCTTAAAATTTATTCACAAAGTGTTAGATTGGGTACTAAACTTCTCTAAAAGTTTAAATTTCTGTAAATGGGGGTCCCCCCTCCAACACCCCTTTTCCACAAAAAGATGTTCGTCGCTCTCTCACATCCGGGATTCAAAAAATTCGAAAAAAAATAGTATTATGAATTAGGAAGCTTACATAATTTCGAAAAATGAAAGTTCTTTACGGATTTTTCATATATGCAATAGTTTCGCCGCAATTGCTTTCCCTAGTAAACGTAAAATTTCGCGTGCCAAATTTTTGGGCGCAAAATTTCAGTAAGTTACTTTTTATAAAAAGTGAAATTTTCAAAATTTACATAATATATTTTTAAAAATTATAATAAAGTCAATAAATACACTATGTTTTTTTGTATTTTTCAAAGTTTTCCAATTTTTCTTAGTAATAAATTACATCATAAATTCAAGATTTGTGGAATTTTTCATTTTTCTTTACACAGCTCCGAAGCAAATACAATAACTTTCGACTTAATTGATAAACGCTGAAAATTTAACTTTTAGGATTATCTCAAATGTACACGTAGTGAAAAATGATAATATTCCACTGGGAGAAAATACCAACACACTGAAAATTATAAAATTTCGCCCTATTTTAAAAATTTTTTTCAAGATGAAGAAAAATAATAAAAGAATTAAAATTTCTAGTCTGTTTTGTGTATATAATTCTTTAAACTATTAATAATTAATTTCCCATGATTGTAATATCCAAAGTCAGAACGTATGGAAATTTTAGGAGAAAATTCTATAAATGTGTCTTTTTTGCCTTTTCTTTTAATTAATATTACGTCTTCTTGAACAAATATTTTTGAGTTTTTTACGACTAGAAATGAAGGTAAAACTCCAAATTATACGTTGCCGCTATTTATATGTATTAATACCTGTCCAGCTAGAAAGATAGAAGGTAGAAAGGAGGGGTAATTTCAAAGAATATTTTATGTAGCATTCACAAGCGACGAGAGATAGGTTTTGGGCTCTTTGAAGCGGCTTTTTAAAAAGGCTTCTTCCAAAAAGCTCTTCTATCGATTTATTTAAAACAGAAATTACAATATTACTTTTGAATTACAGGTACGTTATATTCATTAACGAACGACTTGGTTTCAAAAATAATCAAAGTTACTAAATTAATTAATTAAAACTAAATGAGTAGCTTGAACAACTAACAATGTAAAAGTTGTGAAGCTCGAAAATAACTGGCCACCTTCGGCTCCTGAGAGTATTTATGCTATCCCTGCCCCTCACATTGCTTGTGGGAACTGCAGAGCTCATGTCTGTTATTTCTTGATACAATACAAAGTTTTTTTCTTAATCTTTTTTGGGAATTAAAATTAAAACAAACCACAACAAACATAAAGGGAGTATTTACAATACAAAGAATTACATTTTAATAATCTTAATTCCAATAATTACTGTCTTATTGTCTACTATGGCCTGTACCTGCAGTGTGATGTTACGTCTGGAATATAAAGTATTCACATTCGTTTTCATGTCTGGTTTATGAACTTCCATTAATCTTTTGTAATATGACCTTCAATTTATATATTGTAACAATCTAACTTAAGATTTAATAATTCCATTTAAATACCTACATATATCCTAATTTGGGGGATATGTAACTAGGGCCAGAGGCCGAGTTCTCTGTGTTAGTGTACGTGTGTATATATGTTATATAGTTGCGTGAGCATTCCTGTATATTATATATGGGACTTACGCGCAGCTGATCGTTTTCTTATTGTTATTGCCGGCAGAGAAACGTAACAAAATTTAAAAATTTACTTTAGTAGTGGGAAATCATGTTGAAAATCGTTGTTTTTCCAACTGTATGCTGGTAATACCGTACATTTCGGGATTTGTGATTACGGTATGATTTTATTATTGAAATTATGTATATTTGCTGATCTCGACAGCAGAATGTATTTTTAGTGCAGTCAATACGTTATATAAAATGACAGCAATAATTTTTTTTAACAACATTCAATCGGACTGGAACATGATGCATCCGACGTGGATGAATTGGTCTACTCGGGGGTCTTGGGGTCGCTGATGTTAATCACGCGGATAGATTTTTAGGACCATGTGGGATATGTAAAAAAAATTTTTGCAATGCCTTATTGGCTCCATCACAAATTGGCCAATTTATGATATTTTTGTGTGAGAATAGCAATCCTACCTCAACTAAACCCGCTTCTCGGACAAGTTTACTCCATGTTGCTGCTTACCCTGCACTTAAAACAAAACTCCATATACTAAAATTTCGAATATTACTCGTGGAGCTTTAACCTCGAACATTACGCGCTAGAATTGTGGTCATGCCGGACACAAGCCTCCTCTCTATCCACACCCCCAACGTCCACATTGCTGTCACCCGCCACAACTGTCCTGTCCTGTCTTTAAACTACAGGACGAGTCGTTACGACTCAATGGCTCCTACATCGACTTTATTCAATTCTTTGACGACGAACGTTGCGGGTAACCGCGCATTAACTTTGAGCGATCGATCTGAATATTTTCTGGAGTTTATCTTGGCCAATGCTAGAGACATTAAAAGAGCCTATCTCGCTCTTAGTGTTTTTGAGATCAAATTAAAAGGATTGTTACATTCTGGTGCTTATCACATAATTATTGGTTGGTTTGGATGGGATATTCTCTCTACTCTTTCTTTATTTCTTAAACCATCTGAAACCCTTAACTGTACTGTCATCAACGGTCAGCCTTGTGAAGTTTTAGGATCCCTTAGCGTACCCATTGCGGTAGAATCAAAACACATTTTGATGATTACTTTAGTTGTCCTTTCTGTCGCACAGACAATAATCCTTGAAATTGACTTTTGGAAATTCACGGGAGTCGTGGACTGTAGTCTTTTGGTGCCATTGGCGATTTGTCTGTTGAATCCATTGATACTTTTGACTACGCTACACGCTACTCAACGGTTAGAATTATCTAAAGTAACTGATCAGACTTTTCCTACTGATGAAATTACTCCCCTACGTTGTATAAGTTTAATCGAACACCAGATTAAAACTACTGCCAAACCGATCAAACTACGGTATTATCCGCTTTCTCTGGTGTTATGGGGTTAGACCAACAAAGGGCTGGATAAGATGTTAAAACAGTCCTGGCCATTTTTGGGCGCATATTATAAACGATAGACCATAGATAGATAAGTTTATATTTGAGAATAAGAGTCGTTTAAAGCACGCTTTGAATTTAATAGAGTTTGAAATAAAAGTTATATCTTCTAGTCTAAATTAAACAAACATTTTATTGGGAACAACGTTCAAATCAATTATAGTTTATTGGTAAATGTTTATACGACACTAAAGAGGATGGAATTCATTATAGCTGGTTTTAAATTCTTGCTGGACATAAATTTAACAAAATCTACTCCGGACTGGACAGGTTTGGCCGACAGTAGCATTAGTCATAATATTAATTTAATTACTTACCATCCTGCTCATTTATTATGTTTCGTTCGTATTCTATGAAGTTCATTTGTTGTGCGGCCATCGTCACATATACTATATATATATATATATATATATATATATATATATATATATATATATATATATATATAATGCTATAATTATAGGGTAGTTTAGGGGTAGGTTAAGTCATAGGGGTCGTAGAAGAAATAAAAACAACTACCAGTTTAATAGAAACACATAATTCCAGATATTATAAGAGTAAATCGGTCACTATACATATTGTTAATTGAGAGCACACTGTATATAAAATACATAGAATTAAATGCATAAAAACATAGAAATATTCAAGAGTAGTTTACAAGTTAAGATAAGATTTGAAAACGTAACAAAATGCATCAAAATTAAATCAACGAGAAACCTATATGAATTGGCACTACAAATATTTAACAATTGCGTTAAAAATATCATCGTACACGCAATCTAAATTATGCATCATTAGAAAATTTTACGTGACAGGAAAAGTTCACATTTGTTCAAAAATCCAATATTATGTAGAAATAAACAAGCACCAGATTATTCAGTTTAGATAATAATAAATAACAAACATTGAATACGTGACTTAATAAAAGGAAATTGTTGGAATTTCTCAAATAAAACCATGATATGTTAGAGTATTACGTGAATAACCAGGCATGCATTTGAATATCTAAACTAAATAATTCGTAAAAATCCCGAAGTATACAAGATAAAGGTAAAAGTATCGTCCCAGCACATGAATGAACCAATGAAAAGCAGGTAGAGGCAAGGCTTTAAATACAATAAGGATGAAGCGACGAGTGAGTATACATTCAAACTGGGCTACGACTATGTTTGAAAGTACTAATTATTTTACGTAACCAGTGAAACAAAAATTAAAGTGAAATCATTTTGAAAAGTGTACGAATTTGTGCAACGAATAAGCCGATCTGTTATAGACGTAAGTAATAACGACTTAATTAAAAATCCATTTCTAACATTAATAAAACAGGGCTTTTAATACTGATATTTTAATTGGACTTTAATACTGGTATCTTAATACTGGTATTTTCATACTGGTATTTAAATTGGATTTTAAATTATTTTAATACCGATATGGCAAATGTCTTAATACCGAGATTGAAATTGTTTTAAATACCTACATTTAAATGGGATTTTAATATTTACAACGAAGTTGTCCTCACACCGATATTTAAAATTGGATTCTAATACCTACATGTAATTTGGATTTGGATTGTAATTTTGGTTTGGATGTCGACTTCTAAATTTGACTTTCAACAAAACAACTCATGGGAATGCAGATCACAGGCTGAGAAGGAGCTACAGAACCATTCCAGGTTAGCAATCTTGGTACAATTTATTATTGAAAAATGTTTTTAATTCAATATTTATCATTTTTGTATCTGTAAGAGTCAACAAAACATAGTAGGTTCATTTAACAATTTATGGCAAAGAGAATATTTATCTTGGAACGTTCAAAGGTCCCTAAATATAAGTAAAAAACAGTTTTGCTGGCTTCAAACATCATAAATCAGGTATATGTAAATATTCTGAAAAGGGGAAAATTTTGAGAGTTGTAAATATTTAATCATTATATTGTGTATTGTAGAATTGCTTTATTTAATTAAATAAGCTAGTCGGGGCAAAAAAACATAACTTAACATTCCAAATCATAGGTGCTTGATTAAGGGCAAATTTCACAACAAAATTTATGACGGGTCAACGCTGGGATTAATATCACAGCATTTTATGACGCCCATCGTAGGAGCTCGTTGATCCTAATAATAATATCACAGCATTTTATGACATGCCCAATCGTGGGGCCTAATATAAAGGGAATAACACAGCATTTTATGGTACGCCCAATCGTGGGGCGAATAATACAGCGATATATATATATATATATATATATATATATATATAATAGAGAATAATCCACATTTGGAATGCAAATGAATGCTTAATATGTATTAATAGTTATTAAGATGAAATGAAAACCCAACCTTGTATTTAAAGTTGAATTACCATTTCAAATCGAACTAGTAATTGAAAACCACTAAAACAACGGCTACAGCAGGATTTGAACCCGCAACCTCTGATCAGAGGTTCAAATCCTGCTGTAGCCGTTCTTTAGTGGTTTTCAATACTAGTTCGATTTGAAATGGTAATTCAACTTTAAATACAAGGTTGGGTTTTCATTTATCTTAATACTTATATATATATATATATATATATATATATATTGCTGTAATATCCCTTAGTGGGTCGACCTATTATTTCTGTAATATCACGTGTCCTTACGTTGAGCGACCTATTTATTTTAATTGCTATAATACTAAATTAAATTATTGAACCACCATTTTAATCTTTCCTACAGCTTGTGATTATTTCCTCCTCCAGCTGTTTCTTAACGTTGCTATCAACTGGAGTTTATCATAAACAACTTTATCGACCAATGACAAAATTCAACAAGTTACCGCCTTTGCGGGTTATCTCTGCCCTACTTAATTTGTGGCTCCTCCTCTGTACTATTTCAATCTTATGACCTCGGCTAGCATATATTTGTAATTATAAAATTCAGTAAGTTTGGATCCCATTTAATGAAACTAATGCTTTATGTACAGCTTTTACGTTATTTACAATACATTTTCAAATTAATTCACCTTTATAAATTTCATTTATCAACAACCATTTAATTTGTACTAAAACCCAAAGTCACCAAAGAAAACTCATTATCTTTACCAACAAATGTAGAATATTCTAAATCCGTTTTCTTATTATTATTTCAATACGTATTCAACCCTTTGTTGACTTGTTTACAAGCATATAATATTTAGCCAATTTGATATTAAAATAAAATAAAATTCTTGTAGAAAAACAGATGCCTTATAACTAACAATCTGACCTGGTTTTATCTTTTTACGACGACGCTTCCATTGAAATTAATCTTCCCAATTTTTGATTCCATTCAACTTATCACCATTATGGACCAACACCATTAAATTATAATTTTATACTTTAATCATTCTTGCCATAGACTTCAAATTGTAATTCGTTCACCCTATACTTCAAGATTATGTTCTTCTTTTCGCCTCGACATTTAAATTGTTTTATTGTAATCTTTCTTAACATCAAGCATTCTGGCCTATTTTCCTCAGACCTCGAAGCCCTATTATTTTTATGTCTTAGTTTACGATTAATTCATAAAATAATCCTACTTACGTTTTAAACGGTAATTTTCATATACACACTCATTTATTTCACTTTGTACCACTTGTTACGTATTATTCAGTATTACTGGCAATGCACTTGGGCCTTCATTGAGTTCAAAACTGACTTTCTTATCGCGGTGCTTGCTAATATAGTTTCGAATCCCCACTGCATCCGTGGTGTGGTCTAGAACCTGTCGTTTGCTTCGGACCAATCAAATAATTCCATTTCGAATATTTTCTGATGTAATGCTCTGCGTTCGTTCATAATGCCCACCTGCCTGCAGGTGTCTTCACTTATCAACATGCTGTATTTTGATAGAATAGTCGCCTTTCCATAAACAACTGATGCAATTTTACTTTAAACTTTCATTGTTTACATGCGATTCACGCAATTTTTGATCATTTCTCTTATCAAAATGGTTAGATCTTTATACGCATTATATTAGCTACATGAAACTCTATTTTCACCTCCGTATTACTTAATCGTCTGAGACTCTTTTCTTAATGCGTGTCTAATTATACTTTATCATTTCTACGCGTGCTTCCACTGAAAAATATTCTTATTCGCTTTACTTATATCAACTGAACACTATCTACAGGGTGTTTAATCTTTACCATCCGTTTAATACTCGTATTTCTCATTCCTACGCCAACTATGCGTCTTCCTATGTCTTTCCTGCGTCGCCCAAAACTATTTCTACTTTGTACACAGGGTGTTTCCTACTTACTATCTACTTCTATTTCTTACTTATTTCCTGAAATAACTACAATTTTCTGCTGCCTATTCTAATTACTCATTCTCTAGTGACCTTCACTATGTCGTGCACCCTTAAACAACCCTTATCACAGCATAATATATATCCGTGCCGACTGTTGATAAAACCTGCAAAGCCAGGTGAAACCACGAAGGCACAAATTGTGGGCTAGGTGATGCTGTACTTCCCATAATGTGTTCGTGTTAAATATTACATCTTTGCTACTCCTGTCCTGATGAGCCCCAATTAGGGCGAAACGCGTCGACAGGATGCCCTTGTGGCTAATATTGAGTCACTTGCCAATAAATTTCATTTTTTAATATTATTTTAAGACTCATTAAATTTTCATATTCTATATAATTATAATCTTTTGGCTATGGAAAAAGGCAGTTGAACCGGATCTCCTCCGTGCCGACTGTTGATAAAACCTGCAAAGCCAGGTGAAACAGCACGAAGGCACAAATTGTGGGCTAGGTGATGCTGTACTTCCCATAATGTGTTCGTGTTAAATATTACATCTTTGCTACTCCTGTCCTGATGAGCCCCAATTAGGGCGAAACGCGTCGACAGGATGCCCTTGTGGCTAATATTGAGTCACTTGCCAATAAATTTCATTTTTTATATATATATATATATATATATATATATATATATATATATAGATATGATAACGCCGTACTCGGTGTAATGACGTTTTTACTTAACTCCACCGCTCTGTGTTCTCACTTCAAAATTTAATCTTTCTAACTTTATTATTATGCCATGGCTAGCCCTATTTAATCTACACAGAGTGCACAACGTTACGATGATTAATTTTTCACTTCTCCACCCCTTTTTGATTACCTATTTGTTCGAATTTTATAAAACGAAGTCAATTAATTTCATATAATGAAAAGAAATATTATTTACAAGTTTTGAAAAATATTAAAATACACCCATCGATCAATCAATATCATGTGTATTATTTATCCCAAAATTTATATGCGTTGAATTCAATCTAAAGTCACCAAAAAGCTACCCCTTTTTACTAAAGAAACCTGAAACGTTCTAGACCCCTTTATAATATATTACGTAAGCTTAACGTATGCAATGTTTGTTGCTGACCATATCACAAGTTTATATAAATTGAATAAGTTCAGTATTGAAATTTAAATAGAAAAATATCTTAAAACTAATTAGATCTGACCTGCTACAGGTTGTTCGGGTTGTGGATGAACACCCTTTTGTTGCCTTCCTTGCTTTACCACTGCTCTGTTTAGTTGATCCCCTCGTTTTCCATAAATTACTTCGTGCTTCTTTATTTTATTTGCATTGAATCTTGCAACTTCAAATTGTACCAGAATTGTACGAAAATATAATTGCCGACGCTGATTTGAATTGTAACATTATATTGACTCAAATTTGAATTGTTCTTATTGACGCATACTTGAATTATTCAGAAATTCACCACCAATTTGAATTATTATCATCAACACATTGGAATTGTTAAATCGATCAATTCGAAATATTATATCAACCAAAATTTGAATTATTGTCATCACATTCGAATTATTCTCATCAACACATTTGAATTTTCAACAAGTCTTGTAGATATATCAACCAATCACGTCTTTGTATTTCCTGCATTTCGAAGTTGTTTCTGATGTAACTTATTCGGTTTTCCGTGTAATATCTATTTGCTATTGATACATCGTTATCTTAACCATACGTTGTTTTGTGTAGATATAGCCTTTTCAATATGGTACAAAATAAATGATGTAATTTTAATGCTGTTTTCGTTTGTGTTTATGCATCTTTAAAACTGCGTTTTCTTATCAAAAATGTTTATTGTTTCCGCGTACTTGCATAAAGCTTTGTTAGGTTTTATCTCTTATCTTCGTATTTGTTTTATAACTAATTAGAACAATTCTCAATGCGTGTTTAATTACTGTACTATCATTTCTTCTAAATACGCGTGCTTTTGTTGAAAGATATTCTTACTTTGCAATACTTAAAATTAATAACGGTTTATATACAGAGTGTTAAATACTCGCTATTTACATAATGTATGAATTACGTGAGGATATATATTAAATTAACAGAAATTAATCGAAAAATAGTTTTAACATGATGTTTGCTTCAATTTGTTGTATAAAAATTGTATAACTTGTATAAATATAAAAAGTCAGATTTTGAAACCTTTCAGTTTCACTTCTTTATTATTTAAAGTTTTAAATATAGGATGCCTATGTGTGCGCGTGTGTATGTATTAGCGTGAGTGTATGTACATGTTATATTTATATGAGTGTCTATGCATGTTTTTGATTATGTATTTTTAATGTTTGTTTGTTAGAACGTGTGTGTATGTGTACATGTATATGTATGTATGAATGTGATGTGTATATATGATGTGAAATGTTAATCACTACAATTTCAATTATTGCATTAGGTATAGGTTACCTCTGAAGACTAAATAAGTATATACAAATCAAACTTAAACCACCAATATCTGTTTTTTTATTTATACAACATTTTTTTGCGAAAAATATAATACATTTCAAGAAATAGTTTTTTTTTTATCTTTTCTAGTTCTAAAATTTTGGTATGTTCAAAATCAATTTTGTGATCTAAATTGAATGAGTGACTTGATAAGGTACAAGAATTTGGTTTGATTCTAACGTCACTTTTGTGTTGGGTTATGCGTTGTTTTAAAAATTGTGACGTTTGGCCAATAAGGGGTTACCCCAATCTATACAATTAATTTGATATACAATGTTTTTTGAAACACATCCAGTGTTTTATCTTTAAATTTTGAAAAAATAGTTCTTAATGTTAAAATATTCTTTTTGCATATTTGAAATTGTAATTTTTAAATACTTGAGTTAATTTATGAGTTAGGTGGCCATTTTTGTTTGGTAGTGTTTTGTATAGTTGTAAAGTTTTGTTATTTCCGTTAGTTGTGTTATTGCTATTTATATTACAATCGTTATTGTTTGTATTAACGTATTTTTTTGTGTTATATAATAATTTTGTGATAAGGTCGATAGGACAGTTGTTGCTTTTTAAAATGTTTGAAAGTTTTTTGATGTTTTTATTATGAAAAGAGGGATGGGATATCTTAAAAAAAACATAAATGCCAAACGGGTATTTTTCCGATTGATTTCGTGGTTCGAATCAGTTGCTACCTTCGTGGATTCCAAGTTGTGGCCCGGTAGCTCTGCGTACACCCCAATGCTTCAAACTGCCTCTCTACAACGTGTTGCTAACTAGTGACTTCGTGTTGCTTGAAGCTATAGTAATACTCTTAACGTCTTGGTTTAGACTTTCCCCATTTATTGTATTCAATAATTAGTGTAATGTAGTCTTACATCCGTATTTAGTTAGATTTCTTGTTGAATTACTTGGTTAGATTTCTTATTGAATTATTTAGTACCCTAATTAATAAATGTAAAAATTTGATTATTGCTAAATTAAATTCAGACTTACGTTTTATGCCAACTGCAGATTTTTTATACACTCGTATGCTTGAACACGTACTTTACTGCATTTTTTACTTGAAATTTTAATTACTGTGACTTTTGCTTATAAATTTGTGTTTAACTTTACAATTGAATTTTGAGTAATACTTTTATTTCGATTAGTACAGTTAATGCTTCGGTTAAGGAATCAATAAATTTTATTAATTTAGGTGAATCATAATAGACTAGCCCTTTCACGTGCTGTCATTGGTAGACCGCTTGCTATCTTATACTTCGATTATGGAGAGGCGTTGCCCTGTACTATCATGCAGCCGGTTGGATTTTACTTGGAGTTAGTTACTACATGTGTTCTTCAGACGCTTCAAAAATCAGGTAGACATAAGGTTAATCTTTATGATGGGATTCTTTAACAGCTGACGTAAATTGAATGCGGTTATTGACTTCTTGCGTTATGAAATATTCTTCGTTTGAAGGGTCTGTTTATTATTAACATACATTGATTATTTTCTTGCGCTAATGCGAGTTATGTATCCCCCAATTACCTATATATATTGATATATTGAATCTAATATGAATTATTAGAAATTATTAAGTAAAAGTATAAGTTCAATGCAACATTGTAACACAAGGATAACCCAGAGAGGTTATCGACAGTTCATGAGAACGGAATGCAGCTTTGCATCCGTGAGGGCAGTGATACTGCAGGTGGCAGGTCACAGGCGGTCAACATACCGCAGTTACTTAGAATTAAGTTGTTACATTGTAATAAAGTGTACAATAAAGAGAAACGCAGACATGAGATCTGCAAGTTCTCACAGCCGTGTGAGGGGCAGGTTATTATAAAAGGCCCGGGAGCTCAATGCCCGGCAGTCAGTCTTCGAACTCCATACTTCGTTGTTCAAGCTACTCAACCGAGTCAGTCTACGAACTCCATACTTCGTTGTTCAAGCTACTCACTAGTACAATAATTAATTTTAGTATTATGTACAAGTTCATCTGTTTCAAAGTAAAATAAATGTGTTAAAGTCAAAAGCTTTTTTAAAAAAACCAGCTCCAAAGGCCCGAACTTTAACTGGCGCAGTCGTAACGGATGTCAAAAGGGCACTGAAAATCCAAAAATCGGAAGATTGGTGACCAAGAATTTTTATTCGAAATTTTGGCAGAACCCAAACCAAGTTGGAGGAAGAACAAGCATCGTCTAAATCCAGCAACAAACCAAGTTGGACAAGGAACAAGAATCGTCTAAGGCCAACAAAACAAACCAAGGTGGACAAGATACAGAATCGATCGAACCCACCAAAGAAACAGATGAAACTAATGTAAGTTCATTTCCATAATTTTATTTCAAACCAAAAACTATCATTGATATATGCTAGTATTATAACTATTGAGTACCATTTATATTTACTGTTTATGAATTGTATTATTATGAATATTTTTGAAAATAGTTCAAAGTGAATTATTTTCAAAACGAGACTGTATAACATTTTATGAAACTTGAATGTTAAAAAGCAAATGAGACTTGATTATTTACAAAGAGATATTTTTTCTTTAAAAAAAAAGCAAATAAGAATTAAATTTAAAAAGAAATCCTTACCATAATTAATAGAACGAACTCAAAATAATCCAAAAATAACGGGCACCAAAATAAGAAGCGCAATTCAAACCCACGTTTATAAACCGGTAAACTAACGCGAAATTAATTTCAAAGCTAAAGCTAATTCGAACAAACTGTACAGAACGTTTAATTAAACCATTAAACTCTATAATACTGAATAAATCACAACAAGAACTCTGCATTAACTAAAAATACGGTAACTTAAAACCACCTAAGAAAACAAAGCTCGCATCTTTTATACACTTAGAACATCAGAGAAGTGCAATAACTTTCAACCTTCAGTATTAAAGTATAGCTTAACAATGCAATATCATTATTAAAATCGCTTTCAGAATGCTTGCACAGTACTAAAGAAATAACTTTCAACTTTCAGTATAATTTCAATTTGCATCATACACGGGATAATAAAATCGACGCAGTTTCTACATTAATACCTACAATCCATAAAAGCGTGTACAATTGCAATAAAATCTAAACGTTTTTCAACTAATTAATCAGCATTATAAAGTGCAGTAAAACGGTCATCATAAGAAGCTTTAATTAAATCGCTGAAAACCTACATTACGAAGAGATTCAATTACCAACAAGCATTATAATACCAAGAGATCTAAAAATAAAACAGACATAACACTTTACATTAGCGAGTACGGAAAGTCAATTATCTAATTCCATAAAATAACACCTGTAAGTGCAATTAACTCAACGTACGTAACAAAGTAACGAAGATTACATTCTTAAGTATTCAATTTCAACCATGAAGCACAGGAGTAATCAACCTTAAGTTATAAGTAGAACACAAGACAGACGAACTGTACGTTTACGCAACTCAGTAAAACCCACGGAAAGAGTATTAATTAACAGAATTTAACCTAAACAAAACAAAACGAGAATAAATCCATCCATTTCAGATTCCTTAAGAAAGATAAATTAAAAGCTGCATAAAAACAATTAATCCCAGACTACGGTAATTATTCTAACATTATTGAAATAAATCTCACAAGAACATCACTGCACTGTGTAATTAAATATAAACAAAGAACGACTACGATTTTAAAAATAACTCGACGCAATATAAACTTAAAATTAATAAATCCAATACTACAAGTACGAAATTAATCTCAAATTTTTACCAAATTTTTATCCACCCAATCCAAACTGAAAATTAACCATTCCTAACTAAAAAAATAACGCCGAAAAATAACGAAATAAACATCAACCTTTACCAAATCTTTATGTACCTAATCTAATTGAAAAATTAAAAACCAAAACCAAAGTTAACGTTTCAAATAGCTAAATCAACATCAATTTTACAAAACTCTAAGTTATCCAATCTAAAAAGGAAAATTTAAAAAAACCAAAGCAAAAATAACGTCATAAAAAGGAAAATCATCCCCAATTTTTACAAAATCCAAAATTACTTAATCCAAAAGAAAAACTAATACATCCAAAGCATAATTAACGTTACAAATAGAAAATCAACCCCAATTTTTACAAAATTTGAAATTTTACAACCCAAACGGAAAATTAATAAATCCGAAGCAAAAGAAATCATACAAATAACGAAATAAAGCTTAATTCAAAAAAAAAAAAATTTTTTGAAATTTCCAAAAAATCGAAAACAACCCTTAACCAACATGAGTAACACAGACTTACGTCTCTATTTAGAGACAATTCAGACGTTTGATGGCACGCAGGCCCATCTCTCAAATTTCATTGGAGCATCTGAAATGTTCCTAAAAACCTTTTACAAACCCGGAGATGACGCAAGAAATTCATTGCTTATACGCTTAGTAATAAGTAAACTAGCCGGAAGGGCACTAACATTAATCGCCAGTAGGGACGACTTATCGGAATGGGACCAGTTTAAACAGCTACTAATTGCATATTTTGGAGACCAACGTAATATAAAATGCCTGGTACGAGACCTAATAAACCTTAGAATGGAACACAATCAATCCCCTACCAATTCGGAATGAAATGCCAAGACGTAAGAAGTTTAATTTTAACAAAATTAAAATCGAAGAACCCGATCAAAACGTTAGACATTTAAAACAAAAATGTACGACGAAATGGCACTAGACACATATATAAACGCTTTACCAGAACGACTATCGGATAAAATCAGATTCCAACGACCCCAAAATGTAGAAGAAGCTATGAGCCTAGTAATAGAAGAAGAAAATGTAATGTATTACCGCAATAGACTATACAACCCCAACGCGAATAAAAGCTATTCACCAACAAAACTATACAAGCTACAAGACAAACGATCCTCAACAAAATTCACACCCTTTAACTCACAAACAAATCAACCGCGAAGTAACAACCCAAGTTTTAACAATACCAATTTTAATAATCAATTTAAACATTTTTCAAAACCAACATTCAACCCAACTTTTACGAAACCCGCATTCCAACCAAGATTCAATCAAAACCTAAACCAACAAAGACCAGCATTCAATGCAAACCCTAATAGAAATACACCAATGACTAATACTCATAACAACCCTAACAATTATTACAAACCAACACCAATGGACACCTCATCTGGTAACACCAGACAAAACACAAAAATAACACATATCCGACCAAACCCTCATCAGAAACGTAATTTTACATCAGAAGAATTATTTCATCAAGAAATAGAAAAATTTGACACTGACCAGAATAATGACATTGAGACACCCACAAACAATGAATCAAACCATGCAGAAACTTACGAACATGACGAACAATACGAAACATACGAGGAGTATGATGAAGAAAACTCGAACTCAAATTTTCAAATGGACCCGTTCATAGACAACCAAACTTAATAAACTTAAATAACATACATCACTTAGTATTACCATACATAGAAATACCCCACGCCAAATTCAAACTATTAATTGACACCGGATCATCAAAAACATTAATTAGCCCCAGAACCGTACAAAAACATTATTTAGATTATGTAGAAAGAGAACCATTCAAAATCCAAACAGCTCATCAAACAACACTACACCAATTCGTAGCAAACATACCCTTACCGAGAACATTTAATGTTAAAATGAAACATAAATTTTGTGTATTCGAATTTAACGACAAATATGACGGATTAATCGGAATGGACCTTCTAAGAAAATTAGGAGCCAACATTGACATTAAAAATCGCTTATTAAGGACAAAATACGGAAAAATCCCAATTAAATTTCAAAACACACAAATTGAACAAAAATACACTATAGAACCCCGAACGGAAAGAAAAATAAAAATCCCAGTAAAATCTAACAAAAATTTAGGAATAATAAATCATATAACTTTTCAACAAGGAGTAGAAACCCCAACTGCCTTAGTTCAAATAAAAGATAACTTTGCAACCACAACAATATTAAATTCAAACGACTACCCCGTAGAATTATCATTGACAGACCCAATTAACGTAGAAGAACTAAATCTTAACGAAATGGAAATAGACGAAAATTTAGAAAAGGAATACAACCCAATGGAACATGACGAAATGTTAAGAGAAAATTTAACTAACATCCGCTTTAATACCGATATCAATCAAGAAGAAGAAAGAGCAATTAAAAACTTATGTTTTGAATACCGAGACATATTCCATTGTGAAGGAATACCATTAACATTCACCAACACAGTAAAACATAACATCGAGTTAACAGACAATAAACCAATCTTTACAAAAGCATATAGACTACCTCATGCAAGCCAAGAAGAAGCTGACAGACAAGTAGCAGACTTATTAGACCAAGACATAATCCAGCACTCCAATTCACTATGGAGCAGCCCCGTGTTAATAGTACCTAAGAAATTAGACGCAACCGGAAAGAGAAAGTACAGAATGGTAATAGATTATAGAAAGTTAAATGAAAAAACGGTAGATGACAAATATCCACTACCAAATATTACCGAAATTTTAGACAAATTAGGCAAATGCCAATATTTTACAACATTAGACCTAGCATCAGGATACCATCAGGTAGAGATGGAAGAAAAAGACATATCAAAAACAGCCTTCAGCACACCTAGAGGACATTACGAATACAAACGAATGCCATTTGGACTAAAGAACGCACACGCTACTTTCCAGAGAGTCATGGACAATATATTACGAGGAATACACAATGAGAAATGCCTTGTATACCTTGACGACATCATAGTTTATTCCACATCACTGGTAGAACACATAGAAAGATTGAAAGAAGTATTCGAAAGACTTAGACAAGCACATTTTAAAGTACAATTAGACAAAAGTGAATTTTACAAAAGAAGTATCATTTTAGGACATGTAATAACACCCCAAGGAGTAATGCCAAATCCAGACAAATCAAATGCAGTTCTAAATTACCCATTGCCAAAACAAACAAAGAAATTAAAGGATTTCTAGGACTTAGTGGTTACTACCGCAAATTCATTAAAGGTTACGCTCAGATAACCAAACCCCTGACAAATTGTTTAAAAAGGAAACAAAATTGAACACACCCGGAATTTATTAAAGCAGTAGACAAAATCAAAACATATTAACAAATCACCCTGTATTAGAATACCCAGACTTTACAAAACCATTTATACTGACGACAGACGCATCGAATGTAGCATTAGGCGCAGTATTGAGCCAAGGAAAAGTAGGTAGCGATAAACCTATCAGCTACGCATCCAGAACCCTAAACGAAACCGAACAAAAATATAGCACTATAGAAAAAGAGTTATTAGCCATAATTTAGGCAACAAAATATTTTAGACCTTACCTATACGGAAGAAAATTTTACATATATACCGACCATAGACCACTAGTATGGTTATGCAAACTGAAAGAACCGAATTCAAAATTACAAAGATGGAGAATCAGACTCGAAGAGTATGATTACGAAATTATATATAAAAAAGGAATTTATAACAACAACGCAGACGCTTTAAGCCGAATCCAACTCAATGCATTAGAAACGGAATCCATTATAGGAAACGTAGACGATACAGAAATAAGGGAAGATCCAGACGAGAGCGACACAATACATTCGACACAAAACGAAGAACCAAAAAACGCGATTAAAATCTTAAACGAAGCAATCGATATGAAACCCAACCAATTTATAATAACCGAAGTTTTAAATAACCCCAATCCAGTAAAATATACAAAAGTAGATAACAAAAAGATATACCAAATTCAAATAACTAAAGATGACAACGAGGAACAAATAATTAAAATTCTAAAAGAATACACCCCCGAGAAAAAACGATTTTATTTTTATTTCAATACCGAACATTTATACCAAAGATTTTCAGAATTATACATTAAGCTATTCAATAACTCTGGACCTGAACTCATCAGATGTACTAGAAAACTAATAACACTAGACGACCCTGACGAAATAAACGATGTAATTAGAAATCAACACGAAGGAAAAACCAACCATCGTGAAATTAACGAAACAATAAAACAACTTGTAAGACGTTATTATTTTAAAGACATGAAGGACTTGACCACAGATTTCATTAACCAATGCGAACTATGTGACAGAGCGAAATACGACAGGAAACCCCCAAAGATACCCTTAATGTTAACCAAAACACCCGACAAACCATTTCAAAAACTACATGCCGATACTCTAGTAGTAGAAGCGCAAAACTATCTAACAATTATAGACGCATTCACAAAAATAGGCCAAGCAATACCAATCACATCCAAAAATAGCATCGACGTGACCCAAGGATTTTTACAATATTTCACATTTTACGGAACACCGAATCAATAACTTTAGACAATGGTAGCGAATTTAAAATGAGACAATACAAAACACGTTAGAACTTCACAAAATAAAAATTCATTTCATAACGGAAAACCACCCCGAATCCAACGGACTAATTGAACGATTACATTTAACCTTGTTAGAACAAATTCGATTATTAAGAATAAATTATAAAAAGGAACATATAACCAATTTAATGTCATACGCACTAATCGCCTATAATAACACTATTCACTCATCAACAAATTTTACACCCTTAGAATTAACATTAGGACATTCAGATTCACGAAATCCCTATGACATACACTACAATAAAGAAGTATATCAACAATATGCGAAAGATCACAAACAAAAACTAAAAATAACTTATGACAAAGTAAAAGATAAACTAGAGAACGATAAAGAACATATCACCACAACCCGAAATAAAAATACCGACTCAAATAAATTTTCAATAGGACAAACCGTATATGAGAAAAACTTTCAAAGCAAGCGACATAAAACAGCACCCAGAAATTTAGGACCATTTAAAATTAAGAAAATATCAGATAAAAACATAGCAGTAGTAGACAACGGTAAAATAACTAAATACATTCATTTAAAAAACCTAAGACACCCTGTAATTTCAGATGGACAGTCATCACCCTTACCGTCAACCTCCACCCAGGTAGAACGGACAACCCAATAACAATAAATAAAAAGCAACCCCGGTATACTACCAATAAACTAGGCAGTATACAAAATTACAATATTTACTCAATAATATCAACCCTTACTTTAATGTAACAAATTTTAGCAACATTAAGAAAAACGAAATAATATTTTTAATAGTAGAAAGTAACAATTATCATTATTATCATTTATTTACTTTTCCAACGAAAGTTACTAGCACATACCAAGTAATCATACCCAAAACCAAATTCCTATCCCTAAATGAACTGAGATATGGTTATACAAACGAAAAATGTACTGAAGTAACACCAAACCAATATTTATGTCAATCGATGACGACAACAACCATTAAGGAAGACAGCCCTTGTGAAGTACAACTATTAAAATTCTCAAATCACTACGAAAACTGTGAGACCAAACAAGTGCAAATAACTAATATGAAAATTCAAAAAGTTACAGATAACAAATGGATAGCCGTTTTCCCAACAGAAGTAATAGCAACCATCCACTGCAACCAAGATGAAAATAACCAAGCATTAATCGGAAGCAAACTAACTACCCTCAAAGAAGATTGTTATGTGAAATTGAAAGATGAAGTTATCAGAGTTTATCAAGATCCCATAGCAACAAAGAAACTTGCAAACCTACCGGAACTACAATTCAAAATACAACAAGAAGACGAAGAAATAAACAAGAAACCTATGAAGCTAGAGCATCTAGACTTAGACGATCTCAACCACGCCGTGAAATTAGTGGAAAGTTATAAAGAACGATTAAGTGAAATCAAAACGCCAAAGTTACATTATAATAATATAAGTGTTTGGACAATTGTATTGATCATTTTAATAATTTTTGTAATCATGTATGTATTATACAAAATGTACCTTAGATATAAGAATGAAAGAAACAGTTCTAGATTTAAGGAAACAAAGAAAAATAAAGAAACGACAAGTATACCTTTAGAAATAATGAATTTTAAATGAAACTGAATAATGTATTTTATGTATTTAAAAATTAAGAAAACCTTAATTTTTCATTTACGGTGGAGGAGTTATGTATCCCCCAATTACCTATATATATTGATATATTGAATCTAATATGAATTATTAGAAATTATTAAGTAAAAGTATAAGTTCAATGCAACATTGTAACACAAGGATAACCCAGAGAGGTTATCGACAGTTCATGAGAACGGAATGCAGCTTTGCATCCGTGAGGGCAGTGATACTGCAGGTGGCAGGTCACAGGCGGTCAACATACCGCAGTTACTTAGAATTAAGTTGTTACATTGTAATAAAGTGTACAATAAAGAGAAACGCAGACATGAGATCTGCAAGTTCTCACAGCCGTGTGAGGGGCAGGTTATTATAAAAGGCCCGGGAGCTCAATGCCCGGCAGTCAGTCTTCGAACTCCATACTTCGTTGTTCAAGCTACTCAACCGAGTCAGTCTTCGAACTCCATACTTCGTTGTTCAAGCTACTCACTAGTACAATAATTAATTTTAGTATTATGTACAAGTTCATCTGTTTCAAAGTAAAATAAATGTGTTAAAGTCAAAAGCTTTTTTAAAAAAACCAGCTCCTAAGGCCCGAACTTTAACTTGCGTCGAGTTTGAAAAAGATTATTTCCACTTGTTTTACTTTAGATTCGCCTAATTTGCATTTGTATAAAGTTTACGAATGTATTCATGTTTCTAAAATGAATTGAATTGCGTCCAGAGTTATCTATTTTACTAAATGTAGTTAAGTTATTAAAGAATAAGTTTTCTTTCATTGACTGTGGTTAGTTGTTGATTAAATACAGGGTGTCTGGTATTTGCTGACAAAACTTATAGGTTGACTTCTCACCCTATTGTCCATCCGACGGTTCGGTCCCATTTCATCGTACCGCTACAGATATTCTAAAAATACATCCCGGTCCACAATGTTTTGAAGTGCTATGTATTGTCTCACTTCCACCTCAAAATGCCCTGCTAAATATTTTATGACTTGTTTTTCCTCTAGTGGAATATCTAATTGTTTTGCGATGCTGAATTTTTTTATCGCATATAGTTCCCGGGTCATTCCTAAATCGTGGTTATATTTACCAATAATTAAGTCATCCCTTACTTTAAATTATTGGTTGACCCCCCGAAAAGTGCTTTAAAAATTTCTGTTCGAATTCTAAAAATGTCTCCAATTCGCTTTCCATTAGACCAAACCATTTTTCTGCGCCCCCTTTTTGCATTGATCTTACCAAATTTAATTTATATTGTTCATCTGTTGATCCTTGAATCAGCGTTTTAACATTATTCAAAAATATCTTGGGATTTAGTTTATTGTCAAAAATTTCAAGTATTGATTTAATGGTATGCTTGGTTGGTATATTCCTATGGGTTCTCGAAAATATTGTCTCGTATTTCTGCTAACATTTTCATGTCCGTTTTCAAACTTCCTAATTCCCTATTTACAGTTCTAAATTCTATTTCACAATTTCCATTAACCTCTTGTACCTTTATGCCTAAATCCGTAATTTTGTTGTTGTTTTTTCTTTCGCGTGTTTTTTGGCTTGATTTAACATTTAAAACTTCATCCCTCACGTCATCGATGTCCTCCATAATTCCCACAACTTTATTCTGCACCTCTAGCCTCATTTTCTCAATTGTTTGATTTGCTTGTTTTAGACCCTCGATTAAGATTTTTAATTCTGAACTAAATTTTTCCTCCAACTTAGCTAAATGTAGCCCTTTTTCATTAATTTTTATTGTCATATTTTTTATGTTTTCCTTTGTTTCTTTAAGACCCTCACTCATTTGATTAATGACTGTCATTTTTGTTCATATCATCATTAAGTGCTAATAAAATCGACATCATTCTAGATTCCTGTGTGGTTTGCTGTTCTTCGCTGTTACTCCTTTCTAATACTCTCCCGGCAGTTTTAGTTTGTGTATCTTCTCCGAACACACTTTCCTGAGATCCTATTTCCACCCCTTCATTCCCCAACGCGTTCCTAAGTTCTTGCATTCTTTTGCCCTTTTTTATTTAATTATATTTACAATTAACCCTAAAATTCTAATTTAACTTTCTAAATTTATTTTCTGGCTGCCAATGTTCCTTAATTACGTCTATAACCCTTAATTTCAATTAATATTCTAATTTACAAGTTTTGCGAGTTCCTCGTTTAATTGCCGATTTTCTTGCTTCAGCTACCTCCTACTTGAATACGTCGTAGAATTATTTTTTTGAGCCCCCTCTTTGTGTCCCTAGATTTTTTCCAAGCCTATCGTTTAGTCACCGATTTTTTTTCACTGAACTCGATCGAAACCCTTCGTTTAGTCGTCAATTTTCTTTCGGGTCCCACGTTGGTTCGACAAATTACTTTCACGTTTGGATCGGCAGAGTACTTTGCTACGATATCGCAGCCGCCAGGTGAATGTAACGCGCAGTTGCCTTGCTGACCGCCACCTCTGTTTGCCTCTAAATAATCTAGAATAATTTTAACAAATAAATTTATGCCGCGGCTAGCTCAGTTATACCCTGCAAAGAGTGAACGACGATATGACGACAAAGAATTTTTACACCCTTCCCTTTTTGAGTTTCATACCTGCATAGGATAAACGAAATTCACCAAAATTTGTATTATAGCCAAAGAAATATGTACAATTTACACCTCTACAATCTTCGTAATGTCATTTGCTATTTAAAGCCTTTAAATCAAAGTAGAATTAAATATTCAATTTGCTCTTTACAAAATTATAACCCCTTTTAATCAATTAAAGCTAGCAAAAATAGTTGGGTATTATATTGAATTTTTCGTTGAACATTCAATGAACCTTTCTCCTTTTTTTAACAAATTTTCTACTTGTAAAAAAATCTTTTTGATGACCTCTACACAAAATATTTAAGTGCATGTAAGTTTCAAATATTCAAAAATAAGATTTATGCTATTGGTTGAAACATGAATGCTAACCTGCTGTTTTTCCGATTGATTTCCTGGTTCGAATCAGTTGCTAGCTTCGTGGATTCCAAGTTATGACTCCGTAGCTCTACGTAGACCCCAATGCTTCTAACTGCCTATCCACAGCGTATTGCTAACCAATGAGTTCGTGCTGCTTTAAGCTTTAGTTGTACTCTTAACGTCTTCATTTAGACTTTCCTCATTTATTGTATTCAGTACTTAGGGTATTGTAGTCTTACGTCAGTACTTGGTTAGATTTCTTGTTGAATTGCTTGGTTAGATTTCTTATTCAATTGTTTTGTGCCCTAATTAATAAATTGTAAAAATTTGTTTATTACTAAATCAAATTTGGACTTAAGTTTTATGTCAACGGCGGATTTTTATACACTTGTAAGTTTGGACGCACATCATCATTTTGTTTTCAACCTTACTTAAGGTCGGTTTGACGCAGCTCTAACTTCTTTTCTATTCTGTGCGCACTTGAATGTATTTTTCACTTGAAATTTTAATTACTGTTACGTTCACTTACAAATTTTTGTATAACTTCATAATTGAACTTTGCGTATTACTTTTATTTCTATTGTTACAGTTCGTGCATCGATTAAGGAATCAATAAATGTTATCAATTTAGGTGAATTATATATAGACTAGCCCTTCCACGTGCTGTCATTGGTTGACCACTTGCTATCTTATACTTCGACCATGGCGAGGCTTACCATGTACTATTATGCAGCCGGTTGGATTTTTACTTGAAGTTACCTACTATATGTGTTCTTTAGACGCTTTCAAAATCACGTAGACAAAAGCTTTATATTATGGATTTCGTTCATCAATGGAATTTTGTACTTTTTAACATCACGTAATTGTAATTTTGTACAGGAATTTATCAAATTTTCCTTTCAATTCAGCACGTATACAAAGTTATTGTGCCATATTTTGTTTACCCAATATGTTGGGTTTTATTCGAAAGTGTGGCGATTGCTACATTTAAAACATCACCAAGGCTAAACTTTATGATGGGATTCTTTAACAGATGACGTAAATTAGATGCGTTTATTTTGCGTTATAAAGTATGCTTCTTTTGAAAGGCCTGTTTATTAAAAGCATGCATCTATTATTTTCTTGCGCTAATACGTCGAGTTTGAAAAAGATTTGTTTCGCGTATGTTTTACTTTGGATACGCCTAATTTGCATTTGTTTAAAGTTTACGAATGTATTAATGTTTCTTAAACTCGATTACGGTCGTGGGGTACGGGCTTGAATCAATCAATAAAGAATGTAAAGCCATGTTGAACGTTGAATAGTGTTCATGTGGTTTGTTTACTAGGTTAGTGTACAAGCTAAATAGCGGAGATTGTTTACAATCATCGAAAGCAACAACGTTAGTTATTGAAGTTATTAAATACGTATAACAGGTTAACATAATACAAAGCGAACTGTAATATTAATTACAAGAACGAATAATACATTAATTTAAATTAGAACGCGAGAGTCATTTGCACGTCTATGCATAACCTAAACTCGAAACAGACTGTTGGCATCCTTATGTTGTGTTTATACGTTCAACAGGTGTAGCGTCAGGGGTTTGCCACACTATAGCCGTAGGGTACATAAACATAATAACATTAATATTATAGATAGAGCACTTGCACGAAATGTGTAACGTGAAATAGCAGCGCTTACTGAACTAGCCAAAACGGTAGTCCGCGTACCACTACAAGTGTGCATGCACACCACATTACTAGCACTTGCGATTTCGTATTTTGTATGCTCACATTTACCAATACGACATGGTCATTGTGAATTCAATGTACATTTCCCTTATTTGAAGTTGTAAATGTTAGTTGAATGCACATTATTTTGTAATGTAGTTATTGTAGGGTACATAAACATAATAACATTAATATTATAGATAGAGCACTTGCACGAAATGTGTAACGTGAAATAGCAGCGCTTACTGAACTAGCCGAAACGGGAGGTGAATGAAGTAAATAATATTTTTGTTATAATATATATAGATATATATATATATATATATATATATATATTATAGTGGATTTAAAAGGTTAAATTTGGGTATAAACAATGCAATTTCAAACACCTTGTATAGAGGAAACAACCATAATTTACGTGCGAAAGTTATTTCATTTATTTAATTTTAAGAAACAAGTATTTCCATAATTTTATAAGAAGGTATTAAAAATTCGTAGGTTCGTAAAGAAAATAAATTGTATAAGCCAATGGAAATTATTAATTAATTTAATTTAGTTTAATTCAAAGGATTATAACGTCAGAAAACGCATAAAAGCGTGAAAAATCGATAATTCCAAGGCGAGACGCTTTACTAACAAACAAACAGATGTTGATTATAGGAAATACCTTGAAACGCAAACTCCTAGAAATATAACATTAAAACGATCGTTAATTCAACACCTGCATGTTTTAAAAGGTCGACTTCTATGTATTTTGGAGCATAACAAGCAAGTTTCAAAAAATATTGGTCAACCGACAGTCGCAAAGCACGTATACAACTCCACGTGGGTTAGATAGCACGCAGACAGTAATATCGATTTTCTACCACTCAAACAAGGTTAGAAGGAAACATCTAATATGCATAAGAGAGGAATAGAGTTAATACAGGTGGGGTTTTAAGACGTCACTGAAATATATCATTGGTCGAAATAGTTAGTTGTACAACAGACGAGCACGGAATAGATGAATGCGAATTTTTCGGAAAATAGCGTAGCGACGAGCTAAAATTCGGGGAGTTTGAAAACGGTTATACAAGAGTTGAGTTATTAAGTTTCTCTTTGACTTCTTTAATTTGCATCGCTTATGACGTACCAAAAATCGACTCACGAGCTTGTAAGTTTTAAAATTTATAAATTAAATAGTAGTGTTAAATTGTTGTGGCCTGACACTTTGAACGCGGATAGTGTCGGGTTTATTTATATTTAACTAAGGTACAACGTGTACTGTAACAAGCTCGTAACGTAAATTAAACTATGCAATAACAAAGAAGTGTAATATACTTGGATTTGGATATGAGATGGATCTTGAATGAGTAGCTTGCAGCACAACTTAGATGGTGTTAATCTATAAATAGCTGGAGGCATCAAGCAGCACATAATCACTAGATCGAGGGTTTAGGAACATAATACATTGTCAACGGAGTTGGAATCTTCAAGTTTTCAGGTAACGCATTAGAATTTGCTGTTTTTTATAAACTGTGGAAATTATTTGTGATGTGTGAGAGTGAACGCTAATGGTATTTTTCTTTGTTATTTTGCGTATTGAAAAGAATACGTATAACTAACTTTTATTATGGTATTTGAATATAAATCTAAAGGTTGAAACGACTTTTGTTTTACAGAAGGCACCACGTTGTGAGCGCCACTGATACGTTATTTCTTCTACGTTGAGGCGCTAGTGTAACTTACTTTTCTTAATGGGCGCCAGTGAACAAAAATCTTTCGACATAGCTAGGGGTCTATTCCTGGGTAGAGCAATAAGAAGTGGGGGGTAAGTCGAATTCTGTTTGCAAACCAAAGCTAAGCTAAATTAAATAGGCGCCATCATGTCCTGAGATAATTACGATAATAGCAGAGCATAGTTCTAAGGGCGGACGTGAAAACCCAAAGATAAAACGATCGCCTTCGTTAACAAAAACCTGTCTTATCAAAATAACACGCAGAGACGCAAAGATACAGAAAGTACTCTAGTGTCAAACCGATCGTTAATTAAGTAACGACCAAACCAAGTAAATAGTATATTTTTTGAGAAATTGTTACTTGCAGAGTATTTCGTAAAAATCACGACTGCCTGGTATTAATGGGATAAAGAACATGTTTACGATTTCTCTCTAAAAAATTTTAACTTTATAGAAAATTTTTTAATGACACTATAATCGTCCACTAATGCACAATTCCAAGGATGAAGGGGTGCGCAAAATTCAGCAATATGTCAAAAGCGTCAATGTGATTAATAATGGCAGCCTCCACTAAATAAGCTGTCTAAATTTACATAAACGCAAACTGTAAATACCTCGCTGTCAATCATCATTCACTTGATTTTAATTAGTCTTACCGAATTCGTCAGCGGTTATTATCCTGACAACATATTATCAAGCAAATATTAAACTGCGCAAGGCTTATACTTTTGCATTTCATTATGTATGCAAATCAGAAAGTTGATAAAATGCAGATCCAATTTTTGCAGCTGGCTATCAACAGTAATCACGATGGTGAGCTCACGCCCAACAGACATGTAAACTAGACAGTTAACTGACAGCTCGACTGCTCGCTTGAGGCAGCTGACAGTAACAACTTGCAACTCTGCCACATTGAATATTAGCTTGTGTTGATGATATAAAATGCGCAGATTTTTACGGCCTACATTTTATTCATTGGAATAAAGCTACCACGCTTAACGAAGTTGGAAAAGCGCCCTTTGAACAGGAAAATGTATTATGTGATAGAAATATATTTGTCGCGCCTGTGATTTTTAATACTGTGAGTGTAAAACTTGGAAAGAGCGCAACAATTATTTTAACGAGTTCGCTAAGCATTTCTGAAGGTTCTAAGACATTTGTTACTATTTATATCAAATATACAAGGTTAGAAACAATGGGTTGCTTATAAATAGTTACAAGGAGAAAAGTAAATACCTTCAATTTGTTTTAGCCTTAACAAACGCTTATTTAGCACCTTTAATGTGTCAAAGCTCATTGAGTTCGCTATTTATATTGAAAACACCCTATAACCTCAACTGAATGAAAGAATAGAACATAAAAATAAAAATCATAAGAATACTTTAACAACTTACTACACGGCTTCTATATGTATCCAATATGAAGCATTTACTTCTAGATGTGCGAATGAATAACTCTGTCAGTAAGTGTTCGTTTATTCACAACATGTAATTAAACCAGAAAAATAAACAATAATTTTAGAATCGAGGCTTACACGAAGCAGAAAAATAAACAATAATTTCAGAAACGAGGGTTACGCCGAGATGCGGATATTTTTAAAACTATAAGCCACAGTTCTTAGGGAATATTTTTAATAACATCATAAAGATTATTCTAAATGAATTTTTTTTGTTAGACTGCCAGCTATCAACCAAATTAATTTCTTTATTAGAAAATAACGAACATGAGTAGATTGACTATGGAACTTTCAGTACAAGGTAGATCAGATTATGGAGGGAAAATTAAAATTATTCGTATATGTAATGTTATTTCAAGTAGATCACGTTATTGTAAGGAATATAAAAATGCTAGTATGTTATGTAAGTGCTATGAAGCATCGTTAAAGTGGGTGAGATGTTGAAGATAAATTAAAAATAAACGTCAGCCGTGTGAATGTAATGAAACCTTCATTACACCATACATTTTGTTTTAGGGTAACTATTTAAATAAGTACGTCAAACGCAAAAATAATATGGTACCTTTGTTTTTGCAAAATGAGCCCTAAGAGCTAGACGTAAGAGCACTAGCATTTTTAATTAATTGCATGTTTAAAGCACTCAACACAAAAATCATGATACACTAGTTTACAAGACTGGCCAAAAAAACTTTTGGTTTGGAATGCAATTGAGAATTAACAAAAACATGTTGTTTTCTAATTATTGTTAAAATAAATGAAGGCTTTCATAAGGAAATCTAAAGGTGTTATTTATTAATCTACTCATCTTTGGTAAATGTCGGCATTCGGAGATTTCTTTCTGTGTGCATAAGCCACGATTGGCTTGCATTTTAATGCGGAAATACGAAAGCAAATTATATCTTTACCATTTGCTACAATTTCAAAAAATGCGTTGAAGCATATGGCTATGAAGTATATTTTAGCATCAAGAAAAAAGTTCAAACACCTGGTAGTTATTGCTCATAACGGCCAAGCCTTTGACCATCAATTCTGTCTAAATTATATATTAACAGAAACAGATTTAAGGCCGGAACTCATCATAAGAGGAACAAAGATAATATCGCCGACGATGAAAAATGTGCAGTTTTTGGACTCCCTTAATTATTTTCCAATGGCTCTAGCCAAACTGCCTAAAGCGTTTGGACTGGGAGAAAGTTTTAGGAAGGGGTATTTGCCTCTCCTGTTTAATACCGCCACTAACGCAAATTATGTGGGACTTTTACCTCCCATCGAATTGTATGAGCCAGACACTATAAACGAAGATGACAGAGAAACGTTTATGAAGTGGTATCAAGAGCACAAGGATGACAGATTTGAGATGCAACGCGGCCTAGTCGATTACTGTATTTCAGATGTGGAAATTTTGACTACCGCATGTCTAAAATTCAGACAGCAAATGCTTGAAGCAAGTGACGTGTATCCATTTACAAAAGCGTGCAGTATTGCTTCAACATGTAACAAGGTATATCGACGCAATTTTCTTAAACAATACCATTAGGATTGTCCCTAAAGGTGGCTATAGGTGGTGCGGTAACCAGTCTAAAATAGCTATTCAGTGGCTTGTGTGGGAAGAAAAGCAGCGTCAAATTAACATCATGCATGCTGCCATACAACAAGAATTCATAGTTCACGGTCTCAAAGTCGACGGCTTTTGTTTTGAAACAAAACAGGTCTTTGAATTTCACGGTTGCCACTATCATGATTGCTCCAATTGTCTCAAATACGGCAGAAACAACTCTTTACACAATGATCCCGGCCAAACACTGAGTACAAGACGAGAGGCTATTGTGGCTAAAATGAAGAAACTAAAAGAATTAGGAGATGATGTTATTGAGATATGGGAGTGTAAGTTTCGATCACATGTAATCGAAAATTGAGAATTAGGAACATACGTCTTACATCATCCGTTGGTTGTACAATCTCCATTAAACCCACGTGATGCTTTCTATGGTGGTCGTATGGGAAATACTTTTGAAAACTATAAGACTTAACAGGATGAAAAAATTAAGTACGTAGATGTCTGCTCCTTATATCCGTGGGTATGCAAATACGGAAAATTTTTCATGGGGCAGTTTATAGTTTGCGTGGGAGAAGATTGTGAACAGCTAGACTTAGAAGTAACAGAAGGATTAATCAAACGCACGATCCTTCGTCAGCAAGATCTTTATCTTCTGGTACTGCCTACAAGGATAAACGGCAAACATATGTTCGTCTTGTGCCGTACATGTGGGAGTGAAATGAACCTAAATGACTGCACTCACGACGAACAAGAACGCGCACCCACAGGTACATGGGTGATTGATGAAGTGCTAGAGGCTAAGAAGTGTGGTTACAAGATAGCAAAAATTTATGAGGTTCGGTGTTACCAAATTAACCAATTCAAAAAGATTAAAAACATTGGCGATGTTTTTCGAGAGATCATGGACAAGTTTTTAAAAATAAAACAATAAGCGTCAGGGTGGCCCGGAAATTGTTCAACAAAAGGCGAAAGAGATAAATACATTGATGACTTTTTAGCCCACGAGGAAATACAAATTGAGTACAGTGAGATTGTAAATAATCCCGGTCTACGATCTTTAGCTAAACTCATGCTTAATTCATTTTGGGGAAAACTGGGGCAAAAAGAGAACCAGCCAAAAACAAATATTATTAACGACCATGGAGAGTTTTTTGGAATGTTGTCGAACCCTAGTGTAATTATAAAACATGCAATGCCTGTAATTGTTAATTGGCAGTATAGAGAGGAGGCTTACGATGTGCAAGCCACGGTAAACATTGTCACAGCAGCGTACTTAGCTGCACAAGTAAGACTAAAACTCTACAGTTATCTTGAAAAGTTGGAAACGAGGGTTTTGTATTTTGGTACAGACTCCATAATTATGTTTCTAGACCCGGAGAATACGACGTCCCCATCGGAAAATTTGTAGGCAACATGACAGACGAGTTGGAAGCACACGGATCAGGAAGCTATATTACCGAATTTGTGTCTGGAGGCCCAGTATGGAGTTTATGATTTTATAAACAAATTAAGCATTTTAACACAACAACAATACAAAGTGAATTACTAAATAGATGAATGGTTGTTTAAGAAGGCACTGCACCATTAACAACGGCTTAGCGACGGCGATTAAGGCTACCGTGACACCAACGATTTTTCACGTTGTCGCGCAACTTGTTTTTACACAGACTGAAAACCCGCACCAATCCCCGACCATACTAGCATTTTTTCCGCGAACTCACTAGTATATGTTTTGTAGTCTCCAGTGCAACATGAATACATTTAAATTGAATAAAAGGTTTATGAGAACGTTAAATGCCATGTTAATCATACGCAACGTTGTCGTCCTTGTCTACACCAGAGGAGGTACTGAGTTCATCTTATTGTAAGTAAAAGATTAGTAACGGGAGATTTTGCACTTCCACACAGCAAGGTATAAGAATACCTAGACAAGTTTTTTAATATCATCGAACGTCCATATCTTCGTTTGAAACACTGCTAACTATAATCAAAAACTCAATTACAAAATGTGGAACTAACATACGGGATTCCATAATAGCAGAAGAAAACTAGCTGTTAGGTTAAGGTACGTTTTAATTTTGCACTACATACGACTTATTCGTAGTTAAGGTATGTTTTAATTTTACAATTTTATAATGTACAATGTAAAATGGGACAATACAATTTTGATAGAGATCACATGGGCATACCTCAAGAATCTGGGAAATATTAATAAGCGGTCTCCCATCCAATTTTTTAACCACACTGATAATAATTAATCAATAATAATAATTAATCAAGGATAGAAGTTGTCCAGAATTTCTCTAAAACAGCTTAGTGGACTTAAAATGTAACTATAGCAACAGAAGCAGCATTTTATTCTTAAAATTATCCCTTTACCATTTCTTTATAAAATAATTAGGCTTCAATTTGCATATGATTTCCCTATGTATACAAAACAAATTTACACAGTGAATAGTTAGCCTGCAACGTTTATAAAAGACAAAATTGAACATGGACGCAGCGGTTTCAACTTATGTACTATTGATACGTTCGCAGATTTAGATAACCAAACTATAGAAAAACTATAGAAAATATAGGTTTTGAAAAAGCGGAGTGTTCATCAGTCAGTATTTTTTTGAAAGGATTATCGGACAATGAAAGAAACGTTTACTACACGTATGCAATTTGGGACAAAAAGAAATTACTTTCCAGAATAAAAAATTTTTAAACTGGTAATTTTTTCCGTGTCCCAAAAATCAGAGAAATTGACAAGAAAAAATTACTTACCAGTATAAAAAATTTATTCTGGTAATTTCTTAGTGTTCCAAAATCATAGAAAGATTTACTTTAGTGGAGTGAACTTTTTTTTAATCAATAATTCGGCTACCCTCTTCTATAGACGTTATTCTAACAAATAGGTACTGGTATCTTCAATTTTACCTAAATTTTCAATTATGATGTCAATATTAGGGCATTCTTGTGTATTATGCATATTAATAATCCCGAGTGAAAAATTTATCGTGTTAATATGGATGCCTATATCTCTAACATTATAATTAAGATTGTATATTTAATTTTATATTAACTGATAGTAGAGGATAATTGGGGAAATCAGAACCACATTTGCTCCAGCATCCACAATTGCTCCCTCATTCTGGACCAAATAGCTTTCTTCGACTAGCCATTTCATCTTTTGAGATAAATGTACCTTGTTTTGTATCAATTAATATTAGATTTTTCTCAGCTATCCGTATTTCTAGGAACTTTTCACATAGCATCATTCCACAGAGAACTACCCTCATTTTAAGATTTGTTACCGATAGCGATTTGTAACCGTCCTAATAAATTTTTTATCCATGCGATACATCAAATTAGTTTACAATTTTACGCAGAATCCAAATCTGCAAACAGATATAAAATAAGACCACCCCTTACCGTTTTACACACATGCCCCCTGCGAGATAAATCTTTCTTCACATTTCCACCCTCGAGATAAATGTACCTTGTTTGGTATCAATTAATATCAGATTTTTCTCAGCTATCCGAATTTCTAGGAATTTTTCAGATTGTGTCATCCCCCAGGAAGCTACCCTCGTTTAAGAATTTTTTTACTAACTGGTTTTTTAATCACCTCTCCTTTATAACATCTAGAATCTTTTAACCAAACACTTACAGGCATTAACACAAAGAAATTAAGCACACAAAGGTTTAATAATTTATTTTTTCGATTTACAGTTTAATGAATTAATAGAATGCAATTTTTACATTGCAAAGTATAACATTATTTTATTTTCTTTGAGTTGCCCAATAGCAGCTGAAAGTAACCTGTAACAAAAAAGACATTAATGTGTTTAAAAAGAAAGGAAACGTGTTTTCGGTCAATAAGACATATTGTCGTTAATCTATCAATATGTTTTACCGTCCAGCGACACCACGTGGAGGTAAACACATGCCGTCGGGAGCGAAGGAATTATTAAGGATGGGGGTGGTGGGTGTGTCTTATAACTAACTTACATACTACTATATACATACACAATAAAATATATACATATATAAGTAACTATCCTATATCTTTATGCCCCCTTGTGTAGGTTGCTGTACTATTAGGGATGACGTAACGCTTGTCATTCTCGACCAACAAACTAATTTTATTAAGTAATTGGGTATAAACTTGGCGTTTATGACTTCGAATTCACACCATGCTATGCATAAGGGCACCATAATTATTATGTACAATGTCCATAAAACTATTTACATTAATATTCTTAACTACACTTCGTGAAAACCCTTTATCTTTTTAATCGTGTCTTTCTCGCTTGCAATACAGTAGGACTTAGTCCTACTACCAACAAATTATAATACTAGACCCACATTAAATTCGTCTTTAAATTTCCCTACAACTTTTTTGTTGACAAGCGGTATATTGTATTTATTATCGGCGGAGTAGTCACTCTTTTCAGATAAATATATCTTGTTTGTTATCAATTAATATTAGATTTTTCTAGGGAGTCCAAATCTGTAAATAGATTTTAAATAGGGTCGCCCCTTACAAAGTACACTTTTAAAGGCTTCAAGCCTCTAAATTTTTGCTCATCTATATTTAACTCCATTTTTAAAATCTTTTTTTTGTTACCCAAGGCATATACTTTAACCAACCATTTCTCGAAAAGCCATAAGTGTTTGATATTTAAAAACATTTTCAAACAGTATTGTTCTATTTTTAGAATAATGTAAAACATTCCAATGTAATGTGTTTTTAATATATAAATGGGAAAGTCAAGTTTAACGTCATCACCGTTCGGGGGGTTCGATCAAGTGAGGTACGAGTGTGCCAGAAGGCAGGTATACTATCTACTACCATCAGCATACAAACTTGTGAGATTTAAAAGTATTGATTACAGGAATAAAAATAAAAGAAAAGATTCGCTCAAGGAAATTGGTAATACTTTTAAAACTAGCAGTGACGAAATACGAAATTGAGCGTAAAATCAAAAACTTGCTCAGTCAGTACAAAAGAGAAACAAGGAAGTATAAAAGCACGAAGAAGTCTGGGGCTAGAGATTCGTTTCTTTCAAAATGGTTTGGATATGATGTCATGAGTTTTTACATGACGGGGATAAACCGAAAAAAGGAAGGCAAGATGGTTCAAATTTGGATACAATGGTACATATTTAGTTCGAAATATATGCATGTTCAAAAGCAAAGTTATATCTAGTATTTTTATACCAAGCTGCATATAACTAAGTCTTTACACTATAATTACGAATAATCATCTTGCCATGGTACTTGTCCAATTTGCGATGTGAAATATTCGCTGAATTCCTTGCGTATTGCAATTGTCCATGCGCTAGGTTTTATTGGCAATCTTTTAATCGGCAGTATAAACTGAAATGACTCTGCATCGTATCTCCATGCTCCCTTCGTCACTATTCCTGTTTGTAAATCTTCCGTGTCAAATGATCCTGGTAGCGAGTATATATTCCTTGATTGTGGGTCTCTACGCAAGAAGTTGTGCAAACATATACATGCCAGAACTATTGTTTTTGCCTTTGCTGGTTCTAGGAGTAGAGGCTTCCGCAAAACTCTAAACACGGAAGCTAATATGCCGAAGACAATCTCCAATACTCTCTTTGCCCTCGAAAGGCGATAATTAAATCTTGGTTAATTGATCTACGTTTGTGATGTTCAGGAAAAGGGTTCTTTCTATTTTCTGATAATGGGAATGCATCGTCTGCCACTAAAACGTATGATACTCCTACTGCTCGTTCAGGTGGGGGTGAGTCTGGGGGCAAGTTAAGTTTCAAACGTAGTAGTGCCTTTGCGAATCCATTATTTTTGAAAACACCCCCGTCTGAAATGCGCGCTTGACTACCGAGGTGAATGTAAATAAATTTATAATTGGCACCCACTACAGCAAAGAGCACAATGCTAAATGTTCCTTTATAACTGAAGAATTCGGTACCACTAAACTTGGGAGATTCTATAACGACGTGTTTACCGTTCATACTCCCGAAGCTCAAAGGAAAGCTCCACATGTAATTGTAGTATTTTGCATTTTTTTTCCATTCCTCAAGTCTTGTAAAAGATTAATAGATGGTTAGAATGAGACCTAACTGGCTTTCATAACGCAATTTAAGAGTACGGATTACAAGGGTTTTAGTTAGAAGATGATTTGTAGCCTATTGAGAGGGTTGTCTACTCTTAAAAAAAGTCTGTAGCCCCCGCTAATCTGAGTATATTTATTTTTGCAAATTGTCACCACTTAAAGTAGTTTCTAAAAATCAGATTAAATTAGAATTTCAATTAAAGCCCATCCATCATGTTATTGTATAAAGTATACAATCTAATTGAAAAGTTCTTTCTCTTTTTTTCAGGACGGTGGCAGCTCATCCGAAATGAGACCTTTGATGAGGAAAGCAGCGAGAACCCACCTGAAATACCTTCACACACTCCAGAAGAACCAATTTCAGTATGTGACGGGCCGGCAGCCCTAAGGGAACATGATCATTCAGTTACTGTTTCCAAAGCGACCTCACAAAAATCAAAACCAACTGCTACCAGCATCCGTCAAGAGGTGTTTGCAATGATGAAATCAGTGTATAATAGCAGGAAAGCAAAAGACCACTCTACGCGCGATGATTAGGAGATGTTTAGGAACTTGTGGGCAGAAAACTACGCAATTTACAAACAGATTGCGCTAGAGCTGCCGTGCAACATTTGATATACAATATACTGTATGAGGCAGAGGTATAAAAATATAATGTGCTTACACCTATACATTACGCTGGCACATCGGTATCATCAAATTATGGCTCACTATCGCCTGTTATGATTCAGTGTAATAACTTAAATAGTGAAACAATTATAGTGTTACATGCCAAAAATTAACTATGTGTCACATTTTGATTAAGTATAAATTATAAGGTAGTTCCCGCAGATATTTTTAAATGAACTTGTTAATTTCCGCCATTCCGGACAGTTGCGTTTGCGCAAAACCATGCGCAGGTGCGTAGTGTGTGAAAGGACGCCATTACGCGACGAGACCTGAAGCCAAGAACATCTACCGGTGTTGTGTCTGTGTCTTTTCTCTTTTTAGGATGTAGGTTCCTTTATCTTTACCTTTGTGTACCTCTACTTGGTTGTTCCTATCATTCCGCTACAAAGAAAAAAGTGGTTTAGAACGAATTGGAATCTGACTAAGCAATGGCGTGATGTGACCCACAAAATGTGATGGCCTTGGGATTTGGCTGTAAGGTGCGATTTAAGTGAGTTTATTGCTTTTATTTACATTTTGCATAAAATTTGACCATTGTATCACTTTTAAACGGGTTTGGTATTTGATACAAAATGGCGCGTAATTTGCCGCGTATTTATAAGTTATATTAAACAATTGCGCAATTGTAAGAAAAGCGTAACAATAGGTGAACAACAGGTGAACGACAATTTAAACACTAGCGGCTGTCAAGCAAGGCTGCACCCAACAGCTTAGCGAGGAGCCTTTGGTGTGGGTTCTTACCACCTCTTTTGGTCTAAATTTAGGACAAGCCGAATAATAATAATAGCTTTGTGTTTCTTTTAATTGTAGTTATAAATAATGACATATATAATGTTAATGTTGACTTCAACCACTGTTTTATTTATTTTGCCGTATTATACTTGATGGGCGCTTATTTATCTGTGTAAACTGAAGGTATACATCACGGGCGTAGCTAGGCATCGGTAAACCGGGTAAAAATATTCTAAGTAGTCGACATCCTTACAATTTCACCACGACCAACCGCATAAATACATTAACCGATGTATTCATTTGGAAACATAGGGTTAACGACCGTGATTTTTGCTTACTTTCGCTTTGTTTCAGTCTTGTCTTGTTCCATAGGCAGGATTGGGTAAAAGTCAAAAAAATTGATTTTACATTTGCTACAGTTGCGACATTTACGACGTAGTAAATTAATATGTCGTAAAATACGGTATAGTAATTCTAACTTTGCCTTATTAGTACATTTGAACATATCTATTTCTTCTTCAATGGGATTAGAAATACTCTTCAAAAAAATTAAACTATATAAATCTGTTTCACAATCAATTTATTTTTGATTGCAATTTCATCAAGATAATGTTAAAAATATAGAGTCCAGACTCTCATAAAATTAAAATTAAAATTGATTAAGTTTACAATTGTTTTGGACGCCTAACAAAATCTTCAAAAATTTATTTTTATAGGAGATAACGGTCATATTCAGAACATACGAATTTATTTCGAAGAACAAAAGTTTAAATAAAAATTTGTGAAATGTGGGTACTGATTGAATTATAAATACAAACACGTATTGAAATTTTATGGTATTATATTCTATGTGCCATCACATGTGCCATCACTCTGTTCTTTTGCTCTTCAACATAAATTCGTATGATGTTCTGATGATGGCCGTTGTCTCCTATAAAAATAAATTTTTGGAGATTTTATTAGGCGGCCAAAACAATTGTAAACTTAATCAATTTTAATTTTAATTTTAATGAGAGTCTGGACTACAATTTTAACATTATCTTGATGAAACTTTAATCAAAAAATAAATCAGGCAATCCAAACCACGTGTAAAAAAAATGGCAGTTGTTGGCACGCACGGAAAACAGTTGCTTGTTTATCAACTTTTCTTATTTTAAAAGCTTTTTTGAACGTGTTTTTGCTACAGTTTGGGTGAAAATTTTCGAGTCCTGATTCTTTTGAATATTTGAAGACAATGGAAAGTGAATACCTTCGAAGGTTGTTGCAGGAAAATTGCGATGTCGGCGAAGACATTGTTCATAAAACGTACAATTTTTTAATATTTTTAATGCTAAATGTTATTGAGTTTTAGATATTTTAACGATATAATGAAAAAACCCTTTAACAAAGTTCTTATAACTTTTTCAACAAACACAATTAAAATCTATATATAACCAATCAATCCTTGTGTGCCAACAGCTGCCATGTTGGTATGAGATTTTGACCTGTCGTTAGGGTTAAAAAATAACTTTTATAGTTTGATTTTTAATAATTTGTTAATAATTAGGGAAGAAGAAAGATTGCCTGGGTATTTGCCCCAGACCCCGCACTGACATCGAAAATTTGGACACCGAATTTTACCCGGCTAAAATTATTACCCTAGTTACGCTACTGATACACACATTAAAATTTGGTCTTACTGTTTATTGCGCGAGGGGTCTTATAAATTTGTATATCGACTTACCTCCGCGTTGTTTTATTGTTCTTCTACTAAGTGGACTGTATGCGAATTGTAGTAGGTGTTACTTTTGCACTTTCACTGTGTTTTTTATGGGTTTATCGATAAATTCGGCGGCACTATTGACTAACTCACTCTACCAAACCCATCCAACGACCGTTCCGCTTCGATGTTCATGAGAGAGTGTTTTTATCACTACCCCTTTTTCAACTTAATTTCACATACACAAAGGAGGTTTTACGACAGGATATAACGGGACAAGAGATGACAGCTTGACTATTTGATTTACAACTACAAATTTAAAATAACTTAAAATTAACCATGCAAGCGTGCGACAAAAAGACCGAAAACTTACCTTAATGTAATGTTGAAGAGCATCATACAGAGCCTTACACACATCTGGTATGTATCGTGATACAGAAGTATTTGATATTTTGAACAAATATTTTAATGATTGGAAACTGTCACCGGAGGCTAAGTACCTCAAAGTTTCTGCCAGGCGATCATTCACTGAAATTGCATCCCGGTAATTTGTATTTTTCTTGGCGATTTTAGTTCCTAGTAAATTAAAACAATTCAAAATCGTTACTATAAATTCTGGTAAAATTGTGTAACGAAGATCTCAATTCTCTACTTAACCCAATATCATCATTGCTTTAATCAGTCAATACTTATTCTGTGTCGTAATTAACTCAGTTTTTTAATAAAGAACAGTAATAGGATAGGCAGGTCCTGGCGCAGCGCCTCCTCCTCTTCCTCCTCCTCCTCCTCTTCCTCCTCCTCCTCCTCTTCCTCCTCCTCCTCTTCCATTTACATGTAAATTTCTATAAGGTGGAAATGAGGGAGATGAATCTCCTCCTGCTCTCGCCCTGTGGACCGCCTTGTAGAATTTTTTACCCCAACCATTTTGATTACGTCACACCCGCATTTTTTCCACCCGCGAGATAAATCTTTCTCCACATTTACACCCACGAGATAAACCTATCTTGTTTGGTATCAATTAATATTAGAATTTTCTCAGCTACCCGAATCTTTAGGAATTTTTCAGATAGCATCACCCCCAAGGGAGCTACCCTCATTTTAAGATTTCTTACCTGTTGCGATTTTTAGCGTTCTTATACATTTTTTTAGTCATGCGATACATTAAATTAGCTTAGAATTTTACACAGAATTCGAATTTGTAAACAGATTTGAAATCGGACCACGCTCTGCAAAGTTATACCCCTTTAAAGCTCTCAAACCTCTAAATTTTGCTCTTTGCTTTATAAGCAAAACTAACAAATAGTTTTCTTCGTCTAGCCAATGCATCTTTTAAAATAAACCTATCTTGTTTGGTATCAATTAATATTAGAATTTTCTCAGCTGCCCGAATCTTTAGGAATTTTTCAAATAGCATCACCTCCCAGGGAGCTACCCTGATTTTAAGATTTCTTACCTGTTGCGACTTTTAAGCGTTCTTATAAATTTTTTTAGTCATGCGATACATTAAATTAGTCTAGAATTTTATACAGAATTCGAATATATAAACATATTTAAAATCGGACCACCCCCTGCAAAGTTACACTTTAAAGCTCTCAAACCTCTAAATTTTGCTCTTTGCTCTATAAGCAAACCTAACAAATAGCTTTCTCCGTCTAGCCATTGCATCTTTCGGGATAAACCTATCTTGTTTGGTATCAATTAATATTAGAATTTTCTCAGCTACCCAAATCTCTTTAAATTTTTTAGATAGCGCTATCTCCCAGAGAGCTACCCTGATTTTAAGATTTCTTACCTGTTGCGATTTCCGACCGTCCTTAAACATTTTTTAGCCATGCGACACATCTTGCTAGTCTAAAATTTTATGCAGAATGCAAATCTGTAAACAGATTTAAAATAGGACCACCCCTTACCATTTTACACACACCCTCTAAATTATAAATTTCCTGCGGCTCATACCTAAAAGAAAATCTAAAAACCATTCTTAAAACTTTTTAATACAGACAATTTTTACTAATACAGTTTAAATTGTGTAAACCACATTTCTAAATACATATTCACAATTTTTTATTCTTAACCTAGAACTCATATCGGCTTATACTTATTAATACTTATTTCTAAATAGAGCACCTTTTCCAAAGACCAACCGGACCCGCATGTTTCAAATTCCTCTGATTTTGTTTTTATGGTTTCGCTTAAGACCTCGTACATATTTTCCAGATTACTAGAAGACGCTATAACCACATTTTTTGTGTTAAAGGATTTCACATCGGACTTCTCTTCCCCCATCTTGGTGTAAACGCCGTAGAGTTCGCAATAGACTTTTACTGCTGTATGTTGTATTCTTTTTTCATTAATTAATCGAATAAATCGCTCTTTCTGCTTCCAAAGAAACTCGGGCACTCCATCGTCAACACAGGCATTCTTTATGCGATAGCTAGCCATACGGTTGTTAAACGCTGTGCTAACCATTTCTACACCATCGTCGCTAGTAGTGGTAACTGATGCATTTTTATGTTTGTTGCTCCTTAAGTGTGCGGCATACGTAGTTTTTTCCATTTCGAAATCGCATACTTTACACATCATTCATGGTTGTTTCATACAAGGCCCTTTAACAGCTGGCGGAGTTGAACGTTTACGGCTTAATGACATGCCGTGCTGTTTTTCCTTGTGTCGCTGTAAGCTGTCCATTCTCGTAAAAGCGATACCGCAAGTCCCACAGTTTAAGTACTTTGCTGCCGACGGATGTATAAGCTTAACCGTGGACGATGTTACACCACGACATTTGTTCTGGTGCCGTTTGAGAGCATCCCTCCTGGTAAAGTAGACGTGACAGGGCTCGCATTTAAAAACGTTTGCAGGTACCATTTTAGTACAAAACAAAATCCGCACTATAAGACTTTGGTTAAACTTGTAAGCGAACTAACTTATAACTAAAGAATTTACTCTAGCGTGCCTGCTTTATGTACCCTATAGAATGCAAACCGAAGGTTTCCGAAGACACCCGAACGATGTTGAGGATTCAGCGGGGAACTAAATGACGTCATAATCCTTGCTGCTCGTCCAATACATTTAGCGCCAAAGCATGCACCTGGTTCGCATCGTCGATGGTGCGAATGCCGTTAGTAGAAACATCGAAAACGTCTTCCATGTTATACGGATCGCGTGCATATTAAAAATCCAAAAGGGTGATAGCACACGCACACAAATTGTCTACAAGTCGTGCTGTAGAAGATGCAGTGCTACTATAACCAAAAACTTAATAAAACACTTTAAACCTTTACTAAGGGAATACCAAACTTGTTGTCTACAGAATACTTACTAATAAAGCAATTTAATTTTAAATAACTTCTACGTCATACTTTCGGAAATGGCAGGTTGAATATTTTCTTTGGAAACAATCGAAGATTGCCGAAGACACTCGAAGAGTGCACGAGCGCGGTCACTAAATCAATTAGCATTAATACCAAGTATTCCGTACTTTCGTAGGTTGCTCATTTCCTAGAACCAAATCTTCCACATAGCGGTCGGTAGCACGTAATGATTTCTAGAACCGGTAAGTACTCGATATCACCCATATAAAGAATTAGATGCTCGATGTCTGTCAACTTCCGATTTCCTCGTAAAAGGTAGAAAAAACTCGGTCAATCATCCATTATACTTCGACACACCCCCGTTCTGATAATTTACAAACATTTTTCAAACGGGAAAGGGAAACATTTGCGTCTACTTTGGCCAAAGAACATGGTATTACGCGATTGGAAGCGACAATATACAACTGTGCAATTTGATGCTATGTCAGTGCGGAACGGGTGTATAATCCCTTAAAAGACTGTTTAACGTTATTGGAAGATAGTAAGTTATACTTCCTAAAGGCGCCAATGTACTCGGTACCACTTGCCAAAATGTGGAGTAAGCTATCGGACAAGCTACAAAATAGCTGCTGTTTAGTGTTTAATAACCTACTACAGTACGTGTATTGGGGGAATGGTAATACAAAGAAATTGACGGCTTGCAGATTAAGTTGTCCGAAAAACCAAAGGAAAGGGAAAAATTGATAACGTATGTGCTTTCGGCTTTTAGTTTTAACTATTTACCTGTAAATTATTTGGAGATAGTAGAGGAGGAAGACAGCCCAGATAAAATAAAAATCTTACACAAGTGCTACATTAAAGCAGGTAGTACATATTTTACACAATCTGCAACACCATATTCTACAATTCCAAAAGAAATAGTCATTTCGGAATTGGGATTGATAAATACACCTAACATTCGCCCAGAGATTGTACAACAACGCGTAAATATTGGTAGTAAACTCTATCCGTTTACGCTAAAGGAAATTGCCCCATTATGCATACCATACGCTGTAAGTGGAAGGAAAAGACAATTGGAATTAGAGGAAATGGATGCAAAAAGGCGAAAATTGGACTACATGGAAAACACTGCGACAATACGCGAACAATACAAAGATGTGTTAGACAAAGAACATCTTATTAGAGAAAATGAGGAAGAATTAAAAGATTATTTTATGTGCCGATGGAGTGACTTAAATACATCCGGGTTCTACAAGCTGTATGCATTTGCGGTTAGTAAGAAAGACTCTTTTAGTTATGTAGGCGTTCTTGCGGAAAAAGATGGTACTAAATCCGTATACTTTTTAAAAGGTTATTCTAAAAACGTATTTATCAAAATGGCATATAACAAAGACGAACTAAGGAATGCGGGTTTCGTAACCTTGGCGTACACCATACTCAAAGGGGTTCCGCTAAGCATTGTATATTTGCCAAGTAAAGAACCTTTCGGATCATTTAAAACCGAGGGTCTTACAACCTATAACAACCATACAGTGCTTCGCAAAAGTAACGGATATATTCGATTAAATGATTATTGACAATTTCTGAGTAAAAAGCTCTGACACGTCGATTTATATTTTTAAATTGTCATTTAATTATGTAATTTTTAACCCCCACCCTTCAACCCCTAAGCGCTAGCATCCCCTACTTAAAAATTTTAAATAGCAATATACCCCTTGTGATACCTCAATTAATAGCATTTTTCATGCAGAAATAAAATTTTACAAAAAAATCTAAATCGGTTGATAAATAACTGTTTTATTCAATAAAAACTTATTCGCTTAAAGTGGCAATTATCGGGTATGCCTTGACAAACAAAATATTTGTAAAGTGTCAAATAAGTTTAGCGAAAGTACGTTAGTTAAGTGCGTGTTGCTTGTTTAATAATAAGTCAGCAAAAATGAGACTTAACGAACCCGAACGGATTGAAATTTTAATGATGATTGGCTTTGGAGATAGAATTCGAACGCACAAAGAAGTTCGAATTTTATTCAATGAAATTCATCCCGACCGCCCCCCAATCTCGCAATTAACGATAAGCCAAATTGAAAATAAATTTCGGAATTTTGGACGCGTACGAGATAAATCTAAAGATGGACGTCCATCAGCTTTAGATGAAGATTCAGAATTGGATGACTTGCTATTTGTGCAGGAAAATCCACATTTAAGCGTTGAGGGAGTCACTTCACAGTTAAATGCATCAAAAAGTGCAGTTCATAGATTTCTCCGTAAGCAAAAGCTTCACCCTTACAAAGTACAAGAGTTATCAGATGATGATTTTGATAGGCGAGCGCAATTTTGTGAGACAATGATGGAACTTTGCAATGAAAATCCTGGATTGATAGGAAACATTATGTTTTCTGATGAGGCAATATTTTATTTAAATGGTACCGTTAATAAGCAGAAATGCCGTTATTGAGCTGATAAAAATCCGCATTGAATGATGGAAGCAAATACACAATTTCCACAAAAGATTAATATTTGGGAAAGAATAGTGGGTAATAAAGTTATTGGACCGTACTTTTTTGAGAGAACACTCAATGGAGAACAGTATCTAAATTTTCTCCAATTTGAATTAATTCGGGCTTTAGGGTACTACATCCGAATGCAGAAGATCCTGATTCACCTGATCCCAGTATTTGGCTACAGCAAGATGGTACGCCTCCCCACTATGCACGTCCAGTACGGGAATATTTCGACTAAGTATTTCCTATGAAGTGGATACAAATTGAATGGACCGCTAGGTCTCCCGACTTAACCCCTTTGGATTATTTCCTCTGGGGTTATTTAAAATCTGAAGTGTATCTGAATAGGCCTCAAAACGTAAACGAGTTAAAGCAGAGAATTCGGAATGAAATTCGCTTAATTTCCCCTCAGATAGTAAACAAAGTTCAACAAGAGTTTGTCTCTAGATTAGCATACTGCCTAGCGACTAACGGACAGCAGTTTGAATATTTAATTTAAATTGGGTGTGTTTTTGTTTTCTATTCAAGTTTTGTTTATTGAATAAAACTGACTTATTATTAAACAAGCAGCACGCACTTAACTAACGTACTTTCACTAAACTTATTCGACACTTTACAAACATTTTGTTTGTCTAGGCATACCCGAAAATTGGCACTTTAGGCAAATAAGTTTTTATTGAATAAAACAGTTATTTATCAACCGATTTAGAATTTTTTGTAAAATTTTATTTCTGCATGAAAAATGCTATTAATTGAGGTATCACAAGGGGCACATTGCTATTTAAAATTTTTAAGCAGGGGATGCTAGCGCTTAGGGGTTGAAAGGTGGGGGGTTAAGAATTACATAACTAAATGACAATTTAAAAATAAAAATCGAAGTGTCAGAGCTTTTTACTCAGAAATTGTCAATAACCATTTAATCGAATATATCCGTTACTTTTGGGAAGCACTGTATATTCCCAATCGACTACGCAACAGTGTGTGGGAGAATACGGATTTCCTCCAATACCGACAAGAAGAAGTCGATCAAGCTAACAAGATACGTATGCAGGATATAGTGGGAAAGCTGCGATTAAAAGATTGTCACAAGCTGCAAGAATTACACGAAGGAATGGATCTGGTTGTCGGTGGAATCAAAGACTTTAAATATAGAGGCAAACTTCGGTACATTTTACACTACGAAAACCTAGACGGTCTCTATGTATCAAACTATTGGCTAGAAAAGGAGATAGAAGACTTGGGTGTCGATTTAAATTTTAAGCTGCGAATAAAATTAGATAAAATTAAAACCACTCCAAACAAACATAAAGAAAGGACTGTCTTCTGTGTATAACTTTGTATTAAAATTAAGTTTAAATGACTCCATGCTTGGTATTAAATATTTTTAAATTTTGTTATATATAATGTCAGAATAAACATTTTATAATAGTATATAACATTGTTCTTTATTTATAAAAGGCTGTGACGTTACCCGGAAATAGCAGTCGCACAGAGAGGGGTGCGCATGGGCAGTGCGCACGGGCAGGGGTGCGCATGCGCAGGGGTGCGCATGGGCTGGGATGTGTCTGGGCGTACACGAGGGAAGCGAATGTTAACAGTCACCAAGCATCCAATTCTTTATTTGGATGGTATCGACTACTTGCCTGCGTATGTATCCGGAGTAAAAATACGATTTGTACACGCAGCTTATTAATAAAATTAGTTTATCGAGCGAAGATGACAAGCGTAACATCATCCTGGGAGCACATCAACATACGCATGGAGGCATAAAGATATAAGATAGTTGTTTATATTTGTATGGATTTTGTAAATCTATTGTGTATATTAGTTTTAAGATTCCATAATTTTTAAGTTCTTCTCCCACCTTCCAAATCCTTCCTGCTTCTATCCTGGTTGACAGAGTATACGTGTTATCTCCACGTGGTGTTCGCGGAACACAGCGGTTTTAGATTTCTCGGGAGATGGTTGGCTAAGGCATATGTCTTGCGTAGCAAAAAAAGGTTCTAAAGATGGAGTTAAATAAAGATGAGCAAAAATTAGTGATTTGGGTCTATAAAAGGCATAACTTTGTATGGGGTGGTCCTATTTAAAATCTATTTACAGATTTGGGGTTCCTAGAAAAATTTAATATTAGTTGATACCTAGCAAAAGAGTGACTACCCCGCGTATAATAAATACAATATAACACTTGTCGACAAAAAAGTTGTAGGAAAATTTAAAGATGAATTTAATGGGGGTCCAGCATTAGAATTTGTTGGTAGTAGGGTTAAGTCCTACTGTATTGTAGGCGAGAAAGATACGATTAAAAAGATTAAAGGGGTCTCACGAAGTGTAGTTATGTAAAACCGAAGGTCATACAACCTATAACGAGCATATACCCCCAAAAGGCGTGGGCATGCAACTACGCAGCAGTGCGTTGGAGAATAAGAATTCTCTCCAATAAGAAATTTAAGTTTGTATGTACGTAGCACCAGTCATTGGGAAATGGTAGAAATGTGGAACCTATAAAGGCGATTATTAATCGTGGTTTAGAAAAATAATAGTTTTCGTGGACTAAATAAAATAGCTTAGACTGGTTAATGTATATGGTTACATATTCTTGTACACATCCACAAACATCTGTTTACGTCCACAATGGCAATACCGGTAGTTTTTGTTTAACAACTAGTAGGAAAGATACGTTAGGTGTTAGTGTGCGGAAGCCCATAGGATCGTTGGATTCAAAAAGAACGGTGCGGCGGAATGTATGGTGGCTCCCCGTTAGAATAATCGAAAGTGGTTAATCAATTGTATTAGATGTTTAAATAAGCGAAAGTGTAAAGGCCTACATAAACAAAATTTAATTATCCGACAAAAAAGTGCGCGATGTGCTACACTTATAAAGAAAGTATGGAATGGTGCTTTTTAGCGACCCTAGCAGTAAAAAAAGCAACTGACTTTTTCAAGCAAATACAAGAATAGCAGTAGCGCGGCGAAGGGGTATGCATGTATTATACAGTGCACAGTTGCTACAAAATATGTTAGTAGCTCGGATGTGTAATTGATCACGACTTAAAGATCCCTCGGAGGTTTAAAAATTCTCAGCCCATTGTCGTTTGAAAAATGTTTGTAAATTATCAGAACGGGGGTGAGTCGAAGTATAATGGATGATTGACTGTTTTTCTACCTTTTACGAGGGAATTGGAAGTTGACAGACATCGAGCATCTAATTCTCTATTTGAGCGATATCGAGTACTTACCGGTTCTAGAAATCATTACGTGCTACCGGCCGCTATGTGGAAGATTTGGTTCTAGGAAATGAGCAACCTACGAAAGTATGGAATACTTGGTATTAATGCTAATTGGTTTAGTGACCGCGCTCGTGCACTCTTCGAGTGTCTTCGGCAATCTTCGATTATTTCCAAAGAAAATATTCAACCTGACATTTCCGAAAGTATGACGTAGAAGTTATTTAAAATTAAATTGCTTTATTAGTAAGTACTCTGTAGACAACAAGTTTGGTATTCCCTTAGTAAAGGTTTAAAGTGTTTTATTAAGTTTTAGTTTATAGTACCACTGCATCTTCTACAGCACGACTTGCAGACAATTTGTGTGCGTGTGCTACCACCCTTTTAGATTTTTAATATGCACGCGATCCGTATAACATGGAAGACGTTTCCGATGTTTCTACTAACGGTATTCGCAGCATGGACGAAGCGAACCGGGCGCATACATTGGTGCTAAATGTATTGGACGAGCTGCGAGGATTGGCACAAGATGACGTCAGTTAGTTCCTCGCTGAATCCTCAACTTCGTTCGGGTGTCTTCGGAAACCTTCGGTTTGCATTCTATAGGGTACATAAAGCAGGTACGCTAGAGTAAATTCTTTAGTTATAAGTTAGTTCGCTTACAAGTTTAACCAAAGTCTTATAGTGCGGATTTTGTTTTGTACTAAAATGGTACCTGCAAACGTTTTTAAATGCGAGCCCTGTCACGTCTACTTTACCAGGAGGGATGCTCTCAAACGGCACCAGAACAAATGTCGTGGTGTAACATCGTCCACGGTTAAGCTTATACATCCGTCGGCAGCAAAGTACTTAAACTGTGGGACTTGCGGTATCGCTTTTACGAGAATGGACAGCTTACAGCGACACAAGAAAAAACAGCACGGCATGTCATTAAGCCGTAAACGTTCAACTCCGTCAGCTGTTAAAGGGCCTTGTACGAAACAACCACGAATTATGTGTAAAGTATGCGATTTCGAAATGGAAAAACCTACGTATGCCGCACACTTAAGGAGCAACAAACATAAAAATGCATCAGTTACCGCTACTAGCGACGATGGTGTAGAAATGGTTAGCACAGCGTTTAACAACCGTATGGCTAGCTATCGCATAAAGAATGCCTGTGTTGATGATGGAGTGCCCGAGTTTCTTTGGAAGCAGAAAGAGCGATTTATTCGATTAATTAATGAAAAAAGAATACAACATACAGCAGTAAAAGTTTATTGCGAACTCTACGGCGTTTACACCAAGATGGGGGAAGAGAAGTCCGATGTGAAATCCTTTAACACAAAAAATGTGGTTATAGCGTCTTCTAGTAATCTGGAAAATATGTACGAGGTCTTAAGCGAAACCATAAGAACAAAATCAGAGGAATTTGAAACATGCGGGTCCGGTTGGTCTTTCGAAAAGGTGCTCTATTTAGAAATAAATATTAATAAGTATAAGCCGATATGAGTTCTAGGTTAAGAATAAAAAATTGTGAATATGTATTTAGAAATGTGGTTTACAAAATTTAAACTGTATTAGTAAAAATTGTCTGTAATAAAAAGTTTTAAGAATGGTTTTTAGATTTTCTTTTAGGTATGAGCCGCAGGAAATTTATAATTTAGAGGGTGTGTGTAAAATGGTAAGGGGTGGTCCTATTTTAAATCTGTTTACAGATTGGGATTCTGCATAAAATTCTAGACTAGCAAGATGTGTCGCATGGCTAAAAAATGTAAGAAATCTTACAATCAGGGTAGCTCTCTGGGAGATAGCGCTATCTAAAAAATTTAAAGAGATTTGGGTAGCTGAGAAAATTCTAATATTAATTGATACCAAACAAGATAGGTTTATCTCAAAAGATGCATTGGTTAGACGAAGAAAACTATTTGTTAGTTTTGCTTATAAAGCAAAGAGCAAAATTTAGAGGTTTGAGAGCTTTAAAGGGGTATAACTTTGCAGGGCGTGGTCCGATTTTAAATCTGTTTACAGATTCGAATTCTGCGTAAAATTCTAAGCTAATTTAATGTATCACATGACTAAAAAATTTAAAAGAACGCTCAAAAGTCGCAACAGGTAAGAAATCTTAAAATGAGGGTAGCTCCCTTGGGGGTGATGCTATCTAAAAAATTCCTAAAGATTCGGGTAGCTGAGAAAATTCTAATATTAATTGATACCAAACAAGATAGGTTTATCTCGAAAGATGCAATGGCTAGTCGAAGAAAGCTATTTGGATCAGAATGTTAGCGGTAACAAAATCTTAAAATGAGGGTAGCTCTCCGGGGGGTGATGCTATCTAAAAAATTCCTAGAGATTCGGGTAGCTGAGAAAAATCTAATATTAATTGATACAAAACAATATAGATTTATCTCGTGGGTGTAAATGTGGAGAAAGATTTATCTCGCGGGTGGAAAAATGCAGGTGTGACGTAATCAAAATGGTTGGGGTAAAAAATTCCACAAGGCGGTCCACAGGGCGAGAGCAGGAGGAGATTCATCTCCCTCATTTCCACCTTATTGGAATTTACATGTAAGTGGAGGAGGAGGAGGAGGAGGAGGCGCATGCGCCAGGACCGGCCTATCCTACTACTAAGAACTAGCCCAATATCTTGTTTTTTTCCTGTTTTGGCCATTAATTAAAAACCAACCACAGCTCAATATAAAAAAATCGTCGTTGTCGGACATTCTTGAGGTACTAAACAAAATAAAAAATGGAGAACAAAACACAAACAACAAAATTTGGAACAGTTTAAGAACTGTTTGAAATAAACAAAACACTTTTTTTTTGTTTTTCAAAAACAGAACTGTTTTTCTAAACTGTGCGTTTGGTGGAAAACTGACCTTAGGTTATATGACAAATTTACGTTCAACACACTTTCACACGGCACTGCAGAGTACACAATCATCAACTTTTCTTGCCCAAGAACCAATGAATTTTTTCATTTTTAATATTATTTAGTTTAGTTTCGATATAAGTTAATAATTTTTATACAACAAAGTTTTATAATATACCGTATATTGTAATAATATTCCAACACAGTATTTTTTATTTTAAGGCACAATATATATATATATTAATTTTAATACACATTTTTTTAAACAATTCTCTTAAATCATCTCAAGTAATACAATTCAAACCAACTTTATCCACATTTTTTAAATTGAAGATTAAAAACTTAAGAACTCATCACAGCAGGTTACCTACCATCTGCTGTAAAAGCGCGGGTTGTGGTAAGGTAGCGTAGGGCGGAACAAAATGTCGAGGTGCAGAAATTCATTAGAAAAATATATGAAGTTTAGTACTCCGCCTACTTGGTTTATGAAGTACCAGGGAGCACATATAGACGGCGGTGCTGTGGAACTTATTAGTCTAGTTATAAACCTCACACATATTTTAATTATACATATTCTCTAACATTTATAATCAGTGAAAACCTTTGCACTTTCGATATCTAATGTAAAAAATTATTATGGAACAAGAAACTATAAGATTTAGCATTCCTACATTTGCATCGCACAGTTATTTTACAATTTCTAATATGCAATTGACAAAGCTGTTACATTAATTAGTTGGCCAATAAATGGAAAAACAGAATAATGGTTTAAACGTATTTCTAATAAAAAATGATTGGATAAAGTGTCAAGTGGGTTTTAATTACAGTTTGTGAGAAGCTACAAATGTTGGTTTGGTATCTTTTCTTATCACACCTTCGTTTCCTTTATCATTTTCTAACGACGAAATAATAAACAAAGTGGCCGCAACGGCCAAGAATGTTTCATTTCAGTGAATTTTTTACAATTAAAAATAGATATAAATATAAAATACAAATTTTCTATATGTTTACATTGCTATTACATATTTAAAATTGTACTGAATCGGACACAGTAAACATTCCTCTAGTAGAATAAAAATGCATGTCTTGCATTTTTAAGTAGTCCAAAGTTTGTTTTGCTTTTATTTATTTACGTTTTCAGTGCAACTTGTCAAATTTTGTTCCATCACAATTGCGTATGGGAGTTTGTGAATGGTGAATTTGTATCATAATGAACAAAAGTACATTTTACGTGTATTAGAGAAGTTTGAGGGTAAAAAAACTTAACTAAACATGGTTTGTAAATTCTAATTAACCGTAAGAATTTTTATCACATTATTCCTTATTACTATACAAGCCTAAATGTGAGCGAAATATTATTGGTGGCTTTTTAAATTTATGCCAAAGCACTAATTGAACTTGAGCATAAAAATTAAATATTCTGTGTTTATTCTTTTTTACAAGTCTTACACTACTCAAACTGGGGGAATACCAATTACCTACTTCACTAAATAGGACACCCAACAAAAATTTATATAAATCCAAGGTTCATGAGAAACAACTCATTTCTATAATTTCCGAGACGCTAAATAATATCCATAATGAAAGTTATAAATAGATTTGCGAGCAATTACGACTATAGTCGAAAACTCTCATAAGGATAGTTTGATCTCAATAGATGTTTGTTGTGTTTTGTTTTATATAAAGCATGTATTCAAACCATTTCTGTTCTACAATAGTGTGTGACATGGAAGTTCTGAATTTTACCACAGCAGCACATTGCAGTTGCATTTTTCTAAACAATACTAATATTTGATTTATTCGATAAATAAACTGAATTGTAGTGTGCAATTTTGATGAAAATTCATAAAAATTATTCACACATTTGGAAAGGTTACTGGTTTTGTTTAAATCGCTCTATTATCAGCAAAAAAGAATTTTTTTTTAGTTTAAAAAAACAAATGACTTTCCCACATACACAATTATTTTATAAGTAACTTTCATTAAAACCGTTTTTAATTTGGGTGCCTAATAGGTAAAGAAATTTGGATCTTTAGAAATTTTAAGATGGCCGCTACTGTGATGAGCTCTTATGTATTCATTTTTAACAGCTTTCAATGAATGCTGCAATCAGGGAAAAGTCGCCTCCGTTTGGCTTCTAGTAAATTTAAAGTCTAGGATCTACAAAATTCATTAATTATGTATATTTACGAAAAATAAATTCATATTGGCAACACAGTGTTTCTAAACTGTGTGACGTCACTGCAAAATTAACGTTAACAACCTACATCTGAATTTTGTTAACAACTAAAGCTTGTTTCGAAGATGAAAACATAGACGAGTAAAACCTTAACCATTCTGAAAAAATATATAAAGCGGCATTGTTCGATCCAATTTTCTACACACAAAATTTCCAATATTATAGCTATTTTAAAAGATACCTTCATCCACCTTCAGTAATCCTCACCAACATCAGAACCATTAGAGAAAATTTAGTTCTTAACATGAAAGGTATCTAATGAAATGGTTTGTTTTGTGGCATTGTGCGATTCTTAATTATACTGTCATGTTGTCAGACACTTTGTACTATCCAGGGAACCATGGTATTGTTGCGAGTGACGTGTAATGATGTGGCTGTACGCGCCGTGACGGCTGTTGAAAGAGACCGATAATAAACCTGCATTGTAAGCTTCCTTTCCGCTTCAGTATTACGGAGCACAATGGTCAATTACCTGTCGTGATATGCCAGTCGGTTCTTATTTGACAAGCAGGCATAAACGTTAAAGCAAGCCGCCAAGAGGGACTTGAAACCAATTTTCAAATTGTCAAAAGTAGCTTATTTCATTGTATACAAGAGAATTCTTCTGGGTTAAATGTATTATGGATTTTCAGCACAAAGTGTGTGGTTATATTATATAGACACAATCCACATTAGAAAATTCCCTATACAATCTTGCGAGACTGAAATTTAGTTGTTGGCGTACAAAAAATGGTTACACCATTCGAATTTTTAAGTAGCATTGCTTAATTTCAATTTTCGCAATAAATACACTGTCAGGTAGAATAAGCATTAAATGAATTAAATTTTGACTTGCCCTTAAGGGGCGGATGATCCCGCTAAGATATAAGGATGTGTCAGATAACTAGGTGGTGCGTGAGTAGACTTCTAGTGATAAATGAAGAAAGAAGATAAATAAACATAAATATATACTAAAATAGTAAATAACAAGGCTTAAATGAAAGAATTCTACTGTTAGGAATAATCCATCTATTTCTAATTGCTTTACTTAAAATAAGAAAACTCTTCGTACTGCACACAACCGATCTTTAGTCATTAAAGGATACATTGGGGATATTCAATATAAAATTAATGCTGTGTATTTAACAACAATGTCCGAGTAAATAGCCGGAAGGTGCGTATGCTTCTCTTGCTAGCATAACACTTCCCTCAACCTTTTCAACACCCATTGCTTTTTGTTCCAAACAAAAGAAGTTGTATCCGGTGGCCATTAGGCATTGGGTTTAGCACAAAACACCCACACGTTACTTGCAGAAAAAATGTAGCAAATCTTATATTACATTACGTTAACACTTACTCTGAAACGTCTTTTTTACTCTCAAAAACGAGGTGCACCAAACCGTCTGTCACGGCAATTCTTTTGATATTGTTATTGTACGGAAAACGATTATTCCGCATAAAACTTCTTTGCTTTAGTATTATAAATTTGGTCATAATTAAAGAAATTCCCCAAAATAAATTACTGTTTCCAAATAAGGTTCTCACCGGGTAGCTGATATTCTTTAAAATTCGACGAATTTACCTAATTCCTATAGTTAAAATAAAAATTCAACCTATACTTAAACTCTATTAATAAAAAAAAACTTAGGACACATACAATATACTTTCCTAAGAACAACTTTTTAACCTTAACTCTGGCCACGTATTGCTAAAATAAATCATAAAGAAAATTTGAAAAATCTTAAATCTAAGCCATTGACAAAAGTTTTCCACTCCAAAATTGTCCTGCTTTCATATCTAACTATAAGACATTCATAAATCCCAAATTATTGTCAATGTCGTTCATAACTAAAACATAAGACAGTTAAATCCCCACTTCTTATGTTTCTTTTCATTATTCATTCCAACATTACTAAACTTGATCTTTTTCCTGCCATTCCTTTCACTTTTAAATCTGGAATTTCAAATCACCAAATAATTATTTTATCTTAATTAGTGTCTTATTACCAAAATACATACAATTGACATTTAGAAATTCATAACATTGCTCTTAAAACCTTACATAAAAGTTTATATAAGTACACACTTTATTAATTTCAGGATTTCCAGCAATCATTGGTATTTTTCCTTTTTCCATTTTTGAAACAACTGCTACAACACAATACAAATTCCAACTAAGTGGCGCGATGAAGCATTCCACTTCCATTCCCTCTAAACGGTCACGACACTAATTCCACCTGTATGTGAAATACAAATACCTCGCCTTACGCGAGAGTAACTCCACATAATTTAGCATAGGTCGCGTTTCTATCCCTTTAAGCTGCGTTCCATTCAACTTCCTACAATTCACTCACCTCCTTACATTTTCTCTTTTCTAAATTAACTTTGCTTAATTTTTACTTTCCGAACGTATAGCTTGTCCTACGGTCTCACACAGAGCGGCCCCTTCTCCGCTCGCAATCTCACGTTCTCATATCCCTACATATTGAATGTTTTCAAGTTACCGTTTCTTGGTGTGTCCTGTTGGGTCCAACAAATCTAATTTACATCCACTGAGAATCATATTTAATTACAGTCAGCGTCTGATTAATACAATGTATCGAGTTTGATTTATGCTTACCACACAAGCTCTCAGACTTATAGTGTGTTGCGTAATGATGCGAAAAATGCGAAATGTGAAACACCTTTCACTATAGTTGTGATTCAAAATGTGTAAAGACATCTGGTTACAAGAAATAATGGAGAACAAGTTTTTATAAACAAATTTTAATGTAAAATGCAATTACTATATGAATTACTTTACTACAATAAACTAACATATCTCCTGTAGTTTCTTAGTAGGCAAGGCACATTCAATTAAAGGTGATTAAGCGGGTACAATGCACTTGAAATCACACTATATCAACTACACTGACCAACTGCCACTTCTTGTCTCGTTGAAGTTTAAAATATGAATCCCGCTAATAATAAACGCCAAATTTCTTCTTTTCTTCTAGTTGGAAAAGATTCGGTAAAATGACGATAATTAGCGAGTACAAAAATGGAAAAGGAAAATGTTCAAATGAATAAAACCGCGAAGACAATTCATAGTCTAATACAATGCATCTAGGGAAAGTGTATGGACGAGTGTTTGTCACATTTCGATGTCTGCTTTCTGTTTTTTATTGCTATATTCTGTCATGATCACATAATGTAGTTAAAAACATAAATCTCTACTTGCTTTTTTGAGTCATTTTCTTAGCAACAAAATTTGAAATATCCTGATTAATTAAGAATCGCTATATACAAAATCTTTTATACAAAACGCGTTTTTATATATTGTCACATCAAAATTTAATTTTCTTTCATTCACATCTGATTTATTATAAACGTAATTCAACGCGTTAAAACCAAACTTACTATCGTTACTTATCAACCTATTTTTCCGCGCATACTTAAATTCTAAGAAGTTAATAACACGTTTGCTATATTCTCTGGTTTATAAATTATGCAGCTTGTTACGTCACTTTTTAACGGTGTACTAAACCTTACGCCATTTTATTTCATTACTCATCCACATATATTCTGCTTTTGATACTCATATACCACCCTGTATATTAAACGTTACGACAATAAGTACGTTTTACTACAATTCCATTTAAACCTATTTGCTGCGAGATAAAAAGTTCTTCTATAATTTAAATAATCGGTACCTTGTTTTAAGTATCCGTCGTCTTTGTGCATATTACTATAGAGTATAATTAATTTTTATAATACCTAATATTAAAGACTCTTTGAAATAATAGATCTCACTTATCTGATAAAGTCTGTTTCGATTTTTTATCAACACCTGTGTGTTGTATAACGCTAGGTGTTGACGCCTTACCAAATTTACAAAGGCAACTGAGAGGGGTTGTAATGGACTGTAAGATAGGGGTGTAGAGGGTTGTCATATAGTGACGACACAGAGAAAAATGGTTTCAAATCACTTACGCCAAACTTGGCTTCTGGTAACACAACATTCACTTACTAATTATTATCTAGGTCTAGGGTAGGTGGATAAGAAGTGAAGTTTGACCTGTTTGATTTATTTTACTACACAAGAGCGTGATAATAAGGAGGAGTTTACTATGCCGCGGTCCGTACTAAACTCTCGCTTGCTCGGTACTAACTACGAGCGCGATAACGTCAAAGACCGTCGCGGAAGGGAGCTGTGGGGGTCCCAAACCGCGCGTACACTGGGATTGAATTTAATTCTTGCTATAAAACGAGTTCCATATTTTATTCTTTCTGCACATATACGACAAAGAATATTTGACGATACTTTATTTTGTTGACTACAGAAATTACATGCACACCGTTCGTGTGGTAAGTGCTGTTAGTTTTAGAAATGTACCTTTCTTTGTAAATGATTTAATTTTAATCGTACCTGTTACAGCTTCCTCTGCTGCGCATGACCTGCATCACGTTGACTCATGACGAATTGAATAGTTACCGCTTTTTTGGTAGGCCTAATATATTACTGTACGTGAACTACGGCTGTTCGAGTAAGAAGGATGCGTGGCTTGCGTTGTCCTGGGTTCATCTGTTTCCCTCTGTCCTTGGAAAGTGTGACAAACCCATCAATTTGGACGCGCTGGTGAGTGTTTCTTAACAGTCCTATTTAATTGCCTATGCATCTAGAGATTATATATATATATATATATATATATATATATATATATATATATACAAACTATAGGCTGTTTAATTAAATTATTGGTAACTATTTAGTTCGAAAAAAATGCTTCAAGTAAGGTGTATTTATTTGTATTCCTGACGTTTCGAACCTCTTTGGGTTCTTTTTCGAAGGCTAAAATGGTGACACGGTTAAAATAAAATTGCTTAATTGAAAACTTACATCTAAATTTACACTGTCATTCTAACTTCAACTTGCGAAATCTTCAATATTCTAAACTTTAAAAACATTTAAACTATAAAAAATATTAAAACTAAATATTAACAATTAATGTAAAAAAATTTTTGATTGAAACTTACGAAAAATAATACAATATGTCAAATTTAGAATAAGGCATACGCCTTCTAAAGAATCAAAATTATTGCATGATTATGAAACAAGGTGTTATGTTAAATATATAACTTAATATATAGGATTACATCTTTTTACCTATTAAATTTGTAAAGGGAAGTGTAAACCGTACCAATTCACATCTATTCATCAACTTAATTGCACTGTTGCTCGGTTCATCCAGATATAGTACCACTGTAATGATAAAATTAGTCATAACATCCATTTAAGTTTCAAAATTGCAATAATATTAAACTTTTCCTTTATTTGCAAAATCAGATCTAGGTCTGGTTGTTGGTGCATTAATGGCAAAGTTCCTTGAATTTATCTCCATCAGAATATGGTGAAATTGCCTTATAGTGTGAAATTGCCTCATAGAGTGAAATTGCCTCATAGGGTGAAATTGCCTCATAGGGTGAAATTGCCTCATAGGGTAAAATTGCCTCATAAGGTGAAAGTGTCTTCGACATAAGATCATTGATTCCTTTTACTTATGTCAAACTTACGCTAGTACCTTAAAACATAGACTCAGAGATAAAGCCAATGTAATCGCATTATGGAAACAGGGTCACACAAACCTTCGTCATATCTTTCTTGATCATATAAGTGGTGACATGTCATATCCAAAATTTAAAGAAATGTGCTTGCCGTATTGGGGTGGGATGACTCGAAACATAGTTTTATTACTATTGTAAAAGATTTTGATTTGGATAAGGAGCGATATAGTAAAAATTTTGAGGAGTATATAAATACAGAAGAAGGCGTTCAATGGTTAGCTCCAATCCGAAGTTTCATGATGCGAACGTTAAAGATTTTATTGTAAATAAACATAAGCTTCATTTTATGCAGGATTCCGTACGAAAGAAGTTTGTGGCATACAAAAAGGAATACACTACATCTCTGCAAAAATTCAAAGAGGTGCACAAACAATTGATCTATCCCTTGCAAATCACCGCTTCCTAGTCACAAGGAATAACGGAAAGCATGTCAAAACCTATAAGGAAGATTAAAGTTGAAAACAGAGGCGAACTTTTAAAAAAGATTAAGTCACCAGTTGACGACGAGCCTTTACATCTTTATTATACGGACGTGTTAGCTAGAGACGAAGACGAAAATATATACAAGTCGATTTATAGAGTAAAGTATAATCCCCAATCTGATACGCATAGTTTGGAAAAAAGTGTGTAGGAAATTGATCCAGAAAAGAGTGAGAAAACCTAAAACAATAGCGTTTATCCGGACGCTAGAGGTCTAACAAGAGTTATAATTATTTTTAAAGTCCTTAGCATTTTCAAAAGGAATATAATGAATTAGTTCATAGGATACATTCCCTACCTGTTGTTTCGTGCGTGCACACAAATCGGGTACAATCGGTACATATGAGATGATTAAGGGAAATTTAGAAATCCCCATGCATATGCTTATATGGAAGACAAATTCAAGATGACAATGTATTTTATTAAATAATGCATTAATAAATAACTAATTAATTGATGTAATTAAATTGACTTTTAATCATCTCAGCATCCCAAGCCAAAAGTAGTAGCTTAGGATTGTCGATGATAGATTTATCCCAAAATACTCCGCATTGCAATACAGTACTTAATCAATGTTATTACAAGATTTATGCAAATATTTGAGAATGTTACAAATAAGAACTTAATTTGCAAATGATTGCATTAGGTTTAATGGATTAATCTAGGTATGTATTAGATTAGTTTCAAAAGATTAAAATAAATTACTGGAAAAATTTACAGATGTGGTCCTGGGGACGGAATGGCATCCTGGTATTCTAATATTCTAACATTCTTGCATCCTGGCACTCTGGCATTGTAGTATTTTAACATCTAGCATACTAGTGTTATAGTATTTAGATATTATGACATTCTGGCATCCTATCGCTCTGGCATCCTGGTATTGTGGCACTCTAGCATTCTAGTATTCAGACATTCTAGCATTATAATATTCTAACATCCCGGCATCTTGTCTTTTTTGGTACCCTTGTATTCTGGTATTTGAATGCTCTAGTAATCTGACATTTTTGCACCCAGGCATTCTGGAACTCTAGCATTCTAGTATCCTAGGGTTCTAGTGATACAACATCGTGACATCCTGGCATCCTATCACCTGGCACCATGGTACACTGACATCCTAGTATGCTAGGATTCTGGTATTCTATTGTTATAGTATTCCGACGGTCCAGATCAGGGTGTCGAGAACATGATCCATGCCTGGAGCTAAAAAATGCTTAGTTGAAAAAAACTATTGTGCGAGTTTTTGTTACCAGATGTGCGAATTTTTTGCCAGTGTTGAAATTATCCATGCCTGGGCTAAAAAATGCTTAGTTAAAGAAAACTATTGTGGAAATTTTTTTACCAAATGTGCTATTTTTTTGCATGTGCATTTGCTTATGGGAGTGAAAAAAGGATTTGCACGTGTATCTCTTATGGGAGGATGTTTTGTTGCAGAATGCCTAAAAAGCATCTACTGAAACGCGACCTTATCTAGTCGGACTTGTGCGAATTCTAACCTTACTCTCGAGTGAACAATGGGTACAGATATATTCTAATAGCGGTGGATTGCTATACAAAATATACATTGGCGGAAGCAATAAAAACCAAGACTGGCCCGGAAGTTCCAAATGCTATGAAAAAAATATTGAACAAAATGTTGCACGGAAATATGACTACAAAAATCAATCTACAAACGAATCAGGGGCTTGAATTCTATAACCGCTCTTTTAAGCAACTTATGCAAAAATATAAGATAATCCATTACTCTACGTATTCCGCAATCAAAGCAGGCTTCTGCGAAAAATTAATAAAAATAATTAAAAACAAGTTGTACAGAAAATTTTATTTGCAAGGCAGTCATAGATGGTTGGATATTTTGCCTTAGGTTATGGAAAAATACAATAATACACCACATGAAACTATTAACTTGACGCATATGAAAGCGGAAAAGTACTTAGAAAGAATAAAACTCCAAATCAGGGATCAAAATGTTACAAGCCGAAAGAAATTACATATCATTGAAGAAATTGTACGTATATCAAAATATAAAGCAGTACTTGACCGAGGATTTCATCCAAACTGGAGTAGAGAACTGTTTAAAATTGTTAAAGTACAACAAACAAGGCCGATAACCTATCTATTGTAAGATTTAAATGGACAACCAATTCAAGGACCACAGTCTACGCTAAAGAAATTCAGACTACAACGGTACATGACATTTGGAAAAAGTTTTACGAAAACGGAACTAAGGACGTGAACTATTAGTATCGTGGTTGGGGGATGGTAGAAGTTGGATTAAGAAAACAGACCTGCTTTAGTATATACTGATGGATTACCGGAAGTTTGGTTATTTGACAATCAACCATCGACAAGAACGCAGCACTACAGCTTACATAAAGGATATTTAAGGTTTCCAATTCATAAGCTGTCAGTTCTCTATAAAGGAAATAGCTATTTTGGATGTAAAAAATAATAAATTGTAACACGAAGTATTGACTCTGCCTTTGGAGTCCACCCACTTGAACGAAAATTTTAAGAAACATTGCGTATGGTTCCAGAAAAATCTGCATGGACTTAGTTGGGAAAACCAGCCAACCAGTGGTTTATCGTCATTGCACTTAACTTCATATTTAGAAAAGGTAATCCCGCCAAGTGCAACAGTGTACGTGAAGGGTACACAAAAACGAAATATCGTATCCAGAAATTTACAGCACAACCATATTGAAAATATTGAAGAATTTAACGTTCCGAATTCGAAAACGTTAAGGATGGGTCATGGAGGATTTGACCATTGTCGTATGCATATGTATAACCATTTAGCATGCGCCAAACAAAATGTTTTACTTATTCAGGATGCATTGTAATATGTATTTAAGTTCAATAAATTTTTGACAACTTGGTTTTATTATATAAATATCTACAAAGCAAATATTGGTGATAAACAAGCAGGTAGAAAATGCAGCTAAAAATATAAAAGTAATTAAAAAGCTTATCCTTTTAAATTAGAATAAAAACTGCTGGAAATTACAAGTTACAAACGCAAGCACTTACCTCACAAACTACGAAAAAAACACTATAGGCATACAATGCGTTGATTTTGAATATATATACAGGAAACGTAAACGATAATTACTGCCTGGAGCGTTTATGCGGTTAATAGTATCTTGGAAAGTTTTACGGAAATTTTTTTAAAATGATTAGTAAGGTCGACGACAATTTTTAATTCCGGTAAATGCTATTACACATTACTAGTATTAGTAAAACAAAGTTTCACTTACAAAGTATTTACAAAACCGACCTCGTATTATAATTATAGCGACGACAGTGAACAACGGCGATACGCTTATAAGTGGTTTGCATTAGTAAATCGTTAATTTTAAATGAAATGCATTTTTCTCGGTGATATGCTTAGAAACTGTCAAGTCTCGTAAGAACACCCGAGTTTTCACTTCTAAAGAATTAAATTTCGAGCTTGCCGGTATTTGAAACAATAATTATAAGCTTCCTACATTAAATACTAATTAATCGCGGTCGCAAAATGAGAAACTAATGGTTAAATTTAATAACAATGCAAGTACTTTCGCTCGGCGATTCCTTTAGAAAATAGTCTAACCTACGATTTCCAAAAATAAAACGTTGAAGTTATTTAAAATTTAATTGTTTTATTAGTGACTATCTTGCAGACAATAGCATGATATTGAAGCCTTTTAAATTCCGATTTAGTTTAACGAGAAATTCCGATAATTAGAAATGGAGCCCACGGCAAATTAAGATGGAAGGTGGCTCTAAGTTGAGGAAATCTCAAAGGCAAAGCGGCTAGTCGAACTATATGCTCTGGGTAGAGAATGAGCTGTGGGTCGGGGTGTAATTGCAACCACTAACAATAAAAATAAGGCGCCACCGTATTTTTTTATACTGAGAAGACCTAATACAAGTCCCTTGTACAAGGCTAATGCGGAAACCTTTTTTTTATAACCGCTATATAATTTTTAAAGACCTCCTAATCTTTAAAGTATCTTACCTTATGGCTCGACCTTGACCTTAGCAATCCTCCATTGCACCTGTGAACAGATTAAACAAAGAAAAGCACTGTTTGTGCATTCAAACTCAAAAATAATTAAATACAATCAGAATCGATTTTCATTCCTCTTAAATAAAAGATAGTCTTTAGTCCGAAAATAAGAATCTATTCTTTTTGGTATCCAATAAAGTAATTTTTTACAAAAAATATGTCTTCCTTTATAAGTTAATTTAAATTAGAAAGAGTTAATTACAATGGTACTGAATATATCCGTACCAATTACTATGTAATGAGGTTTATGTAACAAATTGACAAAGCATAAAATTGCTTATTTATAGAAAGCGTTAATTATGGTAAATTTACCTTAATTTCACAGTAGATAATTACAGATAACTTGTTCATAAAATATCAAATGTAGAAATTTAATTTCTAAAAATTAAAGTTGTAAGAATTTACTTTATTTAATTAGTAGTGACATCTTCTGATGTTTCATTGAGTTAATAAAAGAATTATGTAGGAACAAATTACAGATTCATATCGTATAACAACGAAAAATATAATTGAGGTCTGTCCTTGACCTGTTCAAAGTTAACACAAGTCGGTTAAAATAAAATTTATCTCGTTACTACGTCGATAGTTCAAACAACATACGAACATAATTTTTTTGTACATACCAGAACTCCAATTTGCACCTAAATACTTGCTTGAAAGCTGACGAATGTATTAACAACGGAAAATTCCATTCCAAACAAACAGCTGCGCTGCATACTGAAAAACACGTCACTTGGCTTCCATTATCTGCGTTTCAATTTACAGATGTTCCAGGCGTAATTCACACCACAAGAAAGCAAATGTTGTTTGTAATTAACTTGAGTAAATTATATATGTGATTCCATATTATACAAGAATAGAATTGTTTTCATTTAATTTTCGCATGAATACCATTCAGAAAAGTGCTTATTTATAATTTACGTTGCAATATATTTTAAATTTAAATTCAATTATTTCCAAAGTTACACTGAAAATTTCAATTAATATTATTATAGAAACAAATTCACTAACTGTTCCTAATGGTCTTTTAACAAAAACTTCATCGTTCTTCACGACTGGTTTCAACAAACAAATGGACCATCCAAAACAATTTATGAAGATAGCTTACACGAGCAATCTTCCACCGTGAATGCTTCCAACAGCAAAAATCAATGACGGACATCGCTCCTAAGAACAATTTTCGACCTGCTTGAACCCCAGCTGTGTTAGAAGTACCAGCCGAGCTTGTTGCTGCCCAGTAACAAAATTACCTCGCAGTTATTGAGTAGAGGGGGCTTTAAGAAGGATACCAAACAAAAGCTTTTATATTGTCTCCGTAGAATTTACCTTTTAACATGAACTAAATACTAGTTCTTTATTGGACAATAGATGTTATTAAATTAAGTGGATTGGATAACATTATAATGTATTATATTATTTAATATTTAATAAAAGGATTGATTATACAGATATATATATATATATATTAGGTGGAAAATAAAATTGCTACACTGCCTCTTTCTAAGAGAAAAAATTCTGGAATAAATACGAAGAATTTTTTTTGAATTTATTGTTACATATTCACAACTTATTATTATTAATTTTTACAAACTAAAACAAAAATTACCACTTAAGATACAACATAATTGAAAATGAGTGACGAGTAACTACGCGTACTATACGCCACAAGGGGACAAATTCGGGAAGTCTTAATCGGTAGGGTGTCATTATCGTTTAATCATATTCGGGGTTATTATATCACTCATTTATACTCGAAACTTAAACAACAAAACATATAATACTGCCGTATTATGATTCCTTAATGAAAATATCAAATTATCATGACAAACATATTTTTACTTTATTAACCTTAATTTACATATTTACAAAAGAAGAAAAGGACTCTCACTACTTTTGAGATCCACTCCAAACATAACTTCAAAACAGCAAACAAGTCTTGAAATCACTAACGTTCAACAATCTACCGCATGTATATGCAACCAAAATGTAGAAATATCTCTTTCCCAGAAGAGACAAGTAAAACGCCACTACGTCTTACTCCTCACAAATCTCACTCACGCATGAATGAACAAAATAGAACATTGCTATCTCACACAATATTCATATTAAACATAGAACATTGCTATCTCACGCAATATCCATAATCAAACATAGAACATTGCTACCTCACGCAATATTCATAATTAAACATAACTATCATAGTTACTAACAATATTGACCTCCAACCAATATTTAATATGGACTCAAACTACTTGATTCCCATTATAATTATCAAACACCTTAATCTTAAATCCGAAAGAAAATAATGACCAACTATATACAACTTTATTTATCAAACACTTTAATCATCAAAATACCTAAACATTCCTTTATAACCTTGAACTAAAGAATCATACGACAAATGAAATCATTTGACAAACGGAAACATGTAACTTTTTATCTTGACTCAAATGAATAACTTGCAACTAACAATATCAGCACAGTCTAGTATCAACCTTACTGCACTACAAAAATTCTTTTTATACTTCTTATCCAACATCTAAAATTTTTAGACTACCAAACAGTATTCCAATACAATATTTAAATCCTTAACTAAAAGATAAGACAGAAATAATTCCTACTATCAACCATTAAATATATCAACAACACTAATTAATGTTCAGAAACGTTCTCATTTTCAATATCACCACTGAACTCTGAATAAGGTTTTAAGTCCTTAACATGCCATCTGCCTGCCCTTGAACCATTTTAATTAATCAATTCATAAATTAAATTCGAAACCTTTTTTCTAACAATGCTCAAAACATATTTTGGCGCAAGCTTAGCTGTGAACTTATCACTTGCTTTCGAAAGAACTTTATTTGACCTCCAAACTTTGTCACCTACTTCGAAAGAAATGTTACGTCTCCTTAAATTATATGAATTACTAGACTGCATGTAAGCTAAATGTAACCTTTTCTGTACGTCTATAAAAATATCAAATAGTCCTTTATGATCTGACACATACGAAGGTCTATCACTAGAAATAAAATCAATATCAACTGAGGGTTCCACCTCAAGACCATAAAATTTTCCAGACACAGGAACATGTCTACCAAAAACTAAGAAATTTGGCGAATAACCAGTGGCATGATGTTTTGCAGAATTAATCGCATACTGAATTTGGGGTAACTCTATGTCCCAAGTATCATGTTCTTTAATATACGAACGTATAGCTGTTCCGACTGTTCTATTTATCCTCTCTACAAAATTACATTGGGGAGAGTAAACTGCATTAAACCAAATTTTTTGAACGTCATATTTTTTACATACTGCCTTGAAATTTCTACCACTAAATTGTGAGCCATTGTCACAAATAATATATTTGGGAACGCCATAAACTAAGAAAACTTTTCCTCCAATACACGTTCTATTATATGCGCTTTTGCACTACGTAACGGAAACAATAACGTAAATTTCGAGAACCAATCACCAATAACTAATAACCATTTGTGTCCAACCTTGGACCGTGGAAATGGGCCCATGAGGTCTATAGCGATAATCTGAAAGGGAACTTCACTTCTTTTCCTTTCCCATTAAACCAAGGGTCCTCTATTCGATGCCTTCTGTGCACCACACGTTAAACAATTTTACAAAATTTCAACACATCAATACGCATTTTGGCCAATAAAAATTCTCTTGTATGCGTGCCAATGTTTTAAAAACCAAAATGTCCGGCCACTGAAGGGTCATGATTTATCCGAATAACCTCTTCCTTCTGTGATCTAGGGACTAAATATTTCCATTCCTTACATTCCACGAGAGTGGTAAACTTGATGAAAGAAATTTAAATACATAATTATCTTCGACCTTCCATTGGGGGTAATCATCAGGTGAAGCTAAAATTTTTTCTCGAAGAGACACATACCAGGGATCCACATTATCTAACTTGATCTCAACTAAATTATCAACATGATTTCAAACATTAAACCAATGAACTTCAAACTTTAAGAACACCTTCTCTTTTAAATTCGCAGACAATGACAATTTTAAACATAATAAATTTATAATTTAGATTACTCTCAACCTTCCATCTAGGAAAACAATAAATCAATGTTCTAGTACACTCTTACACTACTTATAATCAAACTGTCAAGATAGACAAAAGTACTTCACAACGCATAAACTTGCTAGGGTGACAAACTCCTCTGTGAGTCTCACCTAGACTTATAAACAAAAAATTATAACCTCATCACCAATCTCAAAAATAGTGATGCCAAAATTGCTAGAGTGACAACTTACCTCGAGTCTCGTTTAGACTAATGTAATGCTGAGCGACCGACTTTTCCTAAGTCTCGTCTAGACTGACATACTGCTAATCCGACCAACCACGACGACAAGTTTCACTTCGACTTACAACCAATTAACATACTGCGTTGCAATGCGGATATAAATAAATCAAAAATTGCTATCAAAATAAATTATATCAAAACAAAACGTGCCTATGCACAAGAGCAATCTTGAAACGGTTTACCGACAGTAAAAACCAGTGTACCAAATTATAAACATCTATCATCTCTACTATAAAAAATTTATCAAACAACTATGGTAGCTAATACACATGGAAGAAAAACCTAAATACAAATCACTATTATCAACTACACTGTGAATTATTATTCACTGAAATACTACAAGCTGCGACTAAAAGAACAATAATATTCCTATCAAACAATTTTACCATGTAAGAAAGCTTCTTCTAATTTCTTACACAACTTTATTAATGTTGATATACTATCAATTTCCGTTAGAGCTAATTGACAAATAAAATCAGGTAATGTTGTTTCTTTGGCTAATAATCGGCCTAACATTTTCCTCTTATCCTGCATCTGTCTGCTGCTAACACTTCACGAATTCTCAATTCATAATCCAACTTATCTTTATGCAAATAAACTACTTGATACGTCTCAGCCATCATGGGATAGACTAACTAACTAATTACAAATTAAACTCAATTAAACAACAACATCAATAGACTAAATTAATCTGAGGGTAAATGAATTACAAACCACAAGTGTAAACAACCAAAGTCAATCGAAGCCTATACTTTATGTGCTTATACAATTGGTACAGCAATCGAGGCCTACACGCTGGGCGCTATTTGAAGCCTTTTAAATTCCGATTTAGTTTAACGAGAAATTCCGATAATTAGAAATGGAGCCCACGGCAAATTAAGATGAAAGGTGGCTCTAAGTTGAGGAAATCTCAAAGGCAAAGCGGCTAGTCGAACTATATGCTCTGGGTAGAGAATGAGCTGTGGGTCGGGGTGTAATTGCAACCACTAACAATAAAAATAAGGCGCCACCGTATTTTTTTATACTGAGAAGACCTAATACAAGTCCCTTGTACAAGGCTAATGCGGAAACCTTTTTTTTTTATAACCGCTATATAATTTTTAAAGACCTCCTAATCTTTAAAGTATCTTACCTTATGGCTCGACCTTGACCTTAGCAATCCTCCATTGCACCTGTGAACAGATTAAACAAAGAAAAGCACTGTTTGTGCATTCAAACTCAAAAATAATTAAATACAATCAGAATCGATTTTCATTCCTCTTAAATAAAAGATAGTCTTTAGTCCGAAAATAAGAATCTATTCTTTTTGGTATCCAATAAAGTAATTTTTTACAAAAAATATGTCTTCCTTTATAAGTTAATTTAAATTAGAAAGAGTTAATTACAATGGTACTGAATATATCCGTACCAATTACTATGTAATGAGGTTTATGTAACAAATTGACAAAGCATAAAATTGCTTATTTATAGAAAGCGTTAATTATGGTAAATTTACCTTAATTTCACAGTAGATAATTACAGATAACTTGTTCATAAAATATCAAATGTAGAAATTTAATTTCTAAAAATTAAAGTTGTAAGAATTTACTTTATTTAATTAGTAGTGACATCTTCTGATGTTTCATTGAGTTAATAAAAGAATTATGTAGGAACAAATTACAGATTCATATCGTATAACAACGAAAAATATAATTGAGGTCTGTCCTTGACCTGTTCAAAGTTAACACAAGTCGGTTAAAATAAAATTTATCTCGTTACTACGTCGATAGTTCAAACAACATACGAACATAATTTTTGTACATACCAGAACTCAATTTGCACCTAAATACTTGCTTGAAAGCTGACGAATGTATTAACAACGGAAAATTCCATTCCAAACAAACAGCTGCGCTGCATACTGAAAAACACGTCACTTGGCTTCCATTATCTGCGTTTCAATTTACAGATGTTCCAGGCGTAATTCACACCACAAGAAAGCAAATGTTGTTTGTAATTAACTTGAGTAAATTATATATGTGATTCCATATTATACAAGAATAGAATTGTTTTCATTTAATTTTCGCATGAATACCATTCAGAAAAGTGCTTATTTATAATTTACGTTGCAATATATTTTAAATTTAAATTCAATTATTCCCAAAGTTACACTGAAAATTTCAATTAATATTATTATAGAAACAAATTCACTTACTGTTCCTAATGGTCTTTTAACAAAAACTTCATCGTTCTTCACGACTGGTTTCAACAAACAAATGGACCATCCAAAACAATTTATGAAGATAGCTTACACGAGCAATCTTCCACCGTGAATGCTTCCAACAGCAAAAATCAATGACGGACATCGCTCCTAAGAACAATTTTTGACCTGCTTGAACCCCAGCTGTGTTAGAAGTACCAGCCGAGCTTGTTGCTGCCCAGTAACAAAATTACCTCGCAGTTATTGAGTAGAGGGGGCTTTAAGAAGGATACCAAACAAAAGCTTTTATATTGTCTCCGTAGAATTTAACTTTTAACATGAACTAAATACTAGTTCTTTATTGGACAATAGATGTTATTAAATTAAGTGGTTGGATAACATTATAATGTATTATATTATTTAATATTTAATAAAAGGATTGATTATACAGATATATATATTAGGTGGAAAATAAAATTGCTACAATATACTCTTAGTAAAAGTTTAGAGTGTTTTATTAAGTTTCTCTTTGAAATATTTAAGGCATCAGATTTTAAAGGAAATATAATGTATAATTGTTTGTCTATAGCACCTATAAGAGTTGATCTTATTTTGAAAATTCTTAAAGATTTGGGCTTCCCCGAAAAATGTAAACCAAACTTATGTGTCATATTACCAGATGTACAAATTTTCTTGCAAGTGCGGTGGTGGTTGTGATTGTAGTGGTTGTGCTGGTGCTGGTAGTGGTGTGTGGTGGTGGAGGTGGTGATGGTGGTATGTGTTGGTGATGGTGGTAATGGTGGCGGTGGTTGTGGTGGTGGGTCTAGACTCCCTACCTCCTTGGGAAATTCCGCATTAAAGCGAAAATTTTGGGTAACCAAAAAGGCATTGAGTTAAAATTCAATAAGCAAAAAATTTAGAGGTTTTGGGCTTTAAAGAGGTGTAGCTCCTCAGGGGCGGTTCGATTTTAAACATCCAAACAGGGTTGGATGAGAAACTTCTAAATCAGGTTAAAATGGTTAGCCGAAGAAAACTTTGGTTGTAAACGGTAATCATGCATTGTCGAAGAAAACTTTTATTAAGAGGTTTGGGGATTTAAAAGGGTGTAACTTTGTATGGGGTTGTTCGGTTTTAAAAATTCAAACAGGGTTAGATTGCCGTGGAAATTCTGGATCGGGTCCATTTAATAAATAACCCAAAAACCTTCCAGGAACTGAAATAAGGGATAATGCGCAAAAACCTGCTTGATTCAACCATCAACATTCTACTAGTGAGTTTAATTTTTGTTCAACTTATACGCTTCAAAAGTTACCTAGTTTTGAACCTGTCAAACAGCTTTTACATAGTTGTTTTTTATAACTGACTTGTTGGTTTGTGCAGCTACGGCCCATGAACTCTCTGGCCCAGAGATTTGTAAGCTACATTTGTAATGTTTTGTTAAGAAGTATGTAATAATGATTTCAGAAGTATGTGCGACAAACTTGTTTCCTAATGAGATTGCACAGAATAAAAGATGTAATTTTAAATTGTGAATATTATAACGTGATATAAGTTTTAACTCGCTACAACTTTCGAGTTATAATTTGTTTCTATTAAATCAAACAGTATTTAATTTTAAATGTTATTGTTTGATAATAAACACATCAATCATTATACAAGCTATTAGGGTAATTACCATAACACATGTCCATTCGTAATCAAGGGTCTATTAAATCCACGCAGTAAATTATGACAAAGTGATGCTTAACTAGATAAGACGTTTGTTAAAGTACAATATAATAGTTAAAGAGTGGGTATACACTTGTAAATAACATTTTAAATTAAAAAAGTATTGGTGATTAATGGTAGTCATATATTAGCGATAATAGCAATGCTGTTCCGTTCATTTACGAGTGTGACGTAGGAGGTTGGAGAAAAGCTTGCGGTGCAAGTTTAATGATTACTGTTAGCCTCTGGCTGAGAGGTCAATGTTGGCAGCAACAAATTACATTATTATTCACCAACACTCACACATGCTATTTTATTTAATATATAGTATGTATTCTGACACATTATGCATCAGCGATCGTTTATCATTGTTGAACACGCCTGCCAAGTGGTAATGCAGTGTTTATAATTAGTGGTTCGAAACATCGCCAACACGAATATCCTACATCCAGTTAATTATCATTTCGTTTCGCAATTCATTTGGTATTGATCACAAACAATTTAATTAAATTTGGTGATGAGCTCTTTAAAGCTATGGAAAGCACAAGCTTTCAGTTATCTAAGTTTCGCTTTTGAAAGAATTATTAAAAGTTTACTGCAGCATTTGATTTGTAGATTTTTATGAATGATAAGAATCTAAAACCTCTTGTATACATGGTCTTGACTACATATCACTAAATCCTTTTTCGCTTCTATATAGTTGCTGTGATTATCAACAATATCCAGAATTACTTTGTAACAATATACCCTAAAGATTATTCAGTGATAGACATCCTATTTATTAGACATTTGGATAACGGAATAAGAGGGATACGTTCAATAGATTATAAATAAGTAAGAATTTGGGGCTTCCTTTGGATGCAAAATGAATTCTATAATTTGTGAAGAGTAGATATGCTAAGTGGTTGGTTACCCATTGGACGCGTCTCCAGGTGGCGGATAAGAGAAATCCCAGGATATATGGCCAAGGAACTGTCTATGTACTCTGGGAAGTTTCATGATATGCTTATCTCTTTCAGTGACCCAGCGGCCTGAGTGTTATAAAACTCACAACATGGTGGGGAGCAAGAGACTGTGCTGGTGCGGGATAAAATCCGCTCCTTAGCCAAGTGAAAACAATCCCGCGGACTAAACTTCTCTGCCCAAGCTGTATTTTCGTGGCTAATGGGCCTGCACTGAGGTAAACTGAGCCGGTGGGGCAATTCTGCAACACCGACACACCGTGTACTCCCTGCCGTCGTGGTCATGTCTCACGTCAAGGTGTGGGGGGTCTTGGCTTAACCGCCCAGACCAAGACGAAACAACTTCGTTAAAAATTCATAAATCCCGTGGTGTAGGACCGAGTCCAAGGGATGCGTAACTGAATAGCTGACAAGTCCCAATCGGTCCAAAACTTGGGGAACAGGGAGGCACCCCGTTTTATTGACGCCTTCCATCCCAACAGGGGGCACCTGTCATGGCGACCATATACATCCCCATACTTGTGGGAACAATTATGAATAATATTGGTACCATAAGTAAAACTGAACACGAAGAAGTGGAACCAGCAATGGGGATCCCTCAGGTAACCAAAAAAAAATTATTTTCCATGGAGGTGGAGCAGATCCTGGATGCAAGTTCGCTTGCAAAACCGGTGTCTGATTCATCAGACATGGAGAAAACTATAAAGAAGCTTGCAGGCACTGGACTGCAAGCAAAGAGGCTTTCGGTTTCTCAGCGTAGAAAACTGAGGCAAGCCAAGAAAGCCAAATCTGGGACTTGGACGGAGTCAAATCCTTCCACAAAGAAGGTGTCGGTGCAGAAGGAGAGCGGAGGCAGTAAAAGACCCCGTTCAGAAACTTCCACACCGATACTATCTAAACCACAGCAACAAACTAAACGCCCCAAGAGCCATGAGCAGATTGCGTCGTATAGTGCTGCAACATGGGCAGCTCAGAGGGGTTTCTGGCAGGACATACTTCTGCCACAGTTCACCTCCGGAGGATGCACAAATATAACGGACACTTTGAATGCAGACTTTGCTTAGAGTAACCGGAGACTGAAATGTATGTACTATGCAGATGCGAGGCGTTGCGAGTTATACCCGAAGGATGATACCCTTTCATCGAGGGCCCTGTGCACTATATTTCGGGGTGCTGGTTTTGCAGACTGGATATGATACTTAACCAGGGTTAGCACAATAAGCCTTTTAGGCTGCAGTGCAACTGAGCCGTTTGGTAGACGCACCCGCCAGGAGGAGTGGTTTTAGTGAGTATGCCGTTAGGAGAGTCTCGCACTTTGGCTATAAAAGCTTTCCACTCCACCGGGTTCGGATAACTATCAAAAAAAAAAACGGACAAAAATAATTCCGGTTATCATGGGCAATTGCCATGAGTTGACGTATTTAGACTTATTCCGCTCTGATAGCAATAGCAGTGGTTTCTATCCTTAATATATTAATACATAAAGTGCTCAACATATATAAAATATTAAATTGTGTTTCCACATAGTTCTTAGGTAGCAATAAACACTTGTAAGTACTTATCTAATAATAATCCAACACAGTTCTATCGTGAGAAAACCGACCAGAAATTTCCAACATAATTCAAACTAATTTAGATTCTTACTTAAAAAATCATAATTTCATATCAAACCTTGTTAAACAAGAATCTGTCATGTTTGAACGTACTCTTTCTGACAAATTAAATGCAATTAATAATACTACTGATGCATTGACCATTAAAGTTGCTGATGGGTATAATGCACTAGAAATATATTCTTGGCGTAAAACACTCGGGTATTTAAGATTTGTGAAAAAACGCAAGAAGATGTGGAACAAAAGATAATCGACATTTTTCGCTTGAATAAAGCAAACTTAAGTTCTAATTATATAAATAGGTGTCATCGTATAGGTCCAAAACTTGATCGTAGATTACTCCCTATTTTAGTAAAATGTATTTCATAAGTATAGAAATATCTCATTGCATATAGAAAAAGTTTGGAAAATTTACGAGTGAAGAACGATTTGACTTCAGTAAGGTACCAATTGTTGAAAAAGCGGCTGTTACATATGGCTGGGAAAGCTGTTTGACACAGGAGTGGTCAATATTTAAGAAGACATTTTTTAAACATTGCTCAAAAACTAAGAACAACATCCAATTCGATTTAAATTGTTATGATTAAAGGATGGTGTTTCTACTATTTAAGCTGTTTCGTTTATTTTCCGCATGAGTTGATAACACTAATTTTCAACTCAAACCTCTTTGGCGTTGAAAACGAAAATTAATTTAGTAAACTTAAAATAACCCTGTCCGTTGCTAATTCATTATCCGTTCGTCTAAATTCCATGTCTACTGTTCAATAAAATCGTTATTTCATAAGTAAAAATAAATACGCTTTCTACAAATTTTCACGTTGAACTTAGTTATTTCGAAACGACAAATTTACGCTATAAATTAAATAGTTATATTCTCTTTTTAGGTACCCGCTATCTTGGTATAACTTACGACCGCCGTAAAATGATTTTCTCTATTGTTCCAAGATAAAGACTTGTTGAGATAGTGCTCACGCACTGTTCGATATATGCCGGGTTTTCCAGTAATCGCGCTTCGATGAATTTAATATTTGCTTTGCGAGCTCGTGTTATTGTTGATTTTGATTCTAGAGCGTGTGCATTGATGCATTAGTAAAAACTACTCGTTCTGTAATTTTAAGAGCGATGCACGTTTCTCTTCTATCTAATGTGTAGATCTTTTTTTGTGTATCGGTAAACGCTCCTGAGTCGTTAATATTAGTAAAGTTTTCTTTTTTTAGCTCTTAGTTAGGGGCTAATTTGCTTGTTCCGTAGACCGATTATTTTTTTTATGTAAATCAAGTGCTTGGACATCTAGACCGCCGTTACAATTATGGTAGTAACATGATTGTTGCTGACTAACGCTTCGATGCTGTGTCAATTCGCTTCCGAGGGCTGACCAGGTGAGTATCCCGACACAGGTATGTGACTGTTTTCTCTTTTGAACATACGCTGGAATAAACCCAATTTGAAATTATGTATGCTAATGTTTGTTCTGGTCAAATCCTTTCTGGAAATGTTCTTAAATTTCACTCGAATACTATATGTTCCGGTGTTCCTATTTCTCCACACGTGCAAATCTTGTTGTCAACTAAGTTCATGCGTTCTCTGTATGTTAGATGGGGTCCGTGGCCATTTAGGTAATGAATAAATCCCCGACTGGGCACCAGGTATTTGGCTTTTAGGCGGTCTTTGATATTTGGGATCATTGCGTATACCCTTCTACCGGTTGTTGTTTGATCCCATCTTGTCTGCCATTCTGCAAGTATGTAGTTCTTTAATTCCGTCTTTGTCGTGGGCAGTTGGTTGGTGTTTAAGGTGCGTTGTAGTTGTTGGTTGTCATTGTGTGTAAGATTGTACATTGCAGCTCGCTGTTTCACAACTAGGTCCAAGGGCATAATTCCCACCAGTACATAAAGTGCATCATGTGCGGTAGTCCCATAAGCCCCCGTCAGTCGCAGTAAAACACTTCGTTGTGTACTGTTAATTTTTTGTCTAGGTATTGTGTTAAGGCGATGTCCCCACGCGCTCGCGGCGTATGATACCATAGCACCGAGCACACTGTTGAGATATAGCCTTACGCAATTAAGTGGTATCTTATAAGTCCTTTGGGTCAGCGTTGCAATGTTCTGCATTGCAGAAGTTGCACTTGCACAGACGGTGTTTATATGTGCAGAGTAATTCTGTTTTTCGTCTAATGTTAAGCCCAGATATTTTGTGTTTTGTGTTCTACTTATATTTACACCAACTTATACTTGGTATTGATTTCTGGCAGTCTATGCAGTGTGTACTTGGTCTTCTGGATGGTCTATGGACTTTAGCTCCTCCTTCCTCCTTGGCCAGCACTACTTCCGCCCCTACCCACATTATTTCCAACCTTGATCCCGAACAACAACTTCGACTCGACTCTTTGATCACTTCCTCCTTCTCCAAACAACCTCCTGGTCTCGGCTGTACTTCCTTAGTACAACACCACATCCGCACGTCAGCCGAGCCTATCAAACAACGTTATTATGCGCTTTCCCCTCCTTGAGGTTGCCCATTTGGAGCTCGATAAAATGCTCTGCTTAGGGGTCGTCGAACCTTCTACTAGTCCATGGTCTAACCCCATTGTCTTAGTTAAGAGAGACGATTCCTATCTGTTCTGCATTAATTTTCAGAAGGTCAACCAAGTCACTCAAAAAGACGCATATGCTATTCCGTACATTTCTACCATCCTTGACCGGCTCCGCGATGCACGTTATTCCTCCTCGCTAGATACCCGTTCCGCCTATTGGCAAATCCCTATGTCCCCCGAATCCAAACACATCATTGCCTTCACGTCCCTTGCCGAGGTTTATTTCAATTCTGTCGTATGCCCTTCGACCTCCAAAATTCTCCTGCCACCTTTCAACGTCTTATCGATCAGGTCATCGGTTCTGACCTGGAACCATTCTGCTTTGCCTACCTGGATGATATCATCATTGCTTCTCCTTCATTCGAAGAACACCTCCGAATTCTTGACCTAGTCCTTTCTCGTCTCTTACATGCTGGCCTTACTCTTCGTCAAGACAAGTGTCATTTCTGCCTTCCCAAGCTCCGTTATCTCTGTTACATCGTTAACCGGGGTGATCTCCTTATTGACCCCGATAATGTTTCTGCAATCCTTAAAATCCCTCTTCCCTCCACTGTTACCGCAGTCCGTCAATTGATTGGCATGGCCAGTTGGTACCGTCGTTTCATCCCGAATTTTGCCACCCTCACAGTTCCGCTTTTTAACCTGATCCGCAAAAACACTCCTTTCTCTTGGACCCCCGATTGTCAATCTGCCTACCTTTCCTTAAACAACACCTAATTTCTGCTGCCATCCTTCCCTGTCCTGACTTTACCTTAACCTTTACCATCTAAACTGACGCCTCTCACTTCGGTTTGGGTGCTATCCTTAGCAAAGCCCATCCCGACGGAGAGATGGTCGTAAGCTATATCAGTCGGTCACTCACCAAGCCTGAGCGCAACTACTCAGTTACTGAGAAGGAGTGTCTGGCGGTGGTGTGGGCGATTGTGAAGTTTCGTCCTTTCGTCGAGGATTCCCATTTTTCCGTTATCACTGATCACCATTCCCTCCTTTGGTTCAATAAACTCCAAAGTCCTTGCGGTCGCTTAGCCCGTTGGTCCCTCCGCCTCCAGCATAATGACTTATTCACCGCAAGGACAAAGATCATGTTGTTCTCTTGTTCTGTTCCGGTCCTTGAACCATTGTTTATTTCCACAGTCACCTCTCTCAAAATCTCCCTTCCTGCTCCGAATCACTGGTACAACACCATGCTCCGAACAGTTTCTAACGTCGTTACACGTTTTCCTTCCTGGTCCGTTGCGGACAATGTTTTTTCCATCGTCACAAAGCTTCTATCGCTGCCGATTCTCTAAACAATTGGAAGATCGTCGTACCTTCTGAACAGCATAAAAATTTCATATCCCTTCATTACAATCCTCCTACTTCCGGTCATTGTGGCGTAAGCAAAACTTCTGCTCGTCTTCTGCAAAAATATTACTGACCCTGTCTCAGAGCTGACGTCGCTCGTTACATCCGACGTTGTCCGACTTGTGCTGCTCATAAAGTTGAAAAGTTACCCCCTCCTGGTTTATTCGTTCCTAGGACCAAACGATCCTATCCCTGGCAAGTCCTTTCTTGCGACATTATAGGTCCTCTTTCTCGTTCCACTCGTGGTTCCTCCTATATTCTTGTGGTGGCTGATTATTTTACTAAGTTTTCTTTTTTCTTTCCTTTACGTACAACCACTGCACAATCCGTCACCAAAGTCCTCGAAGATCAAGTTTTTCTTATTTTTGGTGTCCCGCAATACCTTATCACAGATAACGGTGTTCAATTACGTAGCCATCAGCTTGCTTCCTCGTGTGCCCGTTATCACTCCAAAATTATTTTTACCGCCCGTTACTATCCCCAAGTTAATCCTGCTGTTAGTGTATACTAAAAACCATGATTGCGTCCTATGTACGCGACGACCAACATTATTGGGATGTGAACCTCCCAAAAATTTCTTGTTCCATTTGCACCTCCAAACACGAAATCAATGGCTGCACTCTGTTCTTCGCTCTATTTGGTCGTGAGCATATCCTTTCCGGCGATTATTTCGGACAGTTGTCCAGATCCTGACCACTTTAAGAATATTCCTTCCCACATTCTCAAACAACTTTCTGCCGGTTATCGAAAAATTCACAGCCGCTATAATCTCCGCCGTGGTACTGTCTTTCATTAACTAGGAGATTCCGTTTGGCGCCGTAATTTCGCTCTGTCCGACGCTTCACGTCATTTTAACGCCAAACTCGCTCCTAGATTCATTGGTCCTCTTCCAATGTCACCTTGGACCTACGAACTTACTAATCTTTTAGGTCACAAATCCATTTGGCACGTTAAAGATCTGAAACCTGCCCATCCGGACAATCCTAATGCCTCCGATCTCGCTCTGTTTGCCATCTGGCGGCGTTAACGCAGTAAGCCCAATACCTAGTCCTCGTGCCCGAGTTTCTCAAGCCGATTTTGCTCTTCTCCGAATTTGATTTTTGGACTTATGATTTCGGTTTCTTCCCTGTTTTACGGGGTTTCTTCCGTTTTCTTGCACTCGTGCGGGTCCGGGAATAGAATAGTCTTACGGTACGACCTGCCTGTCGTAAAAGGCGACTACAGCGGTCCAACACATACATATACACACTTTATACACATATACACACACTCCATAAACGCACACACTTTATACATCCACACATTTCTGTTTGGTTCTCTTTTCGTTTGGTCTCTTCTTGCTTTTTCCTTCACCCGTGAGTCCGGGAATAGAATAGCCCCATGATACGACTTGCCTGTCGTAAGAGGCGACTACAGCGGTCAAACACATACACACACGCACACTTTATACAAGCATAACACATACACACACCCTTCTTACACCCCCACACACACACAGCCACACACATACACATACACATACACGCACGCACACCCCCACACCTACTCATACATAACTATACTGGAATTCTGTTTTATTTTTTTTGTACGATTTTAGCCTTTTTGGGTTTGATACTTGGTGTAGGTGTTATTGTTTTTGTTTTTTTCTGTTTTTTGTCGTTCCTTTTGTTTCACTCTCCTTTCCCTATCCTTTTGCTGGTCTTCTTTGCTGTCGGTCCCGCTACTAATTGTGTTTCGTCCATCCGCTCCTGTGGCAGGTGCTTTCTAGTCCGTCTTTCTTCCTTCAGGAGCCACGAATCACTCGAGTGTAGAACTAGTCAGCATTCCTTTGCGTCAGGTTTTAGTATGTTGCGTTCCTTTGCTACCACAGTTGAGAGTACATCGTTTTCTTTTACCAGCGTCCTTCCTATCTTCATGTTGTTCTCTTGTTGTTACTATTGGTTACTTTAGTCTCGACCTTTGGGTCTTGTGTTGGTGGCACATTTGGTTTTCTTCCTCGTTCCGTTTTTCCTTGTGAGGTTGATAACCTTTTCTGTTTATCTCTTGCGAAACATCCGTCCGTTGACGACTCCCCAGTGCTAAGGCCGTTCCATCTTAGTACTCGTTGCTTGTTTCCATTTCTTCCTTCCTTTTTTCTCTTTGTCGGTTATTGGTTCTTTGAGCCGGATAAGTTTTTTTTGTGTTTTGTTGAGGTTTTTTTGGTTTCCTTACTCTCCTAACGAATATTCTTTTAGTTTTCAAACGAATTTTTTTTCTTTTTTTTTCTCTTTGGTTTTTTTTTGGTCCTGCCCATTCCCGTACTTTTGTTTTCCTACCCCGATTTGTTAATTTTGCTGGGGGAAAAGAATTTGTTACGTTTTTGGCGTTTAAAACTAACATTAATTACATCTAGTATTGCCTGTTTGCTACGAATTGCGCACTTTGTGGAACCATTAGTGAATTTGTACATAGAGTAGAATTGCTTTATTACATAGTAACCTTATTTAATTTTTGTTTTGCTGTTTTGTTAGAAATTTCTATAATTGTGTGTTTTATTTGTAAATAGAAGATCATTGGTGATGTATTATTTTTGTGTTGCTAGAAACCCCACCCCTCTCCGCGTTCGTAGTTAGCCTGGTATTTTTACGTTTTCTTCCGGCTACGTTAATGTACGTAGCAGAGTTTATGTCCAAATAGAGTTTATTGATAAGAATTTATGGTTTAATTTAATGTGTTGTAATTTTCTTAATTAATATAGTTTTAATATATGATATGTTAAATTACTAAAATGTAGACGCTTATATCCTGGTGGATGCTGTTACAGTATTAATTTTTAATTATATGAATATAGGTTAAGTTTGTAGTATAATTAAGAGTGAATTTATGGCATGTATTAGCATCGATCGCCGGATTTACTACCAGAATGTGAGGATACTTAAAACTAAATTAAAAGGAATTTAATTTAAACTTGGTCAATGAGAATTACTATATCATTATGCTCTCCGAGACGTGGTTGGACTTCAGTGTGAGCAATTCTGAATTCATGGATAATAGATATACGAGGGCCATTTTTTTTCAACCTCTGATAGGCTATAAATAAAAGACAAGTTCATATAAAACAATAATTTTATTACCAAAAGATTGGTACACTTACGATTACTTTTCGACATAATCACCGAAAAGATTTAGACAATACCCTGTTCAAAGAAAGTTGCCGCCAATGAATTCAAGTAATCCTTGACGTTGGTTTGAAGGTCCTCATTGGTTTGAAAGCGCTTCCCACCAAGCCACGTCTTCAGATCAGGAAAAAGATGAAAATTGCATGGTGCTAAGTCAGGACTGTATGGCGGATGATCGAAAATGTCTTATCCAAATTGTTTGAGAAGCCGATGAGTTGCTCCAGCAGTGTGTGGACGGCCATTGTCGTGGATTAGAACAACTCCAGCGATCACCTATCCTCTTTGTTTGTTCTGAATAGCTCTACGCAACCGTCGTAAAGTTTCAGCCTGTAGAAAACGAATCACACTTCGCACCTCACACTTGGCAGGAGCATCAATAATAGCGGACATGCTTACGTGGCTGCAGCACAACGCGGACTGACGCCTGAATGTCAACAATGGCGGAGTGTGTAGTGCAAGAGCTGCGCAGTCGCCTACAGCGCATGCCCGCTTTCTGCTACCCGCATAGCGTCTGCACGGGGCGATCGGAGGTTGAAAAAAAAATGCTCTCGTATTACGCATCGTTGCGATAGAAATGAGATGGCTTTAGGAAAATGTAGGAGTGGTGGAGTACTAATAGCAGTAAAGAGCAGCCCTTATAATTTTGGTAAGGATTGCTACACTTGCGCCCACATCTACAATGCTCCACTTGAAGGCACTGCATTGGGTTTAAACGCGAAAAATTACGTACTTTTATAGATCTGATTTCAAAATTAATTAATCGTTAAAAATAATTTATAACCTAAAACTAAAGTTAGGGTTTAAATAATCGTACAATAGCGTTGACCTTAGAGTGCGTCTGATCAACAAAACACTAGCAAGGGGGGAATCTGTAATACCCGATAGCAGCCGTCGGCTCTGCTTACTGATGCGAGGTTAAAGATCAATTTAAAACTATCCAAATCAAGCTAAATTGGTAATTACTATTGGATTCGAATTTCTAAGCATACGCCAAATTTATTAATAGTGAAAGCAGCTATTTATTCCCACTGTATAAATTTACAATATCGTCCGCCCTAGTCTAAGTAACTTATTGTAACCTCAGTATAAATTCATCCCTAACTTTTACTATCGTTCCCTAACTAACTTATACTAATTTTGGTTTTTCTTTCTATAGGTAATACGACAAAAACAGGTAAAACCATAAACAAAACAATCAAGCTGAAGAACAATTAAATATATAAATGTACAATACAGGTATAAAATGTAAACAGATAAATATCTAAATAAAACATTAAGTATATAAGTATATATCAGTGGCATAAAAGCGCAAAGAAACATCCCTTAAATTATTGAGTGCAGTCGCACAAGCATTATATCGACCAACTCCATCACGCTAAAGAATGCTCAAAATGAACTGCAATATTTACTTATAATACAAATCAACGTATATGCGAGTACAGTCGTCACAATAGTTATAAATACCTCAAATATAAATTTCTCCAGAATCCGAGGACCTAGTCGTCTACCTACACCTCATTATCTCTTACTGCTAAAGGGAGATGGGTATGCATTGCTAAAGTCCTAGTGGGTATGCACTAAACAACATGGGGATCACAATCACTATCACTTTGTAAGTCCTCGGAGATGAGCAGTTTCACTCTAATTTAATTTCTTAGTTTATTTGATTAATTTGATTGATTTAATTAATTAGGAAATCTGATTTAATTTTGTTGTTTATTAGCCCGGTATAAGGTTTTCATTTAATTCCTGATGTTTTTTCCGCGGGCTTTAGAAAGGACATTGACTAGTAATTCATCCAGAATATTTAGATATTTTGGGTGTTTTGTTATACTTTGTTATTATATATTTTTGTTGTCCTTTTTATTATTTTTGTAAAGTAAGTTATATCGTACCACAAAATAAATTTTACGTCAAGTCTAACATACCTCCTACTCCAAATTTCAAGCAACTCCCTCCTCCCTTTGATTTACACTCGGTTTTCAGCGTCAGTCACAAGATCCTTCCCAAGCTTCTTCAAGACCACCCAGAACGTCTTCTGGTTAGCCACTCCCTCGACTTCTTTCAAACTTTTGTGCCATTCTAGCCCCTCGTTAGCTAGTTTCCTGTCCGTCAACCAGCTGTTAGTGGGCAGTCTACTACGCCCAAGGTCCCGGATTCGAATCCCGACACGGTCCGCTTGAAAAATGTTAAGCGAGCATTTTTCACAAAAATACACCCTCGTTCGGATGAGAGGTAAAATGGAGGTCCCGTGTGTGAGTGTTGTCATGCACGTTAAAAATCCCTACCTTGCTTGGAATAGCAAGGGTTCGGCAAAATTCCAAATTTTCCAGGTAAAAAAAAACTCGCTTCCTGGCCAATGTAGTACCTGCGGGTGGAGCATTGGAAAAAAAATCACATGTTAGTGGGCAGTCAGATAGCGCATGTTCAGAGCTTACTGCGTCTTCTTCGCAATTGCAGCAGTCGTTCTCTGTTAATCTGATTTTCGCAGGTAGGCTTTCAGTGCCTCGTGCTCTGCTACTAGCTGCACCATCTTATGATCGAACTTCATCTTCATCTTATCTTTAATTGAATGCTCGGAATAAATTTACGTGGCAGCGTTGTTCCACATCTTTTTTCACTGTTGGATTGATCTTTCTCACAGCTTTTTCTTAATTAGCGATCTCGGTACCGATTAATACGATGTAAAAACTTCCATGTTGTGACCTCTTTGGTTCATCTGCTATGTCGTTTCCTCGATTGCCGTTATCCGCTTTAACCAAATCAAAACCTTAAATTCCAAAATCCATGTGCCTTGTGCGCTATTTTACACATTTTTCCTTGAAGATCAGGCCCGATTTGCAATCGCTAATGATAGAGGACACACTTATACGCAAGGGTTTGATGAGGTACTCCAAAACTTTCCTAACATTTACCAACTCACACTGAGAGCTTGTGCTTTAGTCTGCAAGATTAATTTGGAATCGGAACAATTCCTTTTCTTTCTTGTACACAACAAACGCCGCTCCTGCGGGCCCATCGTCCAATCGCGAGTTGTCCGTATAAATCCTAATTCGCGTCGCGCTTTTACCGCTTTCGTCAAGCCCCTTGACAATAGCCCGATGCCGTAGTTCAGAAATAGCGACTTTTCTCTCAACTTTCCTACTGGCGATACCAAGTTCTTCGGCAATTTCCCGCCTTTTCCCTATATCTAGAGTCTCCGATTTCTAATATGCTTGATGACAATTTAATTGGGAATATCCTAATAATCACCAAGACCGCCTCCGTGGAAGTGGTCCTGTATGCCATTGCTGCCTTGACCGCGGTTATGTGTTGAACGTTCGCCAATTGCCGCGTTTCGCTGACCTTGCAGCTCTCCGAAAAAACAGATGCCAGATACAGCATCACCACTTCTGTTACTCCGACGTAGACTATTCTCAACGTGAGAATAAAGTTAACTACATATAATAATTACTGTAGAAGATCAGGATATAATACAGTATAATCAATAAATATCGTCTCACATAAAGAAAAACGTTTTACCCCTACAAAATTTAGTCGGCAATAGAAAAACTTTATAAATAGGTCCTAATGACAGGGCGAAACAGAGGGGCTCGGGATCACAACGTGTTGGTGTCCTCCCATACAAAAAGGAAGCGGCAATCCAATGGGTCGTTAATCCACTGAAAGAAGAAGCTACAATAATTACGAGTAAAGAATAATTTATTTACGCCGAAAAGTACTTTTTTTTAAAACCGCAAATACTTACCACACAGCGTGTGCACGAAATTGTGAAGATAAAAAAACTAGAAAAAGTTAACGATGAGTAATCGTTGTTGTATACATACAGAAAGAATCGAGTAAATGAATTCGTTTTCTAGCAAGGATTCAATGCAATACTCGCAGTTATCATACCCAGGTGTTAAATAGAAACTTGGAAACACGCTTATCAAATAATAGTATGATCTGTTATTTCGACGAATCTCTCGGTCGTAACAATATAAGGAATTAATTGTACGCTATAGTAATGTGTATCATGTCTTCGGACACTGAAGACAAAGTACCGACTATTTAAATTATAGAGTAAACTTTTCGTTTTAAAGTAAATAGATTTAAGTTGAAAATTATTAGAAAGCGTACTTATTGTAGGAAGGTCTAATATACCGGGTGTTGTTGGAGGATTTGAGCAGAATCTACGTAAATGAATAATGAAATACCAAAAAGGGATAGATTTTAACTGACCGTCGTAAAGTAAACGTATCAGGGTAATAGCTATCAAAACTCGCTCGTAGAATAATATACTATTATGCTTCTTTATTCTATTAATCGCGATTCCCATGTCGATCTATGTCTTGTGTGGAGTTATGGGATTCGTATCCAATTCACAATTTTATCATCTTTGAGGTTAACAGAATATTTTATTACTAAATGCACATAACAGAATTTCCATTCTTAAATACCGCTGTATTAATTCTAACTCGGTCATAAAATGGTGCAACTGATAACAGGGCACGCCGCCCTAAAAGCGTATTTACAAAGATTTGGTTAAACCGACAACGACCGCTGCGAATGCGATGAGGGCGCTGAAAGCGCAGAGAACATGTTCTTCGACTGCCCGCTTGATGCGGTAAATCGAGGGTTAGCCGATAGCAAATTAGCTATTGTAGGTCTAGCATGGCCAAGAAGCCTAGAGGAAGTTGGAGATGTGACTAACCAGAAGACGTTCTGGACAGCCTTTAAAGAGTTCGCGGGAAGGGTCGCGAGGTTAGACGACGATAACCGCGCGTAAATCGGAAGGGAGTGGTGGGGAAGATTGGAAATTTTAAATCTGACCTGGCGATAAATGATATGAGTTTGGTAACTAAAACCTGTATTCAAATAATTTTTAAAAAAACAAAAAAACCTGTATAAAATTTTTAAAAAAAACAAAAAAAAACTAAAAACCCGAAAACAAAGAAAAATTATTATAATATATATAAAAGTTCATATGCACGAAACCCACGCACCACTAATACAATCACTATAATCACTAGCTAACCTTATACGCGCGGGAAATCGAGAATAAATAAAAAACTTAAAACTTAATCCGGGCAAATAAATAAATAAGAACATATAAATCAAAACCCTCATTAAATTAAACCAATGAAATAAGCAAAGGGAAAAAAATAATAAAATAAAATAGAATAAAACCGCGCATTCCTCCAGCATTTAAAAGTGAAGTGATAGTGATTGTGACCCCCCAAAGGACAATTAGTGCATACCCACCTAAACTTTAGCAGTGCACATCCATTTCCTCCTAGCAGTAAGTTTAAATGTATTCAGACGACCAGATCTTCGGATGCTGGAGAAATATATTAACGAGGAAAGAACAAAATTGTGGCGGTTGTGCTCGCATAAGCATTGATTTATTATAATTAGTACATTTGAAATAATTTAAGGAGCACGTTTTGTGCGCAACGGCGCTAGCCGGTATAATGCTTATGCGAGTTTACCTGATAATTTGGGTTGTGCTTTTTGCAATTTAATGCACTGCTCAACGCTTAATGCTTATAGATGTTTATTTATATATTTTCATAAATATTTATTTTTATATTTATATTTTTGCCTGCTTTTATTGTTTGTGGCTTGATATTATTTGTTTGACGTTCTGCCGCCATTTTTGGTGGCAGCTTATATATAGGAAGGAAGATTGTTTGAGAATATTGTAATTATAATATATCAGTTAGGGAATGATAGGGAAAGCTGGGGACCGACTTAGGCTAACAAATTACTTAGACCAGGGAAGACAAATTTGTAAATTTATAGAGCAGGTATAATAGCTGGATTCACTATTAATATATTTGACGTATTCTTAAAAAATTTGAATTCATTTTAAATTAGCTAGCTAGATTTGGATAGTTTTAAGTCGACCCTTCAGGTCGCACCGGTAAGCAGAGCTGGCAGCTGCTATCCGGCATTAGGAATCCCTCCCCATTCATTTTGTTTGTGTCTTGTTGATCGGGCACACTCCAAAGTCAACGCTAGGGTTACCATCAATCAAATCCTATTTTTAGTTTTTGTTCCAGTTGTTAGATTTTTATTTAGGATGTGTTAATTTTGAAGTTAGAATAATTAAGAGCACGTTTATATTTTTCGCGTTTAAACCCAGTGTAGTACCTTCGGGTGGAGCATTGGGGACGTGACCGCAAGCATAGCGGCCCTTAATTAAATTACAATATATTATTTCTAAACAGATGTAACTGAACTTAATTTTCTAACTTCGTTGACAATATGCAAAAATCCACAATCTTACCACACCATTTAAAAAACTTACACTCTAAGGTTGCAACACCAGCTGCGGCAATTAAATAACAAAACTGAGCTCCTTCCACCTCTCAGCCATATAAGACCAAGTTGTGATTGAAAAGTCGTTAGGCTTTATAGTTCCGAAGTAACAACTTGCAGCTCTGTCGCTCTGTCTGCTTTAGTTTGCTTTCGAGTATTGGTTGTAGCGAGGACTGTTGCGTTGTAGTTCCGCGATCATAGTTAACATGAAAATCGAGCAGCGAGTAACATAAATTAAGACAATTTCCAACTGAATGCTTGCAAATGTTAAAAAATGGGTTTGCTGATTGTTACATGCAATAAAATTTGAATGTTACAAACGGCCGTCCGAAGGCTAAAGGAGGTCGAAGTTACTAATCGTTTCTCGATATCGTGACTGATTGGGTGCCTTAGAATCAATACATTAATGGAAATACTACAAATATGTCCTAATCAAACTAAGAGAAAGAGAGAAGGAACGCAAGAGAGTTGAGAAGAAGCGATCGGATTTATACAAGGACGATTCATGGATTCTGCACCAGCACGACAAGCCAGCTCACACTGCCCCCATCTGTGATGGAGTTTATAGAGGACAAGCGCATTCCTATATGCTTGCTCATTCTCGTATTCGCCAGATGTCGCACCAATCCCAAAAGCAAAAAGTGCATGAAAGGAACACGTTTTCAGGAAACGTATGCAGCTTGTTGAAAGGTATACAGCTATATATATATATATATATATATATATATATATATATATATATATAAGTTTAATTGAAATACATTATATATTTCCTTATTTAATTGACACTCGTACATACACAGTTCTACGCGATTTGTGAAATGAAAGTTACATTTCAGAATTCTTTTATACCTAACGTATAATAAATCATAACCGTTCTGAAAAGTAGATAAATACACAATGGCAACATAAATTTAGTAACATGAATCGGCTCTACATTATAAGAATCGCTAGGGAAATCATTATTAACGATGGCGTGCTGTGCAATTTATCACCGGCGTTTCGATGGCGAATGATAGATGCGAAGCAGCCATGCATGTGAGTAAGCCATCTATTACAATCTAAGGGTAGAGCAGGCAACATATGCAAAGTTCTCAATTTAAGTACGAGAACTTTTCGAAAGAGCATAAACAGGAAAATGCGCATTCCAATTTCTGGCAAATAAATGCTCACATTGAAAGACGACATTTGTCTTCATCGTGTAAATCAGTGCGAACGGCAAACACAAACTTGAACGGTTCCCTAAAGCGGGTCGACAAGATAGAAAGATCGCCTGACAGCGCGCCAGACTGATGAGCCCATACGTCTTGACTTCCCACCCAACTCTTCCGCCGACGTGGAAAAATAACCCTCATGCTCGCAAGTCTAAAGAAGCGAGGGATGTAAGCGAATGTCTAAAAGAAAACGTTCATCTTCTCTATTTATATACGACAAAATGACATGTATATGTATGGCTGCAGACACATCTCATTTACAGAACAGCATAATTCTTTAACACTTTACGCGAAGTGCTCGTAAATCTGAGTTACTCTGGATAATTTATAGCAAGGTGCGCATACGGCAATATTTCCGCAAGCTGATTTATTGACAGCGGTAATAGAGAATTAATATAAACGGATAAAGCTGTAATATTTATTTTACATCTAGAATGTTATCAATCAATAGAAAAGATAAGCTAAATATAACGGGTACATGTACATCCCTTAGAGACGTGACGGCAATTGACAAATTACATTTCGCGCACCCCGACGACAGTGATAAACTGGGCGACAAGACTCGACAAATGCGGGCAAAAATACAAGGACATGGCCCCTTCCTAATGACACCATTTATTATCCTTTATGAGGCAAGCAGCGCACAAAGGACCGTAGACCACTAGCAATGGATTTTCCAACGTTGCGTCTGTTAACGCTCGGAACACTCACACTGTATATCAAAGGGACGCAGTTATATCACTGTCACACAATAAGGCCATTATGGAACGTTAATGGAGCTGTGGAAATCTGTTCTATTTTAATTTAAAGATCATCGTACTAAACATTCGAGGTATGTTCATCCCAGCCCACTGACATTTGAGCCCGCTTTGCATTGTGCATAAAGTGCATTGCTGAGATCGCGTCCAGGTTGAGCATTCAGGAATAAATCAAGGAGATTTATGGACGACATGGTCGAACGTCGATGTACGCACATACAAAATGACGCAACGCAAACTATAACTTCATGTAAACTTTAGTAAAATGTTGATATAATTACAAAAATAAAAATTGTTGACAATCTGCTGAATTTGGAAAAGTGGGATACATCAAATGAATTAATTTGTATTTGATATCGATACAGTAGGAATTATTGTGAAATGATAGGAAATTAACGGTGATTGACAGAATACCGTAACCCGATTAGTGCAATTTTACAGGAATATAAAAATAAGTATTCAATTATTATCAGTGTAGGTAAATTAATAAACGATATAGGGAAAAAATTCTCTTTTAATGTCGAAGTAATAAGAAATATAAAGGATTAATAAGTCCATTTACATTTACATAAACACTGTAATTCATACACATCCCAGGTCATCATCATTTCGTTTTCGACCTTATTTAAGGTCGGTTTGACGCAGCTCTAACTTCTTTTCTATTCTGTGCTAACACAAAAAAAGTTCTACCTACCCTTCACATCCCAAATTTCTAATAATTTGGACTTTTTTCCAAACAATCTTGGAGCTGTGAGTGACGAACATGTTGAACGGTCCCATCAGGAAATATTCACCATGGAAACACGTTACCAAGGAAAGTGGAGTCCCATAATGCTAGCTGACTTTTGCTGGAATCTTAACCATCCGTCGGACGCAATGTATTGACTCTCGAGTTGGAGCGCAATGTGCCTACCCGGTACACGTTCAAAATTAATAAAACGGACATATTGCCAGCATCATTTAACGAAAAAAATGTCAAAACTTTCTTTAAAAAAGCTTATATTTAGTACAAAAGAATATTTAAACAAAAAGTTTTCAGAAATTTAAGACATAGAACTAAATATTAAGAAAACATGAACAAAAGCTACCTAAAGTTGTAAAATAATTTATAAAGTCCTCTTATTCTTTATTTATTTTAAGTTATAAACGTCAATCACTCAGAGTCAGGATCTGCATCTTTGGGGGCAAAGCACTCATCGCACACCATATTCACACAAGACATGCAAAGGGGTGTCTTACATTCGTGATTTGTAAGCCTTCTCAAACCAGTTTCGCTGATGCAGGTTGAGCATCGATGTCTTTTACGAGCTATTGGAAGAGTTTCTTCTTCTTCCTGGGAAGGAGGACGAAATCTTTTCAACCTAGTTTGAAGATCTGTAGGAATTCCAAAATTTTTCAAACTTCTTTGCCTTAGTTCTCCAATTGTCAATTCGTGGGCCAAACATTTTAGAAAGAGCCTTCGGTGCATTGATTCCAAAGTAATACCAGGGTAAATGACATGGGAGTTGATGCCACCCATATTTAACATCATAAAAAATATGACCATTGGCCAACGCTTGATATTTCGGAAAACATTGAATGTAGCGCTCATTTTGTCTACAGTATCAATGTCTCCTTTCGTTGAATTATAAAACATTATAATCTCGGGTTTCTTCTTTTCTCCGGAATCAAGATCAATGGAATTGTCGGTATGAAGCGTTGACACGAGAATCACATTCCTGTTTTGTGCTGGAACGTACGACACTAAAGCTAAACAAGCTGCTGAATTGTTCTCTTATTTTGGTGGCAACAAATTGTGGTGGTAAGATTTTGATTTGATTTTGATTTGATTTTTTGATTTTTTTGATTTTTTGATTTGATTTTTTCAGACCGTCCCAACGTAGGACAATTTCTTCTGTTTTAGGTCGTCAACAAAGTCCATATCGCTAAACTAGTTGTCAGCGATGATGTTGCGACCAGATCCAAATAAGCGTTCAGCCATTCTGTATACTACTGCACTTGGCTTGATGCTGACCGAAAAAGGTCCTTCTCGTTGAGATCCTGCGTAAATTTCTGTATTATAAGTGTAATTCATTCTGAATCAACAAGGGCAAAACATTTTATGCCATATTTGTTGGGTTTCGATGGTATATACTGCCGAAAAGGACATCTTCTTCAAAACCCTGGAAGCATTTCATCAATAGTGGTATATTCACCAGGAATGTAACTTTTCTGGCAGTTTTGCACGAATTTCTAAAAAATATCGCAAAATGGAGCAAGTCTATCTTATTTCTTCCTTTCTTGTCTTGTATTTCGGTCGTCAAAACGAAAACAACGTATTAGAGTTTTAAACCATTTGATATTCATCACAAGGCCGAATTTTTCAATACCATCGCCTTCGCTTACCCAAAGTTCCTCAAGGCTTTGCCGATTCCACCTGTAAGCGCCTACTAAATACAGCAATCCGATAAAAGCTTTTACTTCGACTATATCAGTAGGTTTTATGTCCCTCTCTCTAAAAAAAACTATTTCTAATGATGTCCATGTACTGATTGGTGTAACTCACTATTATGTCTAATATTTCGTCAATACAATCAACAGCAGTTTTGGAAAGCTTCGCGTTACCTTTTACACCTGGTAAATGAGTGAGAAGCTCTACTCACATTTTGTCTTAGAAGATTTTTATTCCACTTAGTACTATTATTTTTTCCCAAAAAAAATGTTGCCTGTATCATCGTCATCATCGCTTGCGCCCTCTTGCTCTGTTTCAGAATCACCATCATGTCGTTCTATCTCATCTTCCAAAGCGATGTCACTTTCTTCTCCCAAATCCTCATTCAAAATCGGACCGTCTTCTTCATTTTCATCTACCCACCTTAGTATTTCTTCGATATGTTCTGAATTCTGCAAATTGTAAGTTTTGCGATTCAACATTTTTGCGGAAAATCTAAAACAAAAGAATAATTACAATAATTACGTTCAGGCGCAAAGTGCCGGTCAGGCCAGAATGATAAATTTAAATATTTTTATAAATCTAATTATAATTTTTACATTATTACACCTTGAAGTAAACATAGAATATAAAAGGTTTAATGCATTATTTTGTTTTACGTATTAAATACGTACCTTTGAAATTGTCACGAGTTCAGGCGCAATGAGCTTGTGTGAACAAAACATGCGCGACTTCGCGTAGTAAAGACCCACAGTAAACTGAGTTGAAATGTTGTACACGGCACATAAAAATAGGCAGCTACTCGGCACTGTAGTCGTAGGCAATGATTAAGAGTAGAGGGGAGGGTCGAACTGTCTGCGTTGTGCCTGATAGATTGATTGCGCCCGACGAAAGGTTAAGACCGATTTACTTGCAGCAGAGTACGCCAGAAAATCCAAGCGAAGCAGATTTTAGGCAAGTACCATATTACACGTGTGTATAACATGGGTTTCCTTTAAATCGAAATTACAAAAAAACTATGCCCGATAGAAAACCCTCACTAACATATTTGAAATCAGCGCCAAAAATACTGTAAGATTCAGCTGTTACAGTTCTTGTAACAAACAAAAACTAAAATTTTGTTGTCCAGTGTTACACGACACGGTCCGCTTGAAAAATGTTAGGCGAGCATTTTTCGTAAAAATACACCCTCGTTCGGATGAGAGGTAAAATGGAGGTCCCGTGTGTGAGTGTTGTCACGCACGTTAAAGATCCCTACCTTGCTTGGAACAGCAAGGATTCGGCAAAATTCAAAATTTTCCAGGTAAAAAAAAACTCGCTTCCTGGCCAATGTAGTACCTTCGGGTGGAGCATTGGAAAATCACATGTAATGTCCAGTGTTACACTGGAGGATTGAAAGACCTTAGACCAAGCTATATTAGTCAAATTACATTTGATTAATATAGCTTGGTCTAAGGTCTTCCAATACTCTCCTATCTTTTTCTTATCTGCCTGGCTCTACATAGATACTAGCAACCTGATAGTTGTTAAAGAACACAAACATGTTTACATGATTCCCATTTATAAGGAAATGAAATATTAACTGGTTATCCCCTCCAAAAAAGGAAAAGTGTTAAATTATATGTTATGGTAAGGTTTAAGCAACGAATCGCTGCCAAAATGCCAGACCGTTAACTAATTGTGAGTTATGTCATGGAGACGTTAATTAAGTTATATGTTATGGTAAAGCTTAAGCAGCAAATCGCTGTCAACATGCCAGACCGCTAACTACTTTTGAGTTATCTCATGATGACGTTTATTAAATTAAATGTTATGGTAAGGCTTAAGCAACGAATCGCTACCAACATACCAGACCGCTGACTAATTGTGAGTTATGTCATGGTGACACTTAGTTAACTGATTTTTATTACTTTATTTGTTTTTTGTTTTGTTTTCGAACTCACTTAAGGTCGGTTTGACGCAGCTCTAAATTCTTTTCTATTCTGTACTAGTATGAAAAGGTCTACATACCCTTCACAACCTAAATCTCTAATAATTTGACTAATACATCTGTGTCTAGGTCTTCCTACTCTATTTTTATTTGGTAGTCTATAATCTAAGACCTTAGTAAATAGTTCCTCATGTCTTAACTCGTGCCCTATCATTCTATCTCTCCTGACCTTTAATTGTTTCCACATACAGAGTTTCTCTATCTTTTACTTATCTATCTCTTTAATTGTCCAAGTCTCACTACCGTATAATAGAACGCTCCATACGTACGACTTTAAGAAACTCTTTCTATTATCTAAGCTAACACTAATAGCTATTAGTAAGTCTTTCTTTATTAGAAACACTTTTCTAGCTTGAACCATTCTAGCTACTATATCCCTTTTGCTACGTTCCTCCTTTGTAATTATACTACCTAAATAGCAAAATTTATCTACCCCTCTAACTCGGCATTACCTATTTTTAATTTTGGTTTAGAACTAGGCTGTAACTCACTTGTCATTATCTTTGTCTTTCCTGAGTTAATTCCCATAATATAGTTACTCTGTAGTATCTCATCTAAAATATTTGAAAACTCTCCAAACTCTTTTCTAGACTCTGCTATAATGGCTATATCATCTGCAAAACGTAACATGTCTATTTTCTGCCTCTGTACATTAATGCCTATCTCTTTTGTCTCTCTAGCTAAGTTTAAAACTCCCTCAATATAAACATTAAAAATCGAGGGAGATAGTATACAGCCCAGTCTAACACCATTTCTAATTTTAGCTTCCTCTTCTATTTCATCAAATTTAATTACTACGCTTTGGTTTTTATATAGACTGTAAATAATTTTTTTTATCCCTATGAGAAATTCCTATTTTTTGCAAAACCTTGAACATAACATTCCAATTAACCCTATCGAATGCTTTTTTTAAGTCTACAAACACGAACTGAGTTTTTTTATATTTTTGTAACCTTTTTTCCATAATTACCCCAATCATTAGTATCGGTTCCCTAGTTCCTCTGTCTTTACAAAACCATATTGGTCTTCGCCTAAATAATTCTCAGTCAAAGCTTTTACCCTATTTTTAGTTATTATTGTTAGTATTTTGGAAGCGTGGAAACTTAAACTAACCGTTCTAAAATTCTCACGCCTATCATCTCCTGACTTTTTTGGGATTGGGATAATATTTTTTTTGAAATCTATTCGCACCTCAACTGTGTCATATATTACTTTTACTAGTTCATATAATCTGTCTATAGTTTTCTGACTTGTATGTTTTAATAATTATGCAGGTATATCGTCTATGCCCGGCGCTTTATTTAGTGTAAGATTCCTAACACCTCTACCTTCTACTTTTTTCTTACCTATAGTCTGTGTTGTTGAATCACGTACAGCCCTTTTTATTTCTCTCGATCTATTTTCTACGTTCCCTCCTACAGCGATCTCTTTGATCTTATTATCTAATACTTCCTTATATTCCTCTTATACCTCACTATACCAAGCTTACCTAGATCCCATCTCTCTCTTTTAGCTTTTTTCATTTCTTTTAAATTTTAGATTACACTTCATTTTAAGTAAGTTATGATCGCTATCTATGTCAGCCCCTGGATAACTACAACAGTTTTTAACTTGGTTTCTAAATCTTTATTTAACTAAAATATAATCTATTTGGTATCTATTCCTATCGCCTGGCGCTTTCCAGGTATATCTTGTTCTAACATGTTGTTCGAATAGGGTGTTGGCAGTTACTAATCTATGTTCCTGGCAAAACTCGACTAATCTTTTTCCTCTATCATTTAGTCTACCACCCAAATTTTCCTACTAGTTTGCCCTCGCTACCTTCTCCCACTGGCGCATTAAAATTAAATTCTGATCTCCCTTTACTTTTCTCACTATACTATTTATATCCTCGTATACCTTTTCTACTTCCTCGTCCTCGTACTGCGTTGTTGCCATGTAAACTTGTACTAAAACAATGTCTGCGGGTTTCGTACTCAATCTAATCATAATTATTCTATCACTAAATTGTAAATACTCTTTAGCTTTACATCCTAATCTTTTACCTAACAGTATTTCTACCCTTGCCTTTCCATTAGTTGAAGAAGTTGTAATTATTCTATAACTATCTTTCCACAAGTCATTACTATCTGGCCCTCTCACGTCACTAATACCTAAAATGTCCAGCTTTCCTTTTCTCATTTCGACTAATAAATTCGTTAACTTATCTACTCTAAGTAATGACCTTACATTCCTAGTCCATATCACTAAATTGAACCGTCATTATAAATTCTTACGATGACGAGCTCCATGTATCCCCTCCCGGAGATCCGATTGAAGGGGTATTTTACCTCAGGACAAGAATTTTACTTCTGATCTCTCCATCATACATGGTTCGTGTTTTAGGCCACGCATACCTGGGAAACCTAGTAGGTTCCCATATCTTTCCACAACGCAGTTTTTAAAGATTTTAGCAAAAAGCCGTATCCGTCACGGCCAACCCCCAACAACCTTGTAAATTATTGAGGATCGCCCGAGACCAACCGACGCTCTTCCAATATCTCTTAGCCAACAATGCTGCTGCCCCTTGCTGCGCTTTTTAATTGCCAGTAGAATTCTTTGTCCCCTACTATAGAGAGTACATCCCAGTTATACTGAAATAATTAATAAAAAAAAAACATTTTAACGAAACTTTAAACCTGATATAAACAGTGCGAAAGATTGTTGCTTCATAGCACCAGATATCTCTATGTTACACAATTTTAGATTTCCAATAAATGGCGACTTCTGCAACATATTAGATATTTTAATATACTGAAACTGGTGTGGATTTTCTCTTATGCAACTCACACTCTTTCTCCAAACGACTCCACGCTTTGTATTTACTTTACTCCATACATGTCAAAATAAAGACTTCTCTCAAATACAATTTCATTACTAGGGTAGTTAAATGACCTTTCACAAAGAAAACCCCTACCTATCTAATAAATAACTCTAAATAAAAACTCATCTAAGCTTTAATTCTATTAATAGCAATTTTAGAAATATACATAAATTGACCTGAGAAAAACAACCCTAATATAACCTTTAACTGGCCAGATGTTATTAACAGAACTCCTAAAAAAAGAACATTAATTCTCACACAATACTATTGTTTTAGGTTCCTCTATTGATTTATGCGACAATTTAAAATCCCATTTATTTGAAAATTCTCTTAACAATACATAAAAAAACAGCTCAATACTAACTTCTGTTTCCACCACTCCAATGTCTATTAAAGGTACCAAATTTACCAAAAAAAATTTACTATCAAATACACCATTCAATTAGAGTTTGCGTTTGAATTAATACCCACATCTGTCTCAGCGTTTCAAAGTTTAAAGTTCTTTTTCTATAATATTACGCTCAACTGTAAACACACTAACTTCGTCGCTCTATTAACCAATTATTACTTATATTTACAAGTTCACATGTACATATTTATTAAGAGTAAACCAAAAAGAAGCAAGAAAGGATCAGATGATACTCACAGTTTAAAAATGTAAGAAATTCGGGATTAACACCACTAATCGACTGTTTTCTTCCTTGGCACAGTAAGTTCCCTACTCTAGCTATTTGAATTCAAACTTTTAGTTGCGGAGTAAAGACCTATTTAACACTTTTTCGATGTAACACCGACACTAATTAAATTCCACGCTTTACACGAAAGCTCAAAACATTCGACGTCAGACACCTATCGAAAAGGGTCTACGGTCTACACACGTCCTCTGTCATTAAACCATCATCTCTTTCTTAAGTTAACTTACCAACTTTTTAGAACTTACCCCTATATTTCAATCTCCCTCCATTTCTTTGAAAAATTCTGTTCTTGACAATGTGCGTCTAATGCTGTTTTATGGTCGAGATCAATGTCATCATTTGTGTGGACGATCATTGCTTCTGCGCTTAGCAGTTAGTACCGAAAGCTAGTCATTTGTTGATCACTACACATTTCTTCTGAGGGGCTGTAAATTTATGATTTTATGGTTGTTCCGGTTTCTTAAACTTGTGTGAATATTTACGTGTACACTCTCCTAGGATGGTAATTTACTGAAACATGTCAATATTTATCTAAATTAATACAAAGGATGTTAAGCCCCAATCTTATATTACTAGTTGTATTTAATATACATTAGACGCTTTTTTATCTATTTCTGTTTCCAAACTTCTATAAAATTTTCAGGGTATTAATAGCTAGTAAATAACAGAAAAGTAAAATAAATAAGGGCCTCACGTTTGGCTGTTAAAACACTATAAATCAATCCGCCAGGATAAATAAATGTCAATAATAGTAATGGTGTACAAGCGAGTAAACTGTAATATTGCAGGGGTTTTATGAGTAAAGAAAAAATTATGAAATTGCCTAAGCGTGTGAAATAAATAAATTGGATTGTAGCGGCTGGTAGTAAATTTACAAATATTAAATACATACAGGATAAGCACACAAAAGGCTTACCTTCAATTGTCGAACTAAAGAAGCTGGTTCCAATTTTGCACCTGTGCGTATGCAGCGGTATAGCTATTTAACAAGACCAAATCATGTTACGAGCGAACGCGAGTTACGTTTCGGGCCTTGGGTGCGGTCTTTTTAAAAACTTCTTTCAAAAATTCTTGTAACAAATTTTATTTAGTTAAACAGAAATTACAATTGAATTGTGACAAACTAGATTGATTTATACTAAGTTGAAATTTAAATAATAATTGAAGTTTAATATGTGCGAGTAGCCTAAGCAAACGGCAATGTTAAAGCTGAAATACTCAAGACCGGGGTATTTATGTTGTCCCTGCCCTCGCATGTCTGTGGGAACTTGCAGAGCTCATGTCTGCTTATTTCTTAATTCTATTCATTATGCAATATAACAATCTTAATTTCTAAGTAATTGCGGTTTTGACCGTCTGTGACCTGCACCTGCAGTATCACTTACTGTCTGGAATACAATGTATTGCATCCGTTCCCACAACTTGCTTGTAAACTTTTAATAAACTTTCTGATTTATCCTTGAAATACAATGTTGCATTTAACTTAAGTTTACTTTATAATTCCTATTAAATTATATTCTGTTATACATACATAGATTAAGGGATACATAACTCGCGTTCCGTTCTTCTTAATCTTCTTTGGGAATGAAACCACTCATAGTTTTTAAAATCTATTTTATTTACGTTTCGATCCATGACCTAGGATCGTTGTCAAAATAATAAAAACTTCAAGTTTGACGTTTATGACATAAATTGAAGGTTACTTTGATATATTGATGTTTGAAATATTTGGTTTGAGTACACTAAGCAAAAATTTTTAAAGTTTAAAAGAATGATTGCCTTCAATTTGTGTTGCGACCTGGGATCGACTTTCCTATGGTAGCCAATACGCTTAACGTGAAATCAGCTGATTAATTTTATTGGTGAATTTTATATAAATTCAATAATTTGGGAAACATTTTTAACATGTTTCTATTTATACAATTTCCGTGTTAAATTCTCAAGCCGGTTTGTCACTTGTAGCGTTATCAGTTTGGAAAACCAGCTATAATGGATAATTGCGGGCAATAATTGATGAGCGCGACTGCATATTTATAAATTTGCCAAACCAAATAAGAATTCATAAAAAGCAACATAAATAAAGACACGCTGTTATGTTGGAATGACGTTCTTTATTAAACAAACCAAATAAATTTAAAATAAGTAATTTTGTGCCTCCATTACAGTAAATTATTATGACGCAAACACATTTACACAAATACTCAATTTGTAGCAAATCAAAAGAAGAACCTAACGTACAAATATTTATCTTGCAAGACCCAATATATTTAAGTACTTTGTATTTATCATGAAACCTCCGTATACATTTACCTTATTGATTGAAATGAAACAATTTATAAAAACTTCATGCTAATAGTAGTTATTAAATAAAATTGATGTAATTGTAAAGACTCTACTAAATCACCAAACATTATTTTATTCCGGTATATAATATAATTAAATAACAATAACCCGAATTTACACGTGTACCAAATTGTATGTATAGAATATTGGCGTACACAAAAGAACAGTGTTTCGACGCACTAACGTATCTTTATACTGATCTACTTATTATAAACGTCGGTGATTAACTTATAAATAGCTAGTAGGATTTACTCAGTTAGTAACAAAGACAACAATTTAATATTATGGTTAGGTCTTCAACACTTACGGATAAGATCGATGCAACCTGCGTCTGCTAATCATAGAACATCTACTATGCATGAGCAAGGTGTAACCAAAACAGATTGTCTATAGTAAAAAGGAATCGTCAACACTAGAACTACAAATTAATAATGATTCTAGTGGCAATTTTTAATGCAGCCTAACCATGATAACCAAGGGTACCGAAAAAGGAGATGTACAACGTAAACAAACAATTTCAACCAAAAGCAAAACCCAGACTAAACGAGCTGAAAATAACGTTTATATTAGTTTCACATTAAATTTAATCTTTAGTATCAATCACACAAAGAAAACACTAAAAAAAGAAGAAGGCGTGAAAAATGCTGGTTTCAAGTCAAAACTCGAGAAACTTGCACATTCGGGAACGTCGTACAGAATGGAATGTGAAATACAGTTCTAAAAATTAATTATTTTATTAGCAAAAACTACCTATCGGAATTTAGATAAGAAAGGACTCATGAAAAATCCCTTGCAAACCTTAGAAGTAAATTTAAACGTTTTAGCAACTCTTATAAATGATATCCGTTTGACCATGCAAGGATAGGTTAGAACCAAATTTACAACAAAAGAAACAACAATTACGCTCTTATTTATACAAACTAAACTATTAAGATACAAGAAATTACCATAACGTCTCGTGTAATTTTTTTCAAAAGGTGTAAAAGTGTGAAATTAGACGTAGTAAAGTCTTCCCTAAGCAATGCTAGAAGGTCCGGGTAGAAAGCAAAAAAGGAAACAAGCAACCAAACAACACTACGAACAGAAAAGTAAACTCCTATTAAACAAATAAAACAGGACCAAAAAGATATTGAAAGAGCAAAAAAAATTGTATCCGGCTAAAAAAGTGCCAACGTACCAGGCAACACAAAAAAACGCAGAGGACTATAAGAAAGGGACAGGTATAGGGTAGCAATCAACGAGGACAAAGATGGAATTGCATTAACACTGCAAAAGTCGTTGAGTGATGGATATCTCTAGCAAAAAAACGGAAACGTTTTCAAACCTCAGGAAAAGAGTTGGTGACTCGCGAAAAAAAAAAGAAAACATGAAGAAAAAGACCAACAGCAAAAGCCAAAACGAGACAGTAACCGTCGAGCCTCAAAATATGCTAAGGAACATCAAGAACCCTGGAAAAAAATTGATGTATTTTAAGCTGTGGCAACAAAGAATCGTATCAAGTGGACAAATCGAAGAAAAGTATAGCTAAATAGACCGAAAATTCGACTCAAGCGTAGAAAAGAAAAAAGGTCTAGACAGCACATGCCACAGGAAGAGAATCGAAAACAAAACAGTTAGTGTGAGGACTGACAGTAAAACAAACAGGCAAAGGAACGGAAAAGGAATTTGGAACAAAAGGAACAAAGAAAAAAATTAAAATTCGAAAAAGCAATAAGGAACAGCACAAGATCCGAAAGAAAAAGCAAAAAACGAAAGCTAGTGTAGTTATGGTTGATCATAAGTGTGAGTGTATACGCCCATACATGTGTGTATGTCATTTATGTGTATGCGTGTGTGTATAAAGCATGTTGAGGGTGATTGGACCGTTTTAGACGCCTCTTACGACAAACAGGCCGTACTGTGGAGATACTCTGATGCAAACCCACTCAGGGATGAGTATAAAAAACAAAACTAAAGAACAGAAAACAAAGAAAAAGATATTGTTACCATATTCGTGCGGTCAAGAAAGATAAGTAAAGTAAGCAAAAAAATAGCTCGTAATGAGTACCTCAACAAAAGGGAGGAATATAAAGAAGACCGTGTTAACTCAAATTCGTAGAGTGGAGTGGGTACAAGAAAGAAAAAGGAAACTTCTAGAAAGAAAGTTTATTTACAAAACCTTAAGAAAACGACATATTGTAAACGAAAAGCCAACTCAAAAATAAACCTTTTTTAAGAACATTTCTGTGGACTTATACGGTACAAAAATCTAGGGAAAAATAATGTATACCCTTTTTTTAATTACCTTTAACTAATTTTCTACTTCAATTCTAACATGTACATAAAGCGAAAATTAAACAAAAATACGTATAGCCGACTGTTTTCAGTCCTATGGTTGCAATGTTCGTTAAATCCTTATATATGTATAATATTTATTAAGAAAAGTATATACTTACACGACCCACACGGGGTCGTTAAATTCTAACATGTACGTAAAGCAACAATTAAGCAAAAGAATATACGGTGAATTATGTTCAGTCCAATAGTTACCGCACCACACGTTGGAGCGTCACTATAAGAGTGCAGTGACAACGCCGCACGTTGATATAACGCTAAAAAAGTGATGTGATAACGCCCTTGCCTTGATGCACCGCTAAAAGAGTGCTGCGATACAGCAAATTGTAAAACTTTAAAATTGTTGAAATATTTTCTTATCTAACTTTGCCTGGCTAGCTCAACGAAATTATTTCAGTTTTCAAAATGAAATCAAACACAGCAATATCACAAAACATTTATGCATAAAATATTTTCTCTTAAAAAGCCGATAGAACATTTACAGGATGTTTCTTTCAAACATCAAATTATTTCTAATAAATACTTTTAATTACGAAGCAATGTTCCTTACCTTATTTAAATTTACAGAACTAAATCTCTTCTCTTATGAATATTTTAGCTGGTTATGATTCTCACGCTTGTAAGGTTTGTTTTGCCAAAAATCCTTGTCAGATAACCTATTAAAAGTCAGAGTGTTTCGAACTCCTAACACACACTTTCCTGGTAACAACCCTTCCAAAAAGAATCATTATATAATTAAGAACTATTCTACTTTAGACTTAAATGACAAAATTCAAGAATCAGTTACAAACAATGTTAAAAAAATTATACTTGCAAAAATCCAGGAAGAGGTTTTCCAATTAAGTATCTTCGGCTTCTTGACTTTATTATAAATTGACATTCAAATCCCAGTTTACAAATTCTTGCATATTATTTAAATTTTCATTTAGAAACTAATGTGCATCCTCGGAATTATTTAATAAAATTTTAAATAGGTTTTTATACCGAAGCATTTCCTATCTTCATTGTATATAACTACATTTAATAGTTTTTGTATTTATGTGCAGATAACGTTTACAACATACTTCTTTATTCACTGTTACATTTTAAATATTAAATTACAGTATGTGTATTGCATACTTCAAATATCGTCTTTGCGACTTAAATGAACATTCGAGATCGAATTTATGAATGAATGGAATATCTTTGTATCTTGTTTGGTTGACGCCGATTTATTAATGAACAAATCTACATTAATAGCCTCTTCCTGATATACTATATTATATTTATTTCTAGAACGTAGTAGTATTTTTGTGACTCCATTTTAAATAATACACGCATATCTTACGTAATTAGCGTTAAAAATTGTCGCGTTTCATTACCTTGTTAGTGTTGATTTATGTGCACTCTCTGTCTTTATTAAATAACTAAAGTTAATGCTCGCGGTCTCCTATCGTACAGTGAATTCGAAAGATCATAAATATTTCTTATCAATTTCTATTACATTTTCTGAATTTTTAGTGTTTGCACCGCTTCTTGGAATAATATTTCATTTATTAATTTAAATTTTCAAAGAGTTATATCCTTAATTAGAAAATTTAATAACGTGTTTGCATTCAACGGTATTCATTATGCGTAAACAAGTGCACGAAAAGAAATTTAATTTAGTCGTCATTAGATTTTTCATCCCAATTTTGTTATCAAAGTACTCAATTAAGCATAATATTTAATTTCATTCTCCCACCAAACACCAAACATATGTTGGTGTTTACACAAAACATATTTAATTAGGTTTTAAAATATCAGTCGATATTCTAACAAAAAGTTACGAGTGTACTTCAATTGAAAAGATGATATTTTGTAAGTAATAAAGAACGTGTTCATTGGCCGTATTCTGGCATAATCGAGTACTAAATAGAACATAAAGTGAATGACAGAATTCCGCAGATTCGTAGAAGCGATAAAGTAAGAAATGTGAACGTGCATCCAATTAAGGCAAGTTAAAGTAATAAAAGTATTATATATATATATATATATATATATATATATATATACATATATATTTTCGCAGATTCGTAGAAGCGATAAAGTAAGAAATGTGAACGTGCATCCAATTAAGGCAAGTTAAAGTAATAAAGTATTATATATATATATATATATATATATATATATATATATAGAAATGTGAACGTGCATCCAATTAAGGCAAGTTAAAGTAATAAAAGTATTATATATATATATATATATATATATATATGTATATATATATATATTTCTGTGAAACCTTTTAAATCACCTGGTCCGTTGATTCCTTCTGTTAATCGCCTCGGCTGCTCTTCTAGATAACTTCCATTCTCAATCATAAAAATTAAACAACACATTCCTACCACAAACATCAACGTTAACTCTATTTAAATCAATATTCAGAATACATTAAATTTTCAAATTAAATTTGAACATAAAATTCAGTTTTAAAAGAATTTCCGGATTAATTTTATTATCATTTTACTGTGCATCCAAAATTAAAGTCCTTGTTGGATGCCTACTAATTAATATAACATGATAAGCAGACCGAGTCTGAGTATAAAGGAGCATCTACCACCCTTTACGTTAATTAACCAGGTTTGTCTAATTGAGCTCAAAGACCAACCCAAAGTTTCATCCTATTCCCGAACATCAAAACAAAATACCCTTTTACTTAAACAAGCAAATTTCATCTTAAAATTAAATTTTTATGGTTAGAAAAATTCCACTAATGTCCATTTAAAGTAAATCAATTATAAAGTCATTCAATACACACAAAAAATGCCAAACAAAATAGTACAATTTACCTGAAGGTTATTGTCCTCGTAGCTTCAGTGTAATCGTCCCTTTTGTAAATCACACCATTCCAACCGGATTCTATTTACAGCTTCAAGTTGTCAACGCTTTAAAAATTTTCTCCATCACCATTAATTTAAAGTTGTTTCTAGGCTTTTCCGGAACTCATCTGTGTATATCTGCCTCTGGTTCAGTGGATGCAGACACATTTACGAACCATTTAGTCATTAACACCCCCGCAAAATAGCAAAGAAATTCATACTTCCTTTTACCAATATTACCAATATACGCCAAAACTGCCTACTTTTGGGTATACATTTGTCGTTGTAAATTTTACTAATTGGTACCGTGATAATAAACTTTTATTACCTTGTATCTAAGTGCACTGAAGTACATTCATGTTAGCACGTAAAATAACCAACTATTTTGAGTCACTAAAATATACTAGCACACTTTAAATTATTTAATCAAACTAAAATGCACTGTTTAATATCAAGTCGCGGATGCACGAGCTTTTAACGCATCGAATCGTCGAAAGTCTAAGAGTCTAAGAGAGAAACACATATTCCCGCCTGTATATATAGCGAATAGCCGACACGTCGCTTTGTTCCCTAAAACGGGTAATTCCAACGAATTCCTCATTCTACGTTCCCAGTCTGTAGCCTGCACGTCGATTTTTATGAATTTAGTACTCACCCCATTGAGATCTCAGAAAATTTCAACACGGCCCGCAAAGTTGTCCGAGAAAACTAATTACTTTTATACAGAAATTGTTGTTCTACCTCTGATATATGCATCCTATTTTTAACCAATCGCAACCCCTTGACGTTGCTTAAATCCCGCCCTTTTACAATATGTGTCTTTGCTTGACGCATTTCTCTTTCCTTTTCTAACCTGTTCGTATTGGTGCAAATTTATATTCTTTATTATCGATTATATTTTAGTCCACGCGGACTGTTATCTGGGTTTAATAAACCCGTATCGCACATTCTCGTGAATACTAAGTCCCGGTTTCTCCAAGATTCTTTGAAACATTAATTATTTGCCAAATTTACGCAGAATGAGCTTTTTAAAAATACGCAGGTGTTCTGTATTTCCTGCTAAAGCATCTGATCGTTTCCAATATCCTTAGAATCAACATGTTTATCCAAACAAATTAACTTGAAATTGCCTTTTAAAAACACGCAGGGTGTTCAAACGTAACATTTTAAATAACCTTCCTACGATTTGACTATTATTGGGTTTTCACAAGCTTCTATAGGTATTATGTTATTAACGGTTTAATTAACTCCAATTAAATTGATTTCTATCCTTTCATTTTTAGCGAATACAACTTAAATATTAATTATTATATGTACACTTTGTTTTACTACCGGTTACTTAAAATAGGGTTAATTAATATAAACTTTGCACGTAATTTCCATTTGTTTAGGAATAATTAAATTATCCACTGCGCTTTTCAATACTGCTTCTTTTGATGTAAAGCGTCTTATAGATAATTTAAATTTCTTATTTTTACTGAAACGACCGAGTTTATTTATGCTTCAAGGTTTTAATAAAGCGTATTATTTAATGAAATTCCTTATACACGGTAATTAAAATTATTTGATTTGATTATTTAATTTTCTACCCTGGTCTAAATATGAGTATTATATATATATATATATATATATATATATATATATATATATATAATACTTTTATTACTTTAACTTGCCTTAATTGGATGCACGTTCACATTTCTTACTTTATCGCTTCTACGAATCTGCGGAATTCTGTCATTCACTTTATGTTCTATTTAGTACTCGATTATGCCAGAATACGGCCAATGAACACGTTCTTTATTACTTACAAAATATCATCTTTTCAATTGAAGTACACTCGTAACTTTTTGTTAGAATATCGACTGATATTTTAAAACCTAATTAAATATGCTTTTGTGTAAACACCAACATATGTTTGGTGTTTGGTGGGGAGAATGAAATTAAATATTATGCTTAATTGAGTACTTTGATAACAAAATTGGGATGAAAAATCTAATGACGACTAAATTAAATTTCTTTTCGTGCACTTGTTTACGCATAATGAATACCGTTGAATGCAAACACGTTATTAAATTTTCTAATTAAGGATATAACTCTTTGAAAAATTTAAATTAATAAATGAAATATTATTCCAAGAAGCGGTGCAAACACTAAAAAATTCAGAAAATGTAATAGAAATTGATAAGAAATATTTATGATCTTTCGAATTCACTGTACGATAGGAGACCGCGAGCATTAACTTTAGTTATTTAATAAAGACAGAGAGTGCACATAAATCAACACTAACAAGGTAATGAAACGCGACAATTTTTAACGCTAATTACGTAAGATATGCGTGTATTATTTAAAATGGAGTCACAAAAATACTACTACGTTCTAGAAATAAATATAATATAGTATATCAGGAAGAGGCTATTAATGTAGATTTGTTCATTAATAAATCGGCGTCAACCAAACAAGATACAAAGATATTCCATTCATTCATAAATTCGATCTCGAATGTTCATTTAAGTCGCAAAGACGATATTTGAAGTATGCAATACACATACTGTAATTTAATATTTAAAATGTAACAGTGAATAAAGAAGTATGTTGTAAACGTTATCTGCACATAAATACAAAACTATTAAATGTAGTTATATACAATGAAGATAGGAAATGCTTCGGTATAAAAACCTATTTAAAATTTTATTAAATAATTCCGAGGATGCACATTAGTTTCTAAATGAAAATTTAAATAATATGCAAGAATTTGTAAACTGGGATTTGAATGTCAATTTATAATAAAGTCAAGAAGCCGAAGATACTTAATTGGAAAACCTCTTCCTGGATTTTTGCAAGTATAATTTTTTTAACATTGTTTGTAACTGATTCTTGAATTTTGTCATTTAAGTCTAAAGTAGAATAGTTCTTAATTATATAATGATTCTTTTTTGGAAGGGTTGTTACCAGGAAAGTGTGTGTTAGGAGTTCGAAACACTCTGACCTTTTAATAGGTTATCTGACAAGGATTTTTTGGCAAAAACAAACCTTACAAGCGTGAGAATCATAACCAGCTAAAATATTCATAAGAGAAGAGATTTAGTTCTGTAAATTTAAATAAGGTAAGGAACATTGCTTCGTAATTAAAAGTATTTATTAGAAATAATTTGATGTTTGAAAGAAACATCCTGTAAATGTTCTATCGGCTTTTTAAGAGAAAATATTTTATGCATAAATGTTTTGTGATATTGCTGTGTTTGATTTCATTTTGAAAACTGAAATAATTTCGTTGAGCTAGCCAGGCAAAGTTAGATAAGAAAATATTTCAACAATTTTAAAGTTTTACAATTTGCTGTATCGCAGCACTCTTTTAGCGGTGCATCAAGGCAAGGGCGTTATCACATCACTTTTTTAGCGTTATATCAACGTGCGGCGTTGTCACTGCACTCTTATAGTGACGCTCCAACGTGTGGTGCGGTAACTATTGGACTGAACATAATTCACCGTATATTCTTTTGCTTAATTGTTGCTTTACGTACATGTTAGAATTTAACGACCCCGTGTGGGTCGTGTAAGTATATACTTTTCTTAATAAATATTATACATATATAAGGATTTAACGAACATTGCAACCATAGGACTGAAAACAGTCGGCTATACGTATTTTTGTTTAATTTTCGCTTTATGTACATGTTAGAATTGAAGTAGAAAATTAGTTAAAGGTAATTAAAAAAGGGTATACATTATTTTTCCCTAGATTTTTGTACCGTATAAGTCCACAGAAATGTTCTTAAAAAAGGTTTATTTTTGAGTTGGCTTTTCGTTTACAATATGTCGTTTTCTTAAGGTTTTGTAAATAAACTTTCTTTCTAGAAGTTTCCTTTTTCTTTCTTGTACCCACTCCACTCTACAAATTTGAGTTAACACGGTCTTCTTTATATTCCTCCCTTTTGTTGAGGTACTCATTACGAGCTATTTTTTTGCTTACTTTACTTATCTTTCTTGACCGCACGAATATGGTAACAATATCTTTTTCTTTGTTTTCTGTTCTTTAGTTTTGTTTTTTATACTCATCCCTGAGTGGGTTTGCATCAGAGTATCTCCACAGTACGGCCTGTTTGTCGTAAGAGGCGTCTAAAACGGTCCAATCACCCTCAACATGCTTTATACACACACGCATACACATAAATGACATACACACATGTATGGGCGTATACACTCACACTTATGCTCAACCATAACTACACTAGCTTTCGTTTTTTGCTTTTTCTTTCGGATCTTGTGCTGTTCCTTATTGCTTTTTCGAATTTTAATTTTTTTCTTCGTTCCTTTTGTTCCAAATTCCTTTTCCGTTCCTTTGCCTGTTTGTTTTACTGTCAGTCCTCACACTAACTGTTTTGTTTTCGATTCTCTTCCTGTGGCATGTGCTGTCTAGACCTTTTTTCTTTTCTACGCTTGAGTCGAATTTTCGGTCTATTTAGCTATACTTTTCTTCGATTTGTCCACTTGATACGATTCTTTGTTGCCACAGCTTAAAATACATCAATTTTTTTTCCAGGGTTCTTGATGTTCCTTAGCATATTTTGAGGCTCGACGGTTACTGTCTCGTTTTGGCTTTTGCTGTTGGTCTTTTCTTCATGTTTTCTTTTTTTTCGCGAGTCACCAACTCTTTTCCTGAGGTTTGAAAACGTTTCCGTTTTTTGCTAGAGATATCCATCACTCAACGACTTTTGCAGTGTTAATGCAATTCCATCTTTGTCCTCGTTGATTGCTACCCTATACCTGTCCCTTTCTTATAGTCCTCTGCGTTTTTTTGTGTTGCCTGGTACGTTGGCACTTTTTTAGCCGGATACAATTTTTTTTGCTCTTTCAATATCTTTTTGGTCCTGTTTTATTTGTTTAATAGGAGTTTACTTTTCTGTTCGTAGTGTTGTTTGGTTGCTTGTTTCCTTTTGCTTTCTACCCGGACCTTCTAGCATTGCTTAGGGAAGACTTTACTACGTCTAATTTCACACTTTTACACCTTTTGAAAAAAATTACACGAGACGTTATGGTAATTTCTTGTATCTTAATAGTTTAGTTTGTATAAATAAGAGCGTAATTGTTGTTTCTTTTGTTGTAAATTTGGTTCTAACCTATCCTTGCATGGTCAAACGGATATCATTTATAAGAGTTGCTAAAACGTTTAAATTTACTTCTAAGGTTTGCAAGGGATTTTTCATGAGTCCTTTCTTATCTAAATTCCGATAGGTAGTTTTGCTAATAAAATAATTAATTTTAGAACTGTATTTCACATTCCATTCTGTACGACGTTCCCGAATGTGCAAGTTTCTCGAGTTTTGACTTGAAACCAGCATTTTTCACGCCTTCTTCTTTTTTTAGTGTTTTCTTTGTGTGATTGATACTAAAGATTAAATTTAATGTGAAACTAATATAAACGTTATTTTCAGCTCGTTTAGTCTGGGTTTTGCTTTTGGTTGAAATTGTTTGTTTACGTTGTACATCTCCTTTTTCGGTACCCTTGGTTATCATGGTTAGGCTGCATTAAAAATTGCCACTAGAATCATTATTAATTTGTAGTTCTAGTGTTGACGATTCCTTTTTACTATAGACAATCTGTTTTGGTTACACCTTGCTCATGCATAGTAGATGTTCTATGATTAGCAGACGCAGGTTGCATCGATCTTATCCGTAAGTGTTGAAGACCTAACCATAATATTAAATTGTTGTCTTTGTTACTAACTGAGTAAATCCTACTAGCTATTTATAAGTTAATCACCGACGTTTATAATAAGTAGATCAGTATAAAGATACGTTAGTGCGTCGAAACACTGTTCTTTTGTGTACGCCAATATTCTATACATACAATTTGGTACACGTGTAAATTCGGGTTATTGTTATTTAATTATATTATATACCGGAATAAAATAATGTTTGGTGATTTAGTAGAGTCTTTACAATTACATCAATTTTATTTAATAACTACTATTAGCATGAAGTTTTTATAAATTGTTTCATTTCAATCAATAAGGTAAATGTATACGGAGGTTTCATGATAAATACAAAGTACTTAAATATATTGGGTCTTGCAAGATAAATATTTGTACGTTAGGTTCTTCTTTTGATTTGCTACAAATTGAGTATTTGTGTAAATGTGTTTGCGTCATAATAATTTACTGTAATGGAGGCACAAAATTACTTATTTTAAATTTATTTGGTTTGTTTAATAAAGAACGTCATTCCAACATAACAGCGTGTCTTTATTTATGTTGCTTTTTATGAATTCTTATTTGGTTTGGCAAATTTATAAATATGCAGTCGCGCTCATCAATTATTGCCCGCAATTATCCATTATAGCTGGTTTTCCAAACTGATAACGCTACAAGTGACAAACCGGCTTGAGAATTTAACACGGAAATTGTATAAATAGAAACATGTTAAAAAATGTTTCCCAAATTATTGAATTTATATAAAATTCACCAATAAAAATTAATCAGCTGATTTCACGTTAAGCGTATTGGCTACCATAGGAAAGTCGATCCCAGGTCGCAACACAAATTGAAGGCAATCATTCTTTTAAACTTTAAAAATTTTTGCTTAGTGTACTCAAACCAAATATTTCAAACATCAATATATCAAAGTAACCTTCAATTTATGTCATAAACGTCAAACTTGAAGTTTTTATTATTTTGACAACGATCCTAGGTCATGGATCGAAACGTAAATAAAATAGATTTTAAAAACTATGAGTGGTTTCATTCCCAAAGAAGATTAAGAAGAACGGAACGCGAGTTATGTATCCCTTAATCTATGTATGTATAACAGAATATAATTTAATAGGAATTATAAAGTAAACTTAAGTTAAATGCAACATTGTATTTCAAGGATAAATCAGAAAGTTTATTAAAAGTTTACAAGCAAGTTGTGGGAACGGATGCAATACATTGTATTCCAGACAGTAAGTGATACTGCAGGTGCAGGTCACAGACGGTCAAAAACCGCAATTACTTAGAAATTAAGATTGTTATATTGCATAATGAATAGAATTAAGAAATAAGCAGACATGAGCTCTGCAAGTTCCCACAGACATGCGAGGGGCAGGGACAACATAAATACCCCGGTCTTGAGTATTTCAGCTTTAACATTGCCGTTTGCTTAGGCTACTCGCACATATTAAACTTCAATTATTATTTAAATTTCAACTTAGTATAAATCAATCTAGTTTGTCACAATTCAATTGTAATTTCTGTTTAACTAAATAAAATTTGTTACAAGAATTTTTGAAAGAAGTTTTTAAAAAGACCGCACCCAAGGCCCGAAACGTAACTCGCGTTCGCTCGTAACATGATTTGGTCTTGTTAAATAGCTATACCGCTGCATACGCACAGGTGCAAAATTGGAACCAGCTTCTTTAGTTCGACAATTGAAGGTAAGCCTTTTGTGTGCTTATCCTGTATGTATTTAATATTTGTAAATTTACTACCAGCCGCTACAATCCAATTTATTTATTTCACACGCTTAGGCAATTTCATAATTTTTTCTTTACTCATAAAACCCCTGCATTAATAGCCTCTTCCTGATATACTATATTATATTTATTTCTAGAACGTAGTAGTATTTTCGTGACTCCATTTTAAATAATACACGCATATCTTACGTAATTAGCGTTAAAAATTGTCGCGTTTCATTACCTTGTTAGTGTTGATTTATGTGCACTCTCTGTCTTTATTAAATAACTAAAGTTAATGCTCGCGGTCTCCTATCGTACAGTGAATTCGAAAGATCATAAATATTTCTTATCAATTTCTATTACATTTTCTGAATTTTTTAGTGTTTGCACCGCTTCTTGGAATAATATTTCATTTATTAATTTAAATTTTTCAAGAGTTATATCCTTAATTAGAAAATTTAATAACGTGTTTGCATTCAACGGTATTCATTATGCGTAAACAAGTGCACGAAAAGAAATTTAATTTAGTCGTCATTAGATTTTCATCCCAATTTTGTTATCAAAGTACTCAATTAAGCATAATATTTAATTTCATTCTCCCCACCAAACACCAAACATATGGTGGTGTTTACACAAAAGCATATTTAATTAGGTTTTAAAATATCAGTCGATATTCTAACAAAAAGTTACGAGTGTACTTCAATTGAAAAGATGATATTTTGTAAGTAATAAAGAACGTGTTCATTGGCCGTATTCTGGCATAATCGAGTACTAAATAGAACATAAAGTGAATGACAGAATTCCGCAGATTCGTAGAAGCGATAAAGTAAGAAATGTGAACGTGCATCCAATTAAGGCAAGTTAAAGTAATAAAGTATTATATATATATATATATATATATATATATATATATATATATATAGTGTAACAAAATTTTTGTTACATTAAATATCTCTAAAGAAAAACATTTCTAGCCGTTGTTATTATACGAATTTGTCATTTAGCGTGAAATCGTTAAATAGTTTAATTTATTATAAGTAAGTACATCTCTTTCCTTTTTACATTATTTTCACTCATACGGAGTATTTAATAGTGACTCCTACGCTTTTGATATCTGCAAATACCCAGAACAGATCTTGCAAGCAACTACGAGGAGGTACGCTTCGTTGGAAGATGGAGAATCTTGTTTGCAAGTGGGAGCTTAGAATAGCTCTACCATCGAAGAAGGGCTAGTGGTTGCCGTGCGGAGGCGTTACAAAAGAGCTCTTGTGATGCCGCCCAGACAACCAAGAGAGCAGTAACAACACGTGAGGATAGAGGTCCATTATTGCACATTTAGGTAGGCACCTTTAAGTAAGTTTGCATGAAGGACAGGATTTTAAGTAAACACGTTTGACAATGAGATTGGAACTTGGTTATGTATTGTAGGATTACTCATTTTGAAGCTGTCCGAGGGGCTGCATCTAGTAAAGGCATATTTCGTACCTTTCTAAATTCCAAGGAGATGGAATGTTATGTGTTTTGGTTGGTCTAGTGCATTTGCCAGCATCACCGTCGAGTAATTAAGACAAAACCAATCAGGTACTTATAAAACTATTTATTGAGAATTAATTTTACGTGCTAATTACGGTCAAAGCTTTGATTTAACGTTTTCCAAATCATACGAAACTTTTGTTAAAGAAAGTGAATGTTAAAATTTTTTTTGCAAGATATGTTTATGCTTAATTCTCATATAAAAACCAGTTAGAGAATTATATCCTAGTAACTTGACAGGTTAAATACCTTTTTTTTTGTTCAGAACTAAATTTTTTCATAAGAGGAATTTTTGAACTTTTAGATAATTTAAAAGTTGTTATTCAAAGCACGTACATAATGCACATGTTAATTGAGAAAAATAAGTATAAAGTTCACTTTTGATTGAAAGATGTTTACTTACAATATGCTTTGTGATTAGTAGAATATCAATGCTGCTTCTAACATATGTTGAACTGACTTTCTTTAATTTCATATAATGTTCGAGCCATATAAACTTTTTATGTAATAAGTTCTTTAGAGAATTTTTGTAAGCCAGAACAGATCTGTTTTATGGATGTTTAAGAACCGACTGTATTAAATAATTTATAAATGTTAAGATCTCTCTATGTAGAGAAACAAATTCAGAGATTTTTGAAACTTATTTTATATTGATTATCAAATTTTTTTATAAATAATTTTTGCAACAAAAGAGAATAACATTTAAATTATACTTTGATATAAAACTTTCGTCTTTTTATTTCATTAATTGAAATTAATAATATCCAAATTAGATAAACAAAATTTTGAATGTGGAACTTAGAAAAAAGTTGATACAGTATTAGGTAATAGAAACAGAGTAAATAATTTTCAGTAGAGAATATTTTCATAGGTAAGGTGTTGTTGTTGAGATTTTGAATTCAAGACAGTCGATCTATAAAGACCGAAATATTTTGTTGTCGTAAGACACAAATAGTGTCTTATATTTTATTTTTTTTGTGTGACATTTTCTTGCAGGTCCGACATCGCAGAAGCTGGAGCAGAGGTTCAAGAGGTTTCCAGAGGTATTGCTTATTTTAATTTGTATGCTTTTCGATAATCATTATATCCTATAGGTTTCTGCGTCTTCCTGTAGGATACTTTAGTTTTATTTATTGTCTATATAGATGCAGTGGCGCCCATTTACTTTTTTTGTTCCCGTTTGTAGTCGAGCCCACCCTATATCCACGCCCAAACTCATTGCTCACCCTTGGGGTAATTCCCAGACTAAGCCGCGAATATAGTAAAGCTCGTGAGTCCACCGAGGGTTTGTTCACTAATTGACTCACTCCATAATTAAATTAAATAAAAAAAAATTATAAGTCCACATAAAGTTTCACTAAGTTTCAATATAAGTAAACAAGCATCAATTATTATATAGTTTGAGGCTAGTTCAAATGATAAACTTTTGAATGGTGTGCAACACCCCTACTTATAAAACCGATTAAAAGGCTTAAGATTGCCCACGAAAATTCTATATTCTTACATGCAAAGACAAGCCCGTTTTTAAGACCAATCCAAAAATAAGATTTGCGAGAAGTATCTAGATGCTTACGTAGCAGAGGTTCATTCCTATAAAACTCAATGGACTGATCAGATATGTTTTAATAGGATTTTAAAGGGGTAAATATTGAATTATTCGATTTTACTTGATCAATTATGTATATTACAAGATTTGATTAGGGAGCAATATTAAATAAGTGAAAAAATACCAAGGACGTATTTTTTTAGATGCACTCGGTACGTAAGAAGTTACAAAATTCAGGACCAGGGAAACGAACAAAGCCGCCAGTATCCGAAGCTGCACGAGGCGGGTCAACAAACGAAGTATATACACATTTAATTTACAAATGTCTAAGTTTTTAACGGTATGCACGCCAATGACAACCCAGATAGTGAGGATTTCGAAACAGGAGATACCACACTACAATGTATTTAATGTTAAGAATTATTGCAATGATTAATATAAACACAATTATGTTAGGTTCTTCGAATTAGTACTTGTTGAATTTGCTCGTTATGCCATCAGTGAAAATGAAAAAGATACTCTTTTTACCGCTGAGACTATACACTTTTTTATTGCAACTCTATTTTTATCGGAATATTACAGTACAAAAGGTCGTCTTTGGAATCCACAGAAAAGGTGCGCAATTCATTGATTTTTAATGCTATTCGCAATACCAGACCTCTAGAGATTGACAGATTCAAACATTTTGCATGTAATGTTAAGATACCGAAAAAAAAGAAAATGTGGAAATACGACCAATTATTAATTTATTGCAGGAAATGTGTTTTCAACATTTTGTTCTCAAAAAGCATTAGTTTTATAGCGAATGCACGATTGCATACTATAGCAAACGCAGTTGCAAGCAATTTATAAAGGGTAAGCGAATTAGATTAGACTACAAAACCTGGCGCCGGAATAGTGCTCAAGGCTACTTTTAAAATGTTGATATACATCAAGGTTAAAGTAAAACAATGAGGAATACGTAACTATTTACGGAAAAACAGCTACACCATTGTTGCAAATGTAGGATGGATTCCCTGTTCATGTTGTTTGTCTACCTTTAAAACTATATTTTGACAACCTGTTTACAAGTTTGCCCTTGTCAATAAATTTAGAAATAAGCGGCTATAGTCCCACAGGAGCTGCTAGAAATACGTGTTTCCAATTATGCGTTGACACAACGTCGCTATCCTTGTATACAATGTACATAGCATGTATTCTGTTTCCAAAGTTAAAAGGTATTCTAGGACTAACGTTTTGCAGCCATTGTTCATAGGGCATTATAGTAAGTGTATTGGAGGCACGGATTTAATGGACCAAGCGGTTACTTGTAAACAAATTAGTTTTTATGGAAAGAAATGGTATTGGTCGACACTTACATGACTTCTAGATGTTTATGCTCAGAATACTTGGTATCTGTCAAGGAAATGAGTGGCAAATCTGTTTCGACTGGAACTCAAGCGCGCAATTGAAACGATCTATTTAAAATCATTTAAAAATCCGCCAAAACAAATGGGTAGACCATCAACCCGTATTAGTTCAAGCAGGGTATTGGTTGCAGATTACGTACGATTTCATGGAAGGGGGCGTTTGGTTCAACCGAGCTTAAGAAGAGATGCCAAAGGGAGAAATGCAAAAGTACTATTAGAACTGAGTGCAATCAATGTAATGTAGGGCTGCGTATTCCAGCAAACCAATTTATGTCTAATGAGTAGAGGAATTGGATAGTCCTGTGACAGATCCGCCGATTCTCCAGTTCCACCGATCGTCCCGATTCATATCTAACCTTGGTTTTTACATGTAAATTCGTAAAGTCTTAATTTAAAGGGATTTCCTCCTTGTGGAAGGGATTTTCTCCTTGCTTCCTCGTTGTGGACCTCCTTGTGGGATTTTTCCTCCAACCATCCCTACCCTAAAAAATCGGTAACCTAGCCACTAAAAAGCCACCAGAACAAATGTCGTGGTGTAACATCATCCACAGTTAAGTTTATACATCCGTCAGCAGCAAAGTACTTAAACTGTGGGTCTTTCGGTATCGTTTTTACAAGAATGGACAACTACTGCGACACAAGAAGAAACAGCACGGTATGTCATTAAGCCGTAAACGTTCGGCCCCGCCAGCTGTTGAAAGGTCTTGTCCGAAACAACCACGAATTCTGTCTAAAGTGTGCGATTTGGAAGTGGAAAAGACGCCGTATGCCGCACACTTGAAGAGCAACAGACATAAAAATGCAACAGTTACCGCTACTGGCGAAGATAGTGTAGAAATGGTTAGTACAACGTTTAACAATCGTATGGCTAGCTATTGCATTAAGAACGACTGTGCCGACGATGGAGTGTCCGAGTGTCTTTGGAAGCAGAAAGAGCGGCTTATTCGATTAATTAGTGGAAAAAGAATACAACATACAGCAATAAAAGTTAATTGTGAACTCTATGGCGTCTACACAAAAATGGTAGAAGAGACTACCGACGTGAAATCCTTTAATACAAAAAATATGGTTATAACATCTTCTAGTAATCTGGAAAATATGTACGACTTCTTATGCGAAACCATGAGAACAAAATCAGAGGAATTTGAAGCACGTGGGTCCGGTTGGTCTTTGGAAAAAGTGCTCTATTTAAAAGTAAATATTAATAAGTATAAGCCGATTTGAGGGTCCAGTGGAGTGAAGAAAAGAACCCTGCAATACCAAAATGAAAATTTAAATTTTATACTTATATTACGTTACAAAATTTCTGTCTGTAAAAATATATGTATGTTTAAAAATAGATGTTAAGTGTACACTATATACTTTTAATTATATAAAATTGTTTTAAAGGAATGTTTACTACTTTTCGAGTTGGCCTATGGTTAAAATAATGGTAGATTCATACTTCCGAGAAAAATCAAATAGGTATTACCATACACGATTAGAAACTGTTTATAAATAAAAAGTTATAAAATTGGCGGTTGTAACTCGATAAGGCTTGGTCCTAAATATTAAGGGCTAGGCTACCGGTTTTTTAGGGTAGTGATGGTTAGGGAAAAATCCCTCAAGGAGGGAGCAAGAAGGAAATCCCTCCCACAAGGAGAAAATCCCTTTAAAATATGACTTTATAGTGCGAATTCACATGTAAAAACCCAGGTTAGATGTGAATCGGGAGGATCGGTGAATCTGTCCCAGCACCATCCAATTCCTCTACTCTAATGCCTTTATTTTTATATCTTTATCGTTTAGCGCTATTTTAAAAACACGTGCCTTATCTACAAATCTAACAAAGATATGACTTTTAATTTTTTGTAAAAATCTAAACTAACCGCTGTCTCCCTGGATATGTATTTCCATCAAAATCCAACAATGTACAAAAATTTGGACTCTAATGGGTTAATACCGCATTCATAGTGCACTACAACCTGATTTGGAAAAATGATCTGATGAAAAAATTTAAAAAGGAAAATCAAAATCAAATAGGTACTTATCATTATTACCCTGATCCGGTTCATGCTGGGGAGCTTTTGCATTATAAAAATGGGGTAACCATGTCTACTGACAGATTTACTGTAAATTTACATCGTAGTTATGTTCATTGTTAGGCGTGAGTTATCGAAAAAAATTAACATTTTGTCATAAATTTAGCAATAAATTATTTGGATAAAAGGGTCACTTATATTTAAAATAATTCCAGAGTGCTATTTTTTCAAATCACGCAATTCATTAAATGGAAAAATTTACATAATTACTCTAACTTAGTATTATTTTTTTAATTAAGATACCATATGTGTTATATGACTTTCACATGCGAGTGTCACATAGTAATGAAGTTGTTAGACATTCCTGTCAAGCAATCCATGCCATTATGTCACGCTATACCAGTAATATCAATTTATAAATGTTATCCATGAGAGTTTGATTCATTAATGCTTTTTTAAATGTAAATTGGTAGACTCCGCTTTTTAAGAGACCATTATTTTGAAATTGCTGAGACGATTACATACACAATTTTATAAAAGAAAATCGTTTTATTCCATCACGCACGCCAAATTGTTAACTTATAAACGATTAAGGGCAAGAAAAACACGCCAATTGGATATGGTATGAAATTCAATGGTGGAATAAAGTACAGCATTGCTATGTTCATACAAAAACGTCTATCGGAAGATTTATATTCTTGACGAGCTTCGCGTATATGTTCAGAGACATTTTATGTGCAGTCAATACCTGCGGATGACATCACCGCAACTGGCAAGAATGAATAATTCAGATTGTTGCTCAAAACGGATTTGCCCCAAAAGTTTAAAGCTGTAGAATAAAAGGTATTAAATCTTAAAATGGTAGTATTTGTTTCTAGCATTCAATTTGGCCAAATGTGGAAATTACTCTGGATATATTTCAACAATGAGCTTATCCTACAGGTAAAGATTTATACATTTACTTGATTAGCAATAGAGGGAGTTAAAACGTGCTATCTGTGCCACTTCCAAATATTAGTTTACCTTCGAATTCTTAAGATTTTCAACGAATTTGCTTCGTTTCTGAAACCGGCTTGTGTTCTTCTGTACGTAACGTGTCGTTGGTGTGTGGGTTCGTGTGACTTTCTAGGTGTCACTTTCTGTGTGTTTAATTTTTGACTTCGAATTCTTGTGGAGCATTGAAAAGTAGAGTAGACATTTCTCTCGTCTGAAGGTCGCATCACTTAAGAAACATGGCGGAAATGCGGGGACTAAGGTTCTAAATAGATTTAAAAAATTTAGAATTTCGAATCCTTGCAAGTAACAGACACCCTAACTCTATTTTGGAACTACTATACTTTACAAAATAAATAAAGAAATGGCCGAATTCCTACTAAACATTGGCGGACCTTCTAAGAAGGTATTACACCCAATGTTTATTGAGGATGTTGGGTTAGTGAAACTAATACGCTTCTAGCTACTTGATAATGAATAATTTTGCCTGGCATGGGGAAAGTAATTCGAGCATAGAAAACGAAGATCAATATAAATTGTTGGTTATTTTGCAAAAAAAAGTCCGTGGCCGGTTTCACTGTTCTTGTAGATCATCAGACGGACGCATCTCTTTTTGCAAAACAACCAACTAAGTTCTGGGATTATACATAAATCAAGGTGTACTTATAATACAAACAGTTTCTCATGAGCCCTCTAGACTCGAATGTGAGCAACTAGTCATCGACAACTTTTACAAGTCCCAACATGATAAGCAAAGTGCAAAGATCAAGTTGCCAGACAAAATTTTTAAAAACTTAGTCAAAGACAAGATGAAAAATAAATAAACAAATGGCCAAATTCCTACTGAACATTGGCGGACCTTCTAAGAAGGTACTACAGCCAATGCTAATTGAGGATGTTGACCTACTCAAACTAATACGTTTCTAGCTACTTGATAATGAATAATTATGCCTGGCATGGGGAAAGTCATTCGAACATATAAAACGAAAATAAATATTAATTTCTGGTTATTTTGCAAAAAGAAAAGTCCGTGACCGGTTTCACTGGTCTTGCCGATCATCAGACGGACGCATCTCTTTTTGCAAAACAACCAACTAAGTTCTGGAATTATACACAAATAATGGTGTATTTAAAATACAAACAGTTTTTCAAGCGTCCTCTACATTTGAATGTGAGCAGCTAACCATCGGCAACTTTTACAAGTACCAACATGATCAGCATAGATGGAGATGCCAAACAGAATTTTTAAAAACTTAGTCAAAAACGAGATGAAAAGTAAATAAACAAATGGCCGAATTCCTACTGAACATTGGCGGACCTTCTAAGAAGGTACTACACACAATGCTAATTGAGGACGTTGGCCTACTAAAACTAATACGTTTCTAGCTACTTAATTATGAATAATATTGCCTGGCATGGGGAAATTAATTCGAGCATAGAAAACAAAAATCAACATAAATTGTTGGTTATTTTGCAAAGAGAAAAGTCCGTGACCGGTTTCACTGTTCTTGCAGATCATCAGACGAACGCATCTTTTTTTGCAAAACAACCAAGTTCTGGATGTATACACAAAACACGCTGCATTTATAATACAAACGGTTTCTCATCCAACTACTGCAAATGTCGAACTGGTTCCCTTAAACTTCTAAATGTTTGTAAATTCTTCTTAAAAACCCATCATGAGTGTCCATCAGAATTTCTTGCGGATAAAGTGATCGAATTGCAGTACGGACTCTTTTTTTGTTGTGATTGGTGATGGTTACACGATATGTTTTATACGACCTCCGAAGAAAACTATGTAAGGGAGCGATATGTGGCGAGCGCGGAGCACATTTATCGTTCCCGTTGTTTGCTTTGCAACGATCTTCAAATATATTTTGTAGAAAGTTGTTTACAAGCAAACTACTGTTGGCGCTCCATCGTGTTGATACCACAGCTGATACTAATTCGGATTTAACCGATGTAAATAATTCTGCAAAATTTTGTGATTACTTTCTCCTGAAATAAACAAACAAAATTTTATACAATATTTGCTTTCCATTTTTCAATATAAGCTTACGAATTAAATTTTCATTATAAATATGTGCCGTTGGTTCACCGTCATTTTTTATTGCAGCAAAAATATTAAAACCAGTAATCCTGAAACTGCCTTTCACGAAATGTGTGAGAATTAGTATCATTCTGATAATGAGAGTTACACATATTGAACATTCCATTCTTCTTAAATTTGGTCTTGCACTCCGTCCAAATTATTTTTTGTAAAAAACTCTCATTTTCCTGAGTTTTAATTAAGATAAATTCACAAAAATCAATTCTCTTTTGATTGTCATCAGTCTTCAAATTGTGTATTAATGCAATGGAATACGGATGGAACTTATGTTTTTTAGAATCCTGCGAATACTTCCCTCGGATATTCCTAAATCTCTTTCCGAACATGACAAGGAATTTTCAGGATACGCTCAGAAGAATCCCAATACTGTAACTTCATTATCTACTATGTCTACGACAAGTGGTGTAACTGCACCCCCGCCAGTCCTAGTAATGCCAGCGTAGAGTGAGGGCTAAGTGCAACGCCATCTAAATGATAACAAACCCAATTTACGCAATATCAAATACTAATCTATTATTCAATTCTTCAATATATGTTGTAACACAAACATTTAACATGCTATTTAATAATTGCGACATCTTTGCTATGTCCTTGTCAGAATTTTTGGCTTATACTTATACGCATTTTTCACTTAACGGATTGCCTTAGTTTTGATCATTACTTTTACTAACGTAATCTATTATAAACGTTGTCTCTGTATATGTAAATTTGTCTTTTCTTATTTTTCCTTCATTGTTAATTTTATCCTGTAACTGGATTTATTCTGTTGGATAATAAAGCAATAATAATAACAGTAATAATAATAATTATAATATATTTATTCTTATGCTCAACCCCCTCAAGCCTTTTTTAATTAATTTAATTATTTTTATATAATGTGCAAGTATTTATTTTATGTTACGTGCTTTAGCTATGTTTGGTTGGTTTATAAATCAAAACTGTGTTAAATATGCCTCGACTATTTGAAAACTCTTTCTTCACAGGGTATCCACCTACTTATCGTGGGTTCAGTGGTAAGTAGATGTGCAATGCACCAACCAAACAGCACTACCTTTTGTTTTTGTACCTTTGATGATTTACACTTGTATATGCCAAATTTTTATATAAGATCCATGTAGCCTTGTGCCAAATTAATTAATATTACAAAATTTCTGACTTTGACGTTATAACACACAGTACTCACCTGTTCTATACTTCGTTGTCGGCCTCTATGAATACTGGCTCAAAATCCTACTCGCCGTATACGTCTTTACAAGGTTTGCACTATCACTATGAAAATCTGCTGGCTAGACTCCAGGTTTCTTTTACTTAATTTTGATGCTCCCAAATCTAAAATAAATATGACCCAAATTTAGAATTTTGAATAACTTTTTTTTATTTACTTCCCCTGCGCTAATGTTTCCGGTGTTATATCTTCTTTATCTCGTACGAATCCTCTTGCTACTCCAATGCTGTCTTTTAAATCTTGCTCCTCTCGTTCTAAATCACTGCTTTATTTATCCGCTTGTTCCAAATCAATACTTCCTCCTTTTAATCCGCTCGTTCCAAATCAATACTTCCTCCTTTTAATCCGCTCGTTCCAAATCAATCCTTCCTTCTTTTTACCACTCAATGCCCTGCTATACAAAAAACCATATCCAATTCAATCCCAATAATATCTTCTTCAATCTTATAAATCCTATTCAATGCCTTCTGCCTATATAAATCTCGTTCCAATATCCACTTATGTTCCGCCGGTTCGCTGTCGCACTAATTCCACTCTTACTTGTTACTCGTCGTTGCTATTAATTATTTATTTACTGTCGCTTATCCTTGCTCTTCCTTTATATAAATTAAAACTCGTACGCTTTTCAAACTCATTTATTAAATCTTCAAAAATATTCAAACAATTTAGCGCAGTTTACAAACACGTCTTATTACAAAATTATTTAAAAATCGACCTCTTGTTTACTTTTCCTAGGTGATAAATACAATTCAATATGCCTACTCCTTAATTACATTGTATTCAAAAATCATCCAATAACATCGTCCCCAACAAGTTCGTGTCATAATACCTTACACTTTGTCTTTTGCACTTTCCTTTTTCATACATAAATATTCAATCATTGGTCCTAAATATCGCACAACCCTTCAATCATATTTGACAATGCTATTACTTATAATTTTGATATTACATGTTTGTCCAAAGGTTGATTCTAGTAAAATAAATGCCGAAATGTTACACATATAAACCTGGATCTGCGTGGTGAATAGTGTAGACGCATCCGGTTTCTCGATTGGCAAATGTACGTTCTATGGCTTATTCAACATACAACTCAGTGTAAAACCTTGAATACTGTGCTTTATCACGTCATCAAGTCATTGTTTTTACGTCTTGGCACTTACATTTTGACTAATATTTCAAATACTTTAACGTTTGTAAAGTACGGCAAACCTAAATTTTTCAATTACGGGATCTGATATTTGGCTTACTTTATTTGGCATACACTACCTTCAAAAAAACAACCCTTAGAACCCTTTTAACCTCTACTAACATTACATTGGCCCCACTGGTTTTGAATAAAAGTGGAAATTTCGACTGTCTTTATAACTCTTATCTTGGTGTGCATAATTTCTATTTTTATTTAAAATCACTCCACGCATTTCTACATATTAATTATTACTCAACCCCCAATTTCATTTTTCTCACGTCTGTCTAACTACGCTATATAATAACTTACACTATAAAATAAAACAAATTTAAACTTTCCGTCGCATGAACTCTCATCCTGCTAAACCCTCGTCTTGTACAATTTTATATGGATATAAATTTTCTAAGTGAAAACGCCCACGACATTCCCCTGTCATAGTATCTAATTCGAACGTATTTCCTTCAGCAAAAATACGCGTGATTTTGTACGGCCCTTCGTAAGGAAACAACAACTTCGCGCAAATGTTTCTGTCGCGGTTTGAAACCCTTAATCTTACTACCACCATATCTCCTATTTCCAAAATCGTCCTTTTTTTAATCCTACTACGCCTTCGCTCGATGTCCCTACGCTGCATCCTTTCGATTCTAGGCCTAACACTACCCAACAACTCTGTGATGTCTTGCACCTCGACTTCTTCCCTCCAAGGCCTAGCTGGTTTAATCTTTCTAATCAATGTTATCGGACATGTTTTTGTAACAGAATTCGGTACGCAATTCATAAAATTTTCAATCTGTGGCAGATATCTAACCCATTTATCGTGGTGCTCTTGCGTCGCCAACCGTAGATATTTTATTACCTCTCGTATAAAACGTTCGCATGGATTTGCTTTCGGATGCCGTATACTGCTAAATGATACCTTAATATGCGCTCTATTTAACCCGTTTCTGAATCTTTGGTTATTGAAATATGTCGCGTTGTCTACCAAAATCCTTTCCATTTTCCCAACCTGGCTTCCAAATTCTCTAATCGACTGTAATGCATGCACCGTGTTACTTCGTCTTGCCGGAAATAATTTAACAAATTTCGAAAAAATGTCCACCATTACCAATATGTGCCGATACCCCTGTTCACTAGTAATTAGGTTGCTCAAATAATCAATAGATCATCCACATAGTGCGAACAGAAACATTCATACTCGTTTAACAGCTTCTGCATGGCCCTAACAAGTGCTGCTGAAGAACTACTTAAACCAAATGGAACTACAGAAAACATATAAATCTCCCTTTCAATACTAAACCCCGTAAACTTCTTACAATCTTCATGCAACGGATACAACCAAAATAAATTTTTTAAATCTAACTTGCTAAAAATCTTCATCTCATACACCTTATATAACAAATTATTCAACCCTTGTGGTTGTTCGTACTGCGCTTTTGTAATTGAATTCAACTTCCTAGCATCCAAACAAATTCTTATATCTCTTTTGTTAGGTTTAGGTACAATAACTACCGGGTTCACATATGGAGTTTTCGCTGGTTCGATGATTCCTTCTTTTAACATTTTACTAATCTTGGCTTTAACCCTATTTCTAATTGCAAACGGAATTGGATACACCTTGGTACTAAATCCGCTGTCTTCCGTGACCTCTAACTTATGCGTATATCGCTTCGCAAATCTCGGCTCTTCATTAAACAACCCTATAAATCTATTAAATAATTCCCCCAGCTTTTCTTTAATATCAATACTCACTTTTCCTATCTGTTCATCATCAATTATTCTCGCAAACATATTACATAATCTCACTTCAACCTGTCTATAATTACTTGCCCTTTTCACTCCTAATCCTGACTTATCTATATAATTTCCATTCCTATATTCCGAACTAACCGTAGGCACTACCCATAACTTATCTTTATCTAATATCCGAATCGACCTATCATTTCCATCTATATTCAATCCAAAATCCTCTATAAAATCCATTCCTAATATAAAATCTAACTGCAACCCCTTTGTTATCAAGAACCCTGCATCTCCTGCCTTTTTATTCCCTACAAATATCGGTACACGGATTACCCTATAAATCGTCGTTAGCTTTTTGTTCATTGCCGACCATAAATTAACCCCATCAATTGTTTCTATTCGTCCTTTTAAAAATTCTGCATGTTTTATCACCACACTTTCATTTACTAGCGACAACTGTGAACCACTATCAACTAAAGCAACATATAAACAATCTCTTAATCTAATATTAATAAACAACAAATTCTTTTTATTAACGGTATAATTATTCAACAACAAATCACTTAAATTATAACATAAATCTATATCTAACCCTAACAATTCTGTCTTCCGAAAACTGACGTTTCTTTTTGGATCGTCGGTGCCTCGTGTACTTGTACCACCTCGATCTTGTCCGTGTCCTTTGTCGCCGCGCTGGTCGTTATATGTTGGACGTTTATGTCTCTGTCAGTCCGGCTGTATCCGTCACGCGTTCCGCCTCCCGTAATACGGCCGTCATCCTCGTTGTCGCCGTGCTGGTACCTATTTTGTCCTTTGTATTCGTTTCCCCGGTATTCCCTATTGAAATACTGTCGTCGGTTTCCGTCGTGTCCCCAATAATTACGCTGTCCGTGGTTGAAAACGTCCTGTCGGTAGCTAGGTCTGTGTTCGTTGTGGTATACATGTCGTCGGTTTTCGTCCCTATAACCCCGATTCTGCTCCCAGTAAGTTCCGCGCGTCTTTGCCTCCACTGCCGTCGCTAAGTCAAAATTCCGCATTACTCCTAAAAATTCTCGCAGGGTTTTTGCGTTCTGTACCACAACCACCTTTGTCACTTCTGGTTCCATGTGTCCCGCAAGTAGTAATACTATGTCGTCCTCGCCCAATTTCGGTGTCAGATGTTGTGCTTGGTTGTATTTGTCGATCGCGTATTCTTCGCGTGATCCGTTTATCTTACTGTAATGTCCCGTTATTAAGTTTGTCCTTATGTTTGTCTGGTGCGTGTTACTCCAAAATTGTTCGATGAACAGTCGTCTAAATTCTGCGTATGTGTCGTACTGTCTCCGTATAATGTTGTGCCATTTTTCCGCGTTACCCGTCAAAGTTGCCCCAACTATCTGTAATTTCGTCCGTTCGTTCTCTGTCTCCACGATTTCGTCTAATCTGTCCAAAAACCCCATCGGTTGTTCAGTCCGTCGTCCTTCAAATTTCGGTAGCGCGTCTCGGTTTAATCTTATCTGCTGTCCGTAGTCTAGTCCTCCGCGTCTTCTTTCTTGGTCGTCCAACTTGTCCTTTATATGTCTGACGTCGTTGCCGACCCTGTTCTCTAATACCGTCACTTTGTCTTCCAGTTTTTCGTCCAGTTGTGTCCTCGCGTTAACATTTTCGTGTTGTAGCGTTTCTAGCGTCTGTCCTAAATTCCTGTAATTTGTCGTATGCTTTTTGTCACATGTCTGTATTTCAGTGTTTAAAGTCGTAAATCCGCTGATCATAGTCTCCTCGACTGTCTCCACGCGTGTCTTTATTTCTGTTAGTAGGTCCGTCCTTGTTGCGTTCAACTCTCCCTGAACTTGTACCCGTGTGTATTCAATCTTGTCGTCGACTCGGTCTACCTTTTCTTGTAATTCAGTCCTTAGTTCGTCCTTTACATTTTGTATCGACGTGAGTAGATAGTCCTGGGTGTAGTCTAATTTTGCCGTCAGTTCCGCGTGCGCCGTTCTAAACTCATTTCTTAGTTCCGTGTGTGATGTCTTAAAAACTGTCCGCGACTCTTCGATTTTGTTAGTTAAAACCGTATGTGAATCGTCAATTTTGTTAGTTAGTTTCGTTTGTAGTTCCGTGTTTGACTCTGCAATTTTGTTAGTTAAATCAGTATTTAATTTCGTGTGTGACTCTTCAAATTTGTTCGTTAAATTCGTATTTGACTCTTCGATTTTGTCTTGCAAACTCATCAGGAATCGCATTATATCCTGGTTTCCGGCGGTTTCTGCTACCTTGACCTCATGTACCGTCGCCTGGTCCGTTTCCATGTTTATTACCTCCGGATCTACTAAATTAACCACCGTTTCCTGGACATCCCCCCTGCATCTAACTCCTCGTCTTGTGTCATTACCGCGTCAATTCCGTACATTCTTCCTGATCTCGTTATCCGTTTCGTGTCCGCGTCCGTCATCTCTGCTGCCTTTTTTGAACTCCTCTTTCCTGAAAAACAATTCTTAACTACGGGCCCCACCTAACCTCGTTGTCCCTTAATCTACTACAACTTCTGTCTAGCTATCTAGCTATCTAGCTATCTAGCTATCTAGCTCTCTAGCCCCACGTTGGGTTTGCCACCTTCTTATGCTGAACCTCCTCACGCCTTTTTTAATTAATTTAATTATTTTTATATAATGTGCAAGTATTTATTTTATGTTACGTGCTTTAGCTATGTTTGGTTGGTTTATAAATCAAAACTGTGTTAAATATGCCTCGACTATTTGAAAACTCTTTCTTCACAGGGTATCCACCTACTTATCGTGGGTTCAGTGGTAAGTAGATGTGCAATGCACCAACCAAACAGCACTACCTTTTGTTTTTGTACCTTTGATGATTTACACTTGTATATGCCAAATTTTTATATAAAATCCACGTAGCCTTGTGCCAAATTAATTAATATTACAAAATTTCTGACTTTGACGTTATAACACACAGTACTCACCTGTTCTATACTTTGTTGTCGGCCTCTATGAATACTGGCTCAAAATCCTACTCGCCGTATACGTCTTTACAAGGTTTGCACTATCACTATGAAAATCTGCTGGCTAGACTCCAGGTTTCTTTTACTTAATTTTGATGCTCCCAAATCTAAAATAAATATGACCCAAATTTAGAATTTTGAATAACTTTTTTTTATTTACTTCCCCTGCGCTAATGTTTCCGGTGTTATATCTTCTTTATCTCGTACGAATCCTCTTGCTACTTCAATGCTGTCTTTTAAATCTTGCTCCTCTCGTTCTAAATCACTGCTTTATTTATCCGCTTGTTCCAAATCAATACTTCCTCCTTTTAATCCGCTCGTTCCAAATCAATACTTCCTCCTTTTAATCCGCTCGTTCCAAATCAATCCTTTCTTCTTTTTACCACTCAATGCCCTGCTATACATAAAACCATATCCAATTCAATCCCAATAATATCTTCTTCAATCTTATAAATCCTATTCAATGCCTTCTGCCTATATAAATCTCGTTCCAATATCCACTTATGTTCCGCCGGTTCGCTGTCGCACTAATTCCACTCTTACTTGTTACTCGTCGTTGCTATTAATTATTTATTTACTGTCGCTTATCCTTGCTCTTCCTTTATATAAATTAAAACTCGTACACTTTTCAAACTCATTTATTAAATCTTCAAAAATATTCAAACAATTTAGCGCAGTTTACAAACACGTCTTATTACAAAATTATTTAAAAATCGACCTCTTGTTTACTTTTCCTGGGTGATAAATACAATTCAATATGCCTACTCTTTAATTACATTGTATACAAAAACCATCCAATAACATCGTCCCCAACAAGTTCGTGTCACTAATACCTTACACTTTGTCTTTTGCACTTTCCTTTTTCATACATAAATATTCAATCATTGGTCCTAAATATTGCACAACCCTTCAATCATATTTGACAATGCTATTACTTATAATTTTGATATTACATGTTTGTCCAAAGGTTGATTCTAGTAGAATAAATGCCGAAATGTTACACATATAAACCTGGATCTGCGTGGTGAATAGTGTAGACGCATCCGGTTTCTCGATTGGCAAATGTACGTTCTATGGCTTATTCAACATACAACTCAGTGTAAAACTTTGAATACTGTGCTTTATCACGTCATCAAGTCATTGTTTTTACGTCTTGGCACTTACATTTTGACTAATATTTCAAATACTTTAACGTTTGTAAAGTACGGCAAACCTAAATTTCTCAATTACGGGATCTGATATTTGGCTTACTTTATTTGGCATACACTACCTTCAACAAAACAACCCTTAGAACCCTTTTAACCCCTACTAACATTACAATATATATATATATATATATATATATATAATATATATATATATATATATATATATAATAAGTTAAATAAACAACGAACACCACCTACACCCTGCATTTTCTCTTTCTACCTGTCTTGTTTTATTTTCTATGGGCCAATAAACCGGCGAAAGAGATAGTAAGCTTAGATAACAAGAATGTCTATTTTTCTTAGGTGATACACTGCAAAAAGTGGTAAAGCGTTATTAAACGACCTATAGGATTAGTTTGGTTTATGGGGTTTTAAACAAAAATTAAATATCTATTGTCTGTACAGGTATTGATTTACAGATAGCTTAGTGATCTTCGCTTTCTCAAAGTATTATGGCCGTTTGCACCAGTTAGGTTTAAAAATAAAGTGGGGTTTAAATCCTAAATGTCATTGCACCATGTGATAAGCCATGCTTAAGCTCTTGTTAAACTAGTTTACCTTAAAAGGTTCAATGTTCTATATGTCTTTTCTATCATTTGAAACTTATATTGTTCTAGTCAGATAATCATTCCCTATCGCTCCATAGAACCTTCACAAATTAGTTATTTACACTTATAAACATTTTTTATTTGGTTTTTCCTTGGAATGAATGGTTTCGAATTAGAATTTGAAGATGATTTGGAGGCTATATAATTTATCATTATGGCCTTCCACGCGAAGTTTATATACGGATTGATTATTTTCAAACATTAGATGAAGTGGCATTTAGAGGAAGATATCGATTGTCGAGACAATGTGTACTACAGTTTTTAGGTTAATTGAAGATGGATTGAAATATCCATATGATTGGTACTTACAGCAAAAAATACCATTCGAATTATTGTGATTTAACAATTTTTTCAGCAACAACTGTATGCCTCACATGAATCAATTGTTGACTGCATTAAGATTCTATACAAATGGAGGACTTTTACAATTAATCGCAGATTTGTCTGGTATGCACAACTCAACAGTGTCGAGGATCATTTGTAGAGTAACAGAGGCAATAGCTTACTTATACCAACAGTACATAACATTTCCAAATATCCAAGAATCAATTCAACACACTCAAAAAGTCTTTTTTGACATCGTTGGATTTCCTAGAGTATTGGAGCTATTGATTGCACTCATATTAAGATTGATTCCCAGGTATTACTGTAGACAAAGTGTTATTTTGTACATAACAGGTTGCTTATTAATAGTGGTGACGACTCGGAAGTTTTTCGAAACAGAATAGCATATTTTTCTATTAACACACAGATGATTTGTAATGCAAACCTAAAAATTGTGAATGTTATTGCTCGGTGGCCAAACTCGGCTTATTTTTAATAACTCTGTATTAAAACAGGAATTTGAAACAAATCAGCATAGCAACTGTTTGCTGCTACGTACGTATAATAATTTAATTGCTTTGTTTAAGAGATAGTGGATATCCTAATGCAATCTATCTATTTACACCTATACTGAATGCTGCAACACCAGCAGAACAGCTTTATAATGAGTCTCACACCCCAAACGAGGAATGTAATTGAGTGTTGTTTTGGTGTGCTAAAGAGGCGATTTCCCGTATTAGTATATGGTTGTTGTTTAAGGATCTAGACAACATATACGGTTATTGTAGCAACTGCTATACTTCACAATTTTGCCATAGACATGGGAGATTTCAAAGCACCACAAATTCCAGAGGAACTAGATGAACATGTTCTGAACCAATTCACTGCAGATGCGCATACACCAGAAATATATCACAAAATATGAGAGATGTAGGAGCTCAGTTACACAAGCAATTCGTTAACATGTACTTCGGTCAATTACAAAAAAATGTAATTTTATGTATTAATACGTAATTATTCACAGTAACATATAAAAATCCAAAAGTGTTTGTTATTGAAATTTGTTATTCTAGTTTTTACACATAAATATTTTAAGAAACAAAAAAGTTTTAGCAAAATACACATTATTTTTAAACATTCCATTAACTTAACTTAACTTTTCCAATTGTTTTTTTCTTAATTTGAATATCTAAATGCAAAGATTGTTCTTGAAGATCATGAATCTCATTGTCCCGTTGCCTTTGTGGTTGGTGTATCTCATCCCAGTCATTTTTTAAAGTTAAATGCTCTTTCTTTCATTTTAGGGTTTCAAGTTGTATATTATACACTTGTTTAATATCGGCAAGGTCTTCATACTGTCTCACCAGCGTAGTCGTTGCACTTAGGGCTGGCCGACGAGACGTGACCAAGTTTTTTCAGCTTCGGATCTATGCATTTCTTGATTATCATTGCTTCTTTTTTGTAGACCTTTTAATTTCTGGTTAACAGGGGTTTGTAAATGATCTGTTTTATAATCACTCCAATCGGGTGTTTGAACGTTGACAGCCTCCACATCCATAGCGACTTGATCGGAATCTTCAATATCCTCTTTACCAGTAGCTTCAAGATGACTGGAAGTTGCAGCAGTTGAATAATTATGATCTCGTATGTGGAATCATTAGAAGTGAAAACTGAAGGACCACCTCCAGTTTGAGTACCGTTTAATCGTTCCGCAGCAGCTTGTTTTCTGGTAACTTTTTATTTATTTTTATAAATCTTTATCAGTAACTATGATCCTACATTACAAAAAGAACTTGAACTACCCAAAGAATCAATTAAATGTCTTTTCCTAAAAATTCAAAATTTTATTAATACCTTAAGCACGCGCTTGAAAAATACTTTATTAGATAAAGTGAGATCCGCCCCTTTTTTCTCAATCATAATGGACACCACACAAGATATAACTAAGACATGTCAATTAAGTAAAATTATAAGGTAAATTGATTTTAAAAAAGATAGCGAGGTAAAGGTAGCCAAAATAGATATTTATGAAGCGTTTTTGGGATTTGCAAAATTAGAGTCCCAATCTGCTGAAGCAATTTATCCAACATACAATTAGATATATATATATATATATATATATATATATATATATATATATATATATAAGTGTAGGGGACATGGCAACGATGGGGCCAACGTTTTAAGCTGCACTTACTCTGGTGTGCAAAAAGGAATATTAAACATAGAATCTGCAACTCTATATACGCACTGTAGCGCCCATAACTTAAATCTAGTCATAAATGATGTCATTGAAGTTATTTTCAACTTACAAGAAACTTTTACATTTTTTGCTAATGGTATAATAAGATCGTATTGATTTTCTGTTTTTAAAGAAAGTACTATACAATTAAAACGGTTAAATACTACACGTTGGACCGACAGACGAAAATCTTTAACTGCCATAAGATTTGGGTATAAATATATAGTAATGTCTCTTAATAAAATTATTCTGACACCAAAAAAAGAGCTGAACAAAATTAAGCAAACAAATATTAACTAGCATGAAAATTTTTAAGTGTTTCTTTAAGTCAAATTGTAGAAGAGCTTAACAGACTTTTGCAAACCACAGAGGAAAGGGCGAATATTAATCAGATAACTCTTTTGATGTAAAAAACTTTAACATTTTTCAAGGAAACAAGAAAAAAGTATTCCAACGTTAAGGAGGAAGCAGAGAAAGTTGCAGGATAATGAAATATTAAACTGGAATTTGTAGAAAAAGGCAAGCAAAAATAGAAAAGCATTATGATGAATTACTTGAAGATTATCGATTTAATGATGAAGAATTCAAATTTAAAATAAACATATTTTATCGCCTAATAAATTATATAAATTCACAGTTGTCAAATCTTTTCCATGTAACCGAAAAATTTAATTTTATGGAACGTAATATTCTTTTAAGTTTAACTGCAGACCATACTTTAGTTAAGACGAACCATTTGCAAAAATTTTATCACAAAGATTTAAATGATGCTATAGGTTTATTACATGCTACACTCAGAAATAATAGACTCAGCTGTGATTATTAAAAAAATGTTAGGAGTGGTTTACACTTTATAGAATATTGAGTCTATTCTGAATGCACCTGCACCTTGAAGAAGTTCTAGACTACTAGAACAGGCGGAATAGGTTCCGCGATCCAGTGATCTAAAGAGCCAAACTACAGGTTCAACCAAATTAGAAGGGTCTTTAGTGTTGAACCAGACTAAAACAGGTCCCATTAATAAAGCAGTGCCTCTTTAGGTACTTAGATTGGCAGAGACAATAGGGGTCGGTATTTCAATCTAAGACACACTACCACGATGTAAAAGGCATTACATGTGATTTTCCAATGCTCCACCCGAAGGTACTACATTGGCCAGGAAGCGAGTTTTTTTTACCTGGAAAATTTTGAATTTTGCCGAATCCTTGCTGTTCCAAGCAAGGTAGGGATCTTTAACGTGCGTGACAACACTCACACACGGGACCTCCATTTTACCTCTCATCCGAACGAGGGTGTATTTTTGCGAAAAATGCTCGCCTAACATTTTTCAAGCGGACCGTGTCGGGATTCGAACCCGGGACCTAGGGTTGATGTAAAAGGCAACGGAAAACCACCACATTACTACAAAGTACAAAGCGTACATAATTGTAATTAAAATGATGGCATCCTCTGAGGTAAAAGATTCCAGAGGTAAAATGGTCCCCCATTTGGATCTCCGGAAGGAGAATGTGATCGAAAAATTTGGAAAAAAAATCGGAAACACTCTGCGAGTCGGAATGTGGAATGTCAGAAGTATGACGCAAGTATATCAGCTAGAGAACTTAAAACTGAAATGGATAGGTTACCACTAGACATAGTAGGGATCAGTAAAAATCGGTGGCCAGAGGCGGGGGATTTTTTGAATTGAGACTTTGGCGTAATTCATACAGAATCAGACGAAGGAAATTCTGGTGTGGAGATAGTTATACAAAAAAAGATAGGATAACGTGTAGAAAACTACATACAAAATAACGCTATAGTACTCATGGTTAGATTAGAATCTAAACCGGTAAATACAGTAATAATATAAGTATACATGCCCACCTCCAACCACAGTGAGGAAGAGGTAGAAGCGATATACAAAGATATCAAAAACATCATAAGATACGTAAAAGGACATGAAAATTTAATCATTACGGGGGATTCTGATGCAGTGATAGGTGTGGGTAGGGAAAAAGCGATAATAGATTTATTTGGTTTAGGCACGAAAAACGACAGCGGAAATAGGCTGGTAGAATTTTGCGACAAAAACAATTTAACCTTCACAAACACATTATTTCAACTTCATGCTAGAAAACGATACACGTGGAAGATGCCAGGAGATATATCCAGAAGTAGATATGGACACTGCCCACAATATCGTATCTATGAAGGCCGCTCTTAAATTTAAAAATTTGAGAGAACGGAATGGAAAATGCACTTTGACTTTGAGAAACTAAAAGATAACGATATTCACGAAAGAATTGCAAAACGTCAAATGAATTGCTGAAAGATATCGGAAAAATTTCTGATACTAAGGAAGTAGACAGAATGGAATAACATTCAATCCAGCTTAGACATGGCGGCCAGCGATATTCTGGGGTATACACAAGAAAAGAAACCAAGGATAACAAATGATAACCTGAATTTAATAGAAGAAAAACAAAAATACAAAAATAGATCAGATGAAACAGGAAAACAGAGATACAAAGCCACAAAATGGGAAATTATTCGCAAATGCAGGAAAGCTAAAGAACAATGGATTGATGAAAAGTGTAAAGAGGTACAAACTAAGATGGAAATAGGAAAAACCGACGAAGCATATAAACTAATTAGAATGAATTTTAGGTATATAAAACCGTATAGCAAAAATATAAGTGATGCACCAGGAAACGTCATTATAGAAAATGTAGAGAAAGTGGTTAGATGGCAGGAATATATACAGAATTTATATATAGGGGAGGAACTACCAGTATTAGAACAGGAATCACACGTTGAAAATGATGACTTGGGGTATCCTATACTGCGAGATGAGTTTGAATTAGCATTAAAGGGTCTGAAAAATGGAAAGGCGCCGGATACAGATTAGGTGCAAGCACAAACTTTAAAAACCGCTGGACAAGCAGTAGCAGAAGGTCTCTTCCAAATTGTGAGCTATATGCATCAGACAGGCGAGATACCCAAAGATTTCAAACGTAACATCATAGTAACTATACTAAAAAAGAGGCGCGGATAGATGTGAAAATTTTCGAACAATAAGTCTAACAGCACACCTGTCAAAAATATTAACTAGAATTCTACAAAAGCAAATAGAAAAACGAGCTGAAGGAATACTAGGAAAAGATCAATTTGGGTTTAGGCAAAACAGGGCAGAACGGGAGGTCATTTTAGCTCTGATGGTGATAATGAGGAAAACAATAGAAAAAGAGGAAAGCGTTATATAGGATTTGTAGATCTGAAAAAAGCATTGGAGAATGTAAAATGCAAATAAAATGTTCGATATACTCGAAAAGATTGTAATGAGTTTTAGGGATAGACGGATAGTACATAGCTTTTACACAGAGCAAACGTCGGTAATAAAATTAGAGCAGGAACGAAGAGAAGTGAATATAAGGAAAGGTGTAAGACAGGGATGTGCCTTATCCCCATCAATTCTTAACTTGTACGTAGAAGTGGCAATGAATACTGTCAAATGCAGGAAGACATTTGGAATTGCTATGCAGGGACAAAAAATCGATTTGCAAATGATATAGCAGTATGGGCATCTAGCGAAGAAAAGTTAGAAGCTACTCTTAATGAAATGGAAACGGTTCTAATAGAGAGATACGGTATGAAAATTAGCAAAAATAAAACTAAAGTTCAAGTATGCAAAGGAGGGGACAATTAACCAAAAACAAGAAAATTTACAAGGGGTTAAGCATTTCTGCTACCTACGAAGCCAAATAAAGCAAGATGAGAAACGAACAAAAAGTATAGAATAAAGATTAGCACAATGCCGTGCTACATTTAACAAGAAAAAGCAACTATTGTGTTCAAAGACAACAAACATAGAAACAAGGAAATGATTGGTTAAATCATATGTGTGGAGCATAGCACTGTACGGTTGTGAAGCCTGCACAGTAGGAGAAGCGGACAAGAAAACGGAGAAACCTTTGAAGTGTCTGCTGCAGACGAATCATAAAGATATCATGGACAGACAAAGTTAAGAACAAAGAGATACTAGAAATGGTAGGAGAAGAAAGAAATATGTGGAAAACAGTAAAAAATAAGAGAGATAGGACGATAGGTAACATATTAAGACATGAGGGAATAGTGCGGAATATATTAGAAGCAGAGATAGGAAAAAAGAGAAGTAGATGTGGGAATTTTAGGAAAATGCGTAGGCTAGTTCAGAATAGAAATCAATGAAGGTACGCATCTAACCAATCCCAAGATGAAAAACTAATAACTTCAAAAATAAACGCGATGATTATTATAAACAACTACAGGTATTGGTCTTGCAATATTCTCAACTAATGTTAATTGTACGAAAGTATTTACTGGAAAACTATTAATTTGGCAAATGTGTAAGTATTGGGAGATCCTTGGCAGTCACAGACTGCTTTACCCCTTTCACATACCCTACATTTGATTTTCCATTGCTCCACCCGAGGGTACTACATTGGCCAGGAAGCGAGTTTTTTTTAACTGGAAGTTTTGAATTTTGCCGAACCCTTGCTATTGCAAGCAAGGTAGGGATCTTTAACGTGCGTGACAGCATTCACACACGGCACCTCCATTTTACCTCTCACCCAAACGGGGGCGTATTTCCATGAAAAATGCTCGCATAACATTTTTCAAGCGGACCGTGTCCGGATTTGAACCCGGAACCTTGAGCATAGAAGTCACACGCATACCAACTACACCACGGAGCCGCCCCCTTCACATGCCCTACATTTAATTTTTCCAATGCTCCACCTGAATGTACTGAATTGGCCAGGAAGCGAGTTTTTTTACCTGTTATTTTAAATTTGGCCGAACCCTTGCTGTTGCAAGCAGGGTAGGGATCTTTAACGTGCGTGACAACACTCGCACACGGGACCTCCATTTTACCTGTCATCCGAACGAGGGCGTATTTTTGTAAAAAATGCTGGCCTAACATTTTTCAAGCGGGCCATGTCGGGATTTGAATCCCCCTCCACTGAATCTCAGTGAATTAGAGCATATAATTAGACAACAATAGAAGGGGAATTGAGCTTAATATACGCTGTTGTGGTTATTTCAGGGAACTGTGTAGGCTAGCTCAGAACATAAATAAGTGGAGGTACGCATACAACTAGTTTCAAGACGGAAAATCTGATAACGAAAAAATAAGTGCACTTAAATCTAACTATTATTATAAACAACTACAGGTGTTGATTGTGAAATATTTTCAACTAATGTTGATTGTGCGAAATAATATATCGGAAAAACTATTAATTCGACTAATGTTCAAGTGCTGGGGGAACTTGTCAGCCACAGGGTGCTTACCCCCCTTCACATACCACTGAATATCGGTGAAATAGGCTATATAACTGTAAAACGATAGAATGTGACCGAACTGCATATAACAAGAAAGAACAACGGATATGTTCAAAGACAACAAACATAGAGGCAAGAAGAAATTGTTCAAAGTATATGTGTGGAGTACAGCACAGGACGTCTATGAAATTGGGACAGTAGGAAAAACAGACAGAAAGAGATAGGTGCCTTCTGGAATGTTATGCTTCAGATGTATGAGGATGGTAGCATGGACAGACACAGTTAATAACAAATAGGTTGTAGAAATAGTAGAGGAATAAAGATATCTGTGGAAAATAAAAAAAATTGGAGAAATAAAAGGTCAGGGTACGTTCTAGGGCATTTTTGGGGAATAGTACAAGATACATTACAAGCAGAGATAGGAAAAAAGAAGTGGAGGAAGACCGAGATCAGACTTTTGCATGCAGATAGTGATAGTTGCAGACTATAGGAAATGTGTAGGTTAGTTCAGAATAGGAAACAATGAGGGTACGCGTTTAACCAGTTCCAGGACTGAATACCTAATGAGAAAGTATTTAGTACTTTCCAAGTTTACAGGTTCTAGCAGTTTTCCAAACGCAGTCACAGCCTTAACGTTACCTAATTTTACCCTTTACCATTGCAAGTGCAGAGCGATCTTTCCAAAATTAAAAATTATTAAAATTAACTTAGGAACCGTACTTTACAATTCAGATTAAAAGATTTATCTCTCTTGGCAATAGAACATGACACTGTTAAAAATATGAATGTAAAGGATACGATAAATAAAATTGCAGCAAAACAAGCACGAAAAAAGAATTTTTAAATTTGACTTTGAGTGTCTGCTATTTCATGTTTTTTTGCTGTATCAACCTTTAAGTTGTATATAATTTTCTACGCCGCATAAATGTGTAGTATTAATGGCAATTCATTTATAAGTTCTGAATTTGTCATTTGGTTGTAACATAAAGCACTTGATTAATATATATGTATTTAATTATATGCTGTTTTCTTTTCGATAGGTACTATAATTGGAAAATACGTAAAAATGTAGGCCAATAATTAATCTTAAAAAAAGCCCACATTAAAAATTTTGCGGAGAGGACCATAAATCGTAGTTACGCCATTGTCTGCGACAGTGTTAATTTATTCTTTTAGGCTTTCCGACAAACTGTCCGTGGGTTTTGCAATTATGAATGAACCGCGTCAGCGTACCGTGTCTGGCGCTTATCTCAAACGAACGATTTCGCAGTACTTTCAATTACCTTACTACATTCCCCATATATTACTAAAAAATTGAAATATTTTTCATTACTAAACCCTAAACGGGACATGACTAGAATTTTTGCCACGCTCAAACGTAAATTTTCATTGTAATTTCCGTGAGTTGACACTTTAGCTCTTGTTTCTTATTGGTTCGTTCCAAACAGAACAACTGATAATTTAAAATTTTCTTATAACTATTTAAATTTCAGTATTTTTAAGTTTCTATAAAAAAAATATTTATTTTATATATAGGGATGTAATAACAAAATTCTGTTACTTTTCTGCGTAGAATCCAAGAGTGAAGAGAAAAGTGGAAATTGCCATTTGAAAAATTAAGTTTCCTAACTATAACGATAGAGAAATTTGGCACCAATTTTTGAACACCTTATATAATTTTTTCAAAGAGTTTTCAAACGTTTGGAGAGCTATCTGTCTTATTCGTGAAAAAAACCTGGCACGCTTGGATTCCAAAAAAGTAAATTTTAATGTGGTAATTTAATCTGCTAAAACAATGAAAAAACAAATAACTCAAATATGACACACTATAGGCATTTGATGGCTTATATTAAGTTACATTGCAATTTAGCGTAGATTCCAAAAATTCAATAAAAATTGGAGCAAACCTTTTGAAATAACGAAGTTGGGTTTCAGTATATTCAGAAGTAACAGAAAATTAAATATATTTTGGCTAAAATGAGCCTTTCGGAAAATTCCAGTATACAAATTTGTAGAAAACTGATTCTAGTAGTTTATCATAGTGTGTGTGAAGTTGGCACCTCATTTTTTAGCACCACAAATTTTATCAATAGTTCTATTTGCACCCCCAATAGTTCTACAGTACCTGATAAGTTATAGCAATAGTTCCGCCAAATTAGTTAAAAAAATGGCAAGTTGAAAATATGAAGTGCTAACTTTCCGTAGCACCGCAACTTTTCAAAAAAGGGTTTTCAAATACAAAATTTTATAGTTTCAGAAGAGTTCGACAGTTCCTAATACATTTTAGAAATACTTCCGACTTCTAACTATTTTTTAAAAAAATCTTAAATTTAATGCCAGCACCGCACCGCACACAAGAGTAAAGTATCAGTTTGCCGGCAGTTCTAGTCAACTTTTAGGTGATCTTCTGTAGTTCTACAATAGTTCTAACGACTTATATGGGTTTCGTCCAGAGTTTCGGTCTATAGGTACTTTTACACATTTTTGAAATTTAGCGCCAGCACCGCACATAAGAGTAAAGTATCAGTTTGCCGGCGGTTCTAGCAACTTTTTGGTGTTCTCTATAGTTCTACAATAGTTCTAACGATTTATGTGGGTTTCGTGTAGAGTTTCGGTCTATAGCTACTTTTACACATTTTTAAAACTTAGCGCCAGCACCGCACATAAGAGTAAAAAATCAGTTTGTCGGCAGTTCAAGCTAACTGATACTTTACTCTTGTGTGCGGTGCTGACGTTAAGTTTCAAAAATGTGTAAAAAATAGCTGTAGACCGAAACTCTGGCCAAAACCCACACAAGTCGTTAGAACTATTGTTGAGCTATAAAACAACACCAAAAAGTTGGCTTGAAGTGTACGCAAACTGATACTTTACTCTTGGGTGCGGTGCTGGCGCTAAATTTCAAAAATGTGTAAAAAATAGCTATAGACCGAAACTCTGGACGAAACCCACATAAGTCGTTAGAACTATTATTGAGCTATAAAGGAACACCTAAAAGTCGACTGGAACTGCCGGCAAATTAATTCTTTACTTTTGTGTGCGGTGCTGGTGCTAAGTTTCAAAAAAGTGTAAATAATAGCTATAGACCGAAAGTCTGGACGAAACCCACATAAGTCGTTAGAACTATTGTAGAACTATAGAAGTACACCAAAAAGTTGGCTGGAACTGGCGGCAAACTGATACCTTACTCTTGTGTGCGGTGCTGGCGCTAAGTTTTAAAAATGTGTAAAAAATAGCTAAAGACCGAAACTCTGGACGAAACCCACATAAATCGTTAAAACTATTGTAGAACTATAGAAAAACACGAAAAAGTTGGCTGAAACTGCTGGCAAACTGATACTTTACTCTTGTGTGCGGTGCTGGCGCTGTGTCAAAAATGTATAAAAAAGAGCTATAGAACAAAACTCTGGACAAAACCCACATAAGTCGTTAGAACTATTGTTGAGCTATAAAAGAACACCAAAAAGTTGGTTTGAACTGTACGCAAACTGATACTTTACTCATGTATGCGGTGCTAGCGATACGTTTCAAAAATGTGTAAAAAATAGCTATAAACCGAAACTCTGGATGAAACCCACATAAGCCGTTAGAACTGTTGTAGAACTATAGAAGTACACCAAAAAGTTGGCTGGAACTGGCGGCAAACTGATACCTTACTCTTTTGTGCGGTGCTGGCGCTAAGTGTCAAAAATGTGTTAAAGATAGCTATAGACCGAAACCCTGGACGAAACCCACATACATCGATAGAACTATTCTAGAACTATAGAAAAACGCCAAAAAGTTGGCTGGAACTGGCGGCAAACTGATACTCTACTCTTGTGTGCTGTGCTGGCGCTAAGTTTCAAAAATGTGTAAAAAATAGCTGTAGACTGAAACTTTGGACAATACCCACAAAAGTCGTTAGAACTATTGTAGAACTATACAAGTACACCAAAAAGTTGGCTGGAACTAGCGGTAAACTGATAACTTTACTCTCGTGTGCGGTGCTGGCGCTAAGTTTTAAAAATGTGTAAAAAATAGACCACAGACCGAAACTCTGGACGACAAAGTCGTTAAAACTATTGTCGAGCTATAAAAGACTACCAAAAAGTTGTCATGAACTGCACGCAAACTGATACTTTACTCTTGTGTGCGGTGCTGGCGCCAAAAATTTGTAAAAAATAGCTATAGACCAAAACTCTGGACGAAACCTACATAAGTCGTTAGAGCTATTGTAGAACTATAGAAAAACACCTAAAAGTTGACTGGAACTGCCGACAAACTGATACTTTACTTTTGCTGGCGTTAAATTTAAGGAATTTTAAAAAAATAGTTCGAAGTCAGAACTATTCCTAAAATGTATCAGGAGCTGTAAAACTCTTCTGGAACGTATAAGATTTTGTATTTGAAAACTTTTTTTGAAAAATTGCGGTGCTACGGGAAGTTAGCACCTCATATTTTCAATTTGTCATTCTTTTAACTAACTTGGCGGAACTATTGATATAACTTATCAGGAACTGTAGACCTATTGGGTGTGCAAATAGAACTATTGATAAAATTTGCGGTGCTAGAAAATGAGGTGCCAACTTCACACGCACTTTCCCATATACGTATCTACGCAATTCGTCTTGAGTGATCCTGTACGATATACTTTGATACCAATTAAAATTTATTTCCGAGAATATATAAGTCATGTAGATGTAATATCTTAAAGCTTTAATAAATAAATCGCTTTCCTTACAGCAAACGGATGTCGGTCCTTTGACGTGTGCGTGACTGCGTCACTTGATTTGTGGACGTGAAATAATTAGCCTCCACGTCCCACTAATTAATATTCCACATCATATCATTAATTTATAAAGGAGATTAGGTGCCAGTAATATTTAAACATAATAGCTCTTGATTATTAATGTCAGTAATTATTTACTTTAAACTGCTGTTCATTGTATTTTAGTCACATACGTCACATATATCTTTAAAAAATAACAAGCTAACCTTCATTAACATTTAATCATAAATGCTAATCAAAGTGCCGCTTTCTATTTCCATTAACTTTCTGTATATTTAGTGCTGGAAAATGAATTTTGCTTGTATTTGCCTAACGTATTTTAACATAATGAACATATTCTAATCATGGTATCGCCCTATATGGCCATCTTCATTAAAGAGGTGATCATGGTAGACCACCTGTATATAAACATAAATCAAATGAATACTAAACTTGGCTTCATTAGCCACACATTCACGAAGCTTAAATCGATTAGACTTCACAACGTGTTTGTATAATAAACTACCAAAACCGGAGTTACGACTATGGGTCTTATATTTTTGATTATCATTTGATCGTCTGATAACGCAGGCAACAAAAATATTCTTGAAATTCTTCTTGCTGTAATTAGATTTTTATCATAAAAAAAACCAATCCGATTTCATTATCCACAAAGAACAATTTCGTTAGAAAAGCAGTTTTAAAGAGAAATCAAATAAACCCATTAAAATTCTTGTACAAGATTCTAATAATAAAATTGAATTTAAACAAAGGTATTCTTATTAGCATATACAGTGGCGGCGTTAGGCGACGTCGACGTCGGCGACCGCCAACGGCCTCGCGCTCACGAGGGCCTCGCAAAAAATGGCAGAAGTTGATTAGTTGACCCAAAAATATTTATTATCGTAAAACCAACGCCAGCATTCTGCAATGTTTTAAATGTAGGATTAAACCCTTATTTAAAAGCAAGTATTTCTTATCGCAAAAGCTAGCAATGCATCACACTAACAGACCACGTCGACTACCAGTCCCGGAAGGGAGAAGAATTCAATGCACCCAGTGGTTACGATATGTCCATTGTTAAAAGGTCTTTCGTTTCAAAGAGCATTTGAAAATACATGTTCAATTTACATTTATTATATGCCATAACTATTAGTAACTTATGTGAGATATAATTATAAATAAACCCTACTTCGTGGAATTGCGATTGAAGCTTTTGTAGAAAATGAATCTTCAAAATGATTTCTTGGCCAAAATAAATAAAGTTCAGGCTAAAAGCTACTTAGGTATTATTTGATGTCTTCTCAGGTTGACAAGCTCTGTCATTGTAAGCCAAATGTTTCTCAGAAGTTCCTAATAGAATTCTATTTAGTTGAGTACGTACTTTGTAATAATAGTCTAAGGTTTAACATTTAACAATGCAGTCAAGATGACTTAAACAGGTTTAATACAAATATAGTATAGTGTTTAAAGTACAGCCACGTATTAGGTCAATACCCCCTCCCTTTGTATACAATTACAGGCAAAACTAAACCACCCTCCTTTGTCCGTCTTAAACTGTATGCGTAAATTGTTACGGACGTTCAGTTGTTGTTTATACGTGAAGTGTATAGTTAAATTACTCTTAGTATGAAGTTATAACCAACGACTAAAGTAACGCGTAGTTAAAATAAAGATAAAGAATCTATAATTGTTGATATTTTTGATTATAAATACCAAAAGCTTCTGTGCTAATATTGTTTGGATTACATGCATACATTTTACATTTGATATGATGTGAATTATATGTGTTAGTTTAATTTTTTGTATAATTAATTATTAAGTTACTTCCCCTATTTTAAGTCAGTTATATAAAATATTCAAAGCTTTTTGCATTTAGTCTGCGCTGGTATAAGCGTGTTTGCTTTTTATATTTGATATCGTCATTATAATGTCAGGAGGGCCTTCTAGAGACAGGGATATAGGTAGGAAATGGGAATCTGGTGCGTCAAAAAGAAAAAGAAAAGTTGATAAAGCTCTGTCCAACCAAACCATGAGTTCCAGTATGATGAAATTTCTTAAGAAACCTTCATCAGGACCGGTCGGTACTACAATAATATTAAAGTCTGATGACTCTCTTGTACAAGTTTCCGAACCAACTTCAGATCCAGAGTTGGTAGAATCTACAGTTATTCAAATCTCTGAACCCAGTAACAGTAAAAAGTTAGACTGTGACGACAACATTCGCGACTCAATGATTCAAAAACAAGCAACCCATTTCATAGCGTTGTTAATGGATTGTGATCAGGGGAAGTGGGTATTTCCAATAACGGACTCGCAGCGTCATGACTTAATTCAAAACGGTCCTCACCAAAACCTAGAGACGTCTGACGAAAGTTATCCCAGAGACGATAATAATTTTTCTAAATTCCACTTTAATCGAAAATTGAGTAATGGGGAAAACCAACATCGCAGGTGGTTAATTTACTCTATTTCTGAAGATAAAGTTTATTGCTTTCCATGTAAACTTTTTTCCCATTTGCAAACACAGATGGTAAAAGAAGGATGTTGCGACTGGAAAGATTTGAGTCGAATATTGCAAAGACATGAACTAAGTCATGGACACATGGTGTGCATGATTAAATGAATTGAATTTTATAAAGGAATTAAACACGGAAAAACAATAGATGCAGAAAACGAGGGGCTGGTTAAAGAATCGCAAAAGTATTGGTACAACTTGTTTGAAAAGTTGATCGATATAATTAACTACTTAGCTTCACATAATCTGGCATTTAGAGCTCATCGAGAATCTCTTAATTTAAACAATAGCGATAATAGTGGCAATTTTATAGACCTATTTAATTTGTTATCCAAATATGATCTGACACTACGGGAGCACCTGCAACGCATTAATAAAAAACAGCTTAATCAACATTATTTGGGTCACGATATTCAAAACGAATTAATCACATTAATGTCTAAATCAGTTGTTGATGAGATTATACAAAGAGTCAAACAAGCAAAATACTACGCGTTTATGCTTGATTGCACCAGGGATTTCAGCCGTGTTGAACAAATGTCTATAACATTAAGATTTTGTAATTCTTCAGCTGGAGCGATAGAGGAGCACTTTGTTGGGTTTATTGCCGTCGCAGAGACAACAGGAGAATATTTAACAAATTCAATATTACAAGAACTAGAAAGAAATGGTTTAGATATCCAAAATTGTCGAGGACAGGGATACGATAATGGCGCTAATATGGTCCGCATTAACAAAGGAGTTAAAACTAGAATCTTTAATATTAATCCAAGAGCGTTTTTCACGCCTTGTAGATGTCACAGTTGCAATTAACTGTTGATAGATGCAAGTAATTCTTCTATAATTGCCAAGACGTTTTTTGGCTTTATCAATAAAATATACCTTCTATTTACGAGATCAAGCAAGCGTTGGGGTCTCCTTAAAACCAAATTAAAATAAACATTAAAATCCCTATCTGAAACAAGATGGGAGAGTAGAATTAAAGCAGTTAAAGCGATATTGTTGCAATTTGATGATGTTGTCGATTGTGTAAATGACCTGAAAAACGAAACTGAAGATTCCGAAACTCTAAGTGACTGTGAAGCTGTACGCTGTACTCAACAAAATGTTAACTTTTGAGTTTATTGTTGCAATACACGTTTGGTACGAGATTTTAATGCGCGTGAACAATTTAAGTAAATTATGGCAATCGGTTCAAGTTAACTTGAAGATCGCTGTTGATACTTTACGTTTGATATGTATCTGGATTCAAGAATATCGTGATACAGGATTTGAAAAAAGCGTTGCAGAAGCCAGATTGTTTGTGGAAAAAAGTAATTATGAGATTTCGTCTCAACTTAAAGAAAAAAGATTGGCCAAAAAGAAAAGAATGTTCTCGTATGAAAATATTGATGAACCAATACAATCTGCTGAAATGCAGTACAAAGTTGACTTTTTTAATAAGATGTTAGATGCTACCATAGTTGACACCGAATGCCGATTCAAATCGCTTCATAATTATTTTGAACAATTTGGCTTTATTTTTGACATAAATTATTTAAAATCTATACCAAAAAGACTTTCTTAAACATTGTTATGATTTAGCTGCAATACTTCGGGATGGCGAAAACAGCGACATTCAGCCTTTCGAACTATGTGAAGAACTTCTGCTTTTACAATCGAATTCACTAATAGACTCTATCAAAGATGTCAAACAACTTATACAGTACATTTTAGAAAATAATTTGCAAGAAGTATACCCAAATGTTTACATAACAATCAGAATTATGCTTACAGTTCCGGTCACTACAGCTTCTGCTGAGAGAAGCTTCTCAAAGTTAAAATTAATTAAGACCTACTTACGAAGTACCATGGGCCAAGAGAGACTATCTGCGTTGTCAATTTTATCGATTGTAGCAAAAATAGCGGCTAGTCTAAATTATGATACAATATTGAAAAAATTCAGTGAAGCTAAAAGCAGAAAAGTTCGTATATTGTAATTTGTGTTGAGTGTGTAATTCGTCTATTTGTGTTCGATCGTCTTAAAACTATTTAATGTTAAATTTGCGCTTACAACAAGAGTCATGTGCTTCATCACTTCGAGCTTTACGCCACTTCAGAAGTGTTAGCTTCACTATCCATATAACAATTATACATGCTTCGTTAATAATATGATCCACTAGACTAGAGCTCTGAACGTTACGAGTTATAATGTTTCGTGTCAATTAATCTTAACGGATAAAGATGCCGCAGTGAAATTTGCATATTAAATACCATGAGTGCAATTGGAATTTCATCAGAGACCATTTTTGTGCAACTAGCCGCCTATGGATAATGGATATTTCCTCACCTCGTTATTTCCAAGTAAGTCCCTAATCATAATTTATAATTTTTAAAAGAAATTGTTTGGTTGTACTTCTTTGACAAATAACATGTGAACCCAAGTGTTATGTATTATAGACACTCAAATTGTCTATTCACCTTCATTCATGTATCTTACCTTCTACTACGTACAGTTAATTTGCTCCTTGAGTTCTAATTAACCACCACAATTTGATTAGCTTAGCAACAAAATACTTATATATACCTAGTATGTATTGGTATAATTCAGGTCATTAAACGTTTTGTTTTGGACTCAGAAATGTTAGGGGCCTCGAAAAGCTTATGTCGCCGACACCCACGTTTGGTCTAGCGCCGCCACTGAGCCTATATAATATTCGCGTCATAGGGGCATCAAATTTCATTTGTTCTAAAGACATATTACCTGTAAAAATTCTTCGACTATCCCCCGTTAAAGCAGTTATATTTTGTTTTGTTCCGGCGACTTCTCTTTCAAACCTGCCCTAACTGATCCTTACACGCTCACCTCTGTCATTTTTCCATTTATTTCCTCTTCACAGAAAATTCTAACTTAAGTTTTTAACTTTCCTATTTCCTGCCGAATACCTGCTATATTTCTTTTATTCCTTTCTACTCTCGTTTCAATCTCTTCCATTTTTACCGTTAAGCTATTTTTAAAGTCAGTAAGTTCTCTGGTCGATTTTTCTATTTTCTCTCTCAACATTTCCGGCATTTGTTCAAATTTCCTTTTTGATTCTTCCCCCATTTCCCTGATTTGCTAAAACTTCCTGTTCGATTCTGTTAGAACAGGATAGCTGTGACGAGACAACACTGCAATAAATATATATCCAGTTAGCGAACGTCGCATAATGTCTGATTATATTTTGATATTAAATGTTGTTACATTACGTTGTACAGTTTCCAATGACTAAAGTATTCATTGAGAACTATTTATTACAACCACTTTATCTAACAGGTTATGAGCCCAGACTCAGAATTATAATAAAAATAAAAATTATAATTAAAAGCGAATGCTTCTGCGAGTTTGAAGCTTTGAATCGTTCGAATTACGACACATGGAAAATGCGAATGCAAGCATTATTGATTAAGAATGATGCCTGGGGATATATTAATATGAATATACCAATTCCTTGAGCATCTGATGCGACCGCTATGTCAACATGGAAAGTCGGCGATAATAAAGCTAAGGCTGATATAATACTTACTATTAGTTCTTCCGAAGATAGTGAAAACTTGCGAAACCTCTCGAGCAGTTTGGAAAAAGTTAGAAGAAACGTTTCAATCGAATGGGCCAGCAACAAAGCTCACACTCTTAAAGCAACTTACACTGCGCAAAATGGAATGCGGCGGAAATGTAAGGGATCATCTAGATAAGTTCATCGACACTGTAGACAAACTTGGCAAAATGGATGTAGAAATAAATAAAGATCTCTTGTCTGTGATATTACTATATAGTCTATCCAAGAACTTTGAAAATTTCCGATGCGCAATAGAATACAGAGACGATCTACCCGATTCCAAATTACTGCGCATAAAAATAATGGAGGAAAACGACGCGAGGGTAAACAACGACAATACGCGGGCTCACGGAAACACACAAGACGCGATGGTAGCCCATCACGGTCGAAACCCGTATTACAAGAATAAACCTCCATGGAAAGACGCAAGTATATAACTAAAACGGTAAAACACGTACCGGAAACTCCGGTAAATTCAAGTTCCGGTGTAGCAAATGCAAAGAAAAGGGCCACAAGGCGTCCGAGTGCAATAACAGGCGAGAGGGTGTCTCTATGTCTTCAGCTGAAGTGTTCTTAGTGAGAAATTCCTCATTAAAGAACTGGTGTTTAGACAGCGGCGCTACTTCACACCTATGCGGACAACTGGACAGCTTCTCTGATATTGACACAAACTGTCACGATACCCTTAAACTAGCAAACTGTGCCACGGCAAGCATAAAAGGAAAAGGTACAGTGTACTTCACGATAAAAAGTGGAAATATCGAAACTGACGTTAAGTTAAATAACGTGCTATTTGTACCAGACCTTAGAAATAATCTCCTTTCTGTCGGAAAAATTATCGAACATGGATTCAGCGTGTCTCTCGACAAAGACAGAGCGACTGTGAGAGATCCACGTGGAATAACGAAAGTAAAGGCAAGGAGGGAGCGCGGTTTATACATTGTACATGAAAACGCACGCAACATGTGTGCCATGGCAAGTAGGGCCAAAGAACATGAAGGCACAAACAAATGCGAGATGTGGCATAAGCGATTAGGACATTTGAACTATGGTGACCTAATTAGAGAATAAGCAAATCATGCTAGGTTTGGAATTTGGTATACCGAAAGATCGAATAACATGCGAGGTATGTGTAAAGGGCAAGATGATACGATCTGCATTTCCAAAGAATTCAGGCCGATCTTATAAATTGATTGAAAAAATACATTAAGATATTTGCGTTTTTCTTAATCTTCTTTGGGAATTAAACCACTCATAGTTGTTAAAATCATGTTTATTTAAGTTTCGATCCATGACCTAGGATCGTTGTCAAAATAATAAAAGCTTCAAGTTTGACATTCATGACATAAATTGAAGGTGACTTTGATTTATTGATGTTCGAACATCAATAAATCAAAGTCACCTTCAATATATGTCATAAATTTCAAACTTGAAGTTTTTATTATTTTGACAACAATCCTAGGTCATGGATCGAAACGTAAATAAACATGATTTTAAAAACTATGAGCGTTTTAATTCCTAAAGAATATTAAGAAAAATGCTAAACAAACAACAACAAACATACAGGGAGTATTTTCATGATATTTGCGGCCCTATGCGCGTGGAATCATTAGGCAAAGCCAAATATTTTGCAGTCTTTAAAGACGATTATTCGCGATGGTACGCAGTACGTATGCTAAAGAACAAAGATGAAGTATTCGATGCCTTTAAAGACTTCAAAAATCAAATAGAAAATCTTACCGGTAGAAAAATCAAGTAATTATAAACCGATAACGGAGGTGAAAACGTCAACGAAAGGTTTGACACTTATCTTCGAGAAAACGGTATCGAACGTAGGCTCACCGTGACGTACGCGCCACAGCAGAATGGCGTAGCGGAACGCAAAAATCGCACATTAACAGAAATGGCTCGGTACTTATTAATACAGTCAGGACTACCAAAAACGTTTTGGGCGGAGGCAGTCAACTGTGCAAACTACATAAGCAATCGATGCCCCTCCAGCAGTATAAGTAAAAAGACTCCGTACGAACTACTTTACGGATCAACGCCAAAAGTGGATTACTTTCGCGAATTTGGATGTAAAGTGCTAGTACGCATTAGACAACCTAACAAGGATAAGTTTGAACCAGATCAAAGGAAGGTTTCTTTGTTGGTTACTCGGATCAATCCAAAGCGTACCGTGTATGGGTTCCTAGTGCTAAGAAAATTAACATCGCGTGCGACGTACAGTTTCTTGATATGCCGTAGGTCGATAAAAATGACTGGGTATCTTGAAATATGCGAGCAAGATGAACCGGAACTCGGAATGTAGAGCTTTTGACAGACGAGTACACAAATGAAAACCACGTCGAAGCGGACCCCAACAGAATAATACTTAATAGAAGATTGCCCGGAAAACCACGCATAGTTTGTGATGGGACGAGGGGAAGACCTCGCAAAGAATATAACTCTGCCGCGTTATGTGACGCACACGACGTCTATCACAAAGCATTAATGGCCGAAATTCCGATCAATCAAGCGATAAAAAGCGCAGATGTCGACGAGGTGTACGATGCTATCATCGCGGAAATAAAATCTATCATGGAACACGATACGTGGAAATAACCAATAGACCCGCCAACGAGATTGTTATTGGTGCAGAATAGTATTGCGAAACAAATACAATTCCGAAGGTAGTCTAAACAAAAGGAAAGCGCGATTAGTCGCTCGGGGATTCAGCCAAAAGCCCGGTACACTCTTTATAGAAACATTCGCACCATTGACACGAGTCAGCACTATAAGAATTATCACATCCTTGGCCAATAGGTACGCCATGAATATAAGTCAATTAGATGTGACGACTGCTTATCTAAATGGTGTACTGGACGAGAAAATATACATGGAGCCACCGATGTATGTTCACGAAACCTTAACTAAGATCGTCGAAAGGGAGCCAATTTCCATTATTGGAGTAAAGGCGAGACGAATGTTGAATGAGATTTCCGAAGGAAACAAGGTATGTCTCCCGAATAAAGCCATATATGGACTGAAACAGACTGGGCGCAAGTGGTTTGAAACTTTGAACAAATGTTTAAAGGATTACGGCGCCACGCAGTCAAGCGTAGATTCTTGTTTATATCAGGTCGGACGCGGAGAAGATTCCATGATGATCACGACCTATGTCGATGACATCATAGTCATGTCTCGATATACTGATGATATCGCACACTTGAAGCGTCATCTAAATCAACATTTTCAAATCAAAGACGTTGGCGAAATTATATATTGTCTCGGCATAGAATTTAATAATAGTGGCGACAAATTACACATGAACCAGAGGGGGTACATAAACGAATTGCTTGATCGATTTGGTATGGTCGATTGTAACGCAGCTACCGCGCATATGGACGCAAATCAAAAACTTCTTATGCCAGAGAAGACCACCGCGACGGGGAATCAACTTCCCTATCGAGAGTTGGTTGGTGCTATAAATTACTTAGCGGTGTGCACGCGGCCGGACATTTCTCATGCTGTCAGTCGTCTAGGTCAATTCAACGATTGTTTTGAGAAAACACATTGGGTTGCAGCAAATGGCGCGTATTACGTTACTTAAAACACACACACACAGAATTTGGGACTAACTTACAGTAACGACGAACGTCTGCCGAACGTCAACAAGGACTGGGGTAACAATTCGATCGATAGGAGGTCATATTCAGGCCACGTAATCATCTTCAGCGGTAGCCCAGTCCTATGGGACTCGAAAAAACAAAGAACAGTTGCATTGTCTTCTACGGAAGCTGAATTTATGAGCATGACCGAAGTCAGTAAGGAAATAATTTATCTTCGCAGACTATTGGAAGAAACTGGGTTTGTGAAGTTGACGAATATTACTGTATACAACGATAATATGGGGGCAATCAGATTAGCCCAGAATCCAATACATCATTCGAGAACTAAACACATATACATTCGATGGCATTTTATTCGAGACTGCATCAAAAACAACGAATTTCATTTAGACCATGTTCCTACTGAAGAGATGGCGGCTGATCTAAAATGTCTACAATTGTGCGGTCTGACAGCGGGAGCACCTAAGCAACTGACACAAGCAGTTTTGTCTCGAGGGGAAGTGTTAGAACAGGATAGCTGTGACGATACAGCACTACAATAAATATATATCCCCTTAGCGAACGTCGCATAATGTCTGATTATATTTTGATATTAAATGTTGTTACATTACGTTGTATAGTTTCCAATTACTAAAGTATTCATTGAGAACTATTTATTACAACGACTTTATCTAACAGATTCTTCCCTACTTAGTCGCATTTCCTCTAACGTTCCCATCATTAACTCATTCCCTCGTTATCCCGAATCTGTCTTTGATTGATACCTACTACCTCCTGCTTCCTCCATTTATTGTCCTTGTTTATCAAACAAAGCACTATCGTTACTTTTAATTTCAACCCCTTGGCTTCTTAACCACTCCTTCCTCAACATACGTTCGCAACACTCCGCTTACACACAAAATTAATGTTTACAAAAATCTACCATACACTATACCCTAATCTCTGGTTGCCAGTTTCCTGAAATAAAATTTAACTTATTTGAATTTGAGCCCTTCACGTTTGGGTCGCCATAATGCTAAGCAGTTAGCTCTGGATTAGGCCGGATTGTTAATTCGAGGTCATCCATTGGGTATTCTCCGTAGTCTAGGTTCAATAAACTCCAGCACCACCGCTGGGCGTCATAATTCTACGTAGCTTACCTTCGTTCCCCACAAATTGGACGTCATAAATTCTCGAAATTTGCCTCGGCTGCTCTGCTGAAAACCTAATTCAAACTTCATTGTTGGGATACCATAAATCCTGCGAATTTACCTAGGGAGCTGAAAATAAAACTTTACCTAACTGCAGCTAAGCTGCAATTTGCAAAATACTTTCCTACTAGTCTATCCAAGAAACTTAACTACAAAAATTCATTACATTCTATTTACAAAAAAGAAATCCTACATCCAAAACTTTTCAATTACATATATCCTTGTTTAGGATATCAATTCATTTTCAAAATATTGTTAGCTAAAATTTAACTCGTACAAATACACTATTTAAGGTGGGCGTAACCTCATACCTGACTTAAACCCCTAGCTTAATATGAGCTCACACTAAAATCCTATTAAACATGTGTGCAAATTTTCGCACAGAATTTACAGAAGGTCCCCTTTACTTTGTATATAAACAACCTTTACACAATTATGTTAAATAATCATCCCTACATGACCATATTTGCAATAAATTCATTATAAAGTTCAATAATAAATCCTTTAGTCCATAGAATTCATAAGATACACGCATAAAGCACAAAATGTTAAAACACATTAAGTCCTCCAAAATAATGTTTTCATAAAATCAGTTACCTGGAAAACATCACACCGCATGTATCTGCAATCCACCACCGACGATGTTGCTTTCGACTATGACTTTCTGTTATGGAACCGCTCCCAAATCTAGTCACACCATCCTAGTCTGCACGTAGTTATCCAAATCTCTCCAATTAAAATCGATACCACATCCAAAACACCCAAACTCCTCTACTGGTCCATTCACCATCAGAAAACCATTACTCGATGCATACCTAATTTCCAATCCAACTTTGAATTCCTTACAAATCCCAACAACCAAAGTAAACTGAAGTCTGTGTTTACAAATCTTCTATTAAGCTTAGCTTTTGTTTTTATAACCGTACTTCATAATTTCCAAACTGCATGTACTACAACACACCAACTTGTGAGTGTAGTTATAAATTAAAACTTCTTAAAAGCATCGACCATATACTGACAATTATATAAACTACTATTTATATTTGCGTCGATGACAAGCGAAGAAAAGAAAACGAGCTTTTCACCTTCTACAGTTATGTATATAGACTCAAAATACCCCCCTTGTCATTTAATTCTCACAATTCACACCCCACATAAACTAGCTTCTTGGTAAATTTTTCAACCGTTGCAACATTACTTAAAACAAATTCTTAACCGAAACCAAAATTCTCAAAACACCCGAGTTAGCTTTCAGTATTTCCTCGTATTTTTACAAGCAAACATCAACGGTCTTCAAACTCTCAGAATTTTGATACACGAAAACACAAAACTACCGCGAAAACAACTTTCAATCGTGCAACGAACACTTTAATTCTTCGAATCGATTTCAAATTCTAAGTTAATGCACGCCCCACATGTGATAACTGTTAACCTCATCTCTTCTTCTTACATACCAAAGTTTTTCATCTCATACTTCGTTTACGAATCCCCATCACATATACCCTCGCTTAAACTTAAGCCGTCGCGCGTCTCCATTCTACTTGTGAAGTCCAATTACCTTTCTTTGTTTCTCACATGCACGCGAAATCAGTCCTTGAAACAATTCACCACTCCTAAATATTATAGACCCTACATATGTCTTACTCTTATTAATACCTGATCTAATAAGCTTTCTTCGTTCATTCTTAATAACTTGATTATAGCTTAGCTACCATATTTCTTATCCCCCTTTAAATTATTGTCTCATACAAACATTCTCCATATCACTCCTACTTATAGCCTCGAATCTATTCTTGTTTCTTAGTTCTTTTCCAAGTCAAACCAATACCTGACAATTCAATCTTACTCTATTGTATGCTAACAACAGTCTGTCCGTGTTTTATATCGATCTCTGCTTGTTTAAACGTCTACTTATATTCGTAGAAAATATTATTATGAGCTCGTTTGCAACGCTTCCCATCCTTGAAACAAATCGTTAATTTGAACGCGCTATAATACTAGTCTGTAACCGTCGAGATTGTTTTCAAAACACTTTCATATACTCAGAAAATATTATCTCTTTTTACCAACCTCATGTTTTTAAGCTAAATTATCCCCTAGAAATATATTTACACACGTTAAATGATACTAAATTGATGTTTCAACTTCTTTCGAATTATACCATTAAAATTATTGATTTTTACGCTAAAGTAAAATGAAAAATCTTTTTAACTACCAAACGTTGATTCTATTATAATTTAAGCTGCATTCTAAAACTGTACACTAAAGCCTTTACGCTTATGAAAAATACATAAAATTAATGGTTTCTTTACACTAAAATATAAATATTATGAAAGTTCTTCGCAAATAAGTGCAAACCTGTAATTGAAGTCAAATTAATTCTAAAATTCTTACTCTAAACTAATTAATTGTTACACTAGATTTTTAAGACCTATTTTAAACTTTTAATACGTAATATTTATACACTGCAGCCTACCCTAAATTGTCCAATAAATTATTTAATTAATATTAACCTACAAATTTCATAGTAATATATAATATAGGTAGTTTCTCGAACGAAAGTAATATCAATAAACGTGATAGTTTCTTGGGATGCACTCCTTCGTAAAATAAAAACTATAATGTCATATTGTAATTTATATTCTGTCGTTTCGGCATGAATATTTATGCCTTAGTCATAGACTAAAATTTGATGAATTTAGTATAGCTAATCTACTTACATAGCTACTAGGCCATAAAAAAGTTCTACGTACAAAAACTAATATATCACATAGTTATGAGATTGTCGGAGGCTTTCACGGCCGGAGTCATTATAATTATTTGTGGTTTCGGGTTGGAACCGTGTTCACCACAAGACACCTTTTGGCTTTGAATGGGCTAGTGAGTCTGCTAGTTCAGGAGTAACTCTTCTCTTTACTCTTTAACTTGTCCACTTAATATTATCATTCTTATCTTTATTATTTTTATATTTTTATTTTATTATTTATTTTCTTGTCCTGATGAAGCCCCTTACAAAAGTGGGCGAAACGTCGACCTTAATTTATAAAATGACACAATACCAACTAGGAACCATAAATAATTACAATTAGTTATGACTTTTTTGACAAATATAAAAACAATAATAAATACTTACAAAAGCTAACTATGTGTACAATATTAATTTTAGTAAAATTAAAAATTACAAAAGGAAAATGTGGAATGAACTTAAATAACTAATATAATGATGTCATTTTTATTAGATTGTTTAGTTAGTGACAAGTTTAGTGATTAGAGACAAGTTTAGTGATTAGAAATTAACTTAAAAATAGAAAAATATAAAGGAAACGTATAAAAAGTAAGACTGTAGGAACGAAATGTTTGTTTATTAATGGAATCTAAATTAACGGTTTGTGAAAGTAGATACTGTTGGAGAAACAATGGGAAAATTTACACTAAGCGTGAAACCCCAGATTATTTCCTTAGAGCAAGTGGACTGTGACTTGGGGGTAGTGTTGCGATAAAATACTCTTAGCGGTAAATCAAACAATGATCATGCACTTACCTTAATGTTCATACTGTTGGCTTCTACGGAAGTGGTTAACAGAATCCAAACCAGAACAATCTCCGCTGACGGAATTATGTAGAAGCACATTGACACACGCACACCAAAAAATGTATATTGTTTTAATACATGACCGCACGGGCCGAATGCTTCGAAACGAGTGTACAAAACCAGTGCTAGATAAGACCGCCTGGTTTATCGCAAAACAAAACCTTGACTGTTTAAAATAAATAACATTGTAATGAAGAGTGGCGTTCTAACCCAATTTTGAACATACCCCCCACCCAAAATAATTAAATTTTGATAGCTATAAGGGGTGAAGAAAAGAAAAGAAAAGAAAAAAAGGGGAGAAATTTAAAAAAAAATGCAAATAAGCTCTATTGGTGTAGTTGTGTAGAGATAAAACGAGAAAATAAAAGAAACTCTAAAGAATGATCAATTAATGTGATTGTTGATCACGTCATATTAATTTCAAGGAGGTGGAAGCGGTACCACCTTATTTATTGGTCGTACCGTTTTACCTGAGGGTGTCTTCAACCGAACAACACGTACTACGCCGTCACTTCCAGGTATCAGCTTTGTTACCCTTGCTAAAGGCCAACACGCAGGGAGTGTACCTGGGGTCAAGTACAACACCAGATCGCCTTCCTCCAACTGTTTAGCCGGGTTAGTCCATTTGGGCCTATGCTGAAGGGTGTGGAGGTATTCATTTGACCAACGCTTCCAGAACCCCTGGATTAACTGTTGACAAAGCCGCTAACGAGTGAGTCTGTTAGTAGGAATGTTTGTCAAATCTACTTCAGGTCGTGCCAGAATAGGACCGCCTGTCAGGAAATGTGCCGGCGTCAATGCATCAATTCCATCATCGGGTAAAGCTGGTAAGGAGCAAAACGGGCGAGAGTTTAAAATGCCCTCAATTCTAATAACGATTGTGTTAAATTCTTCTGCAGTAAATTGGTTGTTACCAATTATTCTCTTTAAATGGAATTTAACACTTTTGATTCCTGCCTCCCACAATCCACCGAAATGGGGTGCGTAGGGAGGATTAAAAGACCATTCAATGCCCCGAATAGCTAAACAATGTGCAATCTCGGGCTTATACGAGTCAAAAAATTTTGAAACTTCAGAAATTTCTCTAGCAGCTCCGCGGAAGTTCCGTCCTTGATCGGAATAAAATTTCGCCGGAAGTCCGCGTCTAGAAATAAATCTGTCTAGTGCGGCCAGACATGCTTGGGAAGTTAACGAGGTGACGAGTTCGATATGAGTGACACGCGAGACCATGCATATAAACAAAGCAATATATGCCTTCTCATACCTAGCTGTGCGCAGATTAGGTACTTTTACCATAAAGGGTCCGCCAAAGTCAATCCCCGTGTGTGTGAAACATTTTCCCGGTTCGAGTCGGTAAGCTGGAAGATCCGCCATAGGTGGTTGAATAGGTTCCGCCTTATATCGGTAACATGTAAGGCAACGAAAAATACGATGTCGAATTAATTGTCGAATTGAAGGAATCCAAAATCTCCTATTTACAAGAGAATGTACCAGGCGATTTCCACCATGGCCCGAATATATGTGATAATGATCGCATATCAAGATAGCTAATCTGCTGTCCCGCGGAATTAGGTAGGGATATTTAGTAGCAATTGGGAGCTTCGACTGGCGCAAGCGTCCCCCCACCATGATTAAACCCACAGGGGAGAGAAAAGGGGACAAATGACGATAATTTTTTGTGCAAGGTTGACCCTTTTCTAATAACAAAATTTCGTTTCGATTGTGCTCGTACTGAGAAATTCTTATAATAAATAACAAATCGTCATTACATTCGAATGACGTTAAGTTGCCAGTGCGCAGCTGATCGTTTGGAGCATTATGAATGCGCGCAAGGCAATTGAATTTGAATCTAAGTATATAGGCAAAAGTTCTTTGTACTTTAAAAAAACTTGAATGTCGTACCAAAATGTCCGTAAATGGTTGAACATCAATTGCGGACAACAAGGCTTGAGGTGTCATAGGGGTAAAAACGTCTAACCCTTGTGCAGGCGAGTATTCAAATGTACTAGCTGGCCATTCAGAAATGTTCCGATATATGAAGTCGGGCCCTTTCCACCACAAATCACAACAAAGCAGTTCCGATGGCATTAACCCGCGACTTGCCGGGTCAGCGGGATTATCTGCACTAGGTACATGCCTCCAACGAGCTGTGGGTTGATTTTCGTGGATTTGAACAACCCTGTTGGCAAAGAATATTTTTAATCGATGAGGAGGGGTGCGAATCCACGACAGGGTGTTTACTGAATCACTAAAACAAATAGGTTCCTGAAGGTGTAACGAATCAAATGCTGGGGAAGTAGACTTCTTAAGTTTTGATAGAAGACATGCCGCCCCTAATTCGAGACGTGGTATCGTCCACGTTTTTAGTGGAGCCACGCGAGTTTTTGAAATTATTAAATTTATGAAAATTTGGTCATCAACCTCTAATCGTAAATAAATAACTGCAGCCATGCCAAGCTCGCCAGCATCAGCAAAACCTACCATAAGACCTTTTACTTTACCTACTTTCCATACACAGCGCGGAATAGACACGTTTTCGAGAAGTGGTATTTCGGCTTGAATTTGATTCCACTTCTGTAACACTACGGCAGGGAATTCGTCATCCCATCCTACCTTTAGTAACCACAATTGTTGATTAAGAGTTTTAAGTATAAAAGTAAATGGACTGATGTATCCATTAATGTCAAAGGTTCGCGCATTACGGGAAAGAATGCCTCTTTTCGATGATGTATTAGAGGTATTTCGAACTTTGCATTTAAGTACATCTAATCTTAGATTCCAACAAAGCCCTAAAACTTTATTAATAGAATCAGGACTGGAATTAGGTAATTGTATCGTATCTGAAGAATTACCAATTACATTGGCATGTGAACTGGCCCATTTGCCCAGTTCAAACCCACCCAGTTTTAACAAATCAATGAGTTCAGTTTTAGAAGTAGAGCATCTTCAATGGAATCTGCTCCTGTCAAAATGTCGTCTACATATGTAGAAGAACTGAGAGCGCACAAAGCTCGTGGAAATTTAGAACCTTCGTCAACCAATAATTGTTTTAGAACACGAAGGGCAAGGTAAGGACTGCAACATGCACCGAAAATAACGCGTGTGTGTTCTAGCTCTGTTAAAGGTTCATTTGGATTAAACCTCCAAAATATGTGCAAGAATTTCCGATCATCAGGGTGTACTAAAATTGATCTGAACATTTGACGAATGTCACACGTAAGGGCCACTTGTGGAATTCTGAATCTTGTGATAACAAGACCTATATCCGTTTGTAGTTTCGGACCCGGCATTAGAATATCATTAAGGCATTTATTATTACAGTCTTTATCAGTCGGGTTGAAAACTACACGAATCTGGGTATATGATGCGAGATTCTTTAAAACCCCGTGATGAGTCATCACATACTGGGATACGTCAACCGCAGGTTTAAGGTGCTTCTGTGATAAATAATCACTAATGTTTTCCGCATACAATTTATGAAAATTTGCATCGCGTTTGAAACGCGCTTCAAGCTTTAAAAACCTATTGATTGCATGTTCTGTAGTCGAACCTAGAGATTGGGAAACATTGTCTTTAAACGGTAATCGGACCATATATTGACCCGAGGCCGTACGCGTGGTACTAGATTTGAAATGCTCTTCACAAGCATTCTCCTCCGGGGAGGGCAAAGGTGGAGAAAATATTTCTTCGGATTCCCAAAATAAACGTAAAGTTTCATTTAGAGATTGCGTTTCTACCATATTAGTCAATAAAGCGACGTTCGTAGGTGAATGTATCATTTTAGGTACCTCACCCATGATTACCCATCCAAAAGAAGTAAGATATGCCGCGGGTTTGCCTTTCAAGTATGAAGGCTCACTTGGCGTGATATCTAAAACCGCTGACACCCCTAATAAAATATCAACTGGTGCGAATACCTGGAAATCGGGATCAGCTAACTTAAGAGAGGAAAATTGTTGTTTTAACTGTATGGGTAACGTAACTGTAGGGAGATTCGTGGTAATCTTTGGTACAACTACAGCTTCACAATTTAAATAAAAATTGCTGTCGTATAAGGAGCCAATTTTACAGTCGACTAGACCCTGAACTTTTGTTAAATGCGACTGTCCTACACCATGTATTTCAAATGGGCACTTTCTTCGTTTGAGGCCTAACCTATCAGCTAAATCGATGATGATAAAATTCGAATGCGATCCTGTATCTAAGATTAGACGACAGCGCTGCCAACTACCATCAGTCGAGAGTACTTGTACTTGTGCTGTGGCTAAGAGCGCAACTGGTCCGTTTTCGACAGCGCAAGGATGTACAAAATTCACTGGCATAGAAACCTTTTCTATTACATTGGTATTGGCAACAATCTGTACATCGGCGTCTGTACATAAAGGCGTAGTATTAGAGGGGCTCTGTACAGGGCTAGGATTATCGAAATGTAGTAAAGAATTGTGCTTTTTACTACCGCAATGTAGACATCGAAATTTGGATTGACAAGAAGAAAGCGGATGCGGATTTAAACAAGCAAAACATCTACGGTTATTCTTGACTAATTCATGTCTATCTTTTGGTGACAATGCTAATAGTTTCGGACATCTATTAAATTTATGCGCTTGATTGCATGCCGGACAAGAAACGGAAGCCACTGTGTGTACAGTAGGACCCTTAGACGCGACTTCTTGCGAAGTCATAGAAATGCGTTTGTTACCAGCATTATTGTAGCGATCTCCAGATTTGTTTGCGGCACATGACGTTGGTATGCTCTTTGAAGCAGAAGTACTACCAACTAACGCTGAAATGGAGCATTTATTACGTAAAAACTTTATAAAATTTTTAAACGTAGGATATTCGTGTTCTAAGTAATGCTTTTGTTCAAATTCTTGTTTTGTTTTGGAATCTAACAATCCAAGAGAAAAATGTAAAAATATATAATCGGCTAAATCGGGAAGTTTCATATCGGTTAATGCTGTAACATTAGCTTGCAGTGTTTCGCACAAATCATTAAGAGCTTGAAAAGAATCTGTCTTTAGTTGAGATAGTGTAAAGATTTTAGATAGATAATGATGAGCAATTAAGCGTTTATTTGTGTAGCGTTGGACCAGCAGGTCGTACACTACCGAATAATTTTCTGGTGAAAACCGCACGCTTTGTGCTAACTTTAAAGCGAAATTCTCCAGGTAGGATAGCAAGTATGAAAACTTTTCGATGTCACTCAACGTATTGTTTTTGTGAATCAAGGTGTCGTACATAGATCTAAATGCGTCAAATTTTTCGGGATTACCTTCGAACTTATACAATTTTAATTCAGGTAGGCGAACATTCGAATCGATGTTCGATGTTGTATTACCGTTAGAACTAACGTTCGTGGTTGTGGTGTATCGACCAGCAACGCTTAAATTCTCGAAGTATAACCCGTTAAAACTAGATTCTAATGATACTGTATCTGTTGTAAAGTTTGCATGTGCATTCGATAAATCCGACAATGCATCTAAAGTTTGTAGAAATTCATTTCTAACCGACATTAGATAACCAACACGACTTTTAAAATGATCTAATTTAGCAGGTAAATCTTTGATCAAATCAAAACAGTCCTGTAATCGCCTAAATAACCTTTCTTTACGATTGTGTAATCTCTTAAATTCAGCAATACTTTGCTGATGGGCTTCCATATTAAAGCTGATAGCCAGAGTTGAATGAAATTATCGCTAAATTATTTATTGTTTATAATAACAATAGCGCGAGCCGTAATTTATAATTTCGAACAATGAACCTGGCAACAATCACAATTGGCGATAAGGTGAACTATATTATTTTTCAAGTTCAAGACCAAACTTTGAGCTTTGATTAGAGTTACGCACATGTATCAATGCAATTAGTGAAATTGAATATAATAGTATTTTATCTCTACACAAAATTTACATATGGATCCGTTCTCAGAAGTGACCACTAATGTTTATGTTGGAGAAACAATGGGAAAATTTACACTAAACGTGAAACCCCAGATTATTTCCTTAGAGCAAGTGGACTGTGACTTGGGGGTAGTGTTGCGATAAAATACTCTTAGCGGTAAATCAAACAATGATCATGCACTTACCTTAATGTTCATACTGTTGGCTTCTACGGAAGTGGTTGGCAGCATCCAAACCAGAACAAATCTCCGCAGACGGAATTATGTAGAAGCACAGGGATACGCACACACCATAAAATGTATATTGTTTTTTAATACATGACCGCACGGGCCGAATACTTCGAAACGAGTGTACAAAACCAGTGCTAGATAAGACCGCCTGGTTTATCGCAAAACAAAACCTTGACTGTTTAAAATAAATAACATTGAAATGAAGAGTGGCGTTCTAACCCAATTTTGAACAGATACTGTTAAATTTTTTACGTTTTCTTCATATTTTTCTATTTTTAAGTCAATTTCTAATCACTAAACATCTTTGTATTAGCTATTTAAGTTTGTTCCACATTTCCTTTTGTAATTTCTAATTTTACTAAAATTAATATTGTACACATAATTAGGTTTTGTAAATATTTATTATTGTTCTTATATTTGTCAAACAAAGTCATAACTGTGATCGATATATTAGTTTTTGTATGTAGAACCTTTTATGGCATGGTAGTTGTGTAAGTAGAATAGTTATACTGTTTTTAAACCTTATAACACTAAATTCATAAAATTTCAGTCTATGATTAAGGCATAAATATTCATGCCGAAATGTCAGAATAAAAACTACAATTTGCAAACTCTGATCTCAAAATTTGATGCAAACTATCCCCTTCGCAAATAATAAAAAAATAAGAACTTATTCTAAATTTAATTTATCAATATTCAAATATTCTTATCAGTTACAAACAAAGAAATTTAAAATTTATTCTTGGGATGTTAAATAGCGCTTACCTAACTCGCAATTAAAGGTATCAAATACTTATTTGGTTCATTTTAAACTTTCATCAGTTTATCAATTTGCAATGTGCACGTTTTATTTTTATCAAACAAACTCAGCGTATTCTCTTGCATGAGGATTATCTATATCGAAGATTGTTCAATTCTCCTAGGTTTTATAAAATAATTATATTTTATTTGACCCATAGATACGTTCTAAGAATTAATTTTTTACTGAAAGTTACATGGTCGATCTCGTAAAGTGAATCAATAAATCTTTTACTCGCAAGTTACATCTTAAATGTCAAATGCTGCATGCATGTCGAATACTGAATAAATGACTCTGTTTAAAGTAAGATGTTTGGCTTCTTGAAATGAACGACCCCCCTTTCTTATTCAATTCCGGTTTACAAAAAAAATTACCTCTATCCGTCATTGTCCAGAGTTTTACAGATTTATTTAGAAGGATTCGTCACTCTGGGTAATGTAATATTTACTAGAATAGCGCGTTTTTACAATCTAATTAGTGTCAAGCTACCACGGTTTGTCATGGTTTATAATTCTTTCGAAGCATTGTTTATCCTTTTCTACCGCAATGCTTAACTTAGTGGTCTCCTACTTCCATATTGTAATACATTGAGCAATTAAATTGGCTTATCTAACTTTTATTTGTTATTTTATGGCATTTTAATGACCTTGATATTCTTTGTATCATGGCATTTATTTCTTCACGAGAAATAATTTACTTTTACAACATTTCTTAGTAATATGAAGCATTCTTCACTAACGAATGAGATTCTGGAAGTTTTTAATTAGAATCAATATTTTATTTTAAATAATATACAAACGGAAAATAATTACACTACTAAAGCTCGCAATTACGTTTTATGCTTTGTAAATGCAATAAGATTGATATAGTGCTTTTACGGTAAATAAAGCAAATATTTTACACGGGGATTACACAGGGTTTCTTTTATGTTTTGTCATAACGCGAGTGCAATGAATGGCTTTGCAAAGAAATACGCTTATATTATACAGGGTGGAAGTATTAAACATTAAGAGGCATTAAATTTTCCCGTCTTCTGGTATTTGGATGGGTTTTGAATACAATTTCGGCGTTCAATGACCTCTCATAGCTTCTGTATCACATATTTTTTCCCAAATTAAAATATAAAATTTAAAGTCTGCTTCATTTTTCTGCATGGATGAGTATTTTTATTATTAATATTATTTCTAAATATGTGCTGTCTATAACTAATTCTATAAGATTTATAATACACACGCATAATCCTCTTCTTACTGTGGTTTTTTTTTAATAAGTTATCGATGTCTATCTTAAAATTAACTAAATTTCCTCAACTTTATCCTAATCTCAATTTTAATCTAACATTACTATGCTCTATTTCTAATTTTCTCATGTTTACACATGGTTACATCAAGTTTTATTTCAAACAAAATTCTCTTTCACTTGCATACCCTATTCATGTCATAAAAATGTGGCCTAGAATCTCCCTACCTAGCCTACTTACGTTATTTTCAAATGGAACTTTTTAAATCAATCTTCATTATATCGCTAAACTTTAGTCTTAAATGGTTCAATATTAATAACTTCCAATTTGTTTTCACAATTCGTAACACTTCTTGACTCTCTATTCACCAATACAGAATATTTCTCCTTTAGTAACGACTACCACATTCTTAACTCACGTGGACATGTAACAACAATTGTCATTTCTACACAACTATACTACTCACGTTGAAAAAATTGTGGTCTAGAGTTTACCTATCTAGTTTACTTACGTTACTTTCAAATTATACATGTTTCAATTACTCTTCATTATATGCATAAACTTTAGTCTTAAATGGTTCAGCATAATAAACTCTTTACATATTTTCACAGTCTGTAACAATTCTTGACCCTCTATCTTCCAATTCATAAGATTCCTGCTTTAACAACGATTCTATTTAATTCTTAACTTTTACATATAACAAAAATTCTTCCCTTTTCTACGTTTTCCTCTAATTCTCTCACAAAATTATTCACATTATACTCTAACTCCCTCATTCTCTTTCACTTTATCAATCTTTTTCTTTTTCCTAGCCTTATAATTCTTTCTTATACCTGCATATACAAATGAATGTTTCGATAAATCAAACACTACTCCTCCATACTTGTACATACGCTACTTCACAGAAAGATTTGATTCTTTAATCGCAACTATCCCAAACGAATTAATAAACTTTGCTTTCTAAATTATTTCATCATTATCTAGTATTTCACTACTTTTATTAAGTTTATTCTTAAGAGCTGCATTCACATTCCTTTTCAACACCGGAAATCATATTAGTTGCATCCACTTCATCTATTATTTCCATCTTTTCAACATTATCTTCTGCAGTTTCCAATAATTGTAACATTTTCTCTAAAATAACAATACAACCTTTTTTAAAACTTCACCAGGGCACCTTATACTTAAACTCTTATCTCGTTTACCTTCCATCTCCTTCAAAAATTGATTCAAATTTATACAATCTCGTTCTATTTCTATAACGACTTCCTCGTCCCATTTAATCTCTTCATCCCCATAATCATTACTATTAGACACTTGAACTTAGTAATAAAATCCATTCCCAGAATAGCATCAGCCCTTAGCTCTGGCACTATTAAAAATTCTGGCTCAACCTCCATCTTTTCTAACTTAACTTTATGAATTATGGTACTATAGCTAACTGCAAATTTCTTATTATTCGGCTATATGAAATTACTTCTTTTAATAGGAATAACTATCTGCATTAACTCCTTTGAATTATCTTTTATAAAACTTTACTTACTAATGTTGCTTCAGCTCCTGTGTCTAAAAGTAATTTAATATATTTTCCTTCTGCTTGTAATTTTATTACAGGTAGTAAATCACTTTCTCCATTAACTTTTAAATCAGTTTCCGAATCATGTTTTATAAATTCCCGTGCATGTAAATATTTTTTAATCTCTATACTTTCGTTGTTTGATTTGTCAGCTTCTAGAAATTCAGCCTACTTGAGGTTCCAGGTTGATTCGATATCTATGCGTATATCCTTTAATTATCGTTGCTATTATTCATGCCATCTCTTTGTATATTTGTCACATTTTTCCTTTCTTGGGTTGCGGTTCTATTCTCAATAGTACGGGATTCACTGTTCTCTCTTCCCCCGTCTCTCCTGATGACATTTCCTCTACCATAATTTCTTCGCTAGAAATTTCCCCTTTCAAATGTCAAGCGTTGGTACCTGTCCTGTCCATTATTCCTTTGAAATCTAAATGGATTCGGATGCTGACACCTTGGTTGACCCATCTCACCGTATCGTTGAAGATATTCCAAAAACACATGCCTATCTACTATGTTTTGTAAGGGTACGCATTACCTTACTTGCGTCTCGAAGTATCCTGCTAAGTATTTTATAATCTGCTTATCCTCTAAAGAAGGATCAGCTAAATTTCTTGATCGCATACAACTCCCTTGTTATGCCTAAATGGCTAGTATATTTGCCCATCAATAAATTATCTCTAACTTTAATTTGCTGGTATTTTAAAATTTAGTTTCAAAATCGTTAAATGACCTCAATTCACTTTCAATCAGTCCAAACCAAATTTCTGCACTCCATTTCAACATGGATCTCACGAGATTTTGTTAGGTTTGTTCATAGCAACTTCCCTGTTTTAAAGTTTTTATGTTATTCAGAGAGGTCAAGCTTATTATCCCCATAAAATTGTGAATGTTGTTCCAACGGAACACTAGTTGGACACCGTCGTTTAGGTTCCCAACATAAATATTTTTAACTGTATCTTCTAGATTTTCAAGCTTATTACCCAAGTCTGTTTTTAGATATCCATAATCATGTTTTAAAACCAGCTTGGCGGCTTCACTCTATTTTATTTAAACTTTTAGTTTTCCCATCTGTTTCTTTCTCACATGCCTCTTAATTTGCCTTTATTTAAATAATTTTCTCTTTGGCGGCATCCGTGTCCTCTAAAATTTGTACCACCCCTCTAATTTCAAATATCAATTCCTCTCCAAATTGCGTTTGTAGCTTTTGAGTATTGTTCTCAAATTTTCCACTAATTTCCTTCATACCTCTTTTCATGTTTTTCCTCGATACATTCCTCACTCATTTCTTCTATACGTCTCTTGTTTTTTTCACTCATTTCTTTCACATTTTCTTTTTGTTCCTGCATATTTTATTCAAACTCAACCAATGAGCCATCATTTTTGATTCTTTAGTCTCTCCTACACTCTGTTTCTCCTTGGCCTCTGGATTCTTCCTTTTCCGATCATCCACATAAACGCTTTCCTGAAGTAGCTCTTATATTGGGTCGTAAGGGAGAATGAGTTACCAACGAGCTATTTCATGTGCCGCCAGAAAATTATGCTTACCAATAAAATTTAAATACTCGTCTGCTTCAGCGTTTTCCATATTCTTTTCTTCAGATTGCTCTGAATTAATATTGTGCTATTTGTACTTGCATGGACCATCACTCTAATATCCAGCTGATTATTGTTGTCCAAAGCTTTTGGTTCTGTAGGTTCTGTAGTAACAGCCTGTCACAGTTGATAAAAATTTCTGTCTATAAGTAACTTCATATTTTTTCCGGCCCAATTCAACAAATCTATTGCCTCTACTAATACCCATGCCCCAAAACCTAGGGCGGTATAACATTAAACTGAAATCATCCTTCAGTAGTATATGTAAAAAAAGCAACCCTCTTACTTTCTACAATTTTTAGAACCTAAACAAAACCTACTACGAGAATACATGTGCGAGGAATAAAATGTTCACACCAGTGGCGGTCAGTCAACAAAAGTCCCGTCGCAAGCAATCTAGTGAACTGATTGATAAACACATGTGCATATCTTTAAGAAGACGTTTTGAAAGTGAGGCAGAGGAAGTAAGAGCCATGTTAACCGCGTAACCTTTAAATGCCCATAAATTTTTCCTAAACTGCGAGCAAAACGCTCATAGAGTGAGTGATGCAAAATTGATACTAAACCATTTCATTTTAAGAACAAAATGCTATCAACAGATGAAACTGTTTTTTATCCAGACTAATCGCCACCTTTCCCTTCCGAAACTGTGGATAAGCAACATTCGTCCAACTAAAACAACAGACACTATCCTTATAAACAAACCCTCAGACGTCAAACTTATTTCCACCCTCACCCAACAGATTGGCACCGCCCATGTACTTAAACCCAAACTATTTCAGCTCATAATCTTCATCTTAACACAAGCAATTCGACCAGTGACGTTCTTAACTACACTTATATCCAAAACTCCCTTCAGTATCTAATTTCTAAAGAATGTTTGAGACAAGAAATAACCACTGTTATGCAACGGTCCAATAGCGACTACCCAGACACCATAATTGGAAAACTTTCTACACGACTACGAGCCAACCTCAGATCTAATACCACCTGCGCATCAGCTAAAATGTAAGTAGAGTCAGAAACTGGGTGAAAGTTACTCACTGCTACAACTGTCAACGCTACGAACACTCAGCTAAAGTTCGCCGCTCCTCAATTACATGCGGTAGATGCGCAGAACAACAAACGATCAGGGTGTGCCCGAAACCAACGACAGCAGTACCAACCTGTAGCAACTGCCTAAGATTTAACCCTACATTTGATTCCATTGGCAAGGAGCCGAGTTCCTTTTACCTGAAAATTTTGAATTGTGCTGAACCCTTGCTATTCCAAGAAAGATAGGGATCTTTAACGTACATGTCAACACTCACACACAGAACCTACATATTACTTCTCATTCGAACGAAAGCGTATTTTAGTGGAAAATTCTCACCTAACATTTTTCAAGCGGCCTCCTCGTGAATCAAACTTGGAACGTTGGGCTTAGTAGTTACACGCAAATTAATTAAGCCACGGAGCCGCCTCCTATGACTTAACCGCCAATATCACCGCGCTGTGACTAGCACAAACTGCTCTCGGGCACAAGCATGTCTTACAATTAACAAAGTTACGGACACACTATGAGCTGTAAACCACCACTTAAAAGACGGCTGTACGCCCACTCTAAGCGATGACTTGTATCCAAGCAATATAAATCGATCTCCGACATTCCCGTGCAGCTAAATTGGAACTGATCCGATCCATCTAAGCGAGCCGTATCCCTAACCTTAGCCGAGAACCTTCTTCATCAACAACAAAATCTCTAACCTAACCACTAAAGCACATACATAAAACCACCCTAACTCTACAGATCCACTTTAGCGCTGCCACCATGATTGCAGATCCGACAGTCAAAAAACATTCGTGCTCTCACTTTTCTATACACAAACCCTTACTATTGGAATCCATTAAATAGCCGGTAGCATACTCTTCATATCCTCACATTTTCAATACAGCCACTATATAAATACATACCAACACCAGCTAGATACAATTCTCCACAACATTAACAATAAATCAACTATAACCTGTGCAGACACGAGCGCTATATCCACATTATGGCACAATAACAACACAAACGAATTATAAAAACTACTTAAAGACTTCATGCAGCATCAGTTCTTGGTAATTCTAAATTCACACCTATCAAACCCTACCTGGGAATCAATCCATCCCCATCCCAACATTCACCTCAGCTTTGCCTCTCCGTTCGTTTTAAGCATCACTACCTCCTAAAAATAATCCCGATTCCTACAGGCAACAGAAGACAACTCTATATCGTTTACAATTCTAGCCAACGACCCACACAGAACCCACCAAAAAACCCCATCATATATCATACGTAAAGCAAACTGACCACAATTCCTTACAAACCTGTTTACTATTCACACCCCTACGCTATCAGTATATCACGAAACAAAACCCTATCCTACATCTCCTACATTTGATTTTTTTCTAATGCTCCACCCGAAGGTACTACATTAGCCTGGAAACGAGTTTATTTATACTTGGAAATTTTGAGTTTTGCCGAACCCTTGCTGTTACAAGCAAGGTAGGGATCTTTAACGAGCGTGACTACACTCACACACGGGACCTCCATTGTACCTCATCCGAACGAGGGAGTATTTTTGGAAAAAATGCTCGCCTAAGATTTTTCAAGCGGTCCGTATTGGCCATATTCACACGCATACTAACTACACCGCGAAGCCGCCAATGTCCTACATCCACACATCCGCGAGAAACACTATACCACACAGACATTATGATACCAAGATAACCACATGATGAATTCAAGAACTAAGCGACAGACGCAAAGATACAACTCACGGATGTCAACTACAGATAGCCAGACAAAACAATAACACGGCTATCATAGGGAACACATTACTCGACTACGGAACTACATGAAGGAACTACAAACTACTAATATCCGATGATAAGAACATTGACACCCTTAAATTTTGTCATTTGCTATACTAAAACAAAACGGTCTTCGACCCGTTCTCATGCAAGAACGCCGGACTAACCTCCAGAGTTAGCCGTTTTGACGTAGAGAGAATTTTTCTTTTTACTATTAACCGATTGTCATCTATCCTTACCTTGATCTATTCTTATATTCAGAAAACCACGGTGTACTTCAGTGACGTTAAGTACTAGAGTATCACTTCTGGCAAGAGCTTATTTAAATTTTGTTTCAGCTTCCCCCTATACACTTTTGGTTACCCTGGGGTGACATTATATGTTGCAATATAAATATTAATAATCCCGTTATTATTTACTCATTAATTAAGCTAAAATCTTTCTCAAAATAGCAGGACACGTTATTAAAATTTACTGCTGCAACAACAATAAGTTATTGACCTGGGTTGCGTTCAACTATGTCTGGTACATAAATAACCTTCTGATTTGGAGTTTTAAATCGTCACCATCATCAAGTCTTCAGTCCTAGAACTGGTTGGACGCGTACCTTCATTGTTTCCTAGTCTGAACCAACCTACACATTTCCTTGAAATTTGCAGCGTCTGCATCTATCACTATCTGTGTGCGAAAGTTTGATCTCGGTCTACCTCTACCTATCTTTTCCTATCTCTGCTTGTAATATATCCCGTACTATTCCCCAGAAATGCCTTAGAACGTATCCTGCCCTTCTATTTCTCCTATTTTTTTTCGTTTTCCACAGATTTATTTATTCCTCTACTATTTCAACAACCTATTTGTTATTAACATTGTCTGTCCATGCTACCATCTTCATACATCTAAGGCACAACATTCTGGAAGGTTCTATCTCTCTCTGTCTGCTTTTCCTACTGCCCCTATTTCATAGATGTACTGTGCTTTACTCCACACTATGCTTTGAACAGTTTTCTTCTTGTACCTATGTTCGTTGTCTATAAACATAGCTGCTGTTATTTCTTGTTTGATGCAGTTTGGTCACCTTCTATTGTTTTACATTTATATGTATACCCTACTTCCTCGATATTCAGTTGTATGTGAAGCTTTAAGTATATTACCTAAATTCTTCTATGGAAAAAAAAATTATTTATATTGCATCTCGTTGTATTTTAGTCATAACACCTAGGATACGAGATATGTAAACATATCCATAACACCCGGCGCGTAATGGAGGGCGTAATGGTTTTATAACGACCGCTTATTATGCCCTCAGAAAGAAATCAACTTTTTAGCTATTTTGCACCAAGTGTGTTATTAAACTTTCTCATATCTCTGTTTAAATTTAATGGGTAGCATACTTTCAGTTGCTTTTAAAACTTGCTTTGCAATTATTTCTGCCAACTCTTGATCATCCAATTTGCACTATGAATTGTAAATAAGTGTGACAAGTGTCCAAAACATAGGAACGTCAAACTGTTTAGTGTCATCATGAAAACATGATGTAGGTGTGTTTAATAGTTATATAGTAAACTCCGAGGTAAATTCTAAAAAAGAAAACTCACCTATCACCTATTTTTTATTTTATATACGAGGTAAAACGTAAAATCTTGAATGCATCACTTGTGTTACTAGATGATAACACCCATCGGGCGACTCAATCCATCCTTCGGGCCATAGGCAATTAGACTGGATGGATCGCCCCCGCGCGATATCATCTTAATAACACACTTGGTGCATAAATAGCTATGATATATAAGGCTATTTAATACTAACACTAATACTAATTTTGAAAGCATAATATATAGGATACATACGTTCAAAACTAATTTCTTTTTTCCTATCTGGTTTCTATCAAAAGAAACGAGAATGCGTTACAATATGTGGTATAATAGGGTCTATTTACCAATAACTTACTTCATTTTGTATTGTTTATTAACCACTAACCATAACTAGTCGCGCTTCAGATCTGCCCTCTCCCCCTTATAACAATAAAAACACAAATAAAAATCAAAGGATACAGAAGAGTAAATAATATACTCAAAATAAAAAAAATGTTCATGGAAGGGAAAGGACTAGGATACAAGAAGCACAAGTATTCTAAAAAATGTTGTTGAAAAGTTCCTTTAACAGAAAAATTTGAAGAAAATTCAAAGAAATTTTGCAAATAATAGACCTTTTAAAATTTGGCTTGAACAATATAGCTTGATAAAATAAGATGACCTATACAACATCATCATCATTAGGTTTTCAGTCCTGGAACTGGTTAGACGCGTACTCTCATTGTTTCCTATTCTGAACATTCTACATTTACGTCCTTTTTCCTATCTCTGCTTGTAAAATATCGCATAGTATTTCCCACAAATGGCTTAGAGCGTATTCTGCCTTTCTATTTTTCCTATGTTTTCTCCTCAGATATCTTTATTTCTCTAATATTTCTATTACCTATTTGTTATTAACTTTGCCTGTCCATGCTGTCATCCTCGTACATCTGAAATACAACATTACAATAGGTTGCTACCGTTTTTCTGTCTGCTTTTCCTACTGCCCGTATTTCGTAGGCATACTGCGCTGTGCTCCACACATATGCTTTCCACAATTTTCTTCTTGTTTCTATGTTTGTTGTCTTTGATCATAGGCGCCGTTCTATCTTGTTAGATGCAGTTCGGCCACCTTCTATTGTTTTATATTTGTTCAAAATTGGATTAGAACGACACTCTTAATTTCGATTTTATTCATTTTAAAGAGTCAAGGTTTTGTTTTGCGATAAACTAGGCGGTATTATCTATCACTGGTTTTGCACGGTTTGTGCGGTCAAGTATTGAAACATAATACACATTTTGGTGTGTGTTACTGTGCTACTACATAATTCCGTCGGCGGAGTTGTTGTTCTAGTTTGAATGCTGCCAACCACTTCCGTAGAAGCCAACAGTACGAACATTAAGGTAAGTGCATGATCGTTGTTGGATTTACCGCTAAGAGTATTTTATCGCAACACCACCCCCAAGTCACAGTCCACTTAATCTGGGGTTTCACGCATTGTGTAAATTTTTCCATTACTTCTCCAACAATATTTATATACCCTATTTTTTCGACATTCAGTGGTTGTGAAGGGAGGGGGTCCCAAGAACCTGGGTTCGAATCCAGACACGGTCGACTGCTTGAAGAAGGCAGGTGGGCATTTTTCACCAAAACTACGCCCTCGTTCAGATGAGAGGTAAAATGGAGGTCCCGTGTGTGAGTGTTGTCACGCACATTAAAGATCCCTACCTTGTCTAGAACGGCAAGGGTTTGGCAAAATTCTAAATTTTCAGGCAGCAAAGAACTCGCTTCCTGGCCAATGTAGTACCTTGGGGTGGAGCATTGGAAATGTAAATCCACGGTTGTGAAGGGAATTAAGCAGCCTGTGGCTACCAAGATATTTGCCAAATTAATAGTTTTCCAGTAAATACTTTCACACAATTAACACTATTAGAGAATATTGCACGACCAATACCTGTAGTTGCTTATAATAATCACCATGTTTAAGTACAGTTATTTTTTGCCATTAGTTTATCCATCTCGAGACTGGTTGGAAGCGTACCTCCATTAATTTCTATTCTGAGCTAGACTACACATTTCCATGAAATTCCTACAGCCTACATCTTTCACTATCTGTGTGCAATAGTCTAACCTAGGCCTACCTCTACTTCTCTTTTTTCCTATCTCTGCTTCTAATATATTCCGCACTATTCCCTCATGCCGTAGTAAGTAGCCTATCATCCTATCTCTCCTATCTTTTATTTTCCTTCTTTCCCTGCCATTTTTAGTACCTCTTTGTTCTTAACTTTGTCTGTCTATATTATCTTCATCATACGTCAGTAGTACCACATTTCAAAGGCTTCTATTTTTTTCTTGTCCGCTTCTGCTACTGCCCAGGTTTCACCGCCGTACAGTGCTGTGCTCCTCACATATGCTTGCAAGCAATATTTTCCTTGTTTCTATGTTTGTTGTCTTTGAACACAGTAGTTGCTTTTTCTTGTTCAATGTAGTCCGACCTTGTGATAATCTTTATTATATATCTTTTGCGCTTTTCCCATTTTGCGTTATTTGGCTTTCTAGGTTGCAGAAATATTTAGCTTCTTGTAAGTTCTCGTTACCTATTTGTATTCTTGTTTTTGATTTATTTTCCCCTCTTTTGCATACTAGTACTTTAGTTTTATTTTTGTTAATTTTCATACCGTATCTCTCTGTTAGAACCGTTTCCATTTAATTAAGAGCAGCTTCTAACTCTTCCTTGCTAGACGCTAATACCGCTATCAATTTTTTGTCACTGCATAGCAATTTCAAATGTCTTTCTGCATTTGGCATTATTCATTGCCTCTTCAATGTACAAGTTAAAAATTAATGGAGATAGCGCACATTCCTGTCTTACCTCTTTCCTAATGTATACTTTTCTACCTTCCTGCTCTAACTCTATTATTGCTATTTGCTCCTTGTATAAGCTATTTACTATTTAACTATCCCTGTAATTCATTCCAAATCTTTGTCAGTATTTCGAACATTCTTTTCCATTTTACCTTGTCGAATGCTTTTTCCAGATCTACAAACCCTATATATACCCTTTCCCCCTTCTCTATTGTTTTCTCCATTGTCACCCTCAGAGCTAAAATAACCTCCCGTGTTCCCCTGTTTCGCCTAAACCTAAATTGATCTTCTCCCAGTATTTCTTCAGCTCGTTTTTCCATTCGTCTTTGTATAATTCTAGTTCATATTTTTGAAACGTGTGCTGTCAAGTCAAGCTTATTGTTCGAAAATTTTCACATCTATTCGCGCCCCGTTTTTTGGTATAGTTACTATGATGTTACGTTTGAAATCTATGGGTATCTCGCCTGTCTCATACATATAGCCTACAAGTTGAAAGAGACATTCTATTACTGCTTGTGCAGCGGCTATTAGAGTTTCTGCTAGCACCTTATCTGTACCCGGCGCCTTGCAATTTTTTAGACTCGTTAATGCTGATTCAAACTCATCTCTAACTATAGGATATCCCAACGTCTGCTTCCTGTTCTAATGCTGTTAGTTCCTCTCCTGCATGTAAATTCCCTATGTATCCTTGCCATCTAACTAATTTTCTATAATGACGTTTCCTCCCACATCCTTTATATTTTTTTCTATACGGTTTTATATCCCTAAACTTCATTCTAATTTATATGCTTCATCTGTCTTTCCTATTCCATCTTAGGTTGTACCTCTTTGTACTTTTTATCAATCCATTGTTCTTTAGCTTTCATGCATTTGCGAATGATTTTCCATTTTATGGCTTTGTACGTCTGTTTTCCTGTTTAGTCTGATTTATTTTTGTATTTTCGTCTTTCTTCTATTAAATTCAGGATATCGTTTGTTATCCATAGTTTCTTATTTTCTTTTTGTGTATATCCCAGGATATCTCTGACCGCCATGTCTAAGATAGATTTGATGTTATTCCATTCTGTTTCTACTTCCTTAATATCAGATATTTTACCGATATCTTTCAGCAATTTATTTGATATTGTTTCAGATCTTTCTTAAATATCTTTATCTTTTAGTCGCTCAAAGTCAAAGTGCCTTTTTCTGTTTCTTTTTTTCAAATTTATAATTTTAAGTGCGGCCTTCATAATTACGATGTTGTGGTCAGTGTCTATATCTGCTTCTGGGTAGCTTCTACAGTCTTTTACTTGATTCCTAAACCGCTGTCTAACAAGAATGTAATCTATTTGATATCTTCCTATATCTCCTGGCATCTTCCACGTATATCGTCTTCTAGCATGATGTTGGAATAATGTGTTTGTGATGATTAAATTATTCTTGTCGCAAAATTCTACCAGCCTATTACCCCGCTCCTTCCCTACCCTCACCTACCACTGCAGTAAAATCCCCCGTAATTATTAAGTTTTCATATCCTTTTACGTATCTTAGTATGTCTTCTATATCCTTGTACACCGCTTCTAGCTCTTCGTCACTGTAGCTAGAGGTAGGCATGTATACCTGTATTATTACTGTGTTTACCGGTTTAGATTCTAATCTAACCATGAGTACTTTTTCGTTCTTTTGTAAGTAATTTTCTACACAGTGCCCTATCTTTTCTCGCATAAATACTCGCGATCTAAATTTCCTTACTCTGCTCCTGTATGAATTACTCTGAAGTCTCCACTCGCAAAATCCCCGCCTATGGCCACCGAACTTCGCCGATCCCTACTATGTCTAGTGCTAATCTTTACATTTCAATTTTCAGGTTCTCTAGCTTACCTACTTGCTTCATACTTCCACGTTTCGACTCGTAGAATATTCCTGACTCTTATTCTGTATTTCCGATCGCATCCTCCGAATTAGTCCCCTCCCGTTGATCCGAATGAGGAACTATTTGAACTCCGGTATCATTTACTCAAAGAATGCCATAATGTTTATTATAATTTAAGTACGCTGTGTACTTGGTAGGTAATTTGATGGTTTGCCGTTGCCTTCACATCGTGGTTCATTCGAAATGGTTATACAACAAACCGGAATTAATTGCTAAAAAGTAACCTTTAAGCGGTTAAGTTTAATTTCGACCATCCTTTAAGAAATTGCTAAATTTATAGAATGCTGCAGGATCTGGTGACTAACAAAGATTTTACACAAAGCTTAAAAGAGGGGTGATATTTTCTAGTATGAACAGTTTTTGTCAAGAACTAATACTGTATGCTTGAAAACCAATTAAGCACGCGTTACAAATAAGAACATAAATCGAATACTGCATCTGTCAGCTGTTACCTATTGCTGTCATTCATGTTTAGAAAATCCAATAATGTAACAGTAATTAGCACATGTTAGTATGACGTCGGGCGTAGCGAACTCAAATAACGAGCGTGAATTAAATGACAGCTACTGAGTTCTTTCCCGCTGGTTCAACTCTACGTGACCAGCAGGATGCTGACAAGTACACCGTGATATTCAGTATCAAACATACTGAAATCGAGTTCCCTATTCGATTTCAACCAGACACACTCCTCTATTATTAGCCATAAAACCGATTTTATCCCAATTTGCAGTTTATTTAAATTACTCGTTCACAAGGGGATAACGGGAACAATTTTCTGAAAACCTAAAAAGACATTTGTGTCGATGAAAAATTGATAGATTCTGAAAGAAGTTTATACATATCAGAAAAAAACGAGGGATTTTAAAAGGCATGTCGAAAGCTCTCTTCGTATTCAAATAAAATAGGCTTTTATGTTTTCGCATATTTCATAATTGATTACTGAAGGGGAGACTTAACCGTTTGAATTGCAACATTTTTCTTTTTTAGGTCTTCAAGAATATAAATGAGGTACATTATTTGGAGATATTGCTCATACTTGGTGTACTATGGAATTGCTAGGACAAATTGAATTCTGCAAATACTTTATTTTTCTACTCTGCGAAAAGCAAACGTCTCCTATACTAGTCTTCCGCAATAAAACTAGATGTCTTATTTTGGTATTTAATTTTCTATGGAAATAAATAAAAAGTTTTCATACTGTTGTATATTATTAAGTAACGTAACGTAATTTGCAATAGTCCTATATATTCGATTAGAAATTAATTAGTACCTAATAAGACACTTAAAACGCACACACTCACGAACGCATACACACACGCACGCATGCGCACATACACGTACACACATACACACAGGAACGCACACACAGGAACTCGATCACGCACGCACGCCAATACAAGCCATCATAGATAGATATAGGGTTTGACTTGCCAAAAGTACTCGTCGTGGATAAATCGTAAATCATTTCAGTATATTGGTTTATGTTTTTACTTCATTTAACTATTAGAAATTACGTATCAATAATTATTTACAAAGAACCACAAAACTTCGTATAATTGATACGGGTAAAATGAGCGTTAGATTTGCACTTAAGAAGCGGGGACTCCCTAACACTTTAAAGATGCTTCGGTTAACTACAGTGGTGCAGGAGTGGGTTTCTATGGAAGAAATTATAAAAAGTAGAAAAATAAAAAAAAATACTAAATAATAAAATGTATAAAATACAATCTACTTCACAATATTCACTTACCCTAAAGGGCTTTTTCTACAGTCATAATTAAGGAGCGCCGAACCGTATGGTTTTTGATATTTTTCTTACACGAAAGACGATTATTTCGAATAGGTCTCCTTTGCTTTTTCTTGGTTTCTTAAATTCAACACACTATACGTTACATTTTTTTTAATGCATAAAAACAGTCATCTTACTTTCTAGTCAAACTAAACAGAATTCAAAATAAAGTGGTACTTACAAATACAATTCCTTCACTGCGGTGACTAGATTTCCTGTTACAAGGCCAAATTTTTATGCTAATTTATAAATGAATGCAAATAAAATCCAGTTTGCACTTAGCTCTATTGACATTAAATAATTGCAATACTAATACAAATAGCCTTAGAGAAAACTAGTTTCTTAATCTTACTCTGGCCAGGTATTACTAAAATAAATCCTAAAAAAAGGACATTAAATTAAATCCGTCAAAAATACTACCATTCAAATTTTCCGGTATCCTATTTGAAATTACATGACATTCGAAGTCACAATTTCTGGAAAATTCCTTTTATAACAAACTAAAGAACCAGTTAAATATCAACTTTTCTGATTTTATTTTAATTGCCCATTCAAAATACTACTGCTTTATACTATAAGTAATACTAACATTTGCCAATATAACTTATATTTAATATTCACATGCACGTAAAAAGTCATATTTACTCTCTGTTTAAATTCCAATTTTAAAACCTTTAGATTCTTTAGACACCCCAGCGTTTGAATTTCTCGCCTTTAACAACTTTCTAACGTACGCAACACTAAATTCATGATTATTTAAGAGGTGAATTCCCAGGTCCTAACCGCTAACGAAATTAGTTTCACAACATGGAAATTGCAATGTGCCCTGCCTATGCAAGCGCAAGTGAAAAAAAATTAATTCCACACATCGTATTTTTTACCTACAGAAAATCAATACTACATCTTAACCTTTAAGCTGTGTTTCTTTTCAACTTTCGACTAACCCCCCCTCGTATTAATACATTTTGACCTTTCTAATTACCTGCTCTTAAATAATTAAATTCATTCTTTTCCGTCATGTATCTAAGTCCGGTTATTTCTCCCACTATATAAGTCTTATTAATTGCGGTCAGCACCCGATAACATAATGTACAAATTTTAATCTATATCATATACAATACATTTGATTTTTCCGATGTTCTACCCGAAGGTACTACATAGGCCAGGAAACGAGATTCTTGCTTGGAATTTTGAGTATTCCTGAAACCTTTGCTGTTGCAAGCAAGGGATCTCACACACGGGATCTACATGTTATCTCTTATCTGAGTAAGGGCGTACATTAGTAGAAACTGTTCTCTTAACGTTTTTCAAACGGCTCGTGTCGGAACTCGAATCTAGGGCTTTAAATTTTGTAGTCACGCGCATAACAACCAAGCCCCGTAGGTTGTCCTTAATTTATATTCAACATTATTTTCACGATACTTTGTATGTAGTTTGTATTAGTGTTGTAATATGGTATTTCTTTAAATGTCCTTGGGGATTGGAACAGTCGATATGCGCCTATGAGATGAGCAGTAAACGAGTAAACTATGTATTTGCCAAGAGGGTGTCGCACATGTCACACTTAACTTGTTGGTTTCCAAGCCGCACCCGCTTTAAGGTAGGTTTTTCAGCATTTGCTAGAGTTGTACGAGCAATCAAAGGGCGATTTGGTATTGCAGAAATGTGACAAAGATACAATTATTAAGACAAATTAGTTTATCCTACAAAATGACACTTTATTTGAATGGTACAAAAATCGTTACAATTGTCGATACTTGTACAGGTTTGTTGAAAACAGATTGACCGAAAAAGTGTGCTGACGCATGACAAGATGATACTAAACTTCAAACACTAGCTAACTTAATTAATGATAGTGAAAGGAGAAAGCTAAAAGTGGTCCACATTTGCTTTTTGATATTTGTCCCAGTTCCCATAGACTTTTCCATCGGTTTAGGAAATGTAGTTAATCCAGAAATTTTTGGGGTATCTAAGCCTTTAAAATTTTTAAAATCGGTCTAACTTCAGCGAAGTTACTGCCCTTGTAAAAGGTGAACCATATAGATTTTTGTTCTTTGCTCAACCACGGTTTTCAATGACTGGGTCGCGTAAATGCCGTAAGTAGATATTTGGTCATAGACGTAATCGCTATGGATAGCAATATTTGATGGTGCTTGAAACATCTTAGGCACTATTTAATATTTGTTTAGATATAAAAATCTTCCAAGTATTCAGTCTGGTTTTCAACAGGCTCAACCTTTGCATGCTGGACCAGACATTATAACCGGAGTTATCCAAAACCTTTCATCGTTTACACATTTTCAGAAACGAGAGCGCAAGCAGCACGTCCTTCAAATACCGGTCTAGATAGTATGTAATTATTTCCGGTAATGTTAAATGATTACGGTTATTCCCATCTCTGAATAGAAAATTACACGCTCAAATATCACTTTCCAGCAAAATGTTAGCTCTTTCCTCTTCTTGTGTTAGTCCTTTATCGCAATTGGAGTCGGCAATAAAACCTACTAGTTCGTTGTAGGAGTGTTGCAATTCTGGGCTAACCGTTTGTTTTATTTTATGTGTAAGTAACTTTCGCGTTCACGCAGAATGATGACACTAGAACTCTTTGCAATTACCAGTGCAAAAATGTTCCTTCTTCGTCTATAAGCCCATTTCCATCTGTCAATTGATTTGCTTCGAACCTTGGATGAAATTCATTTCAAGGTGGAAAATGTACGTTTTCAAATTCTATATATTTGGTCGAATTTGTCTTACGTCTTTGACAAATCCGTTGAGCGCAAGTTCCATTCTGAGATCGCAAAGGTTGATTTAATCTTCAACGGATGATTTGACGGTATAACTGTTACAATATCTATTGCAAGATACAGTTTGCAGTACTGGTTGTAAGTTATACAGATCATGCCCAATTTCCACTTTATGACAAAGAGAACCAGCAGGATGTTCATATTCACTTAAATTGTATGTAATCTGTTTCGTCAGTTCAATAACGTCTGCCTGAAGCACTTTAATATCTGACCTAACATCTAAACCGGCAAACTCCATTTTAAACAGGCTTGATTAGCACATTTTTTTATAAACTGGATCTCTAGGAAAAACCCGCATTAAGTAGGGGTAGTTGGCGCATGTGTACATCTAACAAATGATACGCAGACTTCGGCAAGAAAATGAGTAGCCTAAGGGCAAATGCTAGTAGTAAACATCGGCGGACTTCCCTCAAAATTAATATACTCGCCCATTGATATAAACCTTTCTTTGCATGCGCAATTGTTTATTAATTTTTTGCTTCAGTACAAGCAAGTCAAATTTTAAACGCGTGTTAAAAGATATATAACGTCGTTGTTTATACATTACAAAAAAAATAAATCGAGCAAATGTATTCAGTTGTGACGCATGTGTAGCTTTGTTTTCCAAAAAAAGCAACCTTAAGAGTCATATGTTGACTCTGTGTGGGTTAATGAGACCATCGCCATCATCAACATCACTTAAACAGAACCAAGTAGATTTTATCTTGGTGAAACACTTGGAATTAAAACTTTGTACACTGAAAATACGGAAATGTCGTGCTCCTGAACAGTTTTTGGGATCGATGTGTCCACATTAAACGACCTTATGACTTCAAGCATGTCTCTAGGTTAGTGGCACTCTTTGGAGGCTAACCTCAACCAAACCAAACTTATAAAAGTTGGTAGTCGATCTGAAAATACATCATTATGTAACGTTTCAACTTGTTCGTATCTTTGTATTCCATTACCATAACTCATCATGACTACAATAACACACTCTTTTTGCTGAACCCTTTTTCAAAAAACAAGTATCGGTAGTAATAATGTTTTAGCGTATTACTTAAATAAAATATCGCTACATTTAGAAAACGCTATTTGTCTGAAAATACCACACTTTCATCAAGTGTCATCATTATGAGATCACGCTCAATTGAGTCTATCAAAGTTAAGCTCCTCAACTAAATTGACTTGGTAGGAGTAAGATATACTCAGAATTAAAATTTCCTTCACTGAACATGCGGAAGTGTTTATTTTTGAGCCGCTTTTAGGATCGAAGTATGTCCGTTATCGATAAGTGATTGCATACCGCAATAGTAGAGTATAATCAGGCATCCTGGGCCCACATTTCCACCAGCATCCACATTTCCACACACATCTGGACCAAAAAGTTTTCTTCGACTAACCATTTTCATCTTTCGAGATAAATATCTTAAATTTTTCATCTTTTGAGATAAATGAGCATCCTCATTTCCACACACGAGATAAACCTATTTTTAAGATTTTTTTTTACCGCTAACATTCTGGACCAAATAGTTTTCTTCGACTAGCCATTTTTTTATCTTTCGAGATAAACCTATCTTGTTTGGTATCGATTAATATTAGAATTTTCTCAGCTACCCGAATTTCTAGGAATTTTTTCGATTGCATCACCCCCAAGGGAGCTACCCTGATTTTAAGATTTCTTACCTGTTGCGACTTTTGAGCGTTCTTATAAATTTTTTTATACATGCGATACATTAAATTAGCTTAGAATTTTACACACAACCCGAATCTGCAAACAGATTTGAAATCGGACCACGCCCTGCAAAGTTACACATATACCCTCTGCGAGATAAATCTTTCTCCACATTTCCATCCACGAGATAAACCTACCTTGTTTGGTATCAATTAAGATTAGAATTTTCTCAGCTACCCGAATTTCTAAGAATTTTTAGATAACGCCATCCCCAGAGACCTACCCTGATTTTAAGATTTCTTACCTGTAGCGACTTTTGATCGTTCTTATAAATTTTTATACATGCAATACATCTTGTTAGGCTAGAATTTTATGTAGAATCCGAATCTGTAAACAGATTTAAAACAGGACCACCCTTACCATTTTACACACACCTCTAAATTATAACTTTCCTGCAGCTTATACCTAAAGAAAATCTAAAACCATTCTTAAAACTTTTATTACAGACAATTTTACTAATACAGTTTAAATTTTGTAAACCACATTTCTAAATACATATTCACAATTTTTATTTTGAACCTAGAACTTCTCATATCGGCTCATACTTATTAATATTTATTTCTAAATAGAGCACCTTTTCCAAAGACCAACCGGACCCGCATGTTTCAAATTCCTCTGATTTTGTTCTTATGGTTTCGCTTAAGACCTCGTACATATTTTCCAGATTACTAGAAGAGGTTATAACCACATTTTTGTGTTAAAGGATTTCACATCGGTAGTCTCTTCCCGATTTTGGTGTAAACGCCGTAGAGTTCGCAATAGACTTTTACTGCTGTATGTTGTATTCTTTTTTCATTAATTAATCGAATAAATCGCTCTTTCTGCTTCCAAAGAAACTCGGGCACTCCATCGTCGACACTGGCGTTCTTTATGCGATAGCTAGCCATACGGTTGTTAAACGCTGTGCTAACCATTTCTACACATCGTCGCTAGTAGCGGTAACTGATGCATTTTATGTTTGTTGCTCCTTAAGTGTGCGGCATGGTAGTTTTCCATTTCGAAATCGCATACTTTACACATAATTCGTGGTTGTTTCGTACAAGGCCCTTTAACAGCTGGCGGCGTTGAACGTTTACGGCTTAATGACATCCCGTGCTGTTTTTCCTTGTGTCGCTGTAAGCTGTCCATTCTCGTAAAAGCGATACCGCAAGACCCAGAGTTTAAGTACTTTGCTGCGGACGGCTTAACCCTGGGCGATGTTACACCACGACATTTGTTCTGGTGCCGTTTGAAGCATTTTCCAGGTATAGGAAGCACCGCAAGGGTTGCACTTATAAACGTTTGCAGGTACCATTTTAGTACAAAACAAAACCCGCACTATAGCACTTTAGTTAAACTTGTAAGCGAACTAACTAAAAAGCTTACTCGAGCGTACCTGATTTATGCTCCTTATAGAATGCAAACCGAAGGTTTCCGAAGACATCCGAACGAAGTTGAGGATTCGGCGGAACTAAATGACGTCATAATCCTCGCTGCTCGTCCAATACATTTAGCGCCAATGCATGCACCTGGTCCGCTTCGTCGATGGTGCGAATGCCGTTAGTAGAAACACCGGAAAACGTCTTCCATGTTATACGGATCGTGTGCATATTAAAAATCCAAAAGAGCGGTAGCACACGCACACAAGTTGTCTGCAAGTCGTGCTGTAGAAGATGCAGTGCTACTATAACCAAAAACACTTTAAACCATTACTAAGAAAATACCAACTTGTTGTCTACAGGATACTTACAACAATTTAATTTTAAATAACTTCTACGTCATACTTTAGGAAATGATAGGCTTGAATATTTTCCAAATGAATCACCAAGCGAAAGTATATGCTTAGCGGTATTCAAATTACCCATTAATTTCCCATTTTACGACCGTGGTTAATTATAGATTAAAATTTAATTTGTGCACGTTCGAGCTTCCGTAAACTAACATATTTTATAGCAACAATGCGCTGTATAATAGATGCATACCCTTCGCCGCGCTACTGCTATTCTTGTAATTGCTAGAAAAGTCACTCTCCTTTTTACTGTTAGGAGCGATGCAAGCACCATTTTTATACTTTCTATAGCACATCGCGCACTTTTTCGTCTGATAATTAAATTTTGCTTCTGTAGCTTTTACACTTTCGCATAGCGGTCGGCCGCATGTATTGATTTCTAGAACCGGTAAGTACTCGATATCGTCCAAATAGAGAATTAGATGCTCGATGTCTATCAATTTCCGATTCCCTCGTAAAGGTAGAAAAACTCGGTCAATCATCCATTAAACTTCGACCCGCTACCGTTTTGATAATTTCCAAACATTTTCAAACGACAATGAGCTGAGAATTTTAAACCTCCGAGGGATCTTTAAGTCGTGATCAATTACACATCCAAGCTACGCGTAAACTAACATATTTTGCAGCAACTGTATAATACATGCATACCCCTTCTCTGCGCTACTGCTATTCTTGTAGTTGCTTGGAAAAGTCAGTCGCCCTTTTACTGCTAGGGCCGCTAAAAGCACCATTCCATACTTTATTTATAAGTGTAGCACATCGCACACTTTTTGTCGGTTAATTAAATTTTTGTTTATGTAGGCCTTTACACTTTCGCTTATTTAAACATCTAATACGACCGATTAACCACTTTCGATTATTCTAACGGGAGCCACCATACATCCCACCGCACCGTTCTTTTGAATCCAACGATCCTATGGGCTTCCACGCACTAACACCTGACGTATCTTTCCTACTATTTGTTAAACAAAACCACCGGTATCACCATTGTAGACGTAAACAGATGTTTGTGGATGTGTACGAGTATGTAACCATATACATTAACCAGTCTAAGCTATTTTATTTAGTCCACGAAAACTACTATTTTTCTAAACCACAATTAATAATCGCCTTTATAGGTCCCACATTTCGACCATTACCCAATGACTGGTGCTACGTACATGGAAACTTTAATTTCTTATTGGAGAGAATTCTTATTCTCCCGCGCACTGCGCGTAGTTGCATGCCTACCCCTTTGGAGGTATATGCTCGTTATAGGTTGTAAGACCCTCGGTTTTACTTAACTACAATTCGTGAAACCCCTTTAATCTTTTTAATCGTATCTTTCTCGCCTACATTACAGTAGGACTTAGCCCTATTACCAACAAATTCTAATACTGGACCCCATTAAATACGTCTTTAATTTTCCTACAACTTTTTTTGACAAGTGTTATATTGTATTTATTATACGCAGGTAGTCACTCTTTTAAGATAAATATATTTTGCTAGGTATCAACTAATATTAAATTTTTCTAGGGACCCCAAATCTGTAAACAGATTTTAAATAGGACCACCCATACAAAGTTATGCGTTTTAAAGACCCAAATTATTAATTTTGCTCATCTTTATTTAACACCATCTTTAAAACCCTTTTTTGCTATGCAAGACATATGCCTTAACTAACCATCTCCCGAGAAATCTAAAACCGCCGTGTCTCGCGAATACCACGTGGAGATAACACGTATACTCTGTCAACCAGGATAGAAGCCGGAAGGATTTGGAAGGTGGGAGAAGAACTTGAAAATTATGGAATCTTAAAACTAATATATACAAATATAAACAACTATCTTATATCTTTACGCCCCATGCGTAGATTGTTGTACTATTAGGAATGATGTACCTTTTGTCATCTTCCTCGATAAACTAATTTTATTAATAAGCTGCGTATGCAAATCGTATTCTTTACTCCGGATACATACGCAGGCAAGTACTGATACCATCCAAATAAAGGTTTGGATGCTTGGTGACTGTTAACATCCGCTTCCCTCGTGTACGCCCAGACATCCCAGCCCATGAGCACCCCTGCGCATGCACACCTGCCCATGCGCACCCCTGCGCGTGCACACCTGCCCATGCGTGCTGCCCATGCGCATCCCTCTCTGTGCGAGTGCTATTTCGGGTAACGTCACAGCCTTTTATAAATAAAGAACAATGTTATATACTATTATAAAATGTTTATTCTGACATTATACATAACAAATTTAAAAATATTTAATGCCAAGCATGGGGTCATTTAAACTTAATTTTAATACAAAGTTATACACAGAAGACAGTCCTTTCTTTATGTTTGTTTGAGTGGTTTAATTTTATCTAATTTTATTCGCAGCTTAAAATTTAAATCGATACCAAGTCCTCTATCTCCTTTTCTAACCAATAGTTTGATACATAGAGACCGTCTAGGTTTTCGAATTGTAAATGTACCGAAGTTTGCCTATATATTTAAAGTCTTTGATTCCGCCGACAACCAGATCCATTCCTTCGTGTAATTCTTGCAGCTTGTGACAATCTTTTAATCGCAGCTTTCCCACTATATCCTGCATACGTATCTTGTTAGCTTGATCGACTTCTTCTTGTCGGTATTAGAGGAAATCCTTATTCTCCCACAGACTGTTGCGTAGTTGCATGTCCACCACTTTTGGGAATATATGGTTGTTATAGGTTGTAAGACCCTCGGTTTTAAATGATCCAAAAGGTTCTTTACTAGGCAAATATACAATGTTTAACGGACCCCATTTGCGTGTGGTGTACGCAAAGATTACGAAACCCGCATTCCTTAGTTCGTCTTTGTTATCTGCCATTTTGATAAATACGTTTTTAGAATAACCTTTTAAAAATATACGGATTTAGTACCATCCTTTTCCGCAAGGACGCCTACATAACTAAAAGAGTCTTTTTTACTAACCACAAATGCATACAACTTGTAGAAACCAGATGTATCTAAGTCAGTCCATCGACACATAAAATAATCTTTTAATTCTTCCTCATTTTCTCTAATAAGATGTTCTTTGTCTAACACATCTTTGTATTGATCGCGTATTGTCGCAGTGTTTTCCATGTAGTCCAATTTTCGCCTTTTGCATCCATTTCCTCTAATTCCAGTTGTCTTTTCCTTCCACTTACAGCGTATGGTATACATAATGGGGCAATTTCCTTTAGCGTAAACGGATAGAGTTTACTACCAATATTTACGCGTTGTCGTACAACCTCTGGACGAATGTTAGGCGTATCTATCAATCCCAAGTCCGAAATTACTATTTCTTTTGGAATTGTAGAATATGGTGTTGCAGATTGTGTAAAATATGTACTACCTGCTTTAATGTAGCACTTGTGTAAGATTTTTATTTTATCTTGGTTGTCTTCTTCCTCTACTATCTCCAAATAATTTACAGGTAAATAGTTAAAACTAAAAGCCGAAAGCACATACTTTATCAATTTTCCCTTTCCTCTGGTTTTTGGACAACTTAATTTGCAAGCCTGTCAATTTCTTTGTATTGCCATTCCCCAATACACGTACTGTAGCAGGTTATTATACACTAAACAGCAGCTATTTTGTAGCTTATCCGATAGCTTACTCCACATTTTGGTAAGTGGTACCGAGTACATTGGCGCCTTTAGAAAGTATAACTTACTATCTTCCAATAAGGTTAAACAGTCTTTTAAGGGTTTATACACCCGTTCCGCACTGACATAGCTTCCAATTGCACAGTTGTATATTGTCGCTTCCAATCGCGTAATACCATGTTCTTTGGCCAAAGTAGACGCAAATGTTTCCCTTAAACGTACATCTGGACAACGTAAAAAATCTAGTATATGATTGCCAAGTTGTTTATTAACACCAGGACTTGTTATCTGACACACAAATTTGTTGTATATCTTAATTCTTGCATTGGTTGTTAGCCATGTTAAACAATCAATCCCCGCAGTTTTATCGTTGTCAACTATAATATTACACTTTTTTTCGTATTCTCCCTTATAGCAAAAGTTATGCTTTGTAGTTAAATAATTACACATCTCTATCTTGCTAAATATGCCTGCAAAATCTTGGGTTACATCCATGTCAAAAGATAGAAATAATCTTTTCGACTTCGTCTAATATATCTGGTAGTTCCTCCAATAAAGTTTCCAACTTAACATCTGCTAGTTCCACTTTGTATGGAACACATATAGGATTTTGGAATTTTTTATTAATGCATTCGAGGTCTTCTTTTCCGATAATTTCTTTTACCCTCTGGCCTATCTTGTTACTGCTTTCCAGAGAAAACGGAAGCTTAGCTTTAACACCATGCCTAGCGGAAACAAATCGGTCGAACTTTCTTCGTAGATAGCTGTTAAATGCACCACAAATTTCTTTTTTTAGGATAAACATTTTTTTGTTTGCAGATGCTTGTTCGGTGTCAGAAAGGTCGCAAATTTTAACCAACATTATATTGTCACAAAATGGTTCTGTAATTGGTGTGTGTAGTCCGCCAGTCAGCATCTTTTCGCCTTCGACATAACAAATATTACCAATATCTGTCACCAGATTATTGTTGCACATACTTTCTGCCAACAGCCATAATCCAAATCGCTCATTTGTCGGTTTCACTTTATTCCCAAGAAGTTGAGAAACGTTAATCACCTTGGAGACGCTCATGTTTACCGTTCTAGCTACCGTCAAATACTAAATTGAATACGAAAATTTGTTCCCTTATGTATCCTACAGAGTGGGGCGTATATTACCGAAAATAGTCGAATATGTTGTTAAAAATGTCTTACTATAACTAAGCTCACCTAAAACTACTTCCTTATATCCCAAATTTAATCTCCCTGCTCACATAACCACATGACCATATGACCATATGACCACATGACCACATGACCATATGACCACATGACCACATGACCATATGACCACATGACCACATGACCATATGACCACATGACCATATGACCACATGACCATATGACCACATGACCACATGACCACATGACCATATGACCATATGACCACGTGACCATATGACCACATGACCATATGACCGCATGACCATATGACTTAATTGCTTTTTAATGTGTTTTCTCATTAAAAACCCATTAGCACTAATTGCTTTTTAATGAGGCGCTGACCTAACCTATTAATTTTTCCTTTTATCTAACCTAGGTCCACACTTGGTTTTAATGGAAAACTCATTAAAAGCAATTAGTGCTAATGGGTTTTAATGAGAAAACCATTAAAAGCAATTAATCATTGGTCATGCGGTCATATGGTCACGTGGTCATATGGTCACGTGGTCATGGTCATGTGGTCATAGCAGTGGTCATATGGTCATGTGTCATGTGGTCATTGGTCATGTGGTCATTGGTCATGTGGTCATGTGGTCATGTGGTCATGTGGTCATGTGGTCATATGGTCATATGGTCATGTGGTTATGTGAGCAGGAGATTAAATTTGGGATATAAGGAAGTAGTTTTAGGTGAGCTTAGTTATAGTAAGACATTTTTAACAACATATTCGACTATTTTCGGTAATATACGCCCCACTCTGTAGGATACATAAGGGAACAAATTTTCGTATTCAATTTAGTATTTGACGGTAGCTAGAACGGTAAACATGAGCGTCTCCAAGGTGATTAACGTTTCTCAACTTCTTGGGAATAAAGTGAAACCGACAAATGAGCGATTTGGATTATGACTGTTGGCAGAAATATGTGCAACAATAATCTGGTGACAGATATTGGTAATATTTGTTATGTCGAAGGCGAAAGATGCTGACTGGCGGACTACACACCAATTACAGAACCATTTTGTGACAATATAATGTTGGTTAAAATTTGCGACCTTTCTGACACCGAACAAGCATCTGCAAACAAAAATGTTTATCCTAAAAAGAAATTTGTGGTGCATTTAACAGCTATCTACGAAGAAAGTTCGACCGATTTGTTTCCGCTGGCAGGTGTTAAAGCTAAGCTTCCGTTTTCTGGAAAGCAGTAACAAGATAGGCCAGAGGGTAAAAGAAATTATCGGAAAAGAAGACCTCGAATGCATTAATAAAAATTCCAAAATCCTATATGTGTTCCATACAAAGTGGAACTAGCAGATGTTAAGTTGGAAACTTTATTGAGGAACTACCAGATATATTAGACGAAGTCGAAAAGATTATTTCTATCTTTTGACATGGATGTAACCCAAGATTTTGCAGGCATATTTAGCAAGATGGAGATGGTAATTATTTAACTACAAAGCATAACTTTGCTATAAGGGAGAATACGAAGAAAAGTGTAATATTATAGTTGACAACGATAAAACTGCGGGATTGATTGTTTAACATGGCTAACAACCAATGCAAGAATTAAGATATACAACAAATTTGTGTGTCAGATAACAAGTCCTGGTGTTAATAAACAACTTGGCAATCATATACTAGATTTTTACGTTGTCCAGATGTACGTTTAAGGGAAACATTTGCGTCTACTTTGGCCAAAGAACATGGTATTACGCGATTGGAAGCGACAATATACAACTGTGCAATTGGAAGCTATGTCAGTGCGGAACGGGTGTATAAACCCTTAAAAGACTGTTTAACCTTATTGGAAGATAGTAAGTTATACTTCCTAAAGGCGCCAATGTACTCGGTACCACTTACCAAAATGTGGAGTAAGCTATCGGATAAGCTACAAAATAGCTGCTGTTTAGTGTATAATAACCTGCTACAGTACGTGTATTGGGGGAATGGCAATACAAAGAAATTGACAGGCTTGCAAATTGTTGTCCAAAAACCAGAGGAAAGAGAAAATTGATAAAGTATGTGCTGGCTTTTAGTTTTAACTATTTACCTGTAAATTATTTGGAGATAGTAGAGGAAGAAGACAACCAAGATAAAATAAAATCTTACACAAGTGCTACATTAAAGCAGGTAGTACATATTTTACACAATCTGCAACACCATATTCTACAATTCCAAAAGAAATAGTAATTTCGGACTTGGGATTGATAGATACGCCTAACATTAGTCCAGAGGTTGTACGACAACGCGTAAATATTGGTAGTAAACTCTATCCGTTTACGCTAAAGGAAATTGCCCCATTATGTATACCATACGCTGTAAGTGGAAGGAAAAGACAGCTGGAATTAGAGGAAATGGATGCAAAAGGCGAAAATTGGACTACATGGAAAACACTGCGACAATACGCGATCAATACAAAGATGTGTTAGACAAAGAACATCTTATTAGAGAAAATGAGGAAGAATTAAAAGATTATTTTATGTGTCGATGGACTGACTTAGATACATCTGGTTTCTACAAGTTGTATGCATTTGTGGTTAGTAAAAAGACTCTTTAGTTATGTAGGCGTCCTTGCGGAAAAGGATGGTACTAAATCCGTATATTTTTAAAAGGTTATTCTAAAACGTATTTATCAAAATGGCAGATAACAAAGACGAACTAAGGAATGCGGGTTTCGTAATCTTTGCGTACACCACACGCAAATGGGGTCCGTTAAACATTGTATATTTGCCTAGTAAAGAACCTTTGGATCATTTAAAACCGAGGGTCTTACAACCTATAACAACCATATATTCCCAAAAGTGGTGGACATGCAACTACGCAACAGTCTGTGGGAGAATAAGGATTTCCCAATACCGACAAGAAGAAGTCGATCAAGCTAACAAGATACGTATGCAGGATATAGTGGGAAAGCTGCGATTAAAAGATTGTCACAAGCTGCAAGAATTACACGAAGGAATGGATCTGGTTGTCGGCGGAATCAAAGACTTTAAATATAGAGGCAAACTTCGGTACATTTTACAATTCGAAAACCTAGACGGTCTCTATGTATCAAACTATTGGTTAGAAAAGGAGATAGAGGACTTGGGTATCGATTTAAATTTTAAGCTGCGAATAAAATTAGATAAAATTAAAGCCACCCAAACAAACATAAAGAAAGGACTGTCTTCTGTGTATAACTTTGTATTAAAATTAAGTTTAAATGACCCCATGCTTGGCATTAAATATTTTTAAATTTGTTATGTATAATGTCAGAATAAACATTTTATAATAGTATATAACATTGTTCTTTATTTATAAAAGGCTGTGACGTTACCCGAAATAGCATCGCACAGAGAGGGATGCGCATGGGCAGCACGCATGGGCAGGGTGTGCACGCGCAGGGTGCGCATGGGCAAGGGTGTGCATGCGCAGGGGTGCTCATGGGCTGGATGTGTCTGGGCGTACACGAGGGAAGCGGATGTTAACAGTCACCAAGCATCCAAACCTTTATTTGATGGTATCGAGTACTTGCCTGCGTATGTATCCGGAGTAAAGAATACGATTTGCATACGCAGCTTATTAATAAAATTAGTTTATCGAGGGAAGATGACAAAAGGTACATCATTCCTAATAGTACAACAATCTACGCATGGGGCGTAAAGATATAAGATAGTTGTTTATATTTGTATATATTAGTTTTAAGATTCCATAATTTTCAAGTTCTTCTCCCACCTTCCAAATCCTTCCGGCTTCTATCCTGGTTGACAGAGTATACGTGTTATCTCCACGTGGTATTCGCGAGACACGGCGGTTTTAGATTTCTCGGGAGATGGTTAGTTAAGGCATATGTCTTGCATAGCAAAAAAGGGTTTTAAAGATGGTGTTAAATAAAGATGAGCAAAAATTAATAATTTGGGTCTTTAAAACGCATAACTTTGTATGGGGTGGTCCTATTTAAAATCTGTTTACAGATTTGGGGTCCCTAGAAAATTTAATATTAGTTGATACCTAGCAAAATATATTTATCTTAAAAGAGTGACTACCCTGCGTATAATAAATACAATATAACACTTGTCAAAAAAAAAGTTGTAGGAAAATTAAAGACGTATTTAATGGGGGTCCAGTATTAGAATTTGTTGGTAATAGGGCTAAGTCCTACTGTAATGTAGGCGAGAAAGATACGATTAAAAATATTAAAGGGTTTCACGAATTGTAGTTAAGTAAAACCGAGGGTCTTACAACCTATAACGAGCATATACCTCCAAAAGGGGTAGGCATGCAACTACGCAGCAGTGCGGGAGAATAAGAATTCTCCAATAAGAAATTAAAGTTTCCATGTACGTAGCACCAGTCATTGGGTAATGGTCGAAATGTGGACCTATAAAGGCGATTATTAATTGTGGTTTAGAAAATAGTAGTTTTCGTGGACTAAATAAAATAGCTTAGACTGGTTAATGTATATGGTTACATACTCGTACACATCCACAAACATCTGTTTACGTCCACAATGGTGATACCGGTGGTTTTTGTTTAACAAATAGTAGGAAAGATACGTCAGGTGTTAGTGCGGAAGCCCATAGGATCGTTGGATTCAAAAAGAACGGTGTGGTGGGATGTATGGTGGTCTCGTTAGAATAATCGAAAGTGGTTAATCGGTCGTATTAGATGTTTAAATAAGCGAAAGTGTAAAGGCCTACATAAACAAAAATTTAATTAACTGACAAAAAGTGTGCGATGTGCTACACTTATAAATAAAGTATGGAATGGTGCTTTTAGCGGCCCTAGCAGTAAAAGGGCGACTGACTTTTCCAAGCAACTACAAGAATAGCAGTAGCGCAGAGAAGGGGTATGCATGTATTATACAGTTGCTGCAAAATATGTTAGTTTACGCGTAGCTCGATGTAATTGATCACGACTTAAAGATCCTCGGAGGTTTAAAAATTCTCAGCTCATTGTCGTTTGAAAATGTTTGGAAATTATCAAAACGGTAGCGGGTCGAAGTTTAATGGATGATTGACCGAGTTTTTCTACCTTTACGAGGGAATCGGAAATTGATAGACATCGAGCATCTAATTTCTATTTGGACGATATCGAGTACTTACCGGTTCTAGAAATCAATACATGCGGCCGACCGCTATGCGAAAGTGTAAAAGCCTACAGAAGCAAAATTTAATTATCAGACGAAAAGTGCGCGATGTGCTATAGAAAGTATAAAAATGGTGCTTTGCATCGCTCCTAACAGTAAAAAGGAGAGTGACTTTTTCTAGCAATTACAAGAATAGCAGTAGCGCGGCGAAGGGTATGCATCTATTATACAGCGCATTGTTGCTATAAAATATGTTAGTTTACGGAAGCTCGAACGTGCACAAATTAAATTTTAATCTATAATTAACCACGGTCGTAAAATGGGAAATTAATAGGTAATTTGAATACCGCTACATATACTTTCGCTTGGTGATTCATTTGGAAAATATTCAAGCCTATCATTTCCTAAAGTATGACGTAGAAGTTATTTAAAATTAAATTGTTGTAAGTATCCTGTAGACAACAAGTTGGTATTTTCTTAGTAATGGTTTAAAGTGTTTTTGGTTATAGTAGCACTGCATCTTCTACAGCACGACTTGCAGACAACTTGTGTGCGTGTGCTACCGCTCTTTGGATTTTTAATATGCACACGATCCGTATAACATGGAAGACGTTTTCCGATGTTTCTACTAACGGCATTCGCACCATCGACGAAGCGGACCAGGTGCATGCATTGGCGCTAAATGTATTGGACGAGCAGCGAGGATTATGACGTCATTTAGTTCCGCCGAATCCTCAACTTCGTTCGGATGTCTTCGGAAACCTTCGGTTTGCATTCTATAAGGAGCATAAATCAGGTACGCTCGAGTAAGCTTTTTAGTTAGTTCGCTTACAAGTTTAACTAAAGTGCTATAGTGCGGGTTTTGTTTTGTACTAAAATGGTACCTGCAAACGTTTATAAGTGCAACCTTGCGGTGCTTCCTATACCTGGAAAATGCTCTCAAACGGCACCAGAACAAATGTCGTGGTGTAACATCGCCCAGGGTTGCCGTCCGCAGCAAAGTACTTAAACTCTGGGTCTTGCGGTATCGCTTTTACGAGAATGGACAGCTTACAGCGACACAAGGAAAAACAGCACGGGATGTCATTAAGCCGTAAACGTTCAACGCCGCCAGCTGTTAAAGGGCCTTGTACGAAACAACCACGAATTATGTGTAAAGTATGCGATTTCGAAATGGAAAAAACTACCTATGCCGCACACTTAAGGAGCAACAAACATAAAAATGCATCAGTTACCGCTACTAGCGACGATTGTGTAGAAATGGTTAGCACAGCGTTTAACAACCGTATGGCTAGCTATCGCATAAAGAACGCCAGTGTCGACGATGGAGTGCCCGAGTTTCTTTGGAAGCAGAAAGAGCGATTTATTCGATTAATTAATGAAAAAAGAATACAACATACAGCAGTAAAAGTCTATTGCGAACTCTACGGCGTTTACACCAAAATCGGGGAAGAGACTACCGATGTGAAATCCTTTAACACAAAAATGTGGTTATAACGTCTTCTAGTAATCTGGAAAATATGTACGAGGTCTTAAGCGAAACCATAAGAACAAAATCAGAGGAATTTGAAACATGCGGGTCCGGTTGGTCTTTGGAAAAGGTGCTCTATTTAGAAATAAATATTAATAAGTATGAGCCGATATGAGACGTTCTAGGTTCAAAATAAAAATTGTGAATATGTATTTAGAAATGTGGTTTACAAAATTTAAACTGTATTAGTAAAATTGTCTGTAATAAAAGTTTTAAGAATGGTTTTAGATTTTCTTTAGGTATAAGCTGCAGGAAAGTTATAATTTAGAGGGTGTGTGTAAAATGGTAAGGGGTGGTCCTGTTTTAAATCTGTTTACAGATTCGGATTCTACATAAAATTCTAGCCTAACAAGATGTATTGCATGTATAAAAAATTTATAAGAACGATCAAATGTCGCTACAGGTAAGAAATCTTAAAATCAGGGTAGGTCTCTGGGGGATGGCGTTATCTAAAAAATTCTTAGAAATTCGGGTAGCTGAGAAAATTCTAATCTTAATTGATACCAAACAAGGTAGGTTTATCTCGTGGATGGAAATGTGGAGAAAGATTTATCTCGCAGAGGGTATATGTGTAACTTTGCAGGGCGTGGTCCGATTTCAAATCTGTTTGCAGATTCGGGTTGTGTGTAAAATTCTAAGCTAATTTAATGTATCGCATGTATAAAAAAATTTATAAGAACGCTCAAAAGTCGCAACAGGTAAGAAATCTTAAAATCAGGGTAGCTCCCTTGGGGGTGATGCAATCGAAAAAATTCCTAGAAATTCGGGTAGCTGAGAAAATTCTAATATTAATCGATACCAAACAAGATAGGTTTATCTCGAAAGATAAAAAAATGGCTAGTCGAAGAAAACTATTTGGTCCAGAATGTTAGCGGTAAAAAATCTTAAAATAGGTTTATCTCGTGTGTGGAAATGAGGATGCTCATTTATCTCAAAAGATGAAAATTTAAGATATTTATCTCGAAAGATGAAAATGGTTAGTCGAAGAAAACTTTTGGTCCAGATGTGTGGAAATGTGGATGCTGGTGGAAATGTGGGCCCAGGATGCCTGATTATACTCTACTCGCAATGTTTATTTTTTTTTGCTAGTCACCTTGGACGCTCCAAACCTGGACTGTCCTTATCCAAACCGAATTTTTTGAAACATCAAACTGTACTTTTATCAACTGAAGTCAATCCAGAAATAGATCATTAAATAGTTTTGACACTTGTTTTGTGTTGATTGACGTACCGTTTCTGAATTAATTTTCCTCTACAGGTGGGCGATAAAACGTAGCAGTAAATTAGTGCGCTGTCTAGCTTTTAGTGGTGCGTTTTGGGTTCTATGAAAGCAAATCTACTACATTTAAGGTAAAAAATTCTAACACCTACTAAATACTTTTAGGCTAACTAGAAAAGGTCAAGAAACTTCCTGTCTCTGTTTTGCATTTGAGCGCCTATACACCTGAAAAGAATCAATAATGATAAAGCCTACCCGGAAGGTGAGTGTTACTAGTGACGATATAGCGGTTATCACTGCTGCTACAGGTTGATGGAGCCTTGATTACACCTTTTACACCTTCTACTAATTTAAAATAAACAATGAGAAAAAGTCCACTTCGTATACATCTAACCTACATTATAAACATGATTTTCAAAACAATACATAGTACCAAAACACAGCAACATTGATCACGATTAGCTAACAGAACTAAAAGTTATCAATAACCCAACTTTGCTGAAATTTAAGCAAGGTCATTTTTATTGGTTAATCTCTTTATAAAATAACGACCCATTATGTTTGCGCGTTCGAACAATCCGCTCTCAGTTTACAAAGGTGTAAACCAATATTATTAGTCCTGCTTACAAAATGCTGTAATAATCAGTTATCATCATTAGGTCTTCGGTCTTGAAACTAGTTGGACGCACACATCAATTGTTTCTATTTTGAGAAATCTTACACATTTTCCCGATATTCCCACAGCCTGCTTCGTTCGCTATCTGTGTGCAATAGTTAATCTAGGTCTAAATCTACTTCTTGTTTTTCCTTTCTCTTCTTTTACTTTATCCCGCACTACTCTCTCATGTCCTAGAACGTGTCCTATCATCCTATCTCTACTATGTGTTACTGTTTTACACATATTTCTTTCATTCTCTACTATTTCTAAAATCTTTTTGCTCTTGACTTTGTCTATCCATGACATTTTCATCATACGTTTGTCTGTACCGTCACATTTAAAAACTTTCCTTCTTCTCCTACTGTTCACGTCTCACAGCGGTACAGTGCTGTGATACACAGATATGCTTTTAACAATTTTTCCTAGTTCTTATGTTTGTTGCTTTCGAACATAGCAGTTGGTTTTTCTTGTTAAATGCAGCACGGCCTTGTGCTAATCTCTTTTTATACCTTTGCAATTTTCCCCTCTTTAGCTACTTAGTTAATAAACAGCAGAAATTCTTAACTTCTTGCAAATTATTGTTTCCTATCTTTTATCGTGGTTTTTAGTTCATTTTCGCCTCCTTTATATACTAGGATTTGTTTTATTTTTATTAACTTTTCTACAGGATCTTTCTGTTGGTACTGTTTCTATTTCGTTAAGCAGTGGCGTGTCTAGAAATTTTGTCTGGGGGAGGGTTTGACAACTTATTGCTTGATGGAGAGAAACTACTATTGGTCGTGACCTGTTTAGTACATAAAATAATATTTCATAAAAATAAAACAAATTTAGCATTAATACAAGGTGTTAAGAATACGGTTAACTTCAATATGGGAAAAGTAGGCATGTATACAAATATTTACATTAACAGTACTTTTAAGCACCTACCTGAATTATTACTCTTTCGGCGGCGAGAACTGGAACAAATGGAGATGTGTAGACTAAGGCGGTAGTTATTATAGTTTGTCAATTGTCAACACATAACTACGAACTAAACTAGTTTTAAAGTATTTCTTACGGCACAGCACAAATAACACAGAATATCTTTAAAGTTTAATCGCCACAGTTTAATCTACAGAGCGGATGCAAATTTACCCGTAAGTTATAATTTATGCTAAAATTGAATAGTTTAATAATACAAATAGAAACAAAACACAAGAAGTCTACAAAATAAAATCTAGGCGTCGTTTTTTTGATTTAGCCAGGTCATCAATGACGTGATCAATGTTAACAGAGATTTCTCTGTGAATATTTAGAAGAGCTAATCCATTTAGTCTATCCTCTCCTGTCGTGTTTCGAAGGTACGTTTTCAATCTTCTTAAAGTTGAACACGCCCTTTCGTTGTATGCTGTTGTCACAGGAATGGTAATTAATATTTTTAAAAGTGTGGCAACATTTGGGAATAGCTCGAGGTGTTTCTCTTTTAAATAAAGGAGTGCATCTATGGCACTTTTGGGACGCTCACTATTTTCATTCAATATGCTTTTCCAGAGTTTTACCTCCCCTAATACAATATCGAAACTGTGCGCATCCAAATAATGTCCATAGAATGTATACAATTTTCGTAATTTTTCTTGGTCAATTACATTTGTTTCTTCATTTCCCACTGGAATTATCACATCAAAACTCGTTAAAATATTTTCATGAACCAGGAGGCGATCTTTAAGATGTAATATGAATGACTCTAAAAAGGGTATAAAAATCACTCGTCGATAGTACTCTTCAGGAGAAGAAGATGGTACATTGTCTCTTTGAGTTTGCCTTGAGGTAGTTCGAGGAACTTTAATTTCGATATTATATTTTTTGCACACATTAATTACCTGACCAAACATTTGCTTAAATTCACTTTCAGCGTTTTCTCGAATGTTGCTTAAAGTACTTCTAACACTTTTTGCAAGAGCGGCAGCCCTTCCTAAGTCAATATTAATTATTTGTAAACTTTTACATAATGGTAGACTAATGGAAAATATTTTTGTGAGTATTTGAATTGTTATTTGAAATTCAATACTTAACACTGCTTTAGTAAGCGCATACGCATCCGAAGAGGCGTCCTTATCACTCCAATCTTGTATTTTATTCAAAGAACTAATAGCTACCTCTTGTAATTCGAAATATGTTAAAATAGAATCATGTCTTTCAACCCACCTAGTTTGACATAGCTGTTTTAATTTGTGTTTTTTTTTGTATCACAGCTCAAGTTCTCAATCTCTGTTTCAAACACATGGTGTCGTTTTTCAGTTCTAAAAAAATTGCATATTTTTTCTAATATCCCCATACAGTTTCTTACTTGGGAAACGTTGCACGCATCGGATATGGCTAAATTTTAAGAATGGGAAGCACGATGAACATAGACAGCACAGCTGAATTTTTCGCGCACGTAGGCTTGAACGCCATGAAACACACCACTCATACCTGATGGACCGTCATATCCTTGTCCAACCATATAGGTACAATCAATGTTGAGATCTGCCAAATTAGTTAAAAGAACATTTGCTAGATTTTGACCTGTCATACTAGTTACGGGAACAAACTTTATAAAGTGTTCTTCAATTTTAAAGAAAACTCATTGAAGAATCGTAAACATAGAGGGTATTGTTCAATGCCCGAAGTATCAGTTGTTTCATCAGCCAGAACGGAAAAAAATTTTGCCTTATTAACTTTTTCAACTATTTTCTGTGTTAAAATTTTGTCGCATGTATAAATTATTTCATTTTGTGTTTTTACACTCAAATATGTTGCGTTCTTTGACATACTTTCCAGATGCATTTTTAGTGATTGATCTCCAGAACGTAACTTTGACCGCAATATTGCTCTAAAATTCCCTTCGTTTTCTACTGTTTCTTAAGCAGAGTCAATAAAACCTGAGTCTCGATGCCCTCTTAGAGGAATACACTGACGTCCGCATAAAATAATTGTATCTATCAGAAGAATGATTTTTTTTTCGATTTTCCTCTAATTTTTTTTTATTCGCTTCATCTAATTGTAAATTTATCGGCTCTTGCTTTTTCTTCATAATTAACGACATATTTTGGGATTTAATTACACTAAATTTGTGATATTCACTAGAGTCATGGCTTTTAAAAACTTCAACGGCATCTTTCCAGTTGTCAAATCTTTTCTTTACTAATTTACCTAGTAATTGATGCTTGCCAGCACCTGCTGTTTCTGCAGCGTAAAACACACGGAACTTACAATAAGCACCATCAGTCTTTTTGGAATATGCCAACCATTTCCACCTGTTGAACCAACTGAATTGAAATTTTAGATTTCTTGGTCCAGTTGAAGGAAATTTAAAATTAAATTCTGGATACCAAACGCTTTTAAACAAGTCAAATATCTTGACTTCTTCCTGAGCTACTTTGCGATCAGTGTAATTTGCGATATCGTGTTTATTATCAACTGGAACTTGTTGATCATCAAAATTATTCCTGATTGTTTGAGAATTAGATGCTGTCGGTATAGGTGGTGTAGATTCGAGTGCATGTGCATTGTCAGTTTTTTGTTTTTTGTTGAAAAACGAATCTAACGTGTTAAGTTTTCTCTTACTGTCCTGACCACTCATTGTTAAACAAAATTTCTGAAATTTCAAATGTTTTGTATCAGTTATCAGTATAACGTCGTATAAAGTCGAACCTTGAAATTCGAATCTGAAGGAAAAAGAAAAATTTTGACTTATCAAAAATTTGAGTTTTCGAGTTCTACTTCAATTTAAATATCCAAGAGAAAAATCAGCGTTTTTAAGGCAATTCAACGAAGTGCTTTGTTTTTTATTTTTCGATTGTTGGGTCTTATAGAAACTATCATATTTTACAAAGGAGATGAATATTTCAACCGGAGCACATTCTTGAGTATTTAGAAAAATTACAGTTCAACTGTATTCTTCTTCTTTTATGAAGCTATACCTGAACATACAATTATACTTAACTTTTCAATATCACTGTAGGTGTTTATTCTGTCAGTCATTTACTGAATAAGAGGATTATCCCGTACTACTAGACTTTTACAAATACGGCGTCGACTAGATTGCTCTACGAGAACCGTCGACATCAGACAGTATTAAGAGTAAATATTCTCTATTATGAATGTTAAATGCTTTGAGATACCAAAAAATTCAACTAATCAAAATTCGAGTTATCAAGACATTCTTACATGATTCTGTATGAAAATTGACGGTAGTTCGATCTTCGATGTGATTTTGAGTGATCGAAGTTTGAAATATCAAGGTTCGACTATATGTTATCTTAACGTAACAAACATTTATATACTGCGATATGATACCTAGTTTATAACGAATAGTTTTCTCATTGAAAATCCATCTTTATAATAAATGGCGATATGCGATGTAAACGGGAAATGATTGAGTTTATATCGGATATTATGTAATCCGATACTACCATATACTATATAAATATAAGTACCATATAGATTAGATAATATGCATAACATCAAAATCACACTTACCCTAAATACAGTACTTCTACTTGAATTGTATGATGATTGATGAGTGTCCACAAAATTCACTAACACGTTTAGTTTATACTAAAACTAGTAAACTACTACTATAATCTTACGTCAGCCAAAATAGCGCAAACAACTACAATACTAAGTAGATATTTTGCGACTAAATGAGTAGGTACATCTCATGTCACATCAGTTATAGTTCGTCCGGAGTCGGAAATTGGACAATGACGAAAGCGAGGTATAACGGCAAACAATATCGCAGCGTGGTGAAGCCACACATTTCAATCTTTAAGTATTGCCGCTACGGTGGTAGCTTTTTAACGTTTTTAACCTACGTACCGCGTTTTTTAGCAGTTCTTCTCTCGACGGTGGCTATATTAGATGATACATATGCTAAGCAGTTTTCAAAATAAAATATAATATTAATACATATGTCTAAAATATCGTTCACTGATTTTTTTATTAATCAATGATTTTAGTATTAAATAATCAACCACGCGGCATTTATCTGCTAGTATTACAAAATAAAGTCTCCTTCGCATATATATGCTCTATCAGAATCAAAGATACGATACGGGTCGACAAAGGTTATTGATCTACTGTGGCATGAAACTACAAGCAAGAAAAGTTTGGGTGGCAAAAATTTCCATCACTTCGAGTGAGGCAATTTTATAGATATTCTGTAAACTTTGGAATAGATATTAATGAGAATATTGTGAGCGCTATACATCCCGTCCGCTGATGGGAAAAACTAACGAAGTTTGCTGCTCCTCTTATTATTTAATCCTAAAATATAATTTTTTTCTTTTAAAAACCCAGATGTTTTAGGCGTCTTGGGGGGGGGGACCCTTTCATGGGTACGCCTGTGTCGTTAAGAGCTGCTTCTAACTGTTCCTTGCTAGATGCCAATACCGCTAATCATCTGAAAATCTAAGCATATCGATTGCTTGTCCCTGCATAATAATTCTAAATGTTTTCTTGCATTTGAGAGTATTCATTGCCTTTTCGTTATACAAGTTAAAAATTAATGGGAATACTGCATCGGCACGTCCCTGCCTCTCAACTCTCCTCATAGTTACTACTCTACACTCCTTCTCTAATTTCATTACCGCTGTTTGCTCTTTGTTTAAGCTGTGTATTATCCGTCTATCACTATTACTCGTTCCACTTTTTTTGAGTATCTCGAACATTTTTTCCTGTATTATAGTTTTAAATGCTTTTTCCAGATCTACAAACCCTATAACACGACTTATCTTTATTTTATTGTTGTGTAAGAATATACCCTGTTTCACCGATATGAAAGGGTAAACGAAGGGGTGTAAGTAACCTAACTGCTAGTAAATTCACCGCCACTTGTCGAATGAATAGTTTTCCAATTACTGCTTTTGACAATCAACATTTGTTGAGAATATTACAAAACCAACACCTGTAGTTGTTACGACAGTCACCAGGTTTAAATACAATTGCTTTTTTCATCATTGAGTTTCCGTCCGGGAATTGGTTAAACGTTTACCTCCATTGTTTTTTATTCTGAGCTAACCCACGCATTCCATGAAATTCTCACATCATACATCTTTCACTATCTATGCGTCGTTGTCTAATCTAGGTCTAGCTCTATCTCACTTTTTTATTCCTCTGCTTCTAAAATATTCCGCACTATTCCATTTTGCTTTAGTAGTTGTCGAATCAGTCAGTCTTTTCTATTTTTTACTCTTTTCCCACATATTTCTTTCCTCCCTTACCATACCTTGTTCCTCTGTATTCTTAATATTGTTTGCCCATGATACCTTCATCATACATCTGTAGCAACACATTCAAAAGGCTTCTATTTTTTTCCTGTAGGTTTCGCCTACTATTTACGTTTCACAGTTGTAGAGTGCCGTGCTCTATCAATATGCTATCGGCAATTTTTTCTCATTTCTATGTTTTTTGTCCTCGAACATAGTAATAGCTTTTTCTTATTAAATGTAACAAGAATTTGTGCTAATTTTTGTTTCATATCTTTTGCACTACACAGATTATATCTAGCAAAAATCACTCATAATTACTAAAATACTGCAAGTAGTAGGTGATGGTTATACTATGCTTAACAAGAATTCAATTGACATAGTTTTATGTTACTCTCTTGGAACCACCATCGGCATCCCGGGCAGGAGCCCTTTTAAGTATAATCCACCTAATAATTGTTGATTAAAGGTTTTCCAACACCGATCACCTGCGCCCACGAGACCCGTATGTAAAATTTGCGATGTTCGCGACTCAGGGCCTGTATCTTCACTAACAACTTCGAGTTTTGAACACTGTACGGTAAACCTATCGTACCTGTTTTCCAAACGTTGCATCGCGATCAAGTTCGGAAGGTTTGCGGTCTGGTGTTAATACTCTGATCCGAACTGATTCACTCTTACTATTTTCTGTGGTTTTTATAAGTTGCAACGTCCCAGGGTTAATGCATGCTATTTTTGCTCTCGCTGATTATATATTTTAAAATGCTTGATTTTTGAGTCCGTGACGTTCTGTTCGTGCAAACGGTCATTTTGTTATTCTACATTTTCATTGTTTGTTAATATTTTATAAGTGTAACCGCTACTGGTGTAAGTTTCCATGGTTGCAGATTCTTGGAGCCGTGTGAATTTCTAAAAAATAACTTCATTATGCTACCTAGTTCCATTCTGAATGGCCCTGCACCTTGAAGAAGTTCTAAAATACTAGAAAGTATAGAGGGGTTTGCGTGTTTCAGTCAAGGTAAGGTTCCGAACTATAGGGTTAACCAAATTAGTTGGTTTTAGTGAGGAACCAGTCTAAGACTGGTTCCCGTAAGAGAGCAGCAGCTCTTTCGTTAGTTAGGGCAACAGAGACCTTGGGAGTAGATAAGGCACTCTAAGACACACAACTGCGATGTGGAAGGCAATGGAAAACTACCACATTACCTCCCAAGCATACGGCGTACTGAGAATGTTTTAAAATGATGGCATTCTTTGGAGTAAATGACTCCCGACCTAAAATACTCCTTCATTCGGTTCTCCGAGAGGGGAATACTTCGGAGGATGTAATCGGCAAGTTTAGAGGAAAAGCAGGGAACATTTTGAGGGTCGGAGTGTGGAATGTCAAAAGCATGAAGCAAGTAGGTAAGCTAGAGAATCTTAAAATTGAAATGAATAGGTTTGCATTAGACGTAGTAAAAAATATCAAAGTTCGGTGGCCAGAGGCGGGGGAATTTCGAAGCGGAGACTTTAGAGTATTTTCTACAGGCTAAAAGGAAGAAAATTCAAGTGTGAGGATAGTCCTGCGGAAAAAGACAGGACACTGTGTAGAAATTTACTTACAAAAGAACGAAAAAGTGTTCATGACTAGATTAAAATTTAAGCCGCTAAATACGGTAATAATATAAGTATACATACCCACCTTTGTTTATGTGACGAGTAGGTAGAAGCGATCTACAAAGATATCGAAGATATGCTAAGATTTGTAAAAGGACATGAAAATTTAATAATTACGAGAGATTTTAAGGTAGTGGTAGGCGAGGCTAGGGAAGGAGCGGTAGTAGGTTAATTTCGTTTAGGCATAAGAAATGACGGAGGAAATATGTTGGTCGAATTTTGCGAAAAAACAATTTAACCATCACAAATACATTATTTCAACATCATGCTAGAAGACGATTCACGTGAAAGATGCCAGGAGAGCTTGGGAGATATCAAGTAGATTACATTCCTGTTCGACAACGATTTAGACATCAAATGACAAGCTACCCAGAAGTAGATATATAGACAATGACCAAAAGCTAGTAAGTATGAAAGCCGTGCTTAAACTTGAAAATTTGAAACAAAGGAACGGAAAAAAAATCTTCGAATTTTAGTAAACTAAAAGATAAAGATATATACAAAAAATTTGAGAGTAGGTTAAACGAATTACTGAAAGACATCGTGAAAATTTCTGATACTAAGGAAGTAGAATCAGAATGGAATAATATTAAATCCAGTTCAGATATGGAGGGTAGAGATATTCTGGAGGTATAAAGAAAAAGAAAATAAGAAGCCATGCGTAACAAAGGATATTCAAAATTTAATAGAAGATACGCAAAAATACAAAAACAGACCAGACGACGCAGAAAAACAAAGATATAAAGCCATAAAATTGGAAATTATTCGCTAGTGCTGGAAAGCTAAAGAGCAACGGATTGATGAAAAGTGTAAAGACGTACAAACTAACATGGAAATAGGAAAGATAGACGAAGTACACATACTAATTCGAATGAATTTTAGATGTATAGAACCATATATCAAAAATATAAGGGGCGTGTGAGGAAATGTCATTATAGAAAATATAGAGACGGTGGTTAGATGGTAACAATATATAGGGGATTTATATACAGGACAGGAACTAGAAGCACTAGAATAGTAATCAGAAATAGAAAAGAACCAGCCTGAAAAATAATAAAGCACCAGGTGTAGATAAGATGCAAGCAGAAGCTCTAAATGCCGCTGGACAAGCATTAACAGAACGTTTCTTCCAACTTGTAAGCTATATTTGTATGAGACAGGCAATATACCCAAAGATTTCAAACTCAACACCATAGTCACAATACCAAAATAGAAAAAGCGCGGATAGATGTGAAAACTTTCGAACAATAAGTTTGACAGCACACATGTCAAAAATATTAACTAGAATTGTACAAAGATGGATGGAAAACGGACGGAAGAAACACCAGGGTTTAGGCGAAACAGGCGAACACGGGAGGCCATTTTAGCATTAAGGGTGATAATAGAAAAAATATTAGAAAAAGGGGAAAAGCTGTATATAGGGTTTGTATATTTGGAAAAATCCTTCAACAATATAAAATGGGTTAAGATATTCGAAATACTCAAAAAGATTGGAATAAGTTATAGGGATGGACGAATAGTACATAGCTTATACAAAGAGCAAACAGCGGTAATAGAATTAGAGCAGGAACATAGAGAACTAAAAATTAGGAAAGGGGTGAGACAGGCGTGCGGTCTATTCCCATTAATTTTTAACTTATACATCGAAAAGGCAATAAATACTGTCAAATGCAGAAAGACATTTTGAATTAATATGCAGGGACAAACGATTGTTATGCTTAGATTTGCAGATGATATAGCGGTCTTAGCATCTGGCAAGAAAGACTTAGAACCAGCTTTTAATAAAACGGAAACAGTTCTAACAAAGACATGCCCATATGAAACTCAACAAAAATAAAACCAAAGTACTAGTATGTAAAAAGGAGTAAATAAGTCAAAAACCAGAATTCAAAATGGAAACGAGAACTTACAAGACGTTAAAGATTTCTGCTACCTAGGAAATCAAATAACAAAATGGGAAGAGCACACAAGATATAAAACCAAGATTAGCGCAAGGCCGTACTGCATTTAACAAAAAAAAGCAACTCCTATGTTTAAAGACAACAAGGAAAAGATTGCTGAAAACGTATGTGTAGAGGACAGCACTGTACGGCTGTGAAGCCTGGAAAGTAGGAGAAGCGGACAAGAAAAAGGTAGAAGCCTTTGAAATGTTGTGCTACAGATTAAGGACAAAGAGGTTCTCTAAATGGTAGGAAAAGAAAAAAAATATGCGGAAAACTGTAAAAAACGGGAGAGATAGGATGATACGACACATACTAAGGCACTAGGAAATAGTGCGTAATATGTTAGTGGCAGAGATAGCAAAAGAGAAGTAGAAGTAGCCTAAATTAAACTATTGCACTCAGATAATGAAAGATGTAGACTGTGTGAATTTCAGGGAAATGCGTAGGTTAGCTCAGAATAAAAAACAATGGAGGTACGCGTCCAATCAGTTCTAGGACTGAAGACCTATTGATGATGATGCCAGTTATTTTCCGACTGGCTATCTGTAATTTTCTGAACTTTTAATACGAAGAGGTGTAAAGTTCCAGTATTTATTTCTGTATATATATTTAATGTACTGGATGCTCTACTATTTTAATTCTTTCATCTTTATAATATCATATTAAAATGGGAACATCATTACGTATAAACTACTAAAGTTTCTAAATTTTCAGGCTGTTTTCTTGCTACAGGCTCATTTAACTAGCTGAAATTAATAAACTCGTTACTACTACCTGATGTTTGCTTATGCAACGTACTAGCGCTACAAACTGTACCTAAATTCGCATTATTTACATACTTCTTCGTAATGCACACTTTTCTACTCAAACCCATTTCACCAAACAAAACAAGGAATAAAAAAGTGAATAAAAAGTACACTACGCGGACCACACGCGACTACACTTGCTACAACGAAAACCGGGGAAAATCGACTGATACATGAACGTAGGATCTTTTACTATAACAAAAGTAAATTGAAAATTCTAGCACTTATTTTATAAGTACGCGAGATAGGTTTTGGGCATTTGAGAGCTTCTTTTTAAAAAGACTTTATTTCCAAAGTTACACTCCTATCAAGTGTAGTTTAATTTATACAGAAATTACAAATGATTTCTGTTCGGTCTCTTTGTCGCACGTTCGCGTGGTTAATTTTAAGTTATTTTAAATTTGTAGTCGTAAATCTAATAATAAAATTGTCATCCCTTGTTAACTTATATCCTGCCATAAAAATTCCTTGTGCATGTGTGAATAAGTTGGACTAAGAGTAGTGAACAAACACTCTCTTATGGATATCGTAGCAGAACAGTCGATTTTTCGTTCGGTAACGTAAGTTAGTCATAGTGCCGCGGAATGTGAATTTATTTGTTAAACTCCTAAAAAACACAGTGCAAGTGCAACGTAACACGGACTAAATCTTGCATACAGTCCACTTAGGTGAAGGAATAGGAACTGCAGCTTAGAACAACAAAAAACCGCGGAGGTAAGTCGATGTACAAAGTTATAAGACCCCCCGCGCTGAACAAATGGGCCTTCATCACCGGATTATTAATTAATTAATTAGTTCCTATCCTTTAAGCTCTTTATACTTAAATTTATAAAATTGTCGTAGTTTTTATTATGGTTAAACGTGTTACACAGAGAAGAACATCGTGCTTGCAAATTTAATGATAGAAACATCTGGTTATGGTAGATTTTACAATACATTCCTTATCCTTTGTGGCAAAGATTAGGGTCGATCGTCGGTGTCTTTGGGTAAACAATTGATGAAGGGTTGTTGTATTTTAAATTCTTGCCTTATTTTTCGTGGTCAAGTTCGAGGGACCATCGGGTCATTAACTTGTTTAACAAAGGGGTTGAAATTTATTTGAAACGTTGAACGCTTTGTCGGGCGAGCACTGCTGTTAGTTGCATTTTTCTATTAATAATTTAATTTCGTAGATGAATTAGTAATTTAGCGTACTCGAGTTACGCATTGTTTTTACATTCATTTTTATTGTCGTTCATTAATCATTAATTAAATATGGTTATATCAATTGATAAAGCTATTCTTGAAGCTAGATTTCTAGTTAAAAGGTTGGACCATATATACAGTAAAATTAATCAACCGGAAAATGTATCGATTGCTCTAATTAGAGCGTCGATTAAAAGTGTCGAGCAGATTGAAACGCATTTCAAATCTTTTTGCAAGGATATTTTCTTTGATGAAGAAAGTGAACAATTAGACGAACTCTCGGCTCTTAGGGTGAAAATCGATGATTATCTATTAGATATTCGTATTATCGCTGAACAATGCGAATTAGATCGTGTAGAAAATAAGCCAAAGGTGGAAAATATGAATAATTCGTTTTCGTCAAATTGTGGATTTTCGCTTGAAACATCCTTCAGTCCCACGCTTCTCTGGGTGCATTTCAGATTTTGAGAGTTATAATGCAATTTATAAGCGGTTGATTCACGATAATGTCGGTTTGTACCCTGTGGAAAAATTTTGCCATTTCGTTGATACACTAGATGAGTAGTCGCAAATGTTAATAAAGCACTTGCCATTAAATGATTATGCATACGAGGAAGCCTATAAAATCATTACTAATCGTTTTCAGTCCAAGAGGTTATTACTTTCAATATATTTTAATGCTCTCGAAAAATGCCCTAAGGTCAGTTCCTCAGACTCGCATGCGGAACTCCGGCAATTAATTAGTTGTTTTGATGAAAATATATTCGCGTTAAAGCAGATGGAAATAGATTTATTAGATTTTATGTTGTTTAATCTGTTATCAAAAAAATTAGATACAAACATTTTAAAGCGTTTCGAATTATTAAATAATGACGAAATTCCCTCGTTCAAAGATTTAAGGTCGTACATTGAAAAACAATGTAAGGTGTTGGAAATAAATGACATTGCTTCAGGAACATGCTTGAAATCTCGAGATTTCGTGAAAGAAGGGAAAAAGGGAAGGTTTGTTAGCACTTCGACTAAAACCTCTTTAGTTGGTACCACCAATGATTGTAAAAATTGTAGTTTATGTCAAGCTGTGCATCCTATTTATAGATGTAAGCAGTTTATCGATAAAACCCCTCAACAAAGATTTGAGGTGGTAAAGCTTAAAAATCTTTGTATTAAATGTTTAAATCCTTCACATTCGATGAAAAATTGTACGTTAGATTGGTCGTGTAGAAAATGTCATCAGTCGCACAATTCGTTGGTTCACTTCGATAAACGAGAAAAATCGGTGTCGCCACGTAGACAAACCCATTGTCAAAGGTCAGCGTCTCCTCGGAGAGCGGCGCCTAGACCTACTGCTACTAGTAGACCTAGTGAAGACAATCTGTCGTCGGCGGTTGTGCATGAACAACCTGCCACTAGCTCGTTGATTTCGACGTCATTAGAACACACAACCACGCTGTTAGCTACGGCAATGGTGTCAGTGCTCGATTATTGCAGCCTGTTCGTGTAATATTAGATAACGGATCCATGGAAACTTGTATGACTGAAAGGTGCCGCCAGAAATTAGGTTTAAAGAAACGGAGAGCCAATACCACTGTTCAAGGACTTGGCTTGGTGGACAGGACCTTCCTGGTTAGTGCGTCGTAGCGAAGAATGGCCAGTAACGTCGCTGCCAAACCTTATCGACTCATTTCAGATGGACGTCGAATATCGTACTTTGTCGTTAACAGTCGTTATGTCTGAGAATTTCTTAGATTTGTTGTTGGATAAATTTTCAAAACTGCAGAAAATTTGTAGGATTACTACCTGTATTCGTCATTTCATTCGTTCAATGTCCAGATTTGCGGTCAAAATATTCTGATAGTTTGTCTCTAGCTCAACAGCAAGAGGCTATACATTTATTGATTAAAAGAGTTCAAACAAATGTTTTTGCCCAAGACATTGCTAATATTAAAACTGGAAAACTTGTTAGTAAACCACTTCGTAGCCTTAGTCCGTTTCTAGATAGTCGTGATTTGTTGAGGGTGGGCGGTCGCCTACGTAACTCAGAGTTGTCGCATGATGCAAAATTTCCAATTTTGCTTCCTCGGTCGAATCGGTTGACTGAAATTATTATATTAGATTGTCATGAAAGACATTTACATCCTGGAAATCGAACAACTCAATTTTTACTAACTCAAAATTATTGGATCTTGTCCGCCAAGAGAGCTATTCGGCAATGTCTGAAATTCTGCGTTTGTTGTTTTCGTGTAAACCCTGTGGCTTTATGCCCCCCTATGGGGGATTTACCAGCTTCTCGTTTAACTCCAGGTAAGGCGTTTCTACATACGGGAGTCGACTTTGGTGGACCTTTCTCTGACACGATGAATCGATGTCGTGGCGCAAAATCATAGAAAGCGTACATTTGTCTATTCGTTTGTTCCAGCACGAAGGCTATACATTTGGAACTAGTTTCTAACTTGTCGACAGACGCTTTCTTGGGTGCTTTACGTCGATTTATTGCTCGAAGAGGCAAATGTATTTAAATCCATTGTAAAATCTTTCAATTGTTGCGCCATTCGGCAGGCGTTGAGGGAATCGAATTTGTGTTTAATCCTCCTGCTGCTCCTCATTTTGGTGGGTTGTGGGAGGCCGGGATTAAATCGGTAAAATCCCATTTAAAGAGAATTATCGGCGAACAAATTTTGTCGTTTGAAAAATTCTCGACGGTATGGATTCAAATCAAAGCGATTCTCAACCCACGTCCACTATGCCCACTGAGTTGCGAACCGCGTGATTTTTCGTATTTGACCCCGGGTCATTTTCTAAATGTTGAACCAGTCTCGGTGTTACCAGATCCAGATTTGTTGTCCATATACCCCTCTCGTTTGAATCGCTGGCAACTGCTGCAGCAAATTCAACAAGGGTTTCGGAAGAAATGGAGTGCTGAATACCTGCACACGTTGCAGCAGAAAAGTAAGTGGTTAAGGAATTCCGCTACCTTACCTATTGATTCGCTTGTCCTTTTAAAGGACGAAAATAACCCCCCTCTACAGTGGCGTTTAGGAAGAGTGGTAGATGTTCATCCTGGTAGGGACGGTATCGTTCGGGTAGCTACCGTCAAGGCAGCTCAAGTGTTAGTTAAACGCTCCCTAGTGAAACTATGTTTATTGCCAAATACTTAATATTTAATGGTATGTATACATATATTCACGTATATAAGTTTGTCGGTTTAGGTTTCGTAGTTAATAACTATAATTATTTTTAATATAAAATAAGTTAGTTCATACTTATTTTGGTGGGCGGGATGTTCGGTCTCTTTGTCGCACGTTTGCATTGTTAATTTTAAGTTATTTTAAATTTGTAGTAGTAAATCTAATAGTAAAACTGTCATCCCTTGTTCGCTTATATCCTGCCATAAAAATTCCTTGTGCATGTGTGAATAAGTTGGACTAAGAGTAGTGAACAAACACTCTCTTATGGATATCGAAGCAGAACAGTCGGTTTTTCGTTCAGTAACGTAAGTTAGTCATAGTGCCGCGGAATGTGAATTTATTTGTTAAACCCCTAAAAAACACAGTGCAAGTGCAACGTATCACGGACTAAATCTCGCATACAGTCCACTTAGGTGAAGGAATAGGAACTGCAGCTTAGAACAGCAAAAAACCGCGGAGGTAAATCGATGTACAAAGTTATAAGACCCCCCGCGCTGAACAATTTCAACAAATGGTCGCATTATGTTCATTAACGTTTAAAAATAAAAGTAATCAAAGTTACTTTCACTAATTAATTAATTAAAACTAAAATGAGTAGCTTGAACAACCAACAATGTTAAAGTTATGAAACTAGAGACTGACTGGCCATTTTGGGCTCCTGAGGATATTTATGCTATCCCTGCTCTCACATCACTTTGTGGGAATTGCAGATCTCATGTTTGCTATTTCTTCTATTACATTTTAATTATCTTAATTCTAATAATTGCTGTCTTATTGTCTACTGTGACTTGCACCTGCAGTGTCATATTACGCCTGGAATACAAAGTAACTGTTTACGTTCTCATGTCTGGTTTGTGAACTTTCATTAACTTTTTATTATGTCCTTCAATTATACAATGTAACAATAGGACTTAATTCTTAATAATTTCATTTAAATATCCATATATTGATTTAAGGGATATGTAACTCACGTCCTTTGGGATAATTAGCCTGTTAAAATTCGATTTTTCTGCAGTCTTTTAAAAGAAACCTTTAGACTGCAAATTACGAAGACGAAAAATAACATAGACATATCCTTTGTCTGAAAATACTCAGTTTTTATGTCCTTTCTTACAATATAACGCACTAAAGAGATAATTATTTAATAATTTGAAGTAGTCTCGAGGGATGCGCTTGGGAATAACCTCTCAAAAGATAGTTTCTTTTGTATAAGATCTAAGCTCCAAGTTTCATTTTTGTATCCGCATCCGCTCTAAAAATATCGTACCTTTTTTGGATGTCTCTTAAACCAAGTATAACTCAGTGGACATAGAATCAAAATAAGAAGGACGTTACAAGTGTCTAAGACCTTATAAGTTACTCATCTTAAGTTCTCCAATATACTATCAGAACGTTAACTTCTATTAGTGATCGTGCACAATAATAAATTGCCGAATATAAAGAGCTCCTCTGCGGTTGTTCGCGTGATTGCAGAAATTTACGACTTTATTTAATGGTGTCGACACGATATTTAATTAGAGGATCGATGTAGGTGCGGACTCTGTGGTCGGGTGCGGTCCAAGATTAGTAATTAAGGCGACGCAAGATGAGACATTTGGCCGCTAAACAAGCGAATTCTCATTGTCATCCCTGACTTTGTAGAAATTTATAGCTTAGAAACGGTTTGCAATCGAATTGCCTACATAAATCTCGACCGCCACCTTATTGATACGATACCGCAATAGGGAGACCATCGACTTGTTCAGTCAATTTAATCCGTTTGTTGGCGCAACCCAACTGAGCTATAAATTGCAGAAGAAGCGGCATTGATTCAATCAATTTTATAACTGTACAATGTTTCATCACCATTTACCTTTTTAGAAGTGTAAGAAGCTACACGGAATTCAAACGTAGTTATTTGAATACATTAGTGTGGCATCCTGTCAGATCTGATATTTATTTAATTACGCGTTTTCAAATTTTTGGCATGTTTACTAGGAATGGCAACATTTGTTGACTAGTATGCTGTTTTTCTAAGACGTATTCAAATGTAAAATAGCTAATAGCATCATAAAATAAACATAGATGGATGAAGCATAAACCTACGCTGAAACTAAATACCTCACCTGGAATTTCTAGATAATTTTATATGCATAACAATATAAAATTTTAAAACTTCTCGCCAATTAAAAACACCATAATAAATAAAATAATCCGTGTTGTAACACCTGTAAAGTTAATACATACATTTGTGATATGTTTGCATAACAAATGTCCGATCCTCGCAAGAGCATCAATCGTTTTCATCGACCAGACCTTGGCTTGTTATGCTATTATTTTGTTTAAGTTTTGACAGATAATTTTCGTACTGCAAGATATTATGTCGTGAATAAACTTTTAACAAACCGCCATAACCTTGATGCGTTGTGTTAAATTTTTCAATACCAACCCGTGGTCTTCTTGTTTGTCAATGTTTAGTCACCACGAAAGACCCCGTGGTGTGAGACCGTGCTTGTGTGTTACTTCTCCGTTTATTTGTTAAGAGCTCATCATTTCTAAAGATCCAAATTTCTTTCCTATTAGGCACCCAAATTAAAAACGGTTTTAATAAAAGTTACTTATTAAATAATTGTCTATGTGAAAAAGTCATTTAAGTTTTCTTTAATAAAAAAAAATTTTTTTTTGCTGATATTGGAGCGATTTAAACAAAACCAAGTAACTTTCCCAAATGTGTGAAAATTTTTATGAATTTTCATCAAAATTGCACACTACAATTCAGTTTATTTATCGAATAAATTAAATATTAGTATTTTTTAGAAAAATGCACCTGCAATGTGCTGATATGGAAAAATTCAGAACTTCCATGTCACACACTATTGTAAAACAGAAATGGTTTGAATGCATGCTATATAAAACTAACACAACAAACATCTATTGAAATCAAACTATCCATATGGTAGTGTTTTCGACTATAGTCGTAATTGCCCGCAAATCTAGTTATAACTTTCATCATGGATATTATTTAGCGTCTCACAATTATAGAAATGAATTGTTCTTCATAAACCTTGGATTTATATAAATTTTCATTGGGTTTCCTATTAGTGAAGTAGGTAATTGGTATTCCCCCAGTTTGAGTAGTGTAAGACTTGTAAAAAAGAATAAACACAGAATTGTTTAATTTTTATGCTCAAGTTCAATTGTTTTGGGATAAATTTAAAAAGCCACCAGTAATATTTCGCTCATATTTAGGCTTGTGTAGTAATAAGAAATAATGTAATAAAAATTCTTAAATGTTTAGTTAAGTTCTTTTTATCCTCAAACTTCTCTAATACACGTAAAATGTACTTTCGTTCATTATGGTACAAATTCGCCATTCACAAACCCCCATACGCAATTGTGATAAAACAAAATTTGACCAGCTGCATGCAAAACGTAAATAAATAAAAGCACAACAAACTTAGGACTACTTAAAAATGCAAGACATGCATTTTATTCTACTAGAGGAATGTTTACTGTGTCCGATTCAGTACACTTTGTTTATTATTTCGTCGTTAGAAAATGATAAAGAAAACGCAAATGTGATAAGAAAAGAAACCAAACCAATATTTGTAGCTTTTCACAAACTGTATTCACAACCCACTTGACACTTTGCCTAATAATTTTTTATTAGAGATACGTTTAAACCATTCTTCTGTTTTTTCCATTTATTGGCCAATTAATTAATATAACAGCTTTGTCAATTGCATATTAGAAATTAAAAATAACTGTGCGATGCAAACGTAGGAATGTTAAATCTTGTAATTTCTTGTTCCCTAATAATTTTTTTTCATTACATATCGAAATTTCAAAGGTTTTCACTGGTTATAAATGTTAGATAATATGTATAATTAAAATATTTGTGAGGTTTATAACTGGACTAATAAGTTCCACAACACTGCTATCTATCTATATGTGCTCCCTGGCACTTCATATACCAAGTAGGCGTCGCATTAAACATCATATCCTTTTCTAATGAATATCTTCATCTCGACATTTCGTCTCGCCCTATGCTACCTCACCTCAACCCGCGCTTTTACAGCAGATTTTAGGTAACCTGCTGTGATGAGCTCTTAACCCAAAATGCCTACCACTGTTTTACATGTGACTCGGCAGTTACGTCAACTATTCCTTCTTTAAAGTGCAACACTGTAAGAAACATTTCCATGTGAAATGTCTTAAATTAACCGATTTGGAATCACTTAATTACCCTGCAATATATACATGCTTGGAATTGTTCTAATTGTAAAACCGCTTTGTTACATGCGAAAAAGCTACTAAGTATATTATTTTCATTAAAATTATAAAATGGGGGCGGCCTGTAAAACAATAATTAAAAGGGGGTCACCGGCAATAGCTAGCGGAAGGTCGTGTATCGTATAGAGAGTTAGAATTTTACAGAAAGGGCTAAATTAATATATAATATACAACAAAAAAACTTGGATCTTACCTTTCATAAATATTGTCGCTTAAAAACAATTACCAAGAGAGCCAGAGAAGCGATAATGTCCAAATGTTTGTACAAAACCTTGAGAGACTTGTCATCCCAAGGAGGACACTTGTTTCTTTGAATCAATTCTTACCTTTCTGACTACTTATGCAATTTTCATGATCAAAAATAAAAAACACAATTGACTTAATCAACGGCAAACAAAAACTATTTAATCAACAAAGCAATAAACCTGAACCTCTTACATTAGGCAATTCATTGACTTTAATTTAAAAATTTGATTGAATGGTTGATGTAGAATTCTGATAATTTTATGTACATTAGTAATTCCCAAATACTTTATATAGAAGAAAACTTATCTTATAAATTTTACACCAAATTAATCCTACGGTTTATGGCCAAAACGTCCTAACAAATAAATTAACTAAAAATTGGTCATGCTAGCTTAACTATAAAAACTTACTAAAAATCGTCAATTGTTTGATGGCTTGCCTTCCAACCCAGAACAGCTCTTAAATTGGGGTAAAAAATCTCGTTTGTTGCTCTTGTTCTTCGCAACTACTCAAATAATTCAATAGAACACGTACTCGGCAAGATCTTGGTGATAACTTAACTTGTGCGCCACACGCACACAAGCTCTTTATTATATTGTAACGTATTTTTTTACGTAGTTACACTTCGCTTATTAATCTAAAATAATACAGAAATAATTTAAAAGTATAATTTGTAAATTCCCTACAATGAAAATAATTCATAAAATTTATAACAGCATATAGACTCCTTTACTCTTGAGGTCTAAGTTTCGTTAATAAGCTTCGTCGAGTTGTCATTTCGTGTCACTTTTCTATCAGCGTCTGAACAGGTAAGCTGCTATCAGGGGCATAGAAACGTCAAGATGGTCGTATCCATTCACGCGGCCTGTAACACGGTCCGAAAGAAAAATAGAACTAATTGAATCTTCGTATCTGAAGGTAGTTCCTAGCGGCTTTAGCGTGATGGTTTTCATTTTTGTGTTCCACCTAGAGCAGTTCAGTTGATTCCTGCAGGCCGAAGGAGATAGAAGCTCCCCCTCATCATTAAAACAGTTGGTATAAACAAGTAAATAAATTTTATTAATATTCTCCTCTTAGTGCAATATCTCGGAAGTAATATCTAGAAAATATGTTGAATACAGTTAATATCATGCAGTTAATTTCAAGAAAATTTAGTTTGGGATTTGGAATACTAAATTTTATAGGATGTAATTAAGGAGGAATTGGTTTCGTTAAATAATATTTTATTCAGAAGAATTCTCATAGTTCCAGCGATAAATTCGCCCGTATTCATGTGTTTCCTGTTTGTGCATCGCAGAACGCAGATGTTAATGGAATATCCCACAGCTGAGGTCATAGTTCGATTTCTTTTGGTCGTACTGTACTTCCACACGTGAGTGATATTTAGCATTTAATCACATTTATAATTATTTAATCGTAATACGAAAATACAAGGTTAAAACTTTACCTAGACTAAAGTAACTTAAAAATTGTTTAGTGAAAGAAAGAATTCCGTAATAAATTTATAACCTTGCATAAATTTTAAAGATGGCTTTGCTGTTTGCGTATCATAATTATTTCACAAACAGATAGCGTTAACTAAACTGAAAAAGTGTTAGTGACATATAATGTCAAAATAAAAAATTCAGCTGTCCAATTTAAATATCACATGTTATTTTACGCTAATTTAAAAATATATTTAATAATTTGGAGGTCATGTACTTTGACTCTTATTCAACGTGATGAATTCTTTTTATACATATTAAGTAAAACTAACTCTATGTTAAAACATGCTATTTTATCAGAACTTAAGTAATTAAATTTGATTGTTAGGTCAATGTAGTACTACACCTGGCTGGAAATTAAAATGTGTAATACGAATTATTTAGTGAACTGTAACTTATTAGAAAATTTGTTATGAAATATTCAATTTAGGGATTTTTATGTTTTTTTGAATACAAAACCTTATTATATTTCTGTTCTATAAAATTAATAGTGAAAAAAGATTATATTAAAACAAATCAAGGAATTTAATCAAATAGAATCCATTTTTGCATGACTCTTTTATTATTCAAAATACAAGTAAAACTTACAGGTCATTCATGATCAGAAATTGTGCGTAATGATAACAAATTTCCTGGGTGTATATTTTTGGAATGTAAATTCTATTATATTATTCTTGGTAAATATTTTTGAGGACACAAACGGTGTCCATGTTGTGCATTTGTTTGTTCACAGGTTAAGTCGAGACATCTGTGTGACTATGTAAATACTTCCTGTATGTTTGTTGTGGTTTGTTTAGTATTCTTCTTAATCTTCTTTGGGTATTAAACCACACATTAATACCCAAAGAAGATTAAGAAGAATCTGTATGACATCTGGTAATTGAGATTTTGGTAAGTGTTTTAAAAAAAGTGAAATTCAGGTTTTATGGCTATATTAGTGGTGTTGATATAAGGTTTCCGCATTCCCCTAATACAAGCACAGATAATTTTTGTAGGTTGTTGTATTGAAAAATACGGTGGCGCTCATTATTTCTATTTTTGGTCATGTGACAACCCATGACCCAAGCTCATGATCTACCCAGAGCTAACACTCTACTAGCCGTTTATGTCTAAAGAGTTTTTCTTTTCCTCCAGCCGTTTTCCATCCAACTTTACCTTGGTCTTTCATTGTTAATAAGAAATTCTCGACCTTCTGATATCAGGTAAGGGTTTAGGATATATAAGGGTGCAATTTGTTATCTGATATTCACGAAGGTAAAAATTTTTTGCTTTCAATATACTTTAATATCACTTATAAATCCGCGAACACACGGGCATAAACCCTCGCGAACTGGATAATTACTCCTCTCCATTTTTACTAACGTGATACTAAGTTCGAAATCATATCTGCTACGCCGGAGAACGCTACCAGCGAACTTCTCTGGCTAGGTTTCTTTTTACGTTTATAAAACTAAATACCCCATTAGAATCTCTGTCTTTTGACAAAAGGCTTAAGTTATATATTAATCCTACCCGTCACCATTATCTAAGTCATATTTCTGTTATCCAATGACTATTAACAGAATCTCCCAAAAACAAGATTTCAGAAACCAAATCCAGCCTCTTTCAAAATGAGTGCCACGGATAGCAATTATTTTTCTAACGGTATAAATATGTTGTACATTCTTGGAATTTTAAATACTAAAATTGTTGAACATATCTATTGGCGACAGCTGTCTGCCTTTGACAAAAGACCGGGTAACCCACCCGAGCCGAAATGGATTTTAGTACAATGGTTGTCTCCAGACTACTTAAAACTCCTTTCAATTTTTGAACAAATTAAATTGGAAAATAGTTTGACTATTTGTAATGTTTCCTTTTCTATAACCCTTGTCAGTCACCGAAATATTAAGTTTTACAACTGAAAATTGCTTTTCTTTGTTTATGTTAAAAAGTAATATTTTATTTAAATTTATCAGATTCGTCAATTTATAACCAACATAAGTTTTAAAAGGGTATTGTATTGGGTTTGCAAGATAGGACCTTTCAATTATTATGACAGCCGCTGGAATTTGTAATATTTAAAAGTAAAGCTATTTTTAAACCTGAGGTCTTTATTATAAGGGATGCTTACTAAAATATAACGGTAATTTATCATGGAATTCTGCCTATAAGTAATACAAGTTAATGAAATTTAATTAATTAATTAATCTGTTAAAACGTTAAAATTTCAAAATAATGTTACAGCTTCTTTAATTCTAACAATTGATTTGCTGGATGAAATACTTAAGCAGCAGTTTGAGCGCTTTGAAAATGAGATTTTTTCAAGTATAAATGAAAAATTCGATATTCTTAATAACAGAATTCTAACAGTAGAAAACAGCTTTCAACAAATTAGGAGGAATGGACTTCTGTTAAAATTTCTTTTACAAACAATAACAGAACTCACAATATGGATGAAATTCTAGCTGAAATGGAGCATCGACATTAACGTGCTAACAATCTATTACTGTTTAATATACCGGATCGGGAGCAGTTTCGACTGAAGATAAAATTAATGATGATTTTAAGCACGTATCTTTCGTTCTTGCTATACTTGGTAAATTTCAAGCACCAAAAAAGATATTACGGCTTGGTGTCCGTAATAACAGCACTATTCGCCCATTAAAGGTTATATACAACAATATAGATGATGTCTATAGAGTCCTCAGATCTAATAAGAAGAATCCCAATCGAAAGTTACACTTTTGGCCCGATCTAACTTTATCTCAAAGAAACACCATAAAAAATGTAAAATTAGATCTTAACAAAAGAATCTCTGAAGGAGAGACGGATTTAATCTTAAAATATAGAAATAATATGCCATCCCTATCTAAGAAGTCAACGAATGCATCTGCTTTGTCAAACTAACCAACCCCAATTACAATAATCCTGTGTAAGTGTTCTATCAAAATTGTCGTGGACTTAGATCTGAAGTGATCGAGTTCCATAATTCGGTCTATTCATGCCAATTTAATTTAATTGCTCTGTCTGAGACGGTTCTCTCGGGGATATTCTTAATACAGAGCTCTTCCATTACAACTACGTAGTATATAGAATAGGCAGAGACTGTGTAACACTGAATCAATCAGGGGGGGATATTGGCTGCTGACAATGCGTTAGTTATATTTCTAGGACATTTGACTTCTCAGTAAAAAAATGATGATGTTCCTGCAGTTGACGTTAGTATACAAATATCGTTAAAAAATATTAACATTGCGATTCTTTGTATCTGCAACCCCCCCTCATTGCCTATCGCTCACTTTGAATTATTTTTTGAGATGCTGGACACATTGAGCATGCTGAGCAGTGACAAAGTGCTATTTCTAGGTCATTTATTTTATACGACGATGACAATTCGAATCGATCTGCAGCATTAATGAATTTTATAAACCTACATAACTTAAAACAAAATAATAACGTACCAAATGTGTATGCTCGCTTTCCCGATTTGGTATTAACAAACATGGAGTGCATTGTCACTAGAGGAGACTCTCTAGTAGTTGAGGATTCGTATCATCTAGCTCTCTACCTAGAACTTTATTTCATGCAACGGACGCATGACAAATTCCAAATTAATTATTATTCGGACACATTGAATTTCAAGAAAACTAACTATTCACTGCTATGCTAACTGCTTTACTTAACTGATTGGTCTCCATTGATGACTATAGAAGACGTTGATGCAGCTTGTTACGTCCTTTATAATACACTTCAAAATATTTATCTGAAAGCAGTACCTAGAATGAAATCGTGTTCGGTGAATCACAAATATCCACCGTGGTTTACTCATTATGTAATTACGTCACTATTTATATAAGATGTACAAAAAGTCTCAATGCCAGTACTGGTATCAACTATTTGCTAATCAAAGAAACGTTTTAAAACAGATTATTAATAATGTTTATTAAGAATACCTGGCTGAAGTAGAAAATATGATTATCAGTAATCCCAAACGTATATGGTCATATATTCAGCAGAAGAAAGGACACTACGCATTCCTGGAGATATGCGATACAAAGAAATGGAACTCTCCTCACAACTCACAACTCTAGATGCAGATTATTTTCAAAGTTTGTATGTGGCCTCAAACCTGAATCACTATAATTCTTCTGTTACATCTTTGGAAGTTTTTTCGTCTATCGTTAGTATCATCCAATTTACTTATGATGAAGTGTCGAGTGAACTCAAGCACTGCAAATCCAAAGCTACTAGTGGTCCTGATGGTATCCCTACTTTTCTTGTAAAATTTTGTGCGGATGTGTTTGTTGAATCTCTATACTATATCTATAGTCTAATTGTCGCTAAACCAACATTTTCTGTAATTTGGCAAATATCCACTGTAACACCAGTCTATAAAAAAGAGAATCTATCTTCGAAATTAACGACCTATCTGTCTTCTAAATAATTTCGCTAAAGATCTTTGATGTATGGTATATAGACATATCTACGTTTCTATTAGACATCGCATTTCACCTATCCACCACAGATTCATTAAAGGCAGATCAATAATTACGGATTTAGCTATTTATAAACAATTCCTAACTGAAGGTATGGATAATAGAAGTCAAGTAGATGTAGTGTACACAGATTTCTGAAAAGCATACGACCAAATCGACATACATATATGTAATCTAAGTTTACGAACTTTAATTTTCATGATTCATTAGTAAATTACTGCTTTCGTATTTGACTGGACGTCAATAGGTAGTCAAGTATAATAATTTCCACTCCCGTTCGTTTAATTCGACTTCAGGAGAAATTCAGTCGCTTAACAATACAATGTATCTTCAAGAATGTTTGAATTCCCTCAATCGCTGTTGTCTAAAGAACAAACTTTACCTCGACAAATATTAAGTTGACTTTTTCTATAAAAAGAGTAGACAATTTGGTACTCAAGCGTGGGGAAATAATTATGGATTTAGGTGCTACTTTCAAGTGTAACCTTAATTTCTCATATAGCAAACGTGATACCTAAAACCATTAAAACATATGGATTAATACATATAAATTGTAGGGATTTTAATCAGTCAACGGACTGTTCTTTAGCTCGCTCTTACATTGAATATGGTTCAATTATCTGATTTCCATTGTCCAGTGTTCATATAGTCTGTGGAAAAACTCCAAAAAAGATTCTTAAAATTTATATATTTTATATCTGTGGGCGTATATCCATCTAGGAATTTCAATCAAAAAGACATAAGTAAAAGTAAAAAGTGAGGGATCCGTAATACCGGAAAGCAGTCGCCAGCGTCTTAAAACTATCGAAATCTAGCTAACTAATTTAAAATGGATTCAAATTTTCTAAGTATTCGCCAAATATTTTAATAGTGAATCCAGCTATTTTGCCTTCTCAATAAATTAACAAATTCGTGCTCCCTGATCTAAGTAATTTATTTTATCTTTAGCCTAAATCCGTCTCTAGCTTTCCCGATTATTCCTTAACTGATTTATATTATAATTGAAATCTTCACAATTACAATCTTCGTTCCTATAAAAATTCTGCCACCAAAAATAACGGCAGAACGTCAGCAAAAACAAATCAAACCCCGAAATAATATAATACATGCAAGATGTAAAATGTAAATATTAAATATAAATATGAAAGAATATTAAATAAATATAACTATATATATATATATATATATATATATATATATATATATATATATATATACAAACATCTAAAAGCGTAAGCATATAACAGTGCATAAATTAGCAAAAGCATCGCCCAAATAAATTATCAGGCGCAATCGCATGAGCATTATATCGGCTAGCGCGATTACACATAAAACGTGCATGCTATAATATTTCAAAATCTGCTTATCACTACAAATCAATGCTTATGCGAGTACAGCCGCCACAATTTTACTCTAACCTCGTATATAAATTTCTCCAGCATCCGAAGATCTGGTCGTCTTCTTACGTCTAATGATTTCTTCCTGCTAAGGAGAGATAGATATGCACTGTTAAAGTTCTGGTGGGTATGCACCAAACGTTCTGGAGGGATCACAATCACTATCACTTTTAAGTCCTAGAAGGATGCGCGGTTTCACTCTATTTTATTTTCTTTATTTATTAGACTGATTTAAATTAATGACGGTTTTTGATTTAGTTTGTTTTATTTACCTATGTTTTGATTTATTCCCGATATTCCACGCGTTTAAGGTGAGACAGTGATTGTTTTAGTGGTGTGGGGATTTGTAGTGCGTATTAGGCTTTTGGTTAATTATTTTTATCATTTTTTCTTTTTTTTAAATTTTTATACAGGTTTTGGTTATACATGCTCATATGTCCATTTCTCATGCCAAGTCCAAATCAAAAATATTCAATCCCCGCCCACTTCTTTTCGATTTACGCGCGGTTATCGCCGTCTAATCTCGCAACCCTTCCCGCAAATTCTTTGAAAGCTGTCCAGAACGCCTTCTGGCTAGCCACTTCCCCAACTTCCTCTAGGCTCTTTGGCCATGCGAGCCCTACCATTGCCAATTTCATATCAGCGATGTGGAGTGCAACGGGAAACCACCACATTACCTCCCAAGTACACTGCGTACAGAAATTGTTAAACATGATGGCATCCTCTGGGGTAAAAAATTCCGGAGGTAAAATAGTCCCCATTCAGATCTCCGGAAGGGGAATACTTCGGGGGATGTGATCCGAAAGAATAGGAAAAGATCGGTGAACATTCTGCGAGTCGGAGCGTGGAATGTCAGAAGTATGAAACAAGTAGGTAAGCTAAAGAACCTGAAACTCAAAATGGATAGGTTAGCACTAGACATAGTAGGAATTAGCGAAGTCCGCTGTCCAGAGGCGGGGATTTTTGGAATGGAGACTTCAGGGTAATTCATATTGAATCAGAGAAAGGAAATTCGGGTGTGGGAATAGTTATGCAAAAAAAAATAGGACTACGTGTAGAAAATACTTACAATAGAACGAAAGAGTACTCATGGTTAGATTTGAATCTAAACCAGTAATTAGAGTAATAATACAAGTATACATGTCCACCTCTAGCTACAGTGAGGAAGAGGTAGAGGCAATCTACAAAGATATCGAAGACATACTAAGATACGTAAAAGGACATGAAAATTTAATAATTACGGAGGAGTTTAATGCAGTGGTAGGTGAGGGTAGGGAGGGAGCGATAGTAGGTTTATTTGGTTTAGGCACGAGAAATGACAGAGGAAATAGGCTGGTAGAACTTTGCGACAAGAACAACTTAACCATCAAAAATACATTATTTTAACATCATGCTAGAGACGATACACGTGGAAGATGCCAGGAGATATAGGAAGACATCAAATACATTACATTATTGTTAGACAACGGTTTAGAAATTAAGTGAAAAACCGTAGAAGCTACCCGGAAGCAGATATAGACACTGACCACAACATCGTAATTATGAAGGCCGCACTTAAATTTAAACATCTGAAAAAGAGGAACGCAGAAAGATACTTTGACTTTGGGAAGCTAAAAGATAAAGATATCCATAAAAGATATGAAAAAAAAGTCAAATGAATTGCTGAAAGATATCGGGAAAATTTCTGATACTAAGGAAGTACGAACAGAATGGAATAACATTAAATCCAGCTTAGACATGGCGGCCAGAGATATTCTGGGGTATACACAAAAAGAAAATAAGAAACCATGGTAACAAAGGATATCCTGAATTTAATAGAAGAAAGACGAAAATACAAAAATTGATCAGTCGAAACAGGAAAACAGAGATACAAAGTCATAAAATGGGAAATTATTCGCAAATGCAGGAAAGCTATAGAACAATGGATTGATGAAAAATGCAACGAAGTACAAACTAAGATGAAGATAGGAAAGACAGACGAAACATACAAATTAATTAGAATGAATTTTAGGGATATAAAATCATATAGCAAAGATATAAGGGATGCGGGAGGAAACGTCGTTATAGAAAATGTATAGAAAGTAGGTACATGGCAGAAATATATAGGGAATTTATATTCAGGGGAGGAATTAACAGCACTAAAACAGGAATCAGACATTGAAAATGATGACCTGGGATATCCTATACTTAAAGATGAGTTTGAATTAGCATTAAAGAGTCTGAAAAATGGCAAGGCGCCGGGTACAGATAGGGTGCAAGCATAAACTCTAAAAGCCGCTGGACAAGCAGTAACAGAACGTCTCTTCCGACTTGTAAGCTATATGTATGAGACAGGCGAGATGCTCAAAGATTTTAAACGTACATCATAGTAACTATACCAAAAAAAAAGAGGCACCAATAGATGTGAAAATTTTCGAACAGTAAGTTTGACAGCACACGTTTCAAAAATATTAACTGGAATTGTACAAAGACGAATGGAAAAGCGAGCTGATGAAATACTGGGAGAAGATCAATTTGGGTTTAAGCGAAACAGAGGAACACGGGAGGGTATTTTAGCTCTGAGAGTGATAATGGGAAAACCATAGAGAAGGGGAAAGCGTATATATTGGGTTTGTAGATCTGGAAAATGCATTCGACAATTTAAAATGGAAAAAAATGTTCGAAATATTCAAAAAGATCGGAATGAGTTTTAGGGATAGATGGATAGTACATTGTTTATACAAAGAGCAAACAGCGGTAATAGAATTAGAGCAAGAAAGTAGAGAAGTAAATATTAGGAAAGGGGTGAGACAGGGATGTGCCTTATCCCCATTAAATTTTAACTTGTACATTGAAGAGGCAATGAATACTGTCAAATGCAGGAAGACATTTGGAATTAATATGCAGGGACAAAAGATCGATATGCTTAGATTTGCAGTTGATATAGCTGTATTAGCATCTAGCAAGGAAGAGTTAGAAGCTGCTCTTAATGAAATGGTAACAGTTCTAACGGAGAGATATGGTATGAAAATTAACAAAAATAAAACTGAAGTTCTAGTATGCAAAAGAGGGGAAAATAAATCAAAAACAAGAATACAAATACGTAACAAGAACCTGCAAGAGGTTAAGGATTTCTGCTATCTACGAAGTCAAATAACGCAAGATGGAAAAAGCACAAAAGATATAAAACAAATATTAGCACAAGGTCGTGCTACATATAACAAGAAAAAGCAACTACTGTGTTCAAAGACCACAAACATAGAAACAAGGAAAATATTGCCTAAAACATATATGTGGAGCACAGCACTGTATGGCTGTGAAGCCTGGACAGTAGAAGAAGCAGACAAGAAAAGGTAGAAGCCTTTGAAATGTGGTGCTACGGACGTATGATAAAGATATCATGGACAGACAAAGTTAAGAACAAAGCGGTACTAGAAATGGTAGGGGAAGAAAGAACTGTGTGGAAAACGGTAAAAAAAAATAGGAGAGATAGAATGATGGGCCACATACTAAGACATGAGGGAATAGTCCGGAATATATTAGAAGCAGAGATAGGAAAAAAGAGAAGTAAAGGTAGACCTAGGTTAGACTACTGCACACAGATAGTGAAAGATGTAGGCTGTGAGAATTTCTGGGAAATGTGTAGGCTAGCTCAGAATAGAAATCAATGGAGGTACGCTTCCAACCAGTCGCAAGATGGAAAGACTAATGACAAAAATAATAACTGTACTTAAACATGGCGATTATTATAAACATCTACAGATATTGGTTTTGCAATACTTTCAACTAACGTTAATTGTGCGAAAAGATTTACTTGAAAACTATTAATACGGCAAAAGGGAGATCCTTGGCAGTCACAAGCTGCTTAACCCCTTTCACATACCACTTAATCTCTCCTGAAATAGGGCATATAATTAGAAAACAATAGAAGGAAATTGAGCTGTATATCGATCTTAAGGTCCCGGGTTCGAATCCCGACACGGTCCGCTTGAAAAATGTTAGGCGAGCATTTTTCACAAAAATACACCCTCGTTCGGATGAGAGGTAAAATGGAGGTCCCGTGTGTGAGTGTTGTCACGCACGTTAAAGATCCCTACCTTGCTTGGAACAGCAAGGGTTCGGCAAAATTCAAAATTTTCCAGGTAACAAAAACTCGCTTCCTGGCCAATGTAGTACCTTTGGGTGGAGCATTGGAAATTCACATGTAATGTATATCGATCTTTCCAAAGTCAGCGCTAGGGATTCCATTATTTACAACCCTGTTTTTAGTTTTTGTTTTTAGTTTTTGTTTCAGTTTGTCAGATTTTATGTTTGTTAGATTGTTAGAGCTTGTTAGGTTTGTTAGATTTTTAGGTTTGTTAGATTTTTATTTAGTTTTTTTATTTAGGGTGGATTAACTATGAAGTTGGAATGAATGAGAAGCACGATTATTTTCGCGTTTAAACCCAATGTAGTACCTCCGGGTGGAGCATTGGGTACGTGGCCGCAAGTATAGCGGCCCTTATTCAAATTATAATGTATATCGATCTGTTGTGAGAATTGCAGGAAACGGTGTAGGCTAGCTCAGAACACAAATAAGCTGAGGTACAAGTCCAGCCAGTTTCAAGATGTAAAACCCAATGACGAAAAAACAAGTGCTCTTAAATCTGATGATTATTATAGACTACTACAGGTGTTGGTTGTGAAATATTTTCAACTAATGTTGATTGTGCGAAAGGATTAATTGGAAAAACTATTAATTCGACAAAGGTTCAGGTGCTGGGGGAGCTTGACAGCTAAAGGCTGCTTCCCCCCGTCACACACTACTGAATATCGGGGAAATAGGGTATATAACTGTAAAACAATAGAAGATGACCGAACTGCATCAAACAAGAAAGAACAGCAGCTATGTTCAAAAACAACGAACATAAATACAAGAAGAAAACCGTTCAAAGCATAGTGTGGAGCACAGCACAGTACATATATGAAATAGGGGCAGTAGGAAAAGCAGACAGAAAGAGCTAAAAGCCTTCTGCTATGTTATGTATCAGATGTATGAGGATGGTAGCATGGACAGACAAAGTTAATAACGAATAGATTGTAGGCCTAGTAGAGGAATAAAGATTTCTGTGGAAAATGAAAAAATAGGAGAAATAGAAGGACAGGATACGTTCTAAGGCATTTCTGGGGAATAGTAGGGATATACTACAAGCAGAAATAGGAAAAGATAGGTAGAGGTAAACCGAGATCAGACTTTCGCACACAAATAGTGATAAATTCAGACTGCAAATTTCAGTGAAATATGTAGGTTGATTCAGACTAGGAAACAATGAGGGTACGCGTCCAACCAGCCTAGGACTAAAGACCTAATGATGATGATTTATTTACTTAATTGTTTGTTTATTTATCTATTCAGTTATAAAACTTTTGGTTATTGAATAGTGAAAAATCAAGAATGAGATGGTAACGTGTAAGAAAAAGTTAATTCCCTAATAGATTACTGAAACATATTGTTGCGATCCACTATTAGGCAACCCGTCAAACATACAAACGCTCGGGGCACAGCGCCTTCTCAAGGATTCCAGAATTCTTCTAGAAATTACGGGAGCATGAGTCATCCTTGTAATCCAGAGTATATATAAGACCGATAATGAATGCAAGAGTCAGTCTATACTAGAATGTCGTATATAAATTATAACGTTGTAAAGTAGTAGTAGTTTTGAGCTTTTAAAGGTGTACATAAATGTGATATGCTGTGTCTAATGTGCATGCAGCTTGTAGTATACATAAATAAATAGAAGTGTATAAACAAATAGTTGTGTTAGTGTTGTTAATGAACCTATGGTAAAGAAGATAGTTTAAGAAGATATTAGTGCTTGTAAATTCATTAGTGTAATAGTGCTTCATTGTTAAGTGTCCTGAAAACATCTATAAATAAGGCATATACTGTTAATTAGACTTGTGAACAGTAAGTAATAAAGACGTTTGTTATTACTTGTTTTAAATTAAAGAAACGCGGTAGTATTAGCCGGCTACACTGGTGTCAGCCTGTGTGGGGTATATAGTGATTAATTTAAAACACAAGTCTAAGACATTTAAGTAGTTTGTACATGCCAGTTACAAGAAATCAAAGTAAAATGGAGGCAGAAACTTTAATGAACTTCCTCAAGGATTTTAAATCCGTAATGGAGGAGAGGTCGGCTAAACTAGAAGTGACACTCAGTGAAAACGTAGTAAGGTCAGTTGAACTGGAAACAAACCTTACCGAAAGGTTAAGTGAAAATGCTACGAAAATAGAAGAACGGTTTAGTGAAAACGCGATGAAAATGGAAGAGTTGAATGAAAAGACGGCCACGTTAGAACAAAGATTAATAGCAAGCTCCATTGCATTGAAAGAAGATGTCACTGAACAGGTAAAAACAGTTGAGCCAAAGTTGGACAGTAAATTGATAAAAATGGAAGAAGATATGATGAGGCTGCAAGAACAGGTGATTTCACTAACAACACGGCCACTTGAAATAGCAAATCAAGTTGTAAATGAGAACGTTCCAGAAATAAGAAGCATGGTAGAAAGCGAGTCAATACCGTCAAAATTTAAAGTGAAACCACCCACATTCGATGGTAAAACGCCTTGGCCGACATATTTGAAACAATTTGAAGCTGCGGCAATAGCCAACGGTTGGTGCAACAAAGAGAAGGCTATCTCCTTAATAGTGGCCCTACGGGGGGAGGCTCTTAACATCTTACAAACGATTCCCGACCACCAGCAGAATGATTACGGCCTCTTAACATCAAAGCTTGAGATGAGATATGGAGATGCTCACCTTCAGCAGGTTTACCACGCACAAGTTAAGAACCGCTCGCAAAAGACAAGTGAAAGCCTGCAAGAGTTCGAAGCTGACATTGCCATGTTAGTTAGATTGGCATACCCAACGGCACCAGATAGCTTCCTCGAACAACTTGCTGTCCAAACATTTGTGGATGGCGTTAAGGATGGCGAAATACAGCAAGCGCTAAGACTAGCACGGCCAAAAATGTTAGATGATGCACTGGCCCATGCGCTTGAATTTGAAGCAGCTAAGCAGACATCACATAGGGTGAGTCACAAAGCTCGGTCTGCCTTAGAGGAACCTGGTCAAGCTCAGAACAGCATAGATGAAATAATCAATCGTGTGTTTGAAAAGCGAAAGGCGGAAAGGCTGAAAAGACAACGACCGCGGAGATGGCGTCTACGATGCTGGAGCTGCGGTGAATTTGGCCATATGCAGAGACGCTGTACTCAACCAAAGAAACAACCGGTTGTGCCAAAGCTGGTCCATGTAAGGGGGCGAACTTCGACAGCACAGCGTAGTGCCCCGGAGATTATCATCCGTGCTGCATCGTCGGTGGAAAGTCTGGACAGCATTTATATCGATGGTAGAATTAATGGTAGGGTTGTCCGATTACTTGTGGATACAGGAGCGACAAGAACTATTGTGAGACCAGATTTGGTTGGTCGTGGAAAAGTGCTACCTGTATCGGTGTGTCTCCGAACGGCAAGTGGTGAGAAGATTGGTACTCACGGAGAGACTGCCGTTATGTTGACAATTGGGGACAAATTAATTAATCATCAAGTGTTGGTAGCTGAAATTACAGAAGAAGTGATCTTGGGAATGGATCTCATGAGAGAATATGGGTTTCATGTAAACATGAAAGAAAATGTGCTTCGTATAGATGATGATGAGATTCCATTTCAAGGTAGGAGTAACCAGACGATGCAAGTACGAATGATTTGCGATGTGAAAATACCCGAGAAGGCGGAAATGATAGTAATGGGACACCCGGATGGTACGCTCCGGGAAGGACAAGTATGCATGATGGAAGCAACTGAATCGGGAATGGGTCAGGAGGGACTACTGATTGGAAGAACGCTGGTAAAGTCTCGAAATATGATACCAGTAAGGGTGCTGAACATTAATCCGCACACGGTGACCCTGAAGAAAGACACAATTGTGGGAAGTTGCATTCCAGTATGCCATATTAAACGTTGTGTGGACGATACGAAAGATAAACCAGCCAACGGTTGCTCACAGAAATTGCTGGATATGTTAATACCTTCGTGTCAAGGATTAAACGGCGACCAACTGGGCAAGGTAAAAGAGCTGGTCGGACGATATCGAGGTGTGTTTGCACTGGATGATAGTGAGAAAGGAAGGACAAATGTTGTGCAACACAAGATCAATACTGGAGATGCGCAACCGATAAGACAACACCCCAGGCGGCTTCCTTTGGCTAAACGTAAGGAAGCCGAACAAATTACCACCGATATGGAAGAACAGGGAGTGATTGAACCCTCGAATAGTCCATGGGCATCTCCGGTAGTGCTTGTCAAGAAAAAGGACGGGTCGACAAGGTTTTGTGTAGACTACCGGCGGCTTAACAATGTGACAAAGAAAGACAGCTATCTTTTGTCCAGAATTGATGATACCTTGGATACTCTATCCGGATCTAAATGGTTTTCGACCTTGGACTTGAAAAGCGGATACTGGCAGGTAGGCTTGGAGCCAAACGATAAAGAAAAGACTGCCTTTACAATTGGAACTGGATTATGGCAGTTCAAGGTCATGCCATTTGGATTATGCAATGCCCCTGCTACTTTTGAACGATTGATAGAGTCGATACTGCGTGGACTGTCTTGGAAGACCTGTCTGGTGTACCTAGACGACGTAATAGTGTTAGGCCGGTCTTTTGAAGAACACCTTAAGAACCTAGAGGAGATATTCCAAAGATTACGGGGGGGCAAACCTTACAATGAGCCCCAAGAAGTGTCACCTGTTTGGAAAAGAGGTGAAATACCTAGGACATGTCGTTTCGGAGACCGGAATAAGAGCTGATCCTGACAAAATAAAAACGGTACAAGAGTGGCCTACACCAGCAGATATACATCAACTACGGAGTTTTCTAGGATTGTGCACATATTACCGACGTTTTATACTGAGATTTGCGAACATTGCGAAACCGTTAACGAAATTAACCGAAGATGGACAAGAATATGATTGGAATGACGACTGCCAAAGGGCATTTGAACAACTGAAACGGCTACTAGTTACAGCACCAATTTTGAGTTATCCACGGATGGAGGGGAAATTTGTGTTGGATACCGATGCCAGTAACACAGCTATAGGAGGTGTTCTTTCTCAAGTGTAGGACGGACAAGAAAAAGTTATTGGGTATTTCAGCAAGGTCTTGTCGCGGCCAGAAAGGAACTATTGTGTGGCAAGAAGGGAGCTGTTGGCCGTCGTCAAATCCGTAGAGCACTTTTATAAGTACTTATACGGCCGTAAATTCCTGTTGAGAACAGACCATGCTGCCCTGAAATGGTTATTGCAGTTTCGAAATCCTGAAGGGCAAGTGGCAAGGTGGATAGAGCGGCTGCAGGAATATGACTTTGATACAGAACATCGTGTAGGAACTAGCCATCGGAATGCAGACGCTCTATCAAGGAGACCTTGTCCGGTGGGCTGCAATCATTGCTCCAAGATGGAAGAGAAAATAAGTGTCACCCATAGAATGACGGTAACCGATGATACTTGGCAACCCGAAAGAATGCGAGAAGACCAGGAGAATGACGGCGAATTGGGACGTATTATTGAGTAGAAAAATAGAGGACAACGACCAGCTTGGGAAGAAATTAGTATTTTAAGCAGGAGCCTGAAGGCATACTGGGCACAGTGGGACTCCTTGATGATGGAAAATAGAATCTTGAAACGACGCCTGGAATTTGAAGATGGCACTGAGAGACTCCAAGTGATAGTGCCAAGAAGCAGAGTGCCGGAAGTGTTGCAGCACTTGCACGATGGTATTTCCGGAGGGCACTTTGGCGTGAAAAGAACTCTCGAAAGAGTGAGAGAAAGATTCTATTGGGTGAACTGCAAAGAAGATGTGAAGGAGTGGTGCCGGAAATGTGAATTGTGTGCCTCTGCAAATGGCCCGGTCTCAAAACGGAAAGTCCCAATGAGACAGTATAACGTGGGGAATCCTTTTGAGAGGGTAGCCATTGATATAGCTGGTCCGTTTCCTGAATCAGAGAAAGGGAATAAACACATCTTGGTTGCAATGGATTATTTTACCAAATGGCCGGAGGCATATGCTATACCTAACCAAGAAGCCGAGACCGTTGCAGATGTACTAGTCAGGGAGTTGTTTTGTCGTTTTGGAGTTCCGTTGGAATTACACTCCGATCAAGGTCGAAACTTCGAATCAGTATTGTTTCAAAATGTCTGCAAGCATCTTGGAATCAGGAAGACTAGAACCACGCCACTTCATCCCCAATCGGATGGAATGGTTGAAAGAATGAACAGGACGTTAGGGAAGTACCTGGCCAAAGTTGTCTCTGAACATCAACGAGACTGGGACCAATATCTGCATTTGTTCCTACTGGCGTACCGATCTTCGGTACATGACAGCACAGAGTACTCTCCCGCTTGCGTAATGCTAGGACGTGAATTGCGGCTACCATGTGATCTTCAGTTTGGATTTAAACCTGGAGAAGAGATGGCAGGTGAAGATTACGTTAGTAAGCTTCGTGAAAGATCAAATAGTATTCACGAAAACGTCCTAAAGAATATACAGGCAGCAAGCGATCGAATGAAATCACAATATGACACTGTAACATAAATATATTCTATAGCATTATGATCATAAGAACCGCTTCAACATAAATATATTCTGTGGTATTTAATCCTTGTGTTCGATGTTGTAAAATCATAAAGGAACAATTCTATATGAAAGCGGGAAGTCGTGTTCACTTAAGGAATTTAAATGTTTTGTACGGAGATATTTGGTATTTTTATAACTATCAAGAAACGAATTTATTTGGAGCTTAGTAGGTTGTGTTGTCTACCTTTCAGGCGGATATTTCCTACGCATCCGTACAATCGGTACAGCGCGTGTGCATACCGGTCACGAGATAGGACACGCCGATGATGTGTCGCTAGAAGGGCCGCCATTTGTCTTGATAGATGTAGTCGCGTGAGCATTCTTTAGTTTGTTAAGAAGATGAAACTCCAGGCCTTACCTAAGTGGGGCCTCCACATCGGTTGGTATGGGAGATGGTAGAAGGTGGTGAGTTTTGCTTTGGGACGCGGATGAAGTGCCAAGCTCCTGCGAATCCGGCAAAGCGCTAAAACACGCCATTCCTTAAAGATTGTTTTGAGATTTGTTAACGGTAAGCTCTCTTCAAACCTGAATAAATTATAAAATATTTTTATCCCCTTTAGTGTATGACATTACGGACGGAATGAAATGATGGTTTATGTTGTATTTGAATCCAATATTGGACAGCAGTTCATTTGTCGAGGCGATTAAAGTTTAGTAATAACCAGTCGAGAAGCAGATTTTGGAACATGTGTGCTGGTAATTAATAATTAGATTTGGAAACAAAAAACCTACAGGTATCAATCTTTCTTTATTCTGTTTGTGAAGATTCATAAATGTTCGAATACATAAATTTCGAAGTCCGTTTGATCGAGTTAAAAATTTTGTATGTTTAGAGCAGCATGAAAGAAAATAGCTAAAAATTAATACAGTAATAGTATTACAAATTTGCATAAGGTCACTTGTTAACAAAATGATAGTTCAGTCTACTGTTTTTGCCTTTTAAAATATTTATTTACTCATATTGAAACCTTTATAAGCCTCTAATACCAGATGTAAATGAAAAGTTGTTTGCTTAAGTTAAAACACATGTGATTCGTTTTAATAGAAATAATCTTTGTAAAACTTGTAAACCAGAACTCAGATCTGAAACTTGGTACTAAAACTTGTTTGACACATGATAATTAATTTAAAGATCTGTTAAGTCAGAACAGATGTATTGAAACTTAATTTTATTTTGTACAATTTATTACCACATTCAAAGAAACATTTAACAAAGAAAAAACATATTAAATTCCATTTTTAGACTCAAGTTTTTTATTCCATGCATATTTAGATATACTAAATTCTTAAAAGAACATGAGCTTGTTAATCGATGAAATTGTACAAGGCTGAAGTAATTTAAAAAGGCCCCTATTTGCTGCAACTGGTTTGTTATAAGTATTTATTCCTGATTTAAAAAGCTTTGGTGTGTTAATCTCCATATTATCCACCTGCAATTATTAACAGGTATTTTATTGGAAAGCACAAACTGTGTTTTTCTAATAAAGAATTTGTTGTGTATTTTGTTCCAGGTTCATCGTGACCAGAGAGGTAGTAAGTATGTTCCAGAGATTTCCAGATACTTCAGTTTAGTAAGTTGTAAGTTTAATTGCATTTATATCCCATGAGTTTCTGTATCTTCTCATAGGAATATTGAATTTTTAGTGTAACCGTTCATTCAGATACAGTGGCGCTCAACCCATTTTCCTTTTGTTAGTTTATCGTAGAGTTTAGACCATCACCACCCCCTTTTCTCATTGCTCACCCTTGGGGTAATTCCCAGACCTAGCCGCGAATAGTTAAAGCTTCACTTTATCCATCAACAAGGAAGTTCAAAAAAAAGGTGAAGAAAAATAGTATTTCAACACGAGAGCATAAGAAGGTGGTTATCAACCTGGAGATTTAGTGTGGTTGTACAATCCACAAAGAAAACGTGGATTGTCGCCAAAACTACAAAGACAATGGGAAGGGCCGTACGAAGTGTTAAAAAGGATTAATGATGTAGTGTACCGGATCAGAAGATCCCCTCGTGGTAAACCGAAAGTGGTACACTTTGACCGTTTAACATCCTACGCTGGCAACAACCAGGAAGACTCGAATAATGATAATGGTGTTCGGCAAGTTATTAATCATGAGCCAAATTAGATTTTGAGAGCTTTATGGCGGCGTATGGTGGTTCCGCTAAAGCGAGATTTGGCGTTGTTGTTGAAAAACAGCAAGATCTGTTTAGAGCACCAGAAGAGTATTCCCTTGCACATTGCGTAGCTCAAGATTTGGCAATGTCAAGGGGAATAGCTGTTGTTTTCAAGAAAAAGGTTGGGATGTGTGGATGAATTAGTACAACAGCAGCCAACTGTAGGAAAATCTTTGGTCCTTCAAGATAAAAATCGTTATGTTTACTATCTGGTCACCAAAAATTCTTCATGGCAGAGACCTAGTTATGGACATCTATGGGAGGCTTTGCTAAATCTTAAGGCGCAGATGATGGAAAATGGAGTAACGAGACTAGCGGTGCCCAAGCTGGGCTGTGGACTGGATCGCTTATACTGGAGGATAGTCTGAAATATGCTAGAAGTAGTTTTCCAGGGAACCAACGTCCAGGTTCTTGTTTGTTGTTATCAACCGGTTGCCTACCAAGACCAGGAAAAGAGTGTTGACTGTTACTTCCAACGACGCGGTGGATGCACCAGAGGAGATAGCTGCCGATACCGTCACCAGTAATCGAATTGGCGTCAAGATGTATTTACAGTTACGAGACGTAACGGTTTTAAAGAGGGGGCAGTGTTGCGATCCACTATTAGGCAACCCGTCAAACATACAAACGCTCGGGGCACAGCGCCTTCTCAAGGATTCCAGAATTCTTCTAGAAATTACGGGAGCATAAGTCATCCTTGTAATCCAGAGTATATATAAGACCGATAATGAATGCAAGAGTCAGTCTATACTAGAATGTCGTATATAAATTATAACGTTGTAAAGTAGTAGTAGTTTTGAGCTTTTAAAGGTGTACATAAATGTGATATGCTGTGTCTAATGTGCATGCAGCTTGTAGTATACATAAATAAATAGAAGTGTATAAACAAATAGTTGTGTTAGTGTTGTTAATGAACCTATGGTAAAGAAGATAGTTTAAGAAGATATTAGTGCTTGTAAATTCATTAGTGTAATAGTGCTTCATTGTTAAGTGTCCTGAAAACATCTATAAATAAGGCATATACTGTTAATTAGACTTGTGAACAGTAAATAATAAAGACGTTTGTTATTACTTGTTTTAAATTAAAGAAACGCGGTAGTATTAGCCCGCTACAATATGTTGAATTTTGTAATAACTTGTTTCAGCATTTAGTTACAGCATAATGTATACATGTTGTAATTTTTCACAATACTTCGTATAATAGGGAAAAGGTTTTATCTAGTAATCCATTATTTAACGTCTTTGCTCCACATTCATACACCTGCCTATTAATGTACTCGTTTTTATGGTACGGGTTATTTATGATTTAGTTATGTATATCACACCATATATATCAATGTTTTTTGTTATTAACTACAAATGCGAGGTCACCAACTTTGTCTCAATTGTTAACATATTGTATAAAGGACTATAAAAGCTTTATAATTTTATAGCTTAGCATACATAGGGGTATTAATAAAATTTATGGTTTGTGGGCTTATAACCTTTAACCAGCAAACAATCATATTTTATTCATAATATTTAATAGGGGCTTTTAATGTAATCCATCTAGATGCTAATAAACACTTACTGAAAAAAGTTATTCCTATCTCAACAAAAGCAGTCATAACGCCGACGTGATGTATGATCCATACCAGTGATTACCATTACGTTGCTAATCCCATAACCTATCAAAAGTCAAGCCCCATAACTATCAAACATCGGTTTTATTGACTAATAACGCGGACATAGAGATGCTATCGCTGTGTAAAATATTTTGTGAGCTACCTAAATTCTTGGTGTTTATGATACTCTTAAAAGCATGTTGTATATAGGCACGATATTGCGACGGTAATCGGCTTTATGGTAATATAGAGCTTAATATCTGTGAAAAGGCCGTATTAATCATAATTAAGTACTCAGTAACCGCGCTAGTCGTGCAGGAAACGACTGCAATAAACGTAGACATTGCTGCAAATGGAAGATCATATTGGTTGAGCCAGATAAGGTGAAAATTGCATTCCTTATCCTAACCCCAATTGAACTCGGAACTCAATACCCGCATTGACTACTAAAGTCTAAATTGACATAGTGGATATAAGAGCTAGAACCTTTATTGCTACTGAAATGTTTATGAGCGTCAGGTGACGATTCTGTACACAAATCCGTAAAATACATGGATGAATGAGCTAAGTTGGCGAACTTATTTACGAGAGTCAGCTGCGGTGCTTTGCTTTAAAAGCATCCTATGTTATACAAACTACGGTCTCATTTATTCTTCGTTATGTCTTGAGTAGTGAATTTATAACACATTTTACTTTCTTGTAACTATAATGGCGGAGTAGAATATAACATAGTAGATATCTGGAAAATAAGACAGGGTATAAGGTTTGAAAGCTACATTTCAGTAGTTGTTCAGGTACGCGGAAAAGATTAATGTAATTGGTAGCAATGTAATGCACCAATGCCATGTTCGTATTTATGTTCAAACCCATTAATGCCCCAATTTTCTATAATCACAATGATGGCAATGGCACTGTAGTTAGTTTTATTTCAATACTTTCAGCGCAAAGTAAAACAATTTAAAAATAATAAGAATTATTATGTGTTAAAAAGATTCCGGACTTCTCGAATAATTACGATCTAATAAAACGAGATGTACTGGCTGTTCCAAATTGGAGCCTCATCATTAGGATCTCGCCCATTATAAATGATAGAGGTTATTTTTTTCTTGTTTTATTGACCTTCGTCCATTCGGTGGTTTGACTCTTTTGAATTTTTTTTCCCCTCCCTATAAGTTGCGTTATTTTGTCATGAACATCTTTAGTTTTCAGATTTGTTGTGCTCAAAGGGTGATACGATTAAGGTAATTGTTAGTTTGGAAATGATTTGCAAAAGGATCAATAAGTGTAAGTTTTAAGTCTAATATTGCTATGTTTTAGAAATTCGGATACCGGCTTAATCATCATGGTTGTATGATTGACAGTGATGGCATGCAGGTTTACTGGTCCGTTGCTAATTTCTGCGTGCTTATTAAGCAGAGTGTTTATATATACAGATGTAAGAGGTAAACTGGTATTTTGTATAATTTTTCAGTGCTAAAAGTTTGCACACAAATATAAAAAAGGTTTATACTGAGCTCAAGATAGACCAGGTGAAAGTAAAGTAAGGTTACGGGATAGGCCCATCTACTTTACAATAACACAATGAAATGTAGACGAGCAGAAAATCGTGGGAGTACTAAGTTGACGATTTTTACTATCGAGTAGAAGTATAAAATGTTTTAACTTGAATAAAATTTGTAAAGATTGAGATGGTGTTAGTTAAATATGCTTTTGTAAGAATAAAAGGTTTGTATGTTTTTTTGTCGAATTATTTTTTTTTAATTTTTTTTAATTAGAAAGGTGTAGAGTAAATGGTAGCTGTGGTGAGTATCCCCGAAGAAGTAATAAGCAGAGTTAGCCGTGGGATGTCATTTTGGAAAGCATCTTCAGAGGGAACTCAACTGAAATGTAATCGTAATCAAAGCTTGAACGCAAAATTTATTTAGATGGTAATTAGTGGAGTTTTTTCTTATAAACAGGTAATTTTATAGCAGTAAGTAATATCAATCCAACATTGGGGCTCAAAAGGGCAGTGCGCAGCATTTTTATGACGCCCAATTTGTGGGGCATGATTTTAAAAGGCAGAACAGAGCAACAAAAATGCTACGCACTGCCCTTTTGAGACCCAACGTTGGGTTGATATTACTCACTGCTATAAAATTACCTGTCTATACGAAAAAAACTCCACTAATTACCACCTAAATAAATTTTGCGTTCAAGCTTTGATTACAAGACGTTTCAGGTGGGTGCCCTCTGAAGGTGCTTTCCAAAATGACATCCCACGGCTAGCTCTGCTTACTACTTCTTCAGGGATACTCACCACAGCTACACCTTTCTAATTAAACAAATTTAAAAAAAAATAATTTAACAAAAAAAACATACAAACCTTTTATTCTGACAGAAGAATATTTAACTCACACCATCTCAATCTTTACAAATTTTATTCAAGTTACAACATTTTATACTCCTACTCGATAGTAAAATCATCAACTTAATACTCCCACGACTTTCTGCTGGTCTACATTTCATTGTATTATTGTAAAGTAGATGGGCCTATCCCGTAACCTTACTTTACTTTCCCCTGGTCTATCTTGAGCTCAGTATAAACCTTTTTTATATTTCTGTGCAAACTTTTACCACTGAAAAATGATACAAAAGACCAGTTTACCTCTAGCATCTGTGAAATATTCATAATTATTATATACAAGTATTTAACACCCTCAGATTTAAAAAATTTTCTTTACATCGGTAAATAAAATTAATTTTCTGTTCATAAATTAGTTACCAAATAAAACTCAAAATCACTAATAGTTTAAACAAATAAGCACCAGCACAACAGTTTCAAAAAAAAAACAATTTGTTACCTGGAAAATATTTTTCATGCAGATCACTACCTCTGACAATGATTTACCCTTTCGACTGCACGTACCAGGATCACTCCATACTGCTGCCTTCTATTGGGAACAGCAATTACATCACGAACCCGCTGGACATCCAAACCATCAACAATCCCTCAGGCCTGCCGCTACAGATCCATACATAATTTCTTCTTACACCCAAAGTGCAACAAGCACCCTCATTCAATTTGAAAATTTCTACTTACAAGTCATCCTGCTTCAATTAATAAAATAATTATTTACGGTTTACCCCGCTTATATTAACTTGCACCTACTTCTGCATTTACACTTTGTAAATTTGTAAATTTAATTTCGGACTGCAGTAATCGCGTGGTTTGAAGCTAGGATGATTTTCTGAAGAGTCCAAAAACTAAGATAGCGAACCCTGCCTTCAACAACGCTTTTATAAGCACAACCCCTCTTAAGTTGCACGTATTTTTGTTAAACATTCTTTGAAAATTTAACAATGACTACTCAATTCCAAAAACAAACGTGCACGAAAATAAAACCGTCTTTTAAAACTTGGATTTTTCAATACAAACACTGCATTACCGCGAAAAACTCTGTAAACTTCCCAACCGTTCTAATTTTCCTTGAAATCTCCACTCTTCTATATTCCCCCTAACTACTCCAACCACGCCTCTCGTGTGCGCGTACATACTACTATTGCACTTCTGCTTTCATAATAACGTCTACTAGCTTTGTCTTAATATCCCACCTAAATTGCCTACGTTATTTCTACATTTCTGTTATCTTTGTCTGTTCCGTTTTCTGTCCTTATTTTCACCCTTCTATTACTATATTGTTCACAGTTGTTTCTCCCTTCCTTTACGTGCGCCTTGAAAAATCGATACCTTCTGCAAGCGTGGTGCATCTTTGTCCCACTTATTGGCTTTTAAAATACACTTGTTTTACAAATGTTTAAAAGTCCTTTTTACTTAACCACCTGATATCTTCTATCTGTCTCTGTTACATATTAAATATCATCTCTCGCCTAATTTTACGATCGGTTTCAACTAGTCGACTGTTGCTGTTAGCCTTGTATTTTCCGTTAACGCATTTTACCCATAACTGCTTTCTCAACGTATCCCAGCTTTTATAGGAATTGTTTTCAAATATTAAGTTCCTCGAATGCTTTAACTTACAGTTTAATAAATAAATGTACCTTGCTTAAATTATTGATTTTTACTGAAAAGCTTTTATGATAAAAATATTTGTGCACGGTTTTCGACCTTGCTATCGATATTATTTATAATTAATAGTTGTCCTTGTGCTAAATTAACGTATAAAAATTAAACCTACGTTACCTTATCTAACTTTGTCCCAACCTAATTATATTGAAGCGTTTTAAATAAATTTTTGATTTTTATGTACAGGGTACCCACAAGTAAATACATGTTTGGCTTATTTACACATCTAAGCTTATCAAACCACAGTAATATATATATATATATATATATATATATATTACTCAAATTTAGACCAGGGTAGAAAATTAATTAATTACATCAAATAATTTTAATCACCGTGTATAAGGAATTTTATTAGATAATACGCGTTATTAAAAACCGTGGAGCATAAAAATTTATTCGTTCATTAAAAATATGGGATTTAAATTATTCACTAGACGCTTTCCATAAAAAGAAGCAGAATTAAAATGCTCAACTTGGATGTAATTTAATTATTCCAAGTAAAGAAACAAATAGAAAGTACGTGCAAAATTTATATAAATTAACTCAATTTTTAAGTAAACGGGTATTAAACAAAGTGTACAAATAATAATTAATATTTAATTTGTATTCGCTAAAAATTAAAGGGTAGAAGTCAACGCCATTCATTATTATTTTAATTGAAGTTAACTGAACCATTAGTAACATATAATATGTATAAAAGCTTGTAAAAAACCCAATAATATTCAAATCGTAGAAGTGTTATTTAGAAGTATTACGAGTGAACACCTGCGTATTTTTAAAAGTCACGTTCTGCTTAAATTTTGTAGATAACAAATGGTTACAGAGAATGTTGGAGAAACCGTCGCTTAATATTCACGGGAAATGCTAATAAAGTGGGTTATTTAACAGTCCAGGTGGATTGTACACAGCCGATACTAAAGAGTATCGATTTGCACCACTAAGGCCAAGTTAGAAAAGGAAAGAGAAAATGCGTCAAGCTGAGACACTAATAATTAAAGGCGTGATTTGAGCAGCGTCACGAGAGCTACGATTGGTTGTAATCAGATGCAGATATGAGAGGGGTAAAAATAACATTTCTATACAAAATTAATTAGTTATTCTCGGACGTGTTTGCATGCCGTGTGAAAAATTTCTTAGATTTTCAACTGGCGCGGGTGCAAAGTTAATAGAATCGCGTGCCCGACTGTCGAGAAGGGAACCGAGAATGCGAAATTCTAGAAACTGGCCGTTGAGGGACAAAAGCGACGAACAGGCAAGGCGGTTATATAAACCCGGACTTTAAACAGTTTCGCTCTCTTAGATTTTCGATTTTGATTCTATATTTTAAACAGTTTGCTCTTATATTTTTGTGATTATTGAATACTTTAAAACAGTTTGCTGTTTACGTGCTACGATACAAGTTAGTATGCGTTAGTGCACTTAGAAAAGAAGATACAAGGTAATAAAGTTTAGTTATATTTGCGAGTATTACTGTACTAAGTATCCAAATTTGTAACGATAAATGAATAAACAAAAGTAGGCAGTTTTGGGTATAGCGTGAAAGAAGTATGAATTTCTTTGCTATTTTCGGGGGTGTTAATAATTAAATGATTAGTAAACGTGATTGGATTCACAAAACAAGATTCAGATATACATAGATGAGTTTCTGAAAAACCTTGAAACAATTTTAGATGAATGGTGGTGTAGAAAATTTTTTAAAGGCGACCAGTAATCCGAGGACCTAAACATAACCCAGTTGGAATGGTGTGATTAACAAAGGACGATGTACATTGGAGCCACGAGTGCGTTAACCTTCAGGTAACTTATGCTTTGTTGTTCGATTTTTGATGTTTTGGTGTGTGTTGAATAACTTTATAATTTGTTTACTTAAAATGGACAGTAGTGAATTTGTACTAACAACAAATTTTTAATTTTGAGGTGAAATTTTCTTGTTTAAGTAGAAAGGAGTATTTAGCATTTATGTTCTTGATTATGATGAAAATTTGGGTCTGCCTTTGAGCTCAATTAGACTAACCTGTTTGATTAACGTAAAGGGGTGGGAAATGCTCCCTTTGTACTCAGACTCAGGTCTGCAAATATTGTTAAATTAATTAGTAGGCATCCTACAAGGACTTTAATTCTGGATGCAAATTAAAATGCTGACAAGTTTAATCTTGAAATTTTATGATACTAAAATTTATGCTACAATTTAATTTTGAAATTTTAATGTATTATGAATATTGATGTAAATAGAGTTAACGTTGATGTTTGTGGTAGGAATGTGTTTGTTTTTTTTATGAATGAGGATGAAAGTTTTAACTAGGTGAGCAGCCGAGGCGGAAAGAGTAAAAAGGCGACTACCTGAAGAGATTCAACAGGGCGAGAATCACTGCAAATCGAGAGGTGCCCAATTCAAGAGGCGCAAATATTTTTTTTATACAGGTGAGGCTTTGTGTAGGTTTCACAGCAAATATGACGGCCCAACGCTGGGGCTCGATTCGAAAACCGTAGTTCACGAATAAGGAGAGGAATCACAGCAAATATGGCGACCCAAAAGTGAGGCTCGAATTCCAAATAAAATTTTTGTGATTTTATTCCAGGAAACTGGAGATCTGAGAGAGAGAGTTTCTGTTTGTGTATAAATTTAAAACTATTTTAGAGTGTGTGTGAGTGATTAGAACGTATGCAGAGAAAAGAGTGGTTAAGGAGTCAAGGAGTGGAAATTGGAAGTGACAATAATGCATTGTGTGAAAAAAATTCGAAAATGGAAGAAGCTGGAGGCAGTAGAGATCAGTCGAGGACGGAATCAGGGGATCAAGGAAATGAGTTAATGATGAGAATGTTAGAGGAAATGCGATTAGCTAGAGAAGAATCGAATAGAGCGAGGGAGGAGTCCAACCAAAAATTAGAGCAGATAAGCGGGAAAATTGAGCAATCTACTAAGGAATTTACAGAGTTTAAAAATAGTCTTACCGTAAAGATGGGCGAGGTTAAAAATAGGGTTGATAAAAATGAGCGTGATATTACAGGTCTTCGACAGGAAATGGGACATTTAAGGTCCGAAGTACGCATTTTTTGTGAAGAAGAAATAAATGTAAAAATGACAGAAATAACGGACTCATGTAGGGATCAGTTAGGCAGGGTAGACCGCGAAGTTAGTAGTAACAAATACAACATGTCAAGTTTAACGGGGGATGGTCCTAGATTTTATACAGGTGGCGTATCATTGGACCAACACATGAAATTTTATGGCGATAACAGGGTAAATCCACAAATTTTTATTAATAGTGTAAGAAATCTAGTGGGAAATTTATTTGACGAACAGACTAAACTCAATACCATAAAGGCTTTATTGAAAGACAACGCGGAAGCATGGTACAATTTAGTAGGACAGGACATAGACACGTATCAGGACTTTGAAAACAAATTTTTACAGCATTACTGGAGTGATCACAAACAGGATCAGATTAGGGACGACTTGATTACAGGAAAATTTAAGGGAGAGTTTGCAGGTTCTAGAGAACAATATGCCATCCGCAAATACAGTGTGGCCAAACAACTTAATCCACCATTGACGGACAGACAAATAATCAAGTACTTATCAAGACATTTTGAACTGGAAATTAGACATCACGTGTCCTTACAAAATATCACAGAACGGGAGACGTTTTTAGAATACTTACAGAGATATGACGATGTATGTGTTGGACGGACAAGAGAAATACGAGAACGAAACATTAACATAGTTAGGTTTGACAACAGGACACCGAATTTTCCGAGACGACCTGACTATAATAGAAATTTTCGACCGAATTGGGAACGACGAGGACAGGAATACAGGAGCAATAGTGCGACTAGGGGACCGACGCCAAGACCTAGTTACACGAGACAGAACAGTTTACCGGAAGTAAACAGGACTGTGACGAGCACGCCGAATAGAGACAGGGACACGGATATTAATACAAGGAGGACGTACGCACAGGTTGTAGAAGGACAACCAGGACCGAGCACGGAAAACAGGACGAGACAGGATTTTTAGAACGCGACAGACCACTAGATTTCTGTGTAAATGTATATGAACATCCACGAGAATTTTTCAAAATTGAGGAGGAAGTAGAGCCAGAAACTGTAGAAAAATTATGTTTGCCAATTGTTAATATAGGAATTTTTGAGAATAATGTAGAAGTATTACTTGATACAGGGGCAGAGGCGAGTTTAATATCGGAGGAATTCGTCAGCAAAATTAGGGATAAGGTTTGTGATAGAATTATGCCTATAAAGCGTAGCCATTTAGTAGCTCCAAATAAAAAGAAGTTTGCTGTAGTGAATAGTGTTGTGGTGCTTAGGATAGATATAGGAGGTTTAAGCTGTGAACAGGAGTTTGTAATTGTACCTGGACTGAAGTTTCAGAGCATTTTAGGTGTTGACTGTATGATGCAGTTAGGGGTTTTGATAGATATGGAAAGGAAGTTAGTAAGGATTAAGGATAGGGTAGTGCCATGGAACGGCAGTTATGAAGTCACAGAGGCTGACACGGGGTTGAGTATTAATGTAGTAGAGGTAGAGGATGATGGAGATAAACAGATCAACACAATAAGATGTCCAGAGGATAGGATAGTAGAGGTTCAAGCTTTAGTACAAAAACATGCAGAATTAGTGGGGGTAGAAGCAAGAGCAGCATATCGGGAGCAGGTGAGAAGGCAGAATTAAATAAAGATGCACGAAAAATTAACCAATGAACCAAACTGCAATTCCATTGTCCACCATCCATGGACACACTTTTGACGAGGTTAAGTGGCAAGTTTGTTTTTAGTAAATTAGATTTAAGGAATTCATTCTGGCTGATTCCTTTACACAAGGATTCTAGAAGGTACACAAGATTTTCCGTAGCTGGAAAAATCGATAATTGTAAGGTAGTATCGTTTGGTTTGTCGGCAGAAAAGGAAACAATAATAAATGAGAAACAGACAAGTGTAGGGACTGAAAAGGAAGCAATATTTAAGAGTCAGGATAATAGGGATGATAAGTTTATTGTATGTGAGATGACAGGGATGATAAGTCTAGATATAAAAGGGGGAGAAACAGGGATGAAGTGTATTAGGATGGTGAGAAGAAAGACTTGGAGGGTCAAGAAGAGAGTTAGATTTAAATAACTTGATGAATAAAGGATAGAGATAGGTGAATTTTAGTATAGGAATAGGATAGGGATAAAATAGGTGTATATAGAAGAGTAGAAGTAAGTGTTTATAGAGAATAAAGCTAGGTATAGGATATATATGGGAGATAGTTAGAAATAGGTGTATAGGATGAGAAGGAAAATTAAATGTAGGAAGAAAATAAGACAGGTTAAGTGTAGATATTTCTTATAAGATTAGTGGAGAGTTACGAATAGAATAAGAATAGGATAGGTATATAGGATTAGGTAGGGGAAGTGAGTATAGTGAAGATTAATTAAAATTTAGGAATAGGATAGGTATATAGGATGTATAAAGGATTAGATGGTGAAGTAGAATGAAGTTAGGGATAATTTCAGTTTATAAAATTAGGTGAGAGTTAGGAATAAGGTAGGGATATAGGATAGGTGTAAAAATTTTTAGGATTGGATATAAGTTAGGTAAGTTAGATAGATAAGGGTAGAGAGAGAGGCAATTTTTCTTGTAAATTTTTTTTTCAGTCTAAATGTTTTATATTTGCATTCAAATAAGTGGGATTATTTGTATTCAAATAGGGGGAAAATACTCAAATTTAGACCAGGGTAGAAAATTAATTAATTACATCAAATAATTTTAATCACCGTGTATAAGGAATTTTATTAGATAATACGCGTTATTAAAAACCGTGGAGCATAAAAATTTATTCGTTCAATAAAAATAAGGGATTTAAATTATTCACTAGACGCTTTCCATAAAAAGAAGCAGAATTAAAATGCTCAACTTGGATGTAATTTAATTATTCCAAGTAAAGAAACAAATAGAAAGTACGTGCAAAATTTATATAAATTAACTCAATTTTTAAGTAAACGGGTATTAAACAAAGTGTACAAATAATAATTAATATTTAATTTGTATTCGCTAGAAATTAAAGGGTAGAAGTCAACGACATTCATTATTATTTTAATTGAAGTTAATTGAACCATTAGTAACATATAATATGTATAAAAGCTTGTAAAAACCCAATAATATTCAAATCGTAGAAGTGTTATTTAGAAGTATTACGAGTGAACACCTGCGTATTTTTAAAAGTCACGTTCTGCTTAAATTTTGTAGATAACAAATGGTTACAGAGAATGTTGGAGAAACCGTCGCTTAATATTCACGGGAAATGCTAATAAAGTGGGTTATTTAACAGTCCACGTGGATTGTACACAGCCGATACTAAAGAGTATCGATTTGCACCACTAAGGCCAAGTTAGAAAAGGAAAGAGAAAATGCGTCAAGCTGAGACACTAATAATTAAAGGCGTGATTTGAGCAGCGTCACGAGAGCTACGATTGGTTGTAATCAGATGCAGATATGAGAGGGGTAAAAATAACATTTTTATACAAAATTAATTAGTTATTCTCGGACGTGTTTGCGTGCCGTGTGAAAAATTTCTTAGATTTTCAACTGGCGCGAGTGCAAAGTTAATAAAATCGCGTGCCCGACTGTCGAGAAGGGAACCGAGAATGCGAAATTCTGGAAACTGGCCGTTGAGGGACAAAAGCGACGAACAGGCAAGGCGGTTATATAAACCCGGACTTTAAACAGTTTCGCTCTCTTAGATTTTCGATTTTGATTCTATATTTTAAACAGTTTGCTCTTATATTTTTGTGATTATTGAATACTTTAAAACAGTTTGCTTTTTACGTGCTACGATACAAGTTAGTATGCGTTAGTGCACTTAGAAAAGAAGATACAAGGTAATAAAGTTTAGTTATATTTGCGAGTATTACTGTACTAAGTATCCAAATTTGTAACGATAAATGAATAAACAAAAGTAGGCAGTTTTGGGTATAGCGTGAAAGAAGTATGAATTTCTTTGCTATTTTCGGGGGTGTTAATAATTAAATGATTAGTAAACGTGATTGGATCTACAAAACAAGATTCAGATATACATAGATGAGTTCCTGAAAAGCCCTGAAACAATTTTAGATGAATGGTGGTGTAGAAAATTTTTTAAAGGCGACCAGTAATCCGAGGACCTAAACATAACCCAGTTGGAATGGTGTGATTAACAAAGGACGATGTACATTGGAGCCACGAGTGCATTAACCTTCAGGTAACTTATGCTTTGTTGTTCGATTTTTGATGTTTTGGTGTGTGTTGAATAACTTTATAATTTGTTTACTTAAAATGGACAGTAGTGAATTTGTACTAACAACAAATTTTTAATTTTAAGGTGAAATTTTCTTGTTTAAGTAGAAAGGAGTATTTAGCATTTATGTTCTTGATTATGATGAAAATTTGGGTCTGTCTTTGAGCTCAATTAGACTAACCTGTTTGATTAACGTAAAGGGGTGGGAGATGCTCCCTTTGTACTCAGACTCAGGTCTGCAAATATTGTTAAATTAATTAGTAGGCATCCTACAAGGACTTTAATTCTGGATGCAAATTAAAATGCTGACAAGTTTAATCTTGAAATTTTATGATACTGAAATTTATGCTACAATTTAATTTTGAAATTTTAATGTATTATGAATATTGATGTAAATAGAGTTAACGTTGATGTTTGTGGTACGAATGTGTTTGTTTTTTTTATGAATGAGGATGAAAGTTTTAACTAGGTGAGCAGCCGAGGTGGAAAGAGTAAAAAGGCGACTATCTGAAGAGATTCAACAGGGCGAGAATCACTGCAAATCGAGAGGTGCCCAATTCAAGAGGCGCGAATATTTTTTTTTACTCAGGTGAGGCTTTTTGTAGGTTTCACAGCAATATATATTGCTATGATGCTTTGCTCGGAGGGAAGCCCTAAAATGTGTGTGTCCCACACTTTGGGCGACATAATGCTGTGTAACTTACTCTGGAAACCATCGAGCCACAGCGTTAGGCCGTCAAAATGATGTGAAGCTTCCCCCTGAAAAGGCGCTCTAAAAATTTGTGTAGTTACAAATACCTGCACCTACCTAAAAATAAAGCCCTACCACCTACACTTGCAATTCATATCACTCTATAACAATACCCTCTGAAGATGCTTTCCGATTCGGACGCCAAGACCTCCAGCTTTCTCAGGATTATTCGCCACGGCTCCTCACCTGTTTTCTGAAAATACAACCCAACTAAAATAAAAGTTGACTGCCAAAAGTACATCACGACTTATTTGAATATCCAGTTGCTATTCAAAATTATCAGTTTTACATTCTTCATACATCTTGAATAGTTAACAAATATTACTAATTCTAAAAGAAGTCATTTTAAAAGAAATTATTTGGAAATTTTTCTAATTACATCAGTAATTAACCAAAAGTAACTGGGCTTATCCCCAAACTTTACTTTAAACCCCTAGGTCTAATACGAGCTCATAGTAAAAAACTTTCTTTTCTTTTCTATGTGCTAACTACTGCACAGAAATTACCAAAAATCCTTTTACTTTGTACAAAAAGCCCAAATTACACCTTCATTCTATACCACCAAATAGTACATAAATAATTTTCTATATACCTTTTTCTCAAGGTAAACTATCAAATAAAATGTCCAATACAATACAATAGAATACACCAATAAACACTAAATAGTCATAATCACCCACAAAATCACAATAAGCAAAAGTTTTACAAAGGTTGAATTACCTGAATTGTAGCACCACCAGCTCTCTACGTGGAAACCATCTCTACCGTAGTTGTCCCTCTCGAACGCTCGTTCAAAAATTACTCCAGGTGGCCTCTCACCATGTGGAATAAATAGCCCGCTTCTACTCAGATTTCTCCGAGGTACTTTCATGCTCCCGTACATCTGCTACTGGTCCATCCACGTACTTGATTTGTACCCAGAGTACACCAAGCGCCTCCAACCACAAGTAGTAAAAGTTTTACTTACTTTGGTTTCATCTTCAATTATTAACCGAATTTTATAGACTTCACAATTCCCATATAACATTGCACCAACTTGTGCCTATTAAATTTTAATAAAATCTAAACTCACTTATTTGCATTTACACTTGTATGTAGCTTGGTTGAAGATCGAAAGGAAAAAGAAAACCTTTACCACCTCCTCTGGGTTTATATAGCCTCCAAAACTACCTCCTTAAATCTATTCTCACCAACCCTATAACACACTTTCTTAGGAACGTTTTCAAACCGTCCACCGGTTCCAGAAACCCATGCACCGCACAACAACAAACGGTCTCTCAATTCCACAAACTCACTACTACCGTTGAGTTATTCTAGGTAAAATTCTCAACCGTTTTCGTGCCGTCGCAAAAATCTTGGAATTTTCAGTAACTAACAATCGTTTTAAGAAGAAACCCTCTGTAACGTGTCATTTGTGAATTGTTGCAATTTATTCTATGACACTTTATTATTATATTTATAATTTAATTATTCTAGCAGATGCTTTATCAAGTTTGTTTACAAGAAATAAATATTGGTTTATTCTTTTTTAAGTGGATTTCATAGGTGTTATTAGTTAACAAATCTGCGTTGACGACCTTGGTTATTAGAATATTGAACCTTGTTGGTTGTAGATTGGATTCTGGAACCGGTCATCCTTATCGACAGCGTATATAATAGAATGCACACACACCATTTCTCTTTTGTTATCTTCAGAATCGTCATTGTGCAAGTACAAGTCTCCGAAGAGGTTGGCCTTATTGCTTTCAGTATAGTGTTTCCTAAAAGTAGATTCTGTTACATAAAACACCTTGGGGGCAGCCTTTTCTTCTTCAGGAGAAATCTTTTTAGTGAATTGGTACAAGATTTGCATAGTTTAAATAATTCCATATTGGGAGAGACATGATTCACATGTATGTTTGATTATTGGTTATCTGATTTGGTGCAACACCTGAATAACAGAATCCAATATTATAAATTATTAAGACAGGAACCACTTGGAAAGTGTAAGTAATGAACAGAAGTAATTTCCAGTTCTAATTTGTGTGTACAGGGTCTTTGATGTCAAGGAATTAGTTCCTTAGTACGTTGTGGATAAACAATTGCTTTATGCTGCTGGAAATGGTGGTTTAATTCTGTGGAAAATATTAAGCTTGCCGACGAGGGTTGCATCAGGCGATGCAGACCAAGTTCTTGTTACTGCAGCTAATCCAGTCCCAGAGGACCCGAACAATCTATGTGCTGCGGGGGAACAAAACTTCGAGCAGTAGTTGTATTAGGGACAGTTAAGTTTAATTGCAGAAGCTGAATTGTTCTTTCATAACGTATGGTGTTGAGTGGCCTTTTACTGCAATTGGCGCCCCTCTTATTTTATTCGGGAACCATCAACTGCCCACGGTCCAATATTGTTGCTAGACTAGGAACCGCACCATATTCTATGCTACCCGTTCCAGGACGATTCCCTATTTTGCATGCCTAAAGAGATTGGAGCAAAACAAGACTATTTTCAAAATTTAATTTGGGTGTATACCTACTCGTTAGAATCCCGAGGTATACGTCACACCTCATTAAAATCGTCAACGGCTGTCACTTTCCGCGAAATCTTCCGAAGACAGCCATTCAATCTAGCATTCAAAATACGCCTCTAATGCACGCGCATATTTGTCAATTCCCTCTAACCTGCATTTATAATCTTCCATCTTTTGTCTTTTCCCTTACTTAATTTTCAACATTAGTTGTGCCTTTCTTTTATCTTCGTCTAACCCGTATGTTATATCTGGTTGTTTCTATTCCCCCTATTTATAAGCTTTGTCCCACATAGCCGATCGATATTATCGTCTATCTTGTTCTTATTTACCTAATCGCACAATCGTACTCTGTTTGCAGCCCCCTACTAGATTTCTGATTCCCTTTCCAACCAATATTTTACGAAACCACCTCGCATTTTTGTCTCGCTTATTTGCCTTTAAATTTCCTTGTTTAACAGACGTTTTAAAGTCAATGATTACTAACCATATGCTAGCTCCCTTCTTTGCTACTTCATGTAAAATATAGTCTTTCTCTTTATATAATCGATCTGTTTTCGTACGTAGCGTGCAACATTTTATCTGTGTTTGTTTCTCAACGGCCTTTTACTAGAAATCCAATATTTGTTTACAAGCTCTAAAACACGATACAAAGAACCTGTTTACCATGCTAAACCTTTCTAGAAATATTACACATGTTCCCGCTTTATATTGTCCTAAGTTACACAAATAAATAAATGACGGTTTAATATGCGTTGCTAAATAAATTCACCTTCTTCCATTATCGATTTTTATGCTACATACATAAAAGCTTTCGTATTAACACATTTACACGCTATTTTATTTTAAAATCTTAACAACGCATTACTGAACTTACATTTTCTACATGTTTATAAAACTATGCTTTACTAAATTACGTTTCCTACCTATTGTAATTAATATTTTATAACTACGTACAATTAACCCTAATATTTAATGAAAATTGGTAAATTCTACTTTTATCTTTCGGAACAACGTCTCACACTCTACTTGACCCTTATATACATGAGTTACCCAGCAATACATAATTATTTGATCTTTCTAACACCTATTATAACCTATAAATACACAGTATTTTATATACATATATATGTATTTGGACTTTATAGTATTTGTTAAAGGAATTGAACTACGTAGTTTATTTCGTTTTATCTTATTAATTAATTTATTAATAATACTGGAATTGTATCTATTATTTATTGCAAAATGTGTTAAAATTGTGATGAATATTGTATATTTATTTTTATTTATAGGTAAATTTAATGCGCAATTGACATAGCAACGAAATGTCATAGTTTTTGTTTGTACAATACATAGTTGAACGAAACTCATATCAGTAACTTATTTAAAAACTGCAAATATAAAACATATGTCAGTATTATGCATTACGAAACCAAATTCAGAGGCGCAAGTATGTGTTATTACAGCATTTAGTTTGGATAAATATACCAATTGCAACAGTAAATTTTTATAACATAACCATGTTAATTTAAGAAAGCTTTAGGGAAAATTAATTATTAAACATCAGTGAGATTGACAATATTAATGTTTTCATATAATTGCATGATAGTAAAGGAAACTTCTTACACCCTTCATTAGAAATTATTCACCTTAAATGTAGCCCGAAGCAGTTGCAGCTACCGTTAAGAATGTACCAAACTTTGTTACAATACAACAAAATCACCTAAATACATCCTAATTGGTATTTTACAAATACCATGTTACAAGTGATCTCACCAGATATACTTAAATACAATGTTAGATACATACAATGTATCACCTTACAGGCTACTAACATTTGCATTTTTCACGTGATACAATATAAACTAGATATGAAAACCGTAATACAATGACATACTCCTCGAAGACATATCAAGTGGGGCAGGACGAAAATTAAACTGTGAGCGTAAACAAAAAATTAGGTAATCGTAAACAGGGTACGGGAGCACATGTGAGGGTGATCGTTGCAAGGGTAGTTGAGTAAATCTCACGTATTATGAGATTCGCCAACCGTAGTTGAATGTGATCCGCGTCACCCTCGGATCAACAATAATTGCCCGACAACAAAGGTAGAAATATGGACTGATTGGTTCCAATCCCACATAGGGGGATATTAATTACCCGTCTCAGAGAAAACTCAAAGCTTGCTCAAATGGAGATTTTTGTGTAGAATAAGCAATCAAACTGTACGTTTTATAAGCAATTATTTTATGGCGTTTCCGAATTTAGTTTGTTCAGATACATTGGATAAAGTGGGACAAGTTCGCTTTAATTATATAGTTTAGGATTTACTTTATCGGAAAAACTGGAATTTAGTTTTAACATTTGATGCATCCATAAAATAATTATAGTAGGATAGTAGGATTTAATTGATCGAAACTGGGCTTATTTTAGGAAGCAACTCTAAAAATTTCTGTAATGTAAATATATTTGTACCTGTTTTCTGGGATAATGTTATGACTACTGTAATAAAATAGAATTAGGTAATACCGTTGGAAAAGTGGTCATTATTTTGTTTAAAATATACTTCAGAATTTTGTATAAGCATCTCTATTCGACTAGAAGGCCGAAATAATCACGATCCACTAGGATAACTCGTCTTTCAGAGGATCATTCCCAGATCACACAAATTTACGCCTATTGTTTAAGATAGTACATAAAAATCCTTTCAAGGTAAGTGTTACCGTAGCGCTGTAGTTTCAACTATTCTTCTTTACATGTAGCGACCTTTTAATTTTTTTATTTGTTTATATAGGGACTCACTTTCACACCACTGTAGTTAGCCGGCTCGCCCTTAATTTGATACGGGTTTGCTGCCCCTTATGGGCAATTAAAATTTTAGCTGTAACGTTTCATTCACCCGTAACAATTATCAAAGGATTACTATACACAAACTTTTGAGAAATATTGATATAATTTAAAAGTTTTGTACAATTCGAAGAAAAGCTTTTTCAAAAATACATTTAATTTAAAAGGTTCTTAGCAAACAGTATTTACGCAGCTTTAGATTTAAATATACCTACTTATGCCATATTATTCCAGCGTTTCCGTTATGAAATATCTTGTGCATTTGTAAACTAGCAAAAGAGTAAATTTATAACCCTGTATGAGTTATTTAAGTACATGTTGGTAAACAGCACTTCAAATTAATTACACCTCTTAAAACACATTCTTTCTTGCAACTTTGTAGATTAAATCTTGGCTTCATGGAAATCGTAATAAATTGTACTTGAAAAACAAGTACTGGAATATTTTAAACTTTAGTTTAAGAGTTGTTTCTACAAAAACCAATCAATGTAAGTATCAATTAACACCGTGGGTGTAAATTAGCTTCTCATGCGTGTACTTCATATAAATACCACCTACTCATTGATATATCAGACAGAAAGAATTACGGACGTGATGTAATATGTTTTACTGCCTGCAGATGGCGATCTGATGGTCCATTTGGTTTCTTGACAGTGAAGTACGCGAGGTCCGTGATATGAGGCGGTTTATTTCACGGTGCAGGGCAGGATGTAATTACCTACTGCGCTCACTTCAAAGAGACTGCTTTGAAAGCCTCCATAAATCCTGAACCCATAATAGTGTGGCAAAAGATAAATTAATTTATATCCTGCAGCCCCAGGTTATTATATACTAAAGCTTGAACATAATAGTTTTCTGTTTGATGCCGCACTAAACCATGTTTCTGACAGGCCATTGTTTCCTTTAATCGATTTAGCAAACAAACAAATAACGAGCGCGAAACAATTTAATTACTTATTGGGTATTATTAAATTGAATTTGATAAGATTTGAACATTCAATCGAACGCTCATTGATTGATAGATTGGATTGGATGTGAATTTTATAAATTGAAGGTTCTGAAAATACGACATAGGTACGCAGAAGACGCCCGTTTCTTTCAATATATGGTCAAATATTTTAGTCGGTAGTTCATTTCGTCGGCGAGCTACAAAAGCGGCGTAAGCGACAACTATACTGACATACGGTTTATGTATTAGTTTGACTAAAAAGGTTTCCGGGTTTGTATTGCGAAAACCTTGTAAGTTGTTGATCCATAGAAGGCATGGGTCACAAGAGATAACCACGCAACCATCACTCCTTGTTTTACCCAGCTACAAAACCCTGTAAGCAACTTTAACTGTTGACAACAGCCGTTTCTGTTAACCCTTTAATTGGCACCGCATCTCCTGAGGTGCAGTGATTTCTAAATCCTGTATAATTCCTATCGTGGTATTTTTAATTCAGTAGAACTGTCGTCGCCAAGCACGTGATGTTAGTGAGTATTAGCAAGTATGCCAACTGTGTCAACTAGAATAGATGGTAGATGACTAGTGTATCAAGATGGATGCTTCTCGCAGAAATGAAGTAAGTAATAATAAATTTAGAGTACATATAGTACTTTTTTAGAATTGTAGTTACTTGCAGTGCAGCTTACATCTAATTTATAAGATTAGACAGTCAATCTTTGGAGAGTAAATGATTAATTAAGTAGTCCATTCTGAACGGATCTGCACCTTGAAGAAGTTCTAAAATATTAGAACGGGCAGATTAGTGGGTTCTTTAGTGAGGAACTAGACTAAGACGACGAAAAACGGCAGCAGCTTTTTTGGTACTTAAAATGCCAGAGACCATGGGAGATGGTATGACACTTTAAGACACACTACTGCGATGTAGAAGGCAACGGGAAACCACCACACATGCTGAAAATGTTAAAAAATGATGGTATCCTCTGTGGTAAAAGATTCCGGAGTTAAAATAGTTCCTCATTCGGATCTCCTGGAGGGGATGGCTTGGGAAGATGTGATAGACAAGTTTAAAAGAAGAGCGGGAAACATTTGGCAAGTTGGAACGTGGAATATAAGAAGCATGAAGCAAGTAAGTAAGCTAGAAAATCTGAAAACTGATTTAGCACGTAGACAAAAGCCTTGTATTATGGAATTTATAACCAGGTAGTATTTTGTACTTTTCGACTGGCACGTAGCCGTAATTTTTAGTCTCCATACCTTGTTTATTTAAGTTGGGTTTTGTTAAATGGGAGAATTTCTACATTTCAAATGTCACGTACGCTTTTGCTCAATATCTATTCCTTCTTGCGTTATGAAATATGTTTGTTTTTCAAAAGTTTGTTTATTACAAACTGGTACAAATTATATGCGTTTTATTGACTTTTCTTTCTACGTAAATACGTCGAGTTTGAAAAATTTCATTTCAGGTCTATTTTATTTTAAATATGCGTAAATTGTATTTATTTTGAATTTATGAATATTTTAAATGTTTTAAATTATTTAAATTATTTATTTTACCAAATGTGGTTAAGTTATTACAGAATGAGCTTCTTTTTATCAACTGTAGCTTGTTCTTAATATTATACAAGGTGATTTGTATGTGCTTTTCGCATAATAAACTAATTATTTACATTTTATGATTTATGCGTTTGGTTTTCGCGGTTTTTATGATATTTGCATAAAGTATTCCTCCCTTGTGACCTTATATACCCTTAAATAAGCCTATTATCATAGCAATGTGTATATACAGGGTGTAACAAAATAAGTGTAAAGCATTTCGGGGGGTGATTCCTCATCGTAAAAGAAATAAGATCTCTCATATAAAGAAACTTTATTGGAACATCCCTTGTTAAGATACAGCCTCTTAAAGGGGGGTATATAAAATTTGTTTTTCATTTTTTTTTACAAACACTAAATAAGTTACAAAATTGAAATTAAACTTACATTTTTTACTATTAAAATACACCTACTCAGTAATTTATTTAGTTTACCCCATGGTTGTAAGGGGTGAAAAACGCAACCCCTAAAACTTATTTCCAGTGTAACTTTTTGTCTTATTATTTGTTTGTCATTTAAAATTTTATTTCCAATAGCTCATTTCAATCTAAACAAAAAATGTCTCTTAAATTTTTTGCCCAAAATTAACCAGTTTGCAGAAAAAAATTATTTTACAAACACCTACAAAGATACATCGTCATAAAACGAAAATGCGAAACTAATTTATCTAGTGGCCGCTATTAGTGATTGTGACAATTAAATTGTTATCACGCTGTCAGTTTGTAAATTTTTGAAATTGAATTAATAATTGTGTGTCGTTGTTCTGTTCTTCTTGGTAAAGTCGAAGAAAATCAAGGTCTAGAATACGCCTCTTTCCAACACGTGTTATCCCTATTGCATTCATACGCATGCGCTCGAATCAACGCTCTGTCACATTGTTTTCAATCTAGGTTGCTTGAACGACAGCTGCACTCATGCCTTTCTGCTTCTTATCAAGTTTACATTCGTTTCTGAGGTCGTAAATCTTTCTTTTTACAACACTAATTGACGTCGAGAACTAAAACTACCTGGAATCGTTTGTTGTTTGTTTCGCTTCTTATAGACCCTTAACTTTTACACAAGGAAAAATAAACTGTTTGAAAATCGTTCTATAAGCTTTTAGAAAATACCAACTTGACTGTTATTAAATATGAGGGTTGTATTTTTGTGATTTAAATATTAAATTTGAAATACATTAATAGTCACGGGATATTTCTTATATGCCGTGGGTCATATTTCATGTGTACTTACACCTGAAAGGTTCTGGAAATAAAGCTGAAGTTCCTGCAAATTTCTGAAAAAAAATTTAATTTTCTACATTGACTTTTAAAAGATTTGAAAGTTGTTTTAGATGTATTTTAACATGAGGAATTCAACAATCACATTCAAACCGCAAAATAACACACTTTAAGCCTACCAAATATCACAATAATATATATATATATATATATTGATATGATAATGCTACACGTCCATGTAATTATTCAAATAGTCTTCTTTGATCACCACCGCTCTGTGTATTTTAATCTCCTGAAATTTTAAATAGTTTACCCCTTTTTCCCTAAAACGTTTATCTGCTTTGAATGATAAAAGGAAGTCGATTAATATTTGTATAATAAGAAAAGAAAAATGATTTACACTTCACAGCTTAATCTATTTGACTGTATGATAAAATTAGCCCCTGAATCTAATAACAATAAATTTTGAATTGTTTGTCTCCAAAAATTAAATCCCCCTTTTCTTATTTTAAAGTCAGCAAAATGTCGTTTGTATTCTACTGGAATTTCTCTGAACGTTCAAGATTTTCTCTTGTTTACAAAATTTTTTACGTATCAAAATAAATTTTTGTGGACTCCCTACATAAATTATTCAAGTTTATAATATGTTCAAAATTAATTAATAGAAAATAATGCCTTAATATGAACAACGTTCAAATATAATAAATAGTAAATAATGTCTTGTGCAAGATAGTTCTGACCTGTAGTTTTCCTTGCGCGTCTTTCAACTGCGTGCCGTGGATCAGTACCCCAATATTGCTTTTAGTTGAGTTCCTTCGTCTTCAAGTTTTACCCCGTTTAATGTGATCTGCCTTAAATTTTCATAACGTTGTAATGTCCCTTGAATTATCTAACGTCACTTAGAGTTTTTTTGTACATAGATTTATCTTTACAGTTTTCTTATATTTATTCTTAGAGTATTGTACATCGATTTATCCTTATAATTTCCTTAAAATTATCTTTAGATTTATGTACTTACATCGTCCTTAAAGTATTGTACTAAGAGTTATCCTCAGAGCCCTTAGTTACAAATATTTTAGCTAAATTAATTAATAAATATCTACTTACGTTTTCTTGCAAACGGCCAAGCTTTGTCTCATATATTTTCACTATAATTAATTCAAAATATTTTATAACATCACTTTTCACAAAATTTTCATTGTTTAGTTCGAATATTTATTCGACGCGCAAATTTTTAAGTATCAGTAATGCAGCTTGTACGTTGTTCAATTTAAAACTGTCCGCTTATCAAACCTGCAACATTATATAGCCTACGCCACATTTAAATTAATTGGTTTATCTGAGGTTATCTGACCAACCATCGGTTGTTTTGAATATTCTTGGGCTTTTACAGGTTTATCACTGATATTGCCTTATAGAAACGATTCGTTGATCACGTAAATGCTCGTATATTTCTGGATTGTATTTATTTTATAGCGTCTGTTATGATGTTGTTACAGGAATTTCTAATTTGCTTTGGCACGTAATTTTACTTATGGCGTTGTTTGTCAAGATAACACTTTGGGATCTGCATAAACTTCATGTAGAAAATCACGTAGACCAAATGACGTAAATTAACATATTTCTGTTTACATTTTTGCGTTTCCAAAGCGTATTTATTTTGAAGGATTTATTTCTTATCAAGACCCTATGCTATCTGCTTTCATTATCGCTTGTGTAATGTGAATTGTATTATGATTTTACGAGTTTTTACTGCATTTCACGCGCATTAATTGTACAATCTATGAATACTTTTGGTTTAGGACAAGTTTGATTGCGTGTAGAGTTATTTCTTTTGCTGCATGTGTGTATTGTTGAATGATTTGCTACTCGGAATTAATCAAAGTCAATTGCGATCCTTATACAGGGTGTTAAATGTTTTCTCTTTGCATAATATACAAACTACGTGTTTTTAATGCTAAATAAATGCGGTTTTTTAACTCCTAGTACTATTTACATGTATTAGGGAATCATTATGACTCAATATACCCCTAAATAACCCCTTATCATAACAATATATACATGTATTGCTACGATATTGCCGTTCTCAATAATTGCACAACGACCAATTGCCTGTTGATCGTCACCTCTCTGTGTCTTTAAAATAATTTAAAATTAACACATAAATTGTTTGCTTCGACTAGCTCAGTGATGCCCCGTACAGAGTGAAACGATTATATGATAACAAAGAATTTTTACTCACTTTTCTCCAACGCTCAATTCATCTGAATAAGACAAACAAAACTCTCTAAAAATTGTATAATAAACTAAATGAAATTTTTTGTCTTATTACAACTTACAAATCTATGTGTTTTTTTATATTTACCATTGATAGGACTTTTAAATTAAAATCGAAATAAATATTCCCATCGTATTAGCTGTTTACGAAGATTATAAATTTTTACACCTTTATAAAACAATTAAAACTAGCAAAAAATTGTATCTTACCACGAATAGTTTCGTTGAACGTTCGAAGAAAAATCCCTTTTTTTAAACATAATTCTACGTATCAATCAAATTTTTGTTGACCTTTTACACGCTATATCTTAATCACTTGCAAATTTTAAGCTCACTTCCGAATAGATAAATTATGTAAAATTGCAAATACAACGTGCTCTAAATTGAATAAAAAGTTCTGACCTTATAGTTCTCCTGTCTTTCTCTTGCTGGAGATTACAGACCCAAATTCTCGCTTGTTCTGGAACGTCCAACAATTTGGCTTAGAAATCACTCTTAATTGAATAACGGTCGTTTCTTTAGTAGCTTAGAGTCGTTAACTAGTACCTTGGAGTGTTAATCCAGTAATGTGAAGTCTTTATCCAATAACTTAAAGTGGTTTATATCCAGTAATTTAGAGTATTTTACCAGTGACTTAGAATCGTTTACTCAGTAATTTAGAATGTTAAACAGCAACTTAGAGTGTTAATCCAATAATTTAGAGTGTTATGCAGCAGAATAGTGCCCTAAATTAATAAATTGCAAAGAATTTTATTTAAATTAATTATTTCTGTACTTAATATCAACGGCAAAATTCTATATAGATTTATTACATCACACGCGCTCTATTGTTTATATCACTTGAAATTATAAATTTTTGTTAAATTTCAACTTTTAAAATTATCAATCAAGTTTCACTAAATTCTATTCATATAACAGTTTTCTTTCAAAATAGCACAGTCGGCGCGTGAATTATAAAATGATCCTCCATTATCGGCTTTGTTAGTTTTACAGAATCAAATTTCTTCTCGAATATTCCACGCGTTCTCATTGGTTGACAGAATAATATCAGTTGTTCGTATGTGGTATAGCCGTTTCAATTATGAGTTATGTTTGCAACCTGTAGGGCTTTGGATGATTTAATACGTACGTTCTTAATTGCACGTATTACCGTTTCCTATAATATCCATACTTTATTTAAATATGCTGGTTTTATTAAATATTGCTTTATATGTACGTTTAAAATTGCACGTACATTGGAACTTTCTGGCGGGATTTGATTAACAAATGGAAGCTTCTAAATTGCACGTATTACCGTCGGTTCTTATATCCATACTTCATTTAAATATGCTAGTTTTATTAAATATTGTATGTTATGTATGTTCTAAATTGCATGTATTTATTAACTTTTTTTACGCAAATGCGTTTAGTTTGAAAGAATTTTCATTCTACGGTTGTTCTTCTTCGAATATCTTGAATTTGCATTTGTTTTGAGCTTAGGAATGCTTTAAATGTTCTAAGATGATTGAATTGCTTCCGTAATTATTTATTTTAATGAATGTAGTGAAGCTATTACGAAACGATCTTCCTTTAATTAATTGTAATTTTACACAGGGTGATTTGTATTTGCTTTTCTATAATGAAGGAATTATGTACATTTTTGGGTTTTAATCTTTGGTTTTTGTGGTTTTTATAATATTTATATGAGGTATTCCTCTCTTGTGACCTTATATGACCTTAAATAATTTTATAAACATAGCAATGTATATATATATATATATATATATATATGTATATAAATATATAGATATATATATATATATATATATATTGAAATTAATAAGATGAAATAATAACTTAGACTTTTTAAGTAAAGCCCAAATGATCATTTCAAATCGAGCTAGTAATTGAAAGAAGGAAAAAAGTTAAAAAAAGTCTAAGTTATTATTTCATCTTATTAATTTCAATACGTAAGTATTTATCAACTTACCTTGTGTAAAAAACTAATTATAATATTTATATATATATATATATATATATATATATATATACATATATATTATCGTGTAGATTATATGTAAAAATGGACAAATAAGTCAGGAAAGTAATTTTGTAAGGACCTTGTATATAGAAAATAAGAATATATTATTTACGCTTCAATCTAATTGGTTTTGACTCTAAAACAAAAGTATAGTAGCATACGTTTGTATCAATAAGTCGTAATTTTAAAGTTGGATAGTGTGGAAGCTTTGCAGTGCATAAAAACTGAAGAATAATGCGAGGACAAGTAGCTTTGGTATTCTAAGGTTGTAAGTCAAGCACATCAAATAATAGGAAAACGCTTTTGTTTACAGAGTATAAAATCAATAATTTAAGCGTGATTTAATTCCAAATAAGTATCGTGTAGTACGAAAAGCTTTGCAGTATATAAAATCGATAATGTAAACGCGTATATTCATTTAACTAACAAAGCGTCCGTTAAAAACAAATTTCTAGGAAGTCTACAGGCTAAACAACTTGGGAAAATACAATTTCAAACTGGTAAACGATTCATAAAAAGGGCTTTCAAATAAATAAACAATTCGAGAAATCATAATGTCCGTTGAAACATAATTCTTTAGAAATTTGAGCTAACGACCGAAGCGAAGGTTGAGAAACATCAGGTTGTTGCAAAACAAGTCAATATATTACGGAGACAGAATATAAGTAGTACAGAGTAAAGGAAGATGGAAGATAACAGACGTTATACAAAACACGCGATAATTTGTAGAGGCTAACAATAATATTGATTTTAAGTTGCTAGAGTGGGATTTTAACAAAGACAGCAAATATGGTGTAGAAGAGGATAATGGAATTGGAAGATAGACCTGAACATTGGAAATGTATTTCGATTGGTTGAAAGCGATTGGGGTGAGAAGCTTTTCTCAGAGAATTGTAACCGTTGAGAATTCTAATCAGTATTTCAGACTAAAGCTACGATGGAGTGAAAAAATTCTTAGTTTCGAAAAATCGTTGTATTTTGAAGGCAATGCAATTTTAAGAATCGGTTAAGGTGGCGGTGAATTTCTGTGAAAATAGGTGACAGGGGCTAGGCTTGGAGGCTTATAAATACACTAGGAGAGGTAGTGAGGCTCTCTTAACTCTTATTTCTTCTGTTCGCTTCAGACCTACATAGTGTAACATCAAAGCTGAAAATTTGTAGATCCGGTGACAGTGTAGTCCGTTAGTTAATTTACAAGTGCTTAAAAGCACGAGTGGGTGCTATTTCATGAATGGGGCTGTAAGTTTAAATAGTCATAAAAAACAAGAGATGTTACAAAGGTAAGCGAGCCAAGTTATTTTTCGGAACGAGGGTGCTGGTTGTATGGTATATCCAGAAGCCGACAAACATATTTTGACGATTATATGGGTAGCTGTACTGAAGGTGTCTACTTAGAATTAGATGAACGAGTGGAAATGAGTTTGCTGTCCATGTAGCATAGGGAAGTTTGATGTAATTCAACGACGAGAATTTGGTGGACGACGTCTACAGAGGTGATGGTTCAAGAACATTCACCAGGTAAAGAAATTAATTTTTTTGTTATTGTTTGAACATTGGTGCTGGTATTTTGTGTTAGAGTGATTTGACGTATTTGGTGAATATTTTATGAACATAAAATTAATTTTGAGGGTTATATGAATTAGACAATTTGATTTTATTGTTTGAAGGTATAAATACATGACGTATAATTTTGATGTAAAGAGTAAATGGGTCTTCAGAGTAGTTTTAAAAATGCAGTTTTATGCATTCAGAGTAAGAAGGTTTATACTGAGCTCACCATAGACCAGGGTAAATTTCAATTTAGGGTTTCAAGATAGGCCCATCTACTTAAACTGAATATAAAGAAGTTTTGAAATAAATTAAATTTAGGAAATTTAGAAGGATTTAATTGCTGATATTGTGAAAATTTATGGAGATGTTTTATATCCATTTTGTAAGTGTTGAGCTGGTGTGACGTAAATTTTTGAACTGTAGGAATAAAAAGATTTATGTTTTGTTGAATTATTTGGTTAGTAATTTTTTTATCTAAGTGATAGAGAGTACGCATAGAATGGGTAAGTATCTCTGAAGAAGCTGGAAGCAGAGCTAGCCGTGGTATGCTGATTTGGGTAAGCTTTTCAAGAGATTTTGGAATTAAAATTTTTTTTAAAATAAAATTTCGTAGGCGTTAACTTTATTTTTCAATAGGACTTCACAGCAAATTTATGACAGCCCAACATTGAGGCCTTAAGGTTTCATCGATATCTGCCACCATCTTGATCCGCACTGTTGCGATATTATTTTTTCTCACCCTTGAGTACTCTTTAAAGTAGGGAGTTAGACCAGGGTCAGAAAACCCTTGAAGAAGTACATTTAATTAGTTCTTTGCCATTCGTTACTAATTTTAAAAGAGCTTTTGGTTTCTAGAAAACTTTCAACAAATTAGTTGTTTATAAATCTTTATTTTTGCAGTACCTATTTTACAAATGTAATTAAAATATTATGCTTTAATAGCACCAATATCTACATGAAATGATTAAGGTTTCTAATTTATACAGCTCCTGGAATTTGAAATTTATTTCTAAGAACTTCTAAGAGCAATGCAGCTTAACTAAGTTATTATTTAGTAAACGTTGAATGATGAATTAAGTGTCATACAAAATTGTCGGATAACAAGTGAAATTAGTAATGGAACGACAAAGCGCTGATTTGTTCCGAAAGACTAATGGCTCTTCGACTTACAAGTTTCCGCCCTCACGTACTCCGTTAATTCAATTGCGCCCTTGCCACTTGATTAAACGTAACGCGCTAGAGATCGGTATGAGGATGTCTGACTGCTCCTCCCATATTTCTTCAATTCTTTTAATAAAGGACTTAAGGATTAATGAGGCAAGAGTCACGGATTTGCAGCGTTCAGACTCCTATTGATCATAGTAGAGTTCTTAATTACCTTGCCAGGCTGTCTTGGCCGCTGTTTGCGCCCTATGCCCTCACTGCCGATTTAAATTGAAATAACTATTTCCTTCTCTCATAAATTATGTCTCTATATAACAAGCACAAAGCGAGAGCCTTGCTGGGACTTTGATAAATGAATGGACATTCCATTAAAATAAGTGCCCTAATATATTTGGTCCTGATTTATATGTTTATTGGATGATTTCACGGAAAATTGTTTTCCAGCGTTAATACTTAAAGCTCAAGATGAACTCTTAAAACTTTGGTGTTTTATCGAAGTAGCTTTAGTCTGTATGTGTTTTGAAAACACCCCATTGTATCACGGAATGAAATTTTTTATCGTTAGCTATATGTAAAGCATGATATAAGAAAATTACTTAACTGTGCGACATACTTAGCAAATATAATGTTTTAGGCAACGTTCTTTTAAATAGCTATGAAAACGTGCCTTGAATTTGCGTTTGTCTAAATAAATAGCGATCAGCATTACGCATGTTGTTTACCCTCAGATCCGTACGCACAAAGTTAGGTATATTAGGGAATCGTCATCATTAGATCTTCAGTCCTAGAAATGGTCACAGGCGTTTCCTCATTGTTTTCTATTCGGAGCTACCCTACAATTTGCACAGTTTACATCTTTCACTATCTGCGTGCAATAGTCTGATCTAGGTATACCTCTACGTCTTTTTTTCTTATCTCTGCTTGCAATATATCCCGTACTATTCCCCAAAAATGCCGTGGAACGTATAGTGCCTTCTATTTTTCCTATTTTTTTTGTTTTCCACAGACATCTTTATTCTCTTACTATTTCTAAAACCTATTTGTTATTAACTTTGTATGTCCTTGCTATCATTCACATACATCTAAAGCACACATTCAAAAAGACATCTACCGTTTTTCTGTCTGCTTCTCCTACTGCCTCTATTTCATAAACGTACTGTGATGTGCTCCACACATATGCTTTCAACAATTTTCTCCTTGTTTCTAAGTTTGTTGTCTTTGAACATGACTGCTGCTCTTTCTTGTTAGATGTAGTTCGGTTCCTTTTTTATTGTTTTACAATTATATACCCTATTTCCCCGATATTCAGTGGTATGTGAAGGGCGGTTTAGCAGCCTGGGGCTGCCCAGATCCCCCTGTAACGGGCATTTTTTTGTAGTTTTGACATTTCACGCTGTTTCCCAATTTACAGGTACATTTCTGCAAATTACTGTTTCTGTGTTTGATATTTATTGACTCGTTGACGAATGCGTCGTGTTATAATGAATAGATGGCATCGTTCTTGTCTTGCCGTAAATATAAATTTAGTTCCTTATGTGAATATACAAGTCTAGATAATAGGCGATAAGCGGTTGTAATAGCGACGAGTTGAATAAACAGATAACAGTCGGAGTTTTGTTCTTTGTTCCGATACACTAAGTACGTTGAAAATACTGCTTCTTTCTGCTTTTGACAATAGTGAGAATTGATGCGGAATTTTCGTATTGTTCATGTACGAGCACGGCACGATTTTTAGTGGTTTTCTTGTGAAATAAAAATTGTATATTAACTGTACAAAGTGTAGTTCTAATTCCTTTTGAAGGAAGTATGCTTGATAGGCGAACGCGTTTACTCGACCTGCACGTGTGTTTTACGGAACATTTGACGGACGGTTTTTATGGCTTACGCGTGCCTACTAATTGTTTTTAGTTGTTTTCTTGTGAGACAAATGCTCTAAGGAACATTTGACGGACCTACTTTAGTGATACGCGTACTTTACTAATTTGTGGTTTTAGTTGTTTGTCTTGTGAAATAGGAGTCGTAGAACTTGCTAAACTGACCGACTCTTTCTTTAGGATTAATGTGTGTGCGATCTAGTCTAGTGTCCCTTTGTTTTATCAGATTAGTGCATACTTTGGCTTATTTAAATACAGTGGATACTGTAGTTTCTGCATTTTTCTAACACCAAAGAATCTGAAATAGATCATTGTTTGCGCGAACTTTCGTTATTCTAAAGCATTAGATTTTTCTTTGTTACCATAGGTAGCAAATAAAACACCTCACGGTACTTTTAGTTTAATGCATTACATCGTGTCTTGGAGGCCCGTGATTCTAAATTTTTATTACCATTTTTTTTCGATTTGTGTTACAAAATATTTCGAAATTATTGTCTCAGGAAATAGAATTAACAAGAAATTTATCAATGCTACATAGTTCTATCAGCATGATAATGTCTGCTGCTAACACTAGTGAAATACGTAGGTGCGATTAGTGTAAAGGGTGAGAAATTCCCTCCACACCCTCACAGTCAAGGGTGCAGTGCTTCGTTAGTGCAAGACAACGGAAATCCCACATTCAATTGCGAGGAAGCGTTGCTGTAGGACTGTTTGTAAGTTGAACTATTTCCTACTTGCTTTTACTTTTAATACCTGTCCGTTGCTTTGCCATACCTTTGGCGTTCTGATACCTTTTACCATAGACTTGCATGCTATTTTAAATAAAAGAAAAAAAAAAAGAAAAATCAATACTACTGGACTACTCATATTAATTGTGTTTACCTATTTATATTTTGTTAAAATTTTATCTGCTTTATGTCTAATTGGTGTGTGAGGAAACGTTTCTGCTACTCCCCAATATTACCTCACTTTGTACTAAAGATTTGTTATATTGCTTTTAACGTTGTTATATTATATAGATTACCCCAACAGTTTTTTTTTTTATTCTACAAAGTACTGAACAATTATACTTGATCCGTATGCTATGCTTTTTCTTTGTTTCACTTTTGCAGGACTAATTTGTTTTTTTTTTAGGTTTACTATTCTAATTTTTCTATTGCAGGTACTGTTACTAATTCCTTGCAGCCGCGTACCTTATATGTTGGTCTGCTTTCTACACCCCCTACTCTCCGATTGAGCCGGGTCATTTCTTTGTTTTTCTTTGTGTTACGTACGGCCACGAGCCAGCGTAGCATAAATTTGACGAACCAACGTGGCTGCTCCGATAATAACGTCACACCCCAACACTTGAACATTTGTCGAATTAATAGTTTTCTAATATATCCTTTTGCCCAGTCAACATTAGTTGAGAAAATTTCAAAACCCGTGCATGTAGTTGTTTATAATAATAATAATCAGATTTCAGGGCACTTATTTTTTCGTCATTAGGTTTACAGTTTTGAAACTGGTTGGACGCGTACCTCCACTTATTTATATTTTGAGCTAGCCTTGACAGTTCCCTGAAATTTACACAGTCTATATACTGCTCGGTTTCCCTTCAACTGTTTTCTAATTATATGCCCTATTTCAACGAGATTCAGTGGTATGTAAAGGGGGTTAAGCAGCCTGTGGCTACCAAGTTCCCCAACAATTAGACATTTGCTGAATTAATAGTTTTCCAGTAAATCCTTTCGCACAATTAACATTAGTAGAAAATCTTGCAAAACCAATACCTGTAACTGCTTACAATAATCATCAGGTTTAAGTATAATTATTTCTTTTGTCATTAGTTTTCCATCTTGGGACTGGTTGGACGCGTACATCCATTCATTTCTATTTAGACCTAGCCTACACATTTCCCTGAAATTCCTACAGCCTAAATCTGTTTGCAATAGTCTAGCCTACTTCTCTTTTTTCCTAACTCTGCTTCTAATATATTCCTCACTATTCCCTCATGCCTTAGTATGTAGCCTATCATCCAATCTGCCCTATTTTTCTGTTTTCCACATATTTCTTTCTTCTCTTACCGTTTGTAGTACCTCTTTGTTCTTAACTTGGTCTGTCCATGATATCTTCATCATGTGTCTGTAGCACCACATTTCAAAGGCTTCTACCTTTCTCCTGTCCGCTTCTCCTACTGGTTTCACAGCCGTACAGTGATGTGCTCCACACATATGTTTTAAGCAAACTTTTCTTGTTTTTATGTTTCTTGTCTTTGAACACAGTAGTTGCTTTTTCTGGTTAAAAGTAGCACGACCTTGTGCTAATCTTTGTTTGATATCTTTTGCGTCCTACCCATCTTGTGTTATTTGTCTTCCTAGGTAGCAGAAATCTTTATCCTCTTGTAAGTTCTTGTTACCTATTTGTATTTTTGGTTTTTATTAATATTCCCCTTCTTTGCATACTGGTACTTTAGTTTTATTTTCGTTAATTTTCATACCGTATCTCTCAGTTGGAACTGTTACCATTTTATTAAAAGCTGCTTTTAACTCTTCCTTGCTAGATTGTAATACCGTTATGTCATCTGTAAATCTAAGCATATTAATCTTTTGTTCCTACATACTAATTCCAAATGACTTCCTGCATTCTTAGCAAGTCTTTATCAGTTGATTAAGCCAATCAACATTTCGAAGAACGGAATGCAATCATGTCACGTAAGTAAACCAATACAAAGTATATTAATACAAGCCTTTTATTAAACAAGGTACGGACTACAATTAAATTTAACAAACTTTCCAATTCTCGGCGAAGCTGGTTTGAATAACTAGTTGAAGTACACAATCTCTATGGTAACGTATCATATACTGTAGAAACGACTACGTCCTTGGCGGCGGCATATAACAAATCCCCCCAGCAAAACTAAAAGCTCGGGTAGAGAACGAGAAACAAGTGATCAACCAATTGACATAGCAAAACAAACCACAAGGAAAACACAAAAGAGAAAAAAAATTCTATACACAAGGTACCGGATAAAGGCAAGAATGTAAAGAACCACAGGAGAAAATAGGTACATAGTAGTAGTCTACGAGGGCAAACATGAAAAGGCATCAACATTGCACAAGTCGTCAAAGGACGGAATGTTTCTTAAAAAAAACAGTAAGATTTTCAACCTCAAAAAAAGGTTTGGTTTCCTGTACGCAGAAACCAAAAGGAAAGAAAAGAAACGAGGAATAAAACCAACAACTGAATCTCGGTGAAATAAGGCATAAAATTAGAATACAATAGAAGGGAAACGAGCTATATACATGCTGTGTGAGAATTTCAGAGAACTATGTAGGCTAGCTCAGAATATAAATAAGCGCAGGTACGTGTCCAACCAGTTTTGACATGAAGATCCAATGATGATGATGTTGATGAAGCATATTAACAACCCCTGTAAAACAACATTGGTATCTGACAAGTGTAAACCCGCAATAGGGTTACCTCACAACCATATACAATCTCCGTTAAACAGTATTGGTATCTGACAAGTGTAAACCCGCCATAAGGTCGCCTCAGAACCATGTTAAAATCTAGCAAAGAGGTAGCCTAAATCATAAATATTTTCCCCTTCAAAATAAATATAAAAAAACGACTGCTTAAATCTTTCAATAATGCAATCGCACACTTCTTTAATAACCATCCTCTCAATTGTATAAATAGAAACATGTTAAAATATGTTTTCCAATTCCCAAGTTATTGAATTTATATAAAATTCACCAATAAAAATTAATCAGCCGATTTCACGTTAAGCTTATTGGATACCTAAAAAAGGTCGATCCCAGGCCGTAACACAAATTGAAGGCAATCATTCTTTTAAACTTTAAAAATTTTTGCTTAGTGTACTCAAACCAAATATTTCGAACATCAATAAATCAAAGTCACCTTCAATTTATGTCATAAATGTCAAACTTGAAGTTTTTATTATTTTGACAACGATCCTAGGTCATGGATCGAAACGTAAATAAAGATCATTTTAAAAACTATGAGTGGTTTAATTCCCAAAGAAGATTAAGAACAACAGCGACAGCCAAAATAAGATGTCATGCATCAAATATGTTAGGGAACCACAAGAGGAAGTCTGGTAAAAAAACCGATGTGCTCCAAACTGTGGTAGCTAGAAGTCGTCTAAAACGATTAACCAAGAATAGAACTTGCGATTAGATACAAAAGTCGACTAAGTCGTGATTTCTGAAGAAAATGAGAAGGCCTAAAAGCATCTACCACAGGAAGCAGATAGAATGTCATACAAAGTCAGTACAAGAACCAACAGCAATGAAAACCAGCCAAAGGAAAAAAGGAGGGACTGTGAAACAAAGAGAACGAAGAAAAAAAAATCACACCAACATACAAAAAGTAGTCAAAATTCTAAGAGAATTCCAGAGTGACTAACATTTATCATACGAAGTAGGGAGACGAGAAGATTACGGATACAGTTTGCGGCGCTTGCGTCGCCGGAAGGAAAACAGGCGCAAAGTGAAAGCCTTGATTAACAAACATCCAATTAAAAAGTGGTCGGAGGAGTCTATAAATACCATAGGGAACTCGTAAACATTCAGTATCTCTTCAACAAGGCATGCACCACGTCAATTTAAAGTAAAACATTACGTGCAATACCAATTGGAAACTCCCATTCACTTTATATATTCCTGCTCGTTTTTAACTAATCTACAAAACAGTTTCAAAACTGAACTGGTGTGCTTTCACGTTGGGCACCAATAAAAGTACTGCGGACCGAAGTGGCTCTAAACGAACCCTAATAACAGATAAATGTTTTTAATTTACCCGTTGCCTAATTATTTTTAATTAGCTTTCTTCCAAATAAAGCCACTAGGGTCACACATTAAATTTATAATAACACGAAATATTCCTTTATAAACAATCTTTCAAATACTAGTTACTACATTCACAATAAATACAATTACAACATTCACAACACCTTTTCTCTTACGAACAATTTCTTACATACTCAAACTTTAAATATTTAAAATAAAGTCCAAAATTGCCACAACGGCTTTGCCATACACAAAATATCTAAAGCCTAACAAAAAAATATGCATATATATATATATATATATATATATATATATATATATATATATATATAGCTTCCGAATAATCACTCACTTATACTTAACAGAGTTTAAAATCTCTTTTATAATTAGGATAAGCACACATAAATCTTAATCTCTTAATTTTCATCGACCAATAGTTTCCTAATTAAATCTTATTGTATATCAAATTTGTCAAGATAAGTTGGATAATTCAATATCCACTTTTTTAGAATTGGTTTTAAACATAACTGATGAGTTAGGTTTAATTTGTTACCGTTCGGGTAGGCAGCGTCTGATTTCTTAAACAATGTATGTAGACTTGACTCACCAATCGTGGGGCTACATTACAACACGTACGACGTTCGGCGCCATTTTTATTTGTTGCAATGTAGCCTCACGATTGGTGCGCAATAAGCTCGTACGATTTCATTTACGCCCCCCGATTGGGTGTTGTTTTCATTTGCTGTGATATGCCCTTGAAAATTCTACAAATCCTTAAATTTCCTTGTTCCTCGGCTAGCTCAATCTATCATACACAGAATGTCCTACTTCACAACAATAAAGCTTGTTTAACCCTTTTCCTTTCTATCACCTATTTGTTAAAATAATTTAAATGAAGCAATCCAAAAATTACACAATATAATAATCGATAATATGTACAGTTTTATATCAATTTGTATAACATTCAAAAATTAGTCCCTGAATAAAATATTAACATTTATATTTTTCCACCACATTTATATTTTCTACAACCAGCAAAAATATATCTCTAATTACTCTTAAGTACCTTTGAACGTTCAAATGATGCTTTCTCTATTTTTCAAAATCTCAAATGACCCTTTGTTGACCCATACAGATATTTGATATATAGAACATATTAAAATTGAAAGCAGTCTTTTACTAATAATAAATAAGATCTCTAACCTGTATTTTCTTTGCTTGTATGTAGGAACTGCCTCTAAATGTCGGTGGTCCGCACCCCTTGATTGTTACAGCTTGACTTGCTTCACTTGTTGGCCAGAATGATTTATTAATGGTTGTTTGAATTTTTCCCCTCTGATTTCTGGATTAACTCTGAGTATCTTGTAGTCCAATTTGAGTATCTTTACGTAAGCTTATTTATAAGTATTCATAATATTTTCGAAGTATTAATTAAACGTATATTTAAATGCTTAATTGGATGTTTAATTTGACGTATATTTAGACATTTAATTGGATGGTTAATTATACGTATAATTGGAGGTATAATTGGACGTATAATTGGAGCTTTAAATTATAAAATATTAGAATAAAGTTCAATTAATAGTTTACCTTAGGTTTTAAGTGTAAAACGGCTATTTTTCGTTGCGTAAATTGGCACTTTTACTTTTCACAATTTTAATAATTTATTTACTTTTACTATGGTGGAGTTGGTTCCTGAAATTGCCATGGCCGGTATAGAATTAGGTTGTAGGTCTGCTATAAAATGGAATGTGGGAGAGGCGGTCCATAATATAACGGAATATACCATGCGTGTATCTGTCGGTAGTTGGTGCGTAAAAATTGCGAAAGATTGCGAAATTCGAAGGACCTTTTAATATGTTTGGGATTCAACACAATGTGTAATGACATATGGTTATCGGCAGTAATGGCGAATTAAATTTATATCAAAATTATAATATAAATGCAACAAGTACAAATTATTAATTGATTATAACAAAACGAACATACCTCCAGTAGTTTTCTGAGCAGGTACGGTACACTGAAAACAGCGCGGTTTGGTTCACTTGAAATCACGCACTTCAGCCATATGGAGCAGCTGCACTTGTTGTTGCTTGAAGTTCAAAATTACGAAAACGAATGATAACAAATGCCAAATCGTCTTCTTCTCTTCTGATTGGAGATAATTCGGCATATTTACGACAATTGGCGATTATAATGCACCAATTTCAAAATAGTTTTATTAACAACTGGAGTTGTTTAAAAACGCGAAATAAAATGTGTTTTATTTTAAAATGAATAAAACGGGAATACGAACCAGTAGTGGCGAGGGACAAGTGCCCGTGCCAGTTGCGAAGAGGGAGTTGTAGATAGGATAAATTGAGGTAATCGTCATAAGTCAGCGTCCTATCATGAGCGATTACAGATTGCTTGTGCTCGAGGTTATGGATTTGGATGGAGCAGTATTTCGATCGGTGGAATTTGGATCAGAGTATACAGTGGTAATCGCGTTTGTTGTTTGTTGTGTATGCTCTGGAGGTGTAAAGAAGAAAGGATCTTATAATGGTACTAAAGGGAGCAGGGTAATACTTCGTTTTAGAAAGACGCTTTTTTATGGGTTGTATATATATATATATATATATATATATATATATATATATATATTGCTGTGATACATCCCGCCCCACGATTGGGTGTACATAAAATGCTGTGATACCTTCCGCCCCACGATTGGGTCTATCATAAACTGCTGTGATACTTCAGCTGTAGGAAAAATAAAACCCCTTTGTTATTCTCGCCCCACGAATTGGGCGCAATAAAATGCTGCGACATAACCCTTATATTAGGCCCCACGGTTGGGCATGTCATAAAATGCTGTGTTAACCCCTTTTTATTAATCAAGCACTTGTAAAATGTTAATTTATAGATCTCTTTGCCTCAACTAGCTCATTCAATTAAATAAAGCAATTCAAAAATACACAATATAATGATTAAATATTTACAAACTTTTTTAAAATCTTCCCCTTTTTCAGAATATTTACATATGCCAGATTTAAGAAATTGAAGCCAGCAAAACGAGATTTTGTTATATTTAGAGACCTTTTAAAACGTTTCGAGATGCCTATTGCCTTTCATAAATTTATCAAAGAAATCCCGGTTTTGTTGACTCGTACATTAATTGAAAATTATCGAATTAATCAGTTTACAGAAATAAATTATATCAAAATATCTAACCTGGAGTGATTTAGTAGTTTCTCTGCATCGCCAAAAGTTTTCTTCGCTTTGGAATGTTTAGAGTTGAATTTGGAAGTCGACATCAAAAACCAAAATACCATCCCAATCGTTATTCAAAATCCCGTAAGTTAATGCAATAAAAGGCTTTCCTTCTCCGTAATTAACAAAACAGTAATAGAACATTTACCATGTCAGTGATTATCAAAATTAATTTAACAGGAGGTAATCTCCAGACTCGTTTCCAGAGCAGTCTCCAGACTCGTGTCCAGAGTCGTGTCCAAAAGTCGTGTCCAAAAGCCCCGTTTTATTTATTTTTAAAAATTGTATGATTTTACTAAATCTGGTTTACTTACGTCTGTAATAGAACGGCTTGCATGTAACAGTTTTTTTTGACCACAGTTGAAGATCAACGAATTTTTAGTCCTAATAACTCTAGTATAGTCATTAAAATCATGCGAACCATTTTTAAACAAATAAATACAAGTATTGATATTGTATGTGCTAACCGCCATACAGAAATGTTAGTTCGGTTGCTAACATCAAGCGCCGAAAGTTAATACAATTATTATCAAGGCCAAACAGCTTTCCTGTTTAGTGCATAGCACATTTGCGCTCACATTAGCTAAAGCTCTCGTAGAGAAGATAATGGAACTAATAAGGGTTCTGGCATGTACTTGTGTCTGGCTTTTTGTGCGGTAGTTGAACCCTAGTGCGCTCGACACTAGGCCTTGATGTTTTAACGATAGTAAGAATTAAAATAATACTAATTTAGACCAACTAAATAATTTGTTGTAGCGCTCTTTTTGAAAATTTTCTTTTCGTAAATTTTCTTTTTGTAAATTTCCCTCTTCATATTTGCACTCTTTGTAATTTTCCTATTAGTAATTTTTCATTTCTTCTGTTATAACGTTCCTTTTAAAGACGTTTTAAATGACTTCTAATAAATAACTTCGTTTGAATAATTCCTTAGATAAATTCAATTAATAAATCTTTGGACATTTGTGTAAATAACACATAAAATATTCCTTTATTGATTTCGTAAAAGTACAATAAGAGATGTTTTTCAACGCTTTGTAGAAGTCCTCAATTAGATTTTTATTTTTATAATTATTAACTTTAAGAAGTCGTTTTGTATCATCTGGTTTTATAAAACTAAAGCAGCGAGTATGCTGCATTTAAAAGAATATAAAATTCTACTTTTGCACCTGTGAATATCAAATTATGGTTCATTCACGTCAACTTTGCGATAAGTGATTGATCCAGTATAAACGTCCTTCAACCGTACGATGGATAGTTGGATTTTGTGTAATGTTATGGAGAAAGCAATAAGTTCGAATTTTAAGGAAACGTTCTACAAAGTATGTAGAAATTTTTATGGTTTGTAAATTAAGTCCGATGATGTATTGGAAGGGTACTGTTGAAACTTTTGTTCAAGATTTACACACAATAGAACGTATAAGTCTAGTATTGGAATTTGGTTGGTCCAGTTCGTGCGTATAACAAAAACGTATAGAAGTTAGCATGGTCCAGTCCGAGGGTCAAGCAGCTGTTTGTGTTCTGTGGAATATGTGAATTTTACGTCACTTCTTTTCTGAAAAAAGTATGTATTAACACCTGCCCGAACATGTTGTGATGACAACATGTAAGTAACACCTGCAGAGCCAAGGTAAGAGATTAGAATTATTCTTGCATCACGTCTACATTTGGTGATCTTTGATACAAGACTGCTTCAGAAAATATTTTTGTAACTATCTATTCTGATAAATCCGTTTCGCATATTAAGAAAGACTTTAGTAAATTACTAATGTCAATACTAGTTCAGTATGATTACAGTTATTAAATTTTATGAAATTAGGCAAACCTAAAGAGTTCCTATTGATGTTTCACATATACATGATTTTAATTGCAATTTTTAAATAATGAATTAATAGACAAAGTAGTTAAAGTTTTATAAATATGTAAACAGAAAAAACAGATCTGATATTTCTAGTATAAATTCAAGTTAAACCTTTGTAACTAAAGTAACATTTAAAGTTTTGATATTTTTCTTTGAATATATAATCCTACCTTATGAGTAGATAAAACTTGTATTATCTTTTCTTAAACATGAATTTTATATTTACAATTTTTATGAAAGGACAATTTTAATTAAAGAAGCAACATTTAATTTTCTTAATTAATTGTTTTATTCTGAACAAGTACGTTCAGAAGTAGGGTAACAAAGTATAAGACAAATAGAGTAAAGTGAAGAACCCAATTTAACAAGAAGCTTTAATAGCCTTTTCAGTATTTGAAGCATAAAACCTGTGTTCGTATTATTGTTGCCTGATTAATCTTTGTTGTTTTTTATGAGGTAGCAAGAGAATACTTCTTGTGTCCTCATTTTTGTATATTTAACTAAATTTTCTTTACAGCTCCTGCGTTAGCAGTTAAAACGGTATTCCTCCCTAAGGACGCCCAAGTCCCCATTAGGGACACCCTGTGTTTAAAGTTAATGACTTGGTGGCGCCCTATTCAAACCCCTGTTTTGTCGAGAATCTAGCCCTAGTAATAAAATAATGCTTTGTAAAAAAGAACCACGACCAATCCTCATAAGCTCTTCCCAAGGAATAGACCCCTAGCATAGTCGCAAGATATTTGTGTTTCATCATTTTAAGGAAATCCTTCCTCAAAGGTTACTGGTCACATTTGGGGATATAAAAATAACCCCTAACTAATTATCCCTATCAGTAAACGGGAAGATTGTATTATATGCTTACACAATTTTTACACTCTTATAAAAATGATTTTCACTTCACTTTTATTTAACTGGTTGCGTGAATAATTTAGCACTTTTGAGTATAGTGACTACCCAGTTTCAAATGTATACTAACTCGTTGCTCGATTGTTATCGTATTTATAGGCTTTGCCTCTTTTGTTTTCTATTCGTTGATTTCACGTGTTGGGTGACACCACTTGTCTTATCTCTTATGTACTTCGGAAATTTTACCAATTGTGTAGTTCAATTACTTGGAAGAACGCTCAAGTTGTCACGTAATTCATTCACATAACATCACATTTAATTTAGAAATTCCAGGAACCTTCGTTCATCAAATCACGTATCATTGTTATTTGCTTATTCTAATCTAAACAGAAATAAATTTGGTGTTTGTTTATTTTCTAGTTAACTTGGACTTTTGAACAAATGTAATACTTTTATGTCACGTACAATCGTTATTCAAATAATTAGTTATTTCCACCTGCGTATATGATGATATATTAACGCACTTGTTGAATATTTATCTAGCCAATTCATATAGGTTTTTCATTGATTTAATTTCGATGCATTTCGTTACATTTTTAAATCTTATCTTTGCTCGTAGCTACTCTTGGATATGAGTTTAATTTCTTGTACTGTTATATACAGTGTGCGCTCAACTAAAAATATGTATAGTGACCTATTTACTCTTATAATTTCTGTATTTATGTGCTTTTGTTATTTGGAAGTTTCTTTTGTTTGTTGTACGACCCCTAAATTACCCCTAAATTAACCCTATAATTATAGCAATATATATATATATATATATATATATATATATATATATATATTGTCAAAAACTTAACAATGTCAGATATAATTGACAAAAATCCCAAACGTAATTGAAAGTTAGGTTGATGTATCGTCGTGTACACGATTTAAATTTGTAAATTTCCCAATTATGTCATCGGTCTCGGTGGCGTAATTGGTAAACGCATGGTTCCGGCAAAACCAGGATACAGGTTCAAGTCCTGTTCAAGACCTTATATTTTCCATCTTTCAATTACTAGCTCGATTTGAAATGATCATTTGGGCATTGCATAAAAGTCTAAGTTATTATTTCATCTTACTTACTGTAATACGATAGTATTTATCAACTTACCTTGTGTAATTAACTATCTAAAATATTTATATATATATATATATATATATATATATATATATATATGAGCAAGATTATGTTATTCATATTGTGCGGAAACGACTTTTTAAAAAATTTTGTTTAAAATACTCTCCCATTATAAGTCTATGGGAATTTTGTTCTATTTTATTTATATTGATTATTGGTTAGAAAATGGAAGGTGTAACCTAACCTAACCTAAGCTACCATAGCCTAACCTAACCTAACATAACTCAACCTAACATAACCTAAGCTAACATAACCTAACCATATATTTGAAGAATTATTTTAAATGGCAACAATATTTATTCACAAGGAAGTAAAATACAAACAAGCAATGAAATTAATATGAAATGGAATATTTAACTCGGAAGTCAGTGTATTGAAAGCGAATTGCTTGAAGAAGAGCTTCGAACGGATCGCGGTTCTGCTTATTGTTCCAGCGGCGCCATACGTAGTCGCAGAGACGGTCAGCAAATGCTTTTTCTGGAACCTTGCGCCTGTGCCCAAGAAACAGAAGCTTCTTTGGTAACCGGGAACTTGCGACAATTCTATAACGAGACTGGAGTAGCCATAATATAAACAATTAAATTAATTAATTAAAAAATTAAACTAAATATAAAAGCAATTAACTAAATACTTACTCAGTAGAACGCTAATTGAGAAAAACGAAAAGTGGACCTTTCCTTTCGAAAGCTGAGAACACACTGACTTTAAAAGCAGACATCAACGGCTTCTCTTGATCTAGTGCAGCGCCATCTGTTGTTTAAATTATTTTTGGTGGGTAATTTGAATATTAAAAATTTTAAAAAAATTCTCATAGACTTATAATGGGACAGTATTTTAAGCATAACTTTTAAGGGGTCGTTTCCGCACAAAATGAATAACATAGGCCTACCCAGGGGAAATTTCCCTATCGAAATATATATACGACCCCTAAAAAAAGAGTATTTCTAAAACGAAGTCCAGCCTGGCTATGCGATGGGGGGGATCACAAAACCAGTAATAATCACAATTTGTTGTTAAAACATACCATTCTACAGGTCTCTTTGTGTCAAGCTTTGAGAATAGCAAGGCTTATCAGTTCTATTATTCTGTTTGCAAGACAAGACGTTTGCGTTGCCAAATATATATTGCATTATTATTTGTTTTCCAAATATGCACTTACATGCGCTTTTGTTTTTAAACACATCATTTTGAAAGCGATGGTTCGTTTATAAATAAATTATTATTTATTAGAAACATTTGTTTGTTTCTTAATCAACACCACCATTTACTTGATACGAATAGGAGGTAAAACTACGTCAGCGTCTTCGTCACGTACAACTAATAACCCAAAACTACGTGAGCAGTTTCGAGATTTGCTTGACGCAAAAACGTAAAATTACGTGGCGGCTCCTAGATACCATTGAAATAAAAACATAAATTTACGTTAGCGGTCTCGAAAGTGTTAATTTTACCTACTCAAAGACAAATAGTCCTGAGCTTAACAAAGATCACCCCTAAAAATATTCATAGTGTGGGTTCTCAAAGGATACGCCCTATTTGTTGCCGCGGGAAATTGGAAGTAATTAATTTTCAAAATGAAATGAACTATTTTGAAAGAGAAAGACAAAGTCATAAATAAATTTCAGTTAATTGGCCGTGCTATTGTCGCAAATGCACAAAGCTGATGTAGCATCAATTTGCCGTGTGGATCTACTTCAACAGCGCCTTTGAAGTCGTGTGGCGGCCCGACTGATATCAACATCCGCACATCAATCTAATTATACAGCTTGAACAACAGCCTTTGATAAACGAGCCAAGTTTAGAACACGACATAAATAATACATACAATGTCACCGCAAATATCTCGCCTGTCAAATTTACCCTCGCTAACACTCATCTAGATAATGTAATAATTTAGAGAATATTTCGATATTGCCCTACTAAAATATTTAGAAAATCCCCTTGATATATGACGAACAGATGCACTGTACGCATTCCGGAGACAAGTTAAATCAGACATCATTTCAGCTTCATATTTAATTTCGGGCTGTCAGCAAAGTTTTATTGCCTGTAGAAACGTTCCATTTCTTTTGCATCTGTTCATGTCAGAAATCTACTTCTGGACGGAAATTGCGTGACGCCTTAAGCAACCGACTTGACAACTAATTGCTAATATGCATATTATTATAACATAAGGTATGTGTAAGATCAAAATAAATAAATGGCGTTGGACGTTAACTTATCAATTTACTGATCTCATTTTGTAGCTAGTGGTGAAATTCCTCCTGCAGGCTCTGAAAAAATTGACAAGTTTTACAAGTTTTTTACATATGCGTCACCTCGGTCCCTGTTAGGTGAGAGGACATGGTCTACATTCCTTTTACGAAAACAATTTTAATACAGTGCATTACCGTATTTCACCAAGTTATATCCAATCAAAAAGGTATATAACTCAATGGCTACTGCCCTCAGATGTGGGGATTGCTTCATAGACCCATGTGATGCCAAATGGAATGAGTTACATCACGTAATACACTATTACAGTACATTCAAGAATATATTATACTTGGTGTCAGTAGATAAGCAATAGGTGTATGAGCGCAAGGAATCGGTTTCTGACATGTACTTTTACATTAGGCAATCTAAAATTCAAAACAACCATTTCCTTCCACAAGCATAGATCATTCATCTCAATTTAACCGTTAGGGGGCTAGACATTAAGAGCTCATCACAGCAGGTTACCTACCATCTGCTGTAAAAGCGCGGGTTGGGGTGAGGTAGCATAGGGCGGGACGAAATGTCGAGATGCAGTTATTCATTAGAAATAGATATGAAGTTTAATACTCCGCCTACTTAGTTTATGAAGTTCCAGGGAGCACATATAGATGACAGTGTTGTGGCACTTATTAGTCCAGTTATAAACCCCACAGATATTTTAATTATACATATTTCTTATCACAACTTCGTTTCCTTTATCATTTTCTAACGACGAAATAATAAACAAAGTGTACTAAATCGGACACAGTAAACATTCCTCTAGTAGAATAAAAATAAATGTCTTGCAATTGTAAATAGTCCAAAGTTTTGTTTTGCTTTTATTTATTTACATTTTGCATGCAGCTTGTTATATTGCGACCGTCTCACGCCAGTAATACCGTGGCTGCAATGACAGGTTAAGTGACTGTTTAAAAAAGATATTATTATTAAAAAACACAAATCACTTAACACGCATATCACAACAGTATGCAATAGTTTTAGAACAACTGCTCTGATATGCGTGTTAAGTGATTTGTGTTTTTAATAATAATATCTATTTCTAACAGTAACCTAACCTGCCATTGCAGCCACGGCATTACTGGCGTGAGACGGTCGTTTTTAAATTTATCTCAAAACATTAATTGCACTTCGGCATAAAAAAAATAAGCAATTCTGTGTTTATTCTTTTTTACATTACACTATACCCATTCGTTCACCATATTACAAGCCAGTTTTTCATCAACTATATAGTATATTATTTCAAAAAAATTTTAAAAATGTAGAACACTATTGCAATGCAGTCTTTCATTATCATTTACCTCAAAACTGTTGGAATACCAACTACTTACTTCACTTAATAGAAACCCAAGAAATTTTTATATAAATCCACGGTTATGAAGAACAACTCATTTCTGTAATTGCTTGAGGCCCTAAATAATATTCATAATGAAAGTTATAAATAGATTTGCGAGCAATTACGACTATAGTCAAAAACTCCAATGGTATAGCGTTTCCTGTATGTGTGTTGTTTTGTTTTGTATAGCATGTATTCAAACCATTTCTGTTTTACAATAGTGTGTGACATGAAGTTATGAATTTTTCCATGGCAACACATTGTAGGTACATTTCTTTAAAAAATATTAATATTTGATTTATTCGATAAATAAAGTGAATTGTAGTGTGCAATTTTGATGGAAATTCATAAACATTATTCTCACATTTGGGAAAGTTACTGGTTTCGTTTAAATCGCCCTATTATCAGCACAAAAAATGTTTTTTCAGTTAAAAAAACCTAAATGACTTTCCCACATAGACAATTATTTAATAAGTAAGTTTCATTAAAACCGTTTTTAATTTGGGTGTCTAATAGGAAGGAAATTTTTATCTTTAGAAATTTCAAAATGGCCGCTACTGTGATGAGCTTTTAAGGCTGACATGTGGCCTAAACCGTAGCGGTTAAGTGGAGTTAACGAGATTTTTATCTATGAAAATTGTCCGTTTGGACCTTATATTGCCTTATTGGAAAATATATGTACTCCTACAGCTTACTGGTGGCTTTAATATCTTTACTTTAGTTATCGAGGTTGTTACATATTAAATCATTGTAGTTACTGTTCATTAGGGATGGACTCGGGCTCGGGCTCGTGCTTTCGGGCCTAGTCGGCCCGGACCCGGCCCGATTTCGGGCTCGAATCCGGGCCGGGCCGTTGACTACTCTTTTCGGACCGGGCATGGACCGTGCCTATCTTTTTTCGGGCCGGGCCAAACAATTCGGGCCGGACAGAACTTTTCGGGCCGAAAAACGCACGAGTACACACTCCACCGTCCTTTCACTTATATCTCACATCGAGTAAGTAAACGTTCTTAATTCTATTTTCACGTAGTGTCTTCATGAACCCATTAATAATCAGTTTTTCGTCTTGTTTAATGTAAAGGAGACGTAATATTATAACTCGCTTCTTATCCCGAATATTTTTTTCTAGTCCTATTTAATGCTCCTCATGTTGTACTTTAGGCAAGTTAAAAATGCCCAGGAACATCATACTAGGTAATTTATTCATAATTCAAAAGTTTGCACGATTTATATTATGTATATGTATATACTTCAAATTTCAATCATGCGGCAAACTTCGATATTATCAATCGCGTGTATAGTTTATGTCTACCGCCTAAAACACTAGAGAATTATTGCAACGTTCATTTTATCAATTTTTTAATAAAGTTTTATTTTATTTGATATTTACACATACGCAATTAACACACCTTTAATGTTTGCACTTTATTAAAATACAGGACAGACTAAACAGCCATTAATCATTTTCTAAATACAACAATATTTTTAGCGTTTTCTGAACACTATTCTTGGGGAAGGGTTATAATATTTGGAGGGGGCCAGCTTAGCCCCTAAGTTTCCTCCCTAGCTACGTCATGATTGTCAATTAATTTATTGTTGAATAGTAGAATTTGGCTGCAGATATAGTTTTCTATTTATTGCGAGAAAATGTATAATAATGCCATTATCGAACTCGTGCCATAAAAAAGTATGAAGTAAATAAAGTTTTATTGGTATATAAAAGGAACTATGTACTGATTTATACTTTATTTATACTTTATAATCATTTTTTAAAAAACTTTTCAACCTAAAACAATTACTTCATTTTACTTCTATTCCATCAGATAATGTGTATTTCTAAAGAATAAGGTATCCTCTACATACCACAATTTGAAAATCCAACTTTGTTTAAGGAAACATTCGGTATATTATTTGACTTTCAGGTTCCTTAAGTTCTAATAACACTAGCTACCAATTTTCAATTGCTTGAGATATTAACCGATAAAGTTTGGTACCGTTTCTACTGTGATCTCTAAACAATTTATTTAGTTTTTAGCATTCAGTAATTCACCAAAAGTGTTAAATCTTGATCTGGCACGATTTGTCAGTCGGTCAGATAAAAATTTAAAAGGACTAGAACAAAAACAATCAATTCTCTTCAAAAGTATCAGTTTCTCAAAGTAAAACAAGGCTATACAAATCCGTCTGTAACAATTTGTTGCCTTCAATTAGGGCCGATGAATTAAAAAGCACATCGATTCCGTTTTTACTCTTCCATACGTCAATAACATCCTATATATTTTACCTATTTATAATAAATACATTTGCGAATAATTTTCAATTTCAATCTATCTACTTTAAAACGACGAGTTTACGCTATCAATTCTATAGTTGGTACCTAGTTTTGAGTATCCGTTAACTGGCTACACATTAGTATAGCGTAAAATTAATCCTCATACTGCTACGACCGAAAAACTCGTTGAAAGAGTGTATTGTATTATTTGATAAAGCTTGGGTCGAGTTTTTTAATCTCCTTTTTTGATATGTTGATAACGAGGGAATTGAAGATTGAATTCTTGTTATTTAAAACAATTTTCAATTTAATTATGCAGTTCGTCTTTATATGTATTTTTCTAAACTACTCGTTCTATTACTCCAAGAGCGGTGCACGTTTTTTCTTTATAAGAAGTGTAGATTTTGGGTACATCGGAAAGTGCTCCTGTGTTATTAATACTAGTAAGACTCTTTCTAGCTTTTAGGTGGAGACCAAATTGTTGTACGTAGGTCGATTATTCTTCTTAAGTAGAACCAACTGCGTTGGTATGTGTGTTGCTGTTGTAGGGAGTGTCGCAGCGCTCAACACCTGTCGACCGTGGTGACGCTACATCTGCACCCTAGTACTTGGCCGCTTTGCTAACTCACCTCCGTGGATGCAATGGGCTCACGATAATAGCTGGTACTTGGAGGTATGTTGTATTAGTGTTCCAATGTATCAGGAGCACCTCTTTTCTTCCTACTATTGTTGTTCTTGCGTCGCTGGTGCTCCATAATACTTCACTACATGATGATTAGAATTTGTTCTACCATAAATAATATTTTTTTTTTTACTTTAACACCTTGGTATTATGAGCAAGCATAAGCAGTAATTTTTCTTTTTTTTTTATTAATGAATACTAAATGTCAAACAAAATGCGCACTTCGTACGTAAATTTCTAAAATTTATTTTTGAGAATACAACTATTTATTTATCTTTTTGTTGATTCAAACCGAATTATTTTTTTTTATTAATGTTTACTGTAAATAGAAAATCGATGACGATGTACTTTTTTTGTGTTGCTAGGAATCCCTCCCCTCACCGCATTAGTAGTTAGCTCGGTATTTCTACGTTTTGTGTGTTCTGTTTCGTGATCGTAATTCGTGCGGGTTCGCATCTTAAAAATCTTTTATATTTCTATTTGACCCGTACGCTGCATAACGTAGCAAATTTGATAAACATTGAAAATTTGCTAAACATTTTGTTTTCATTTTGAGTCAGGCCTCGGGCCGGGCCGGTCACTTTCCTGCGTCGGGCCAGAACGGGCTTATTAAAACCCCAGCCTGGCCTCCAGTCCATCCCTACTGTTCATTCAGTCCCCAATAAGTTTTCTTCGTATTAACTGTAATTTTTTGTGTGCCGTCAGTAGTTTCCTTTAATACTCCAAAGGTGATGCCGCAAAACAAAATAACAGTTGAGACTAATTTAAGAAAATCGAATTCGCAAGACCCTAATAATAAAATCTAATCAAGTAACAATAAACCTAGTAATCGCTCGTTCAATTTCAAATGTAATCTAGATTTTAATTTACCAAGATAACTGCCCTATTGCTCAGATAGTCAAGCCTAGACTTAACAGTATGGGGTCACAAGTTCGATCAGCTTGCGGAAATATATTTTCCTTGATGAGGCTATTTTTGCTATGCATATTTGTGGAATGTTGCAAGCTAACTCTAGCTATAATGAGCCTAGGATTGTGGATCCACATGTTCCTCTCAACTATAGGAAAATTAACAGATAAAATAGTTTATATCAATTTTGATTGTTGGTTAACACTCTGTCGCCACTACATTCACGAATCCTTGTACTATCTGTGCCTTCTTGTTAGTTTGTTCCCCATTACCTCTTACCCTTAACGGGCTTGGCTCTATGCAGACCGTGGCTACTCACGGCGCTGTTTCTGTCTTTATTAAACCAGTGGACAAAATCAATAATTTTTTAAATATTGACGCAATAGACCTACCTAAAGTTTGTGTAAACCTGCCTTCTACTTGCGTCAACGTCAACCAGTTACCGCCATTACATAACATTTAGTTAGCCGACCCACAGTTTTCAAAACCAGGTCCTATAGATTTATTACTAGGGGCCTATGTATTTCCACAAATTCTAATAAATATTCGTGTTCCTGTTGAACACCATACACACATTAGGCGTGGATACTGTTTTCAGATATACTTTAATGGGATCGATTCCAGCGTCAAGCACCCCGCAGGTTATCGTTTTACTTTGTTCTACGGACCAAATTGGTCCCAAATTGCAAAAAGACCTCACTACACTGGTAATACAATTTCGTCTGCATCAATACGTCCTCACTGAAGATATTCGTCAAATGTATCAGCAAATTTTTCGTGCACCCGATCAACGTGATTATCAACGGATTGTGTGGCGTTTCTCTCCTGATAATCCTGTCCAGGGTTTTTATCTTAATACCGTTACTTATGGGGTCAACTGCGCTCCATTTCTTGCTATACGTACTCTTTTGTAACTTGCCGATGATGAAGGTGAACCCTTTCCTCTAGCCGCTTACGCTCTTCGTTATCATACCTATATTGATGACGTAGTGACTGGTCGAGATACTTTTCAATCCGTCTTGGATTTAACAGAGCAGCTAGTAGCACTTTTAAAACGAAGTGGCTTCGACCTGCACAAGTGGTCTAGTAATGATCCCAATTTGCATAACGGCGTTCTCGCCCCTCATCGGTGTTTGCAACCGCATTGCTTTGAAGATCCTTCTGATCCTACCGTAAAAGTTTTGGGTCTCCAGTGGAATCCCTCTTCAGATAAATTCTTTTTCGTAGTCAACCGTATACATACTCCTTGTACAAAATGTAATATTCTTTCTAATCTAGCCCGCATTTTTGAGCCGTTAGGAATTCTGTCCACTCCTTCCTTTTTAATAAAGCATTTCCTCCAACGTCTTTGGACTCTCAAACTAGATTGGGATGCCCGTCCACCACCGAAGTTTTGTCGTTAATGGGAAAGATATGTGGAGAGCCTTCCTCTTCTTGCAGATATTTTCTTACCGTGCCTTCTAGTTTCTTTTCACTACGATTCGAGTGAGGTACACTGTTTTGGGGACGCTTCGGAACGCGGCTACTGCGCCGTTCGTTTGCTTAACGGTGCTAAAAAACCTATAGTTCGTTTGGTATGTGCAAAATCTAAAGTAGCTCTATTGCGACCTCTTTCGCTGCCAAGGTTATAATTGCTAGCCGCTGCGTTATTTGCTAAATTACTAGATTTTCTTCTCATCTCACCTTTAATAGAATCTACTTTTGGCCCGATTCGATGGTAGTACATTCATGGATTTCCGCTCCGCCCCAACGATGGAAGACTTTCGTGGCCAATATTGTTACTAAAAAATTTGAATCTATACTTTTTTTTTCTGAGCCTAAGAGACGCAAACTTTTCATGCTTAATTCAAGCAACTAAAAAGTTAGGTCGGGCTTTGTAGTTGACAGCAAGCACACAATTGCAAATATTATTTAAAAAAATACACACAATAAGTAAAATTCAACTGTATATATTTTTAAAGTATATTTTATGATAATGATGAAATATAAAAGGACACTTAGGTCTTAATAAACGAACTAATATCCGCCTAAGACGATAAGACTGATATGAAATCTTCTGCCAAATCGTTACTAAAGTATAATGTTTCCGTAAACTCAAAATGACCACAGTTGTGACCACGTCCGCAGTACCAATTCAACTTAGTATATTTTTATGAAAAGCTGTTATAACAAGATGGTGCCTCAAATAGTTTCCAGAAAAGTAATATCGCTTGCAGAAGAAACAATAGAATAGATTGTGTTCGCCTTAGCTATTTGATTTATTATACAAATATGTATGCTTCATGTGACCCTCTGCAATGAAATCATTATTATATATTGAGCTATAGTACATTTCAGTCAGAATAAAATATATGTACTGGTCCACTTTACTTACTAATCCGATATCCTAAGCCGATATATAAATTTTCCTATATTCGCCGGTCGTGTCATTTGAAATGGGGCAGTTTTCTCGAAACCTAATGGTTATTGCCTTTCTCCAACGGACATATTGCGTTCCATCTAGTGCAATGTGTGCTAGCTATACATCACCGGATATAGAGCTTTAGGGAGACGCTGCGGTAGACAGAACGGTTTCGATATGAAAGGAAGGTGTGTTGGATTTGGACGAAAACGAGTGGTCACTTTCCGGATTCTGAATTGACAGCTTGTAAGTTACTGCCATTTATCGTGTTGAGAAATTGTTGCAGCGTGTTGTTGAAATGGTTTCCTGTTCAGTTACGCAATAAAAAATAATATTTTCTTGTTTATTTAGTTATTGTGCGATTCGAACGTATTGATTGACATATAAAAGCTTTATAATTATTCCTATACTTTTCTTTTCTAACGTCGACATAAAATATGAAAATTTAAAGCTTCTGTGCCAAATGTAAAAGTACTGGTAGTAAATGTGTGATCAAATAATGCTTTTTCAAGATCTCCTTCATGTTCTCTCTAACTATTAAAATTCATACAAAAAAAATAAAAAAAATAATTACTGTTATTTTTATTTCCACAGATACAATTTTTTCACCATTTTGTGATATATAAATTTAGATATTTTTACGCGTGTGAGGGGTTAAAATATTAAACTTGGAATTGCCCAGAAAAGGCAGGAATCCCGCAACAAATTAGTAGGCACTGATTAACTACTGAGGTGCGGGAGCGGATTCCTAAGAAAACAATAAAAAAGAATACATAAAAAACAGAAAATCTAAAATTTATCTGAGTACGATTTTAAGCTACGTTACCATTAGACTTATCTCGAAAACCTTTCAATTTGTTTTAAACTATGGGCGACACTTCTTCTAGTCTGGTTTAGACTAGCGAGAATCCTCCGGACGACAAATATTTTGGGAATTTTAATTATGTTGACCTCCTATTGAAATAGAATTCCTTTTTCAAAATGCTGCTTATACGTTAAAACAAATAAGTCAAGAAATATCAATTTACGGCGTCATTTAAATCTATTTGATTACAGCGTCGTTTCATTTTTCCTGTAAACAGGTATACATACAAAATTTAGAGTTTGTTTAAATGAATTTAAATATCGGCGATATAATAATATTCCTGTAAACAAATACACACACAAAATTTTGAAAAGTATAAATCAATTCAAATTCAATTAACCATAACCTTGATGATCCAACTATACTAATTTTTACGGAAATAAAACAAATAAAGACGAACGAACCAGAAATATGAACAACAACATACGCCAACATGGCAGCAATGCCACCCAAACAGACTGGCAAAGTAGAGCAAATAAGACAAATAGGACAAACGATAGCAATTAAATTTATACCTTCCACAACAGGCGAAGGCGGAAGGACAATACAAAACAAATTTGTAAAAGCCATAGATTCGAAAAAAAAACAGAATAAAAATAAAAAAAATACGAACAGCCAAACCAATAATAGTTGAGACAGATAATGATCACGTAGCAGAAAAACTCCTACACCATCCAAAATTACAAGAAACCCTGAAATGCAAAAAACCGAGAAAAATGAGGCCGTTGGTCATCTTATACGATGTACCAAGCGGAATCACAGAAAGGGAACTAACTGAAACCATATATGAGCAAAATTTCCACGAGCAAATGACCAAACAAAAATTCGGCGAGAACTTCAAACTTAGGTTCAAAATAAGACCAAAGGGCAAATAACGTAACATCATGCTGCTGAGGCAAGCGCGGAAATGCAAAATATCCTGTTAAGAAAAGCAAAACTATATATAAATTTTAGGGCAAGAACAGTCAAAGATTATCTAATCGTACCCAAGTACGTGCGATGTCAAGATCTAGGGCATGTAGCTAAACACTGCCCAAGAGAGAATGAAGCATGTGGAAATTGTGTGGTGGAGCAACAAAGGGATTCCACGCACAAAGGAGCTACTTGCCCAAAAAAACACCTACCCCAAACATGTATACCCTGTCATAAGAGGGGGAAGAAATGTACTAAAGAAATTAAAGGCTGTCCGATACATAAAATGTTATTAGAAAGTTTAATTTTAAAGACAGACTATAGACCCAATAACATCTAAAGAAGAAATAAAAAGCGCAATACAAAAAACAAGTAGCACAAACAATCTAAAAGAAGAACAGTACAGATAAGTGGAAACAATACTAACTAAAAAGACAAATAAAAAAGAAATCTCCATGCTATATGGCAAGATATCATAAAAGAGCACAGGAATATCGAAATAAAACACATAGCCAAGAAATGGCTATGGCAGACAAAGAAACTTTGACAGAAGCAGCTCAAACAAAGACTAAAGTAAACAAATACATAAAAAGATAACAACCAGAAAATACACTCTAGAAAAGCTTAACATTACGAAGATGCACAAGCAACGTTTAAGTAAGAATAGAGAATACACAATTACAAAAGCAAGAACAAACAGATGAAGAACAACAACAAGAAAAACCAAAAGCAAAACAAAGCGAACTAGTTATCCCACAAGCAAAAGATAAAAGGATTGGCTTAAAGAACAGAGACAAATAAAAGAGAAATATATCAATTTGACCCAACAAACATATATAACGATATAGAACAAACAATACAAATCGCTACTTTGGAAGACGAAAAAATACTAACAACAGCACTAAGTAGGGTAGTGAGAAAAGAACGTCCCGAGGGATCAAAAATAACCTTCAGTGTTCCGGACGCAGTGGACTGGATATAGGTAAGAAGGAAAAACTTACCGACCAATACAACACAATTAATGGAACTAGTGAATGAAACATACAGGCGAAGAAATGAAACGTTGGATATACAAGAGGGGTTAAAATATTTAACTTGGAATTGCCAAGAGAAGGCGGGAATCCCGCAACAAATTAGTAGGAACTGATTAACTACTGAGGTGCGGGAGCGGATTCCTAAAAAACAATAAAAAAGAATACACAAAAAACAGAAAATCTAAAATTTATCTGGGTACGATTTTAAACTACGTTACCATTAGACTTATCTCGAAAGGCTTTCAATTTGTTTTAAACCATGGGCGACACTTCTAGTCTGGTCTAGTCTAACGAGAATCCTCCGGACGACAAATATTCCAGGAATTTTAATTATGTTGACCTTCTGTTGAAATGGAATTCTTTTTTCAAAATGCTGCCTATACGTTAAATCAAATAAGTCAAGAAATATCAATTTACCGCGTCATTTAAACTATTTGAATACAGTGTCGTGTCATTTTTCCTGTAAACAGGTATACATACAAAATTTAGAGTTTGCTTAAATGAATTTAAATGTCGGCAATATAATAATATTGTTATAAACAAATACACACAAGTTTTTAAAGGTATAAATCAATTCAAATTCTATTAACCATAACCTTGATGGTTCAACTATACTAATTCACACAAAAATAAAACAAATAAAGACGAACGAACCAGAAATATGAACAACAACATACGCCAACATGGCAGCAATGCCACCCAAACAGACTGGCAAAGTAGAGCAAATAAGACAAATAGGACAAACGATAGCAATTAAATTTATACCTTCCACAACAGGCGAAGGCGGAAGGACAATACAAAACAAATTTGTAAAAGCCATAGATTCGAAAGGAAACAGAATAAAAATAAAAAATATACGAACAGCCAAAGCAATAATAGTTGAGACAGATAATGATCACGAAGCAGAAAAACTCCTACACCATCCAAAATTACAAGAAACCTTGAAATGCAAAAAACCGAGAAAATGAGGCCGTTGGTCATCTTATAAAAAGAACAACTGAAACCTTATGTGAGCAAAATTTCCACGAGCAAATGACCAAACAAAAATTCAGCGAGAACTTCAAACTTAGGTTCAAAACAGGACCAAAGGGCAAATAACGTAACATCATGTTGCTGAGGCAAGCGCGGAAATGCAAAGTATCCTGTTAAGAAAAGCATAACTATATATAAATTTTAGAGCAATAACAGTCAAAGATTATCTAATCGAACCCAAGTATGTGCGATGTCAAGATCTAGGGCATGTAGCTAAACACTGCCCAAAAGAGAATGAAGCATGTGGGAATATTGTGGGGTGGAGCAACAAATGGATTCCACACACAAAAGAGCTGCTTGCCCAAAAAAACACCTACTCTAAACAAAACATGTATACCATGTCAAAAGAGAGAAAAGAAATGTAGTTAAAAAATTAAAGACTGTCCGACACATAAAATGTTATTAGAAAGTTTAATTTTAAAGACAGACTATGGACCCAATAACATGTAAATAAGAAATACAAAGCGCAATACAAAAAATGAGTAGCGCAAACAATCTAAAAGAAGAACAGGACAGACAAGTGGAAACAACACAAACTAAAAAGACAAAAAAAAGAAATCATCAAGTAATATGGCAAGAGATCAAAAAAGAGCACAAGAACATCGAAATAAATATATAGCTAAGAAATGGCTATGGCAGACAAAGAAATTCAGACAGAAGCAACTCAAACAAAGACTAAAGTAAACAAATACATAAAAAATATAACAAAACCAGAAAATACACTCTGGAAAAGCGTAACGCTACGGAGATGCACAAGTAACGTTGAAATAGGAACAGAAAATACACAATCACAAAAGCAAGAACAAACAGACAAGAAACAAGTACAAGAAAAACCAAAATCAAAACAAAGCGAACTAATTATCTCACAAGCAGAAGATAAAAGGATTCGCTTAAAAAACAGAGACAAATTAAAGAGGAATCTACCAATTTGACCCAACAAACATTTATAACAATATAGAACAAAAAATGCAAATAGCTACTTTGAAAGACGAAAAAATACTAACAACAGCACTAAGAAGGGTAGTGGGAAAAGAACGTCCCAAGGGATCAAAAATAACCTTCAGTGTTCCGAACCCAGTGGACTGAATATAGGTAAGAAGGAAAAATGTACTGACCAATACAACACAATTAATGGAACTAGTGAATGAAACATGCAGGCGAAGAAATGAAACGTTGGACATACAAGAGGTATACGAAGACTTTGTACGAGCCCACGGGAAGATATTAATGGACTTCACCAAACCATGACTAAAGTGCATAATTAACACAAAACATTAATCTTCGCCAGAAGTAAGATTAAAATAACACAAATAAACAGCAACAAAAGCAAATGAGTAGTCTAAGAACTAAAGAAAATAGCTGAAGAATTAAAAATAGTTGCTATTTTCATTCAGGAACCGTACACCTTCAAAGGATAGATACTTGGTATGCCAATTACATCAAGCCAAATATGTCGAGGAGGAAAACCAATGGCAGCAGCAGAAATATTCAACAAAGATCTAACTATAACAATGTTGCACAACTACTGTAATAGTCACTGCACGTGCGTGCAAATAGGATCTAAAAGAATAGGAGAATGGATAATGTTAAATATCTATTGCTAGTTCCCTGACAATATTGACCCATATTTAATGCAAGTAGAGAACAATACAAAATTACAGACATATACCTATTATAATAATGATGGATGCGAATGCCAAATCCGTAATGTGGCACAGCACTGAAATAGATGATAGAGGGGAACAACTCGAAACACTAATTAATCAATACCAACTAGAAGTCGAAAACAAGGAAGGAAATTCAAATACATACCAGGGAGAACGGGGGCGACATATAATATAGACGTCACCTTAACAAACCAAACATCAAGCAAGAAGATAACAGGATGGCAAGTCCATCAATATCTTAGACAGAGTGATCACAACCTGATTACGTACGAAGTAAACAGAGAAACAATCGAAGAAACGTTTGAAGACGACACGAAAAGATATAACCTGGCAAAGTCGAACTGGAAAAATATAACGAAGAAGTATATACTTTCAAACAGCATAAGAACCGGGGACGACATAAATGACTACGTAAAAATCCTAACAAAAAGTATCAAAAAAATAATAAAAGGATGGCAAGTCCATTAAAATCTTACACAGAGCGATCACAACCTGATTACGTTTGAAGTAACAGAGAAACAATCGAAGGAACGTGTGAAGACGACACGAAAAGATATAACCTGGCAAAGTCGAACTGGAAGAACAGAACAGGGAAGTATATATCTCCAAACAGCATAAAAACCGGGGACGATTTAAATGACTACGTAAAAATCTTAACAAAATGTATCAAATGAATAATAAAAGAACGCATACCAGTAATACAACCCAAAAAACAAAACATTAAAAGTCTGGAATGAGGAAATGGCACAGCTAAGAGCGAAAGTAAGAGGAACACGAAGAGAGTATCAAAGATCAATAGCACCACAAGAAAGAATATACAATCTAAGTAGACATAGAAAAATCAGAGCCCAACATAAAGAGAAAATACAGCAGCTAAAAAGAAGAAGTTGGGATGCCTTCATAGAAAAGCATTTACAGCTAGACATTTGGGGTATGCCCTATAAAATAATAAGGGAAAATTAAGACCACCACCAATATATTCAACGCTACAGATTGAAACACAACCTTCAACAACAGATTGGAAATCGACGGCGGAGACGCTTTTAAGCGCGCTTCTACCAGACGACAACACAGAACACGAAAACGTAATCCAGCAACAAAAACGACAAAGGATAGCGAGTACATATATAACAGATGGAAAAACAGAAAAATTCACAGAGCAGAAGCCATAAAATTATTGAAAAAGAGAAAAACACCAGTGCCAGACAGCATTAAAGCTGAAGTAATTAAGCATCAACAGATCAAGCTACTAACACCGTTAACAAAGTTATACGATGAATGCCTAAACTAAAAGAAAATACCACAGGCCTAGAAACAAGCAGACATAGCAGTAATACGAAAACGAAAGAATAAAGACACCACAACGCCCGACTCGTACAGACCAATATGTCTGCTAAACACGATGGGAAAAATGAAAGAAAAATTGTTATGTAAAAGACTACAACAGCATAGAGAAGTAAAAGGTCTAAATCAAAATCAACATGGGTTCAGAAAGGGAAGGTCTTGCGAAGACGCAATAAACAAAATACTACAGACAGTAAAAACAAGCAACTAAAAGTTCGTGGTTCTTATTTCGGTGGATATTTCAGGAGCTTTCAATAACTTATGGTGGCCAACCTTATTCACAAGACTGAAAATCCTAAAATGTCCAGCGGACAGTATAAAGCACGATTGCCAAGATAGGTACGTACACCTCAAAGGAGGACAAACAATAACCATAAGGATATCAAAAAAATGTTTCCAGGGATCGGTCTGCGGGCCGTTTTCTGGGACATACTGGCGAAAGAACTATTAAAAAAGCTGGAAGAGGTAGTGAGGGTGCTATCGGTTACTGCGTATGCCGATGACATCTCGATTGTAGTAGGAGGCAATAGAAGACAAAACATAACACAAAACATAATAACCACAATGAAAACAGTCACAAAATGGAGTGAAAACAACAAGTTAGAGAAATCCGAGCAAAAACAGTGTAACACTATTAAAAGGTGGAACATCAACAAAGCATGGAAATAATGAGGAAGGGGACAAAAAAATGTTTGGAAATTATGATTGATGAGAAAATGTCATTCCTACAACACATAACAAAAACAAGTGAAAAAGTAAAAATTATAATGCAAAAGCTATCAAGCCTAGCACAACACCAAGCTAGGATCCCATTAAACAATGTAAGAAGATACATGAACACGAAAATGGCAACAATGAGCAGCTATGGGGCCATCATATGGGCGCACAGAATTAACTTTGTTATACCAGCTAATATAGTAAATAGAGCACAGAGAACGTTGCTAGTGCGACTGACCGGGGCGTACAGGATTACGTGGAAGGTCGTGCTAGGGATCGTTTCACTAGATTTGCATATCAAACGCCGTGCGAGAAAACGAACAAGTACAGGCAATCCTAGAAATCGAAGAGCCATCAAAAACAAAAATTAAACTTAAAATCCTACAACTTTGGCAACAACGATGGGATACGACGACAACGGGAAGGAGAGTCTATCAACTCTTTTCTAGCCTAGAAGAACGTTTGCAAATAACACATTTCAACCCGTCCGAAGAGCTAATACAATTTCCTACTGGACAGGGCACATATTCAACGTATAGATACAGAATGGGACTATCCGACACCAGTAACTGTCAACGTGAAAGCAATGGAACACCAAAACATATGATAATACATTGGTACATGAAACCAAATACAACTAACAACAGAGAACAACATCCACTTCAGATAAATACAATATTTGGCATAATAAAAAACATAGAACAATACCACATTTTAAACACAGACGCATAAACTTACACATACAAAGAAAGATCAAAATACATAAAATCTTTAAAGAACGTAAAACAACCGAGATAGGAAGAAAATTGAGATATCTTATATACATAACAATGTAAAACAGGTAATAAGTAGAGATAAGAAATTAGAATACGAAAACAGTAGTTAGGACCTGCACCCACGAAATTCCAATTTCTGGCTGCCGTTGGTCGGGAACGTGCGCGCAGTAGGTTAGATTTTCCGTATGGACTCCAGATTTCCGGCTGCCGGTGGTCTGGATTCCCGCGGAGAACATCTAGGATAAGCATAGGGTAAGTTAGACTAAGAACAAGTAGACTAAGGATGGGAAATTAGGCAGTATTTGCCCGTGCAAGGTCCGATATCCAGCTGCCGATGGTCGGGTCGCACGCGCAATAGGTTAGGCGAATCACTTAACTACAGATTTCCTGCTGCCGATGGTCCAGCGTCCGGTGTAAAGCAAAGTACGTAAAGAAATAGAAAATAATTTAAGTTAAGTCATGGGGCATAATGTTTCAAATAGGGCTTTTGTGCAACAATGTTCAATAATTAACGTGACAGTATTCTTTATATCGGCACCGATTAGATGTGTTACATTGTAAAAAGGAAAATTACATACATGGATTAAGCATCACAAATTGGAAGTTCAATTCAGAAAGTAATTCTAAGGTGGAGATGTAGTAGTACGAGTATGTAGTAGGCACAAGAGATACCGCGTTGCTTTTATTGAAACATTTGATACGATCAAGTGCATAAATGATTTCTTAACGATTCCTGGATTTTGACAAACGTCTAAATCGTAATGACGAGGTTAAAAGTTAGCGGAAGGAATACAACTTAAAGATGTAAAGTACACTTCTCCGTAGCGAAATTACACGGTGCGCGCGAGCTTTTGTGTAACTTTATTACAAGTTTGGCAAGGATGTTAGCCGTGTGCAAGATTTTAAAAATTCGTGTGTGCCGTGATAAAAGGGCCATCTGTTCGTATAGCTCAGATAACTGGAGATTGGTTGTGCAAAGTGAGCTGCTCCTAACTAGGAAGAACAACAAATTAAAAGGCTGATATTTCTGAATATCCTTGAGGTTATAGATATATTGAAAGCATAAGCTTCTATGTTGATAATATATAAATATGTACATATGAATTTGGAATACAATGGATCTATATTTATGTAGTAGGTAATTAACGGAACGTAAAGGTAATTATTCTGTTGAACTATGAGTTAGCGACGGAACTAATTTTGGTTAAATTTAATCATGATATTATCGGAAAAATATTAAGAAATATGTGTGTATTAAGTATAAACGTGAACTCTTTTGATAAAATTTAGTGTAAGTAAAAGAGTGGAAGTTTAGCACTTTTAATAGACAGTTTAAGAATGAAAAGAAATAGTTGGTACTTAACTGTCTTCTATGTATTATTATTAAGAGTATTTCCAAAAAAGGGATTTAAAATAACATATATCAATATTGAATACGGAAACAATAATGTCGTAGTATTATTGATTGGTTTAATGCTATTTTTCGGATTTCGTTTATTAAACCCAGTCAATTTGGTGTTAGGAAATTAGGTTTTTTTAAGGAACGTACATTTCTATTCATTTTGCAATTATTTAATTTTAGTAGAGGTTAAGTGTAAGTTGAATCTTATTTGCATAGGTAAAAATTAGGTAATTGTAAAATGATATCCAACCACCCTACTGATAGAATCGAATTTGAGAGAGTCACTTTACTTTAAAATTTTTTTGATAGGATTAAATTTAATGAGAGTTTCTATGGTGTTGTAGAGAAAGTAAATTATGATGTGATAAAGTTAGGAAACCCAAATTAAAGGTCGCATATTCGGAATAACTGGCTTCTGTGTAGCGAGAATATCAAAAGGATTGCTATGACAAAACGGTTTGACGCTCTTTAATTGTGATAATCGAAAAGCCATTCAGGGTAAGTGGATATTTTAACATAGTTTGTTACATGCCGAAAATCTGCTATGTAAACATTTTTGGTAAGTTTATAAATATGTGATTGATTTCGCACCAATTTTTAAAAATAGACTTGCGCGTGCATTTTCGTCACTTGGGATAGTTGCGTCGGCGCTAAGGAATGCGCAGACGTGGAGTGGGAAATAAGTGGCGGTTTCCCGACACGCGGGTACTAGTGAACGAGACGTTAAACAGTGAGGTTTATCTGTGTCGTCTTTTTTGTCTTCTCTTTCAGATAATGTAGTTTTCCTCCATTGTACCTATTATCGTTCCTTACCTGGTTGATCCTTTATCGTACCGCTAGAGAAAGAAGAGGGAAGACAGAAAATCTGGTTTTAAGATGGCCTAATGACACCCACGCCCAACAACGAGATCAATGGAAAGGAACATGGCTCCTGCCGCAAGAATAACCGTAAGGTCGTGAAGAGCTCCACTTTATTTTGTGAGTACATTTTATCTTTTTCTTAAAGGTGCCTCTGGTATTGCAATAAATATTTTTGGTATGTAATACAATTGAGACGTAATTCTGACGTAATATCTTGTTGCGCAATATTATGTACCCTTGAGTATGTATTGCCAACTGTCGTAGTGGCTCTTATCAATTACGCCGGGACTTTAACGGTTAAACCTTAGACTTTAATAGTCGTGCGTTATAACAAGTTTTGTACTTCAACTATTTCAACTGCATATTTTGCTCATTACTTTTATTACTTTTTGCACAGGAATTCACTTCTTCACTATTGTAGTTAGCTGGTGCACCTTTAAAATTGTTACGGAGTGCTCGTCTCTTCATGACTATTCTCAATTTATAACTCTCATTTTACCCATAACAAATCTAATAGTTACTTTTTTTAAGATAAAGGTAATTTTATATTTGTCACCTTCCCTCAACCATTCGCAACTTCTAGTAAACGATTTCTGCTTTTCTACGTATACAGAATGAAGCAAAACAGCGCTTGGGTATTTTTTATTTTGTAAGATCTAAAGGAAACCTAGACAAAAAGTTTTAATTTCATGGTTACATGTGGATTATAATTTATAAGAGAGAAGTAGGCAAAAGATTGTTTACCTGTAGTATAGACTCGTTTACTGATTCCTGGGTTATTATAATCGGCAAAGAAATAATTGCGTTTAAGAGAAAACAACCTAAATCCGAACAAAAAGAGATGTAATAACATTAAATAATGGAGCTAACTTTTGATAATACAATTAGTGAATAGTTGAAATAAGAACAGATTCGTTGCATAATTTAAGTCAACCTAAATAAAATAGTTAAATTCTACAACGTATCTAATCAAAAAAATTACAATCCAATAAAACTTACATGCATATGCATATCCAACAAACTCTTTTATTACAACACCTTGAAATTTGTAGAAAATATAAAATAATAAACATACAATTTAATACAGAACTGAAATTCCAAGAAAAAAGTGCATGACCTCATCAAATAATCATTCATTCCCGAAAGAGATTGTTCGGAGCACTAAAATGAGTCAAGAGTAAGAAGATTGCAATTGTCTTCAACGGAACCAAAAGCCCTAGACTTAATTTTAATGAGAGTCATGGAACCGGCTCGAATCGATTTGATACACCCATCTTTATGGATAAACTGATTTAATCTTGCCAATATCAAAATGAAGCTTTCAATGCCTATAAACCAAGACTACACCAAAATACATTGAAATAAATATGAAAACAAATACAAAAATCGGTCAAAAAGTCGAAAAGAAATCAAATTTAAACTGGATACACGCCATAATACAGAAACGCCCAAATATAAGAAAAATCAACACCTAAATTTAGAAATATTGGCAACATCTGGAAATGATAATCCGTATACCAATATAAAGTGGTTCAACATCAAAAAGCAAATAAACCGAAGATTCAAAAAGATAATAAAAAACACAGGGTACAAAAAAAAACAATCGAGTCTGAAGCCAAAACATTAAACATTGGACACCAAAACACTTACGAACTCTACCCAAGGGTAATCAACACGATCATAATATCTATTTCTGAAGATAAAACCGACTTATTGTAATAGGACAAACACAACACTACAACACATTTTACAAAAGATAAAGAATTCCTTATAATAACAGTAACAGTTACAGAAACAGCCAATCGGTAAACAAGAGCTCACGAAACACCTAGCAACAATCACAACAGAAAAAAGGCGCGTAACAAAATCTGCATTACAGAAGGTCCTAATTTTAATAAAAATTAATAGCCTATATTGCCTAACTGTAGCAATGAAGATCATAAAGGCAATTTGTGCTTTGCCCTTAGCTTTAGTAGAATTTAGCGTTTCGTTGCAAAACAAGTTTGAGAAACACTGTGCAAAAAAGAACTGGTATTGTTAATTTATGAACTCAACATTCTTTCTAAAACTGTTCCAGATGTTTCTACAAAGGATTGATATTATGCATTAGAAAAGAATCTTAGTTTAAGTAAGTCTTCTAAAGAGCCTTTTACTTACCAAGGATGTTGTGGGTAGAAATTGTAACATTATTTTGTAATGTTAACTAATAAACAAATTAATTAATTAATTAAAATTCAGTAACTTGCATAAAGTATAGACAAATATTCCACAATTAATTACTTCATATTTTAGTTAGGCTCCTTTATAATAAAAGACCAGCTTTACAGATAGCTTCAGGCTACTAAACTATTAGAAATTCCAGCGGCAGGTCATCATTTAAAGCTCTACCCTTGTAAATCAAATACAATAAACCTCTTAAAGTTTAGGTCGGTTACAGATTGACGAATCTGATAAAATTAAAATGGAATAGTACCTTTTAGCGTAAATCAAGGAAAGCAAAATTTTCTGTTTGAAAAGCTTAATCTTCTTAATACTTTCGTTGATTGACAGCGGGTTATAGAAACGAAACATTATAAATAGCGAAAACTATTTCCAATTTGATTTGTTCAAAGATTACAAGTAATTTTAAGTAGTCTGGAGACATACATTGTATTTAAAATCCATTTCGGCTCAAGTAGGTTAGCCGGTCTTTGTTAATGGCAGACTATTGTCGCCATAGGTATGGTCCACATTTCAAGAATTAAGAAATTCTTAGAGGGTACAATATATTTAAACCCTTGGGAAAATAATTGCTTCCGTGACCCTCATCTAAAAAGGGGTTGGATTTGGTTTCTAAAATCTTGTTTTGTGGGAGGTTCTGTTCAGTCATTGGATAACAGAAAATGACGTACATAATGATTAGGGTAGGAATTAATCTATATAACTTAAGGCTGTAGCCAAAGACAGGGAGTTTTTCCAATCGTCAAGAAGTAGAAAGAAACGTAGTTCGCGGGTAGCGTTCTCCGGCATCACAGATAGAATATTTCACTTCGTATCACGATAGTAAAAATTGCAAAGGAGTGATAACTCTTCCAATTCGCGAGGGTTATGCCCATATGTTCGCGGATTTATAGTGATACAAGGTAAATAATAAAAAGCTTGTAGGTGTGTGACGCACAAGTTAAGTGATATTGTCAATAAGATCCTGCCGGGTTCGTGTGCCATTCAAATATTAAAAAAATTACAAACAAGAGCAACAAGCGAGATTCTCTCCCCCAATTTAAGAGTTGTTCTACGTTGGAAGACAAACCTTCAAACAATGGACAATTTTTAGTAAGCAAGTTTTTGTTATAGTTAAGTAGCATGACCAATGTTTAGTTAGTTTATTTGTTGGGACGTTTTGGCCATAAACTGTAGGATTAATTTAGTGAAAAATTTATAATATAAGTTTTCGTTCATATACAAGTGTTTGGGAACTACTTATGTACTCAAAATTTTCATAAATTCCATAGTCACCTATTCACTTAAATTTCTAAATTAAAATCAATGAATGTAAGAGGTTCACGTTTATTGCTCTGTGAATTAAATAGTTTTGTTTGCCCTTGATTAAGTCAATAGTTTTTATAATTTTTTTATCATGGAAGTTGTATAAGTAGAAAAAAAGTGAAGAATTGATTAAAAGGAACAATTGTCCTCCTTTTGTACGAACATTTGAACATTCTCGACTTATCTGGCGCCCTTGGCAATTGTCATTAAGCCACAATATTTTATGAAAGGTAAGTGCCACATCTTTTTGTAGTAAATTATAAATTAATTTAACCCTTTTTTCAAATTTTAACCCTCTATATGATCCACGACCTTCCGCTAGCTAGTGCCGGTGACCCCCCTTTAATTTTTGTTTAACAGGCCGCCCCCATTTTATAATTTTACTGGAAAATACATACGTAGTAGATTTTCCGCCTGTAACAAAATGAATACTCAAACTTTAAACTTGCTTTCAGTTATGGGCTGTTTATACTATATAAAACAATGTGTGAACAGTCATCCTTGTCTACGCTTCTCATCAGCTGCAAATTAAACTGGACGTACCAAACTGCTGTTCAAAAGAACATTTTAGATAAACAATGTAGGAAATAAAATATAACACACCATGATCAGTAATAAAATATATAAATGGAGTTTCCTACCGTTATAAATGTGTCGATAAGATTCCAGACACGTCTTTTCTAACTGCCAAACTTATCCTGAGATACAACTATTTGGTCAACCACGGATTGCAGGTCCACAAAAAACATAAAGATATATAAAATGAGCTTCAATTTAACTAAATACGTCGCCGTAGAAGTCATGTTTAGGAGATAAGATTGGAAAAGTTGTATAAAGTGAGTTAAAGTTATCTTGCTATAACCGTTTATTGTCGATTGGAAACTCAATGCTATTCGCAAGCTTTAACGGAAATATCTGAAAGCTCAGCTACCTCTGAAATTGCTTTAGTATTTTACATATTTTTGCCCAAAGCACGAATAATAGGTGATATTACCATTATCACGTCATCAAAAATGTTTTCTGCAGCCCCGTTAAATGGTACATTGTGGCATTTATTAATGATTAAACGGATTTGTTCGACGACGGCCACAAAGGGATGATTTGTCCGCCTTACCGCGTTTAAACGTAATCTGCAGTCAACCGGGGCTCAATAAATCAACTTGGCTACAAGGTTTTACAACACTGCCCGAATAAAGTACATAAGGCATTGCTCAAGGGAATGCGGAAACCGTATTTTATTTTTGTTGCCCACAGAAACGACTCAAAGCTAATATTTCGGCTTTATCACTACCAGTCTTAATTACAAACACAGTATGCTTTTGTTCGACAAATATTTAGAGCCCTTTTTATAACATCTATTGTAAACGAAGTATTGGTAAACGAGAAATAATTCAAACCGACTTCAAATCTATGCCTGACACGAGATTTGTTACTTTAATAGTGGGTTACTGATTCCATCAATGTCAAAGAGGGCAAGTAGTTCCGTTGCGTAAAGTGGGATTGATACGTTACAGAAACATGATCTTTTTCTTTTGATCCGAAAAAATATAGATAAGTAGTCCCTGCTAAAGTAATTTCTAACCAATTTTCTTTTCACGGGAATGATTGCTAAAATGCCAATAACCTATGGTATATAAATAGCTTACAGTGTACTTTACACTTTACACCATACAAGTTTTGCATCTGAGGTATCTTCAAATTGATGTTGTACAATAAATTTCTTAGGTAAAATTTTTAAATGTTATGTCGATTAAACCTAGAAGTTAATACTTCTCACAATTAAACTAATAAACATTAATTTTAGATTTAAACGCCATCGTGAATGCTCTTCTACAAAAAAAAAGCAAATCTTAAAAGCTGTTCTAACCTTTAAACTCTGGTGCCGAAAAATAACTTCAGACGCGTCAGTCCGCAATACTCTAAACTTCAACCACTAGAAATATAAATGCTCCAGAAATAAGGATATCTTCCTCTAATGGATCAGTACCAAACTTCCTATGTGACGTGACTGCTTAAATTAAATTGCACAAGAACTTCACCAGTACTAAGCCAAGATAGCTAATTTGAAACGAATAGAATGAAAGTAGAATTAACTTAAATTGAATTTAATCAAACTAGAATTGCATTTGCATAAAATTTGAAGCCCTAAAGTAATTCATTATTACTCAAATTATTCCAACAAATACAAAAATTTTTAAAATTAATGAAAATCAACTAACTACAACACTTTGCTTCAATTACAATTTCTATCTTGCACTAATTTTTATTAATCATAGTATTATTTTTAAATCACTTCATTTATTCGCAGAATAACAGGAATAATCCTTTTTAAAATATTCTTTAAAATACTCTTGTCGTATATATAAACTTTCATCCAGATTTAAACAACAATATCTTCAGTACATCCGCTGTTCTCTAAAAGTATTAAACTTGCTAAAGATAATGTAATTCGCACCAATAATAATTGCTTGTTTCACTGCACACCAAAGTATCTGATTCGTCTAGCGCTGTGAACAATGCCAAGTGGACTTGCTTTATATACGTAAATTGTAATCATTTTTTAATTGGCAATCTATTCGAATGTATCTTTCACAAATAGAAATTTTGTTTCAATATCTCGGCTCATCACTACAAATATTCATGTTTTATTGAACGGAATAACCAATAATTACACGACTTTTTACATGCAGCGTTTTAAAGTAAAATTAATGCAATTTTGAATGAAACATATGACTTGTAAAAAATTTTGCCTTAATACATATTGAATAATATGGGTAAAGCATACATTTATTTAGTTAATATAAAACGTAATTTTATATACTGAGTGTCTATAATGAAAGTTCGCGCTTTTATTAATGGATTAGAATTTTGCCCAGTAGGTATGTTACAGGCATATTGCCTTCAAACTCGATTATTTTTGCAGGTATTTTCTCATAAGAAAATCTAAGACCGTTTTTCAAATTGTTGTACTTTTCGAGGTCATTTGTTACGTAATAACGTGACGTCATCAAACGAGTCTATTACTTTCGTGTGTGTCAACCAATCACCTAGGGCTGTGTCTCCCTAAAGCTCCTCACTACCACCCATTCGGGCGCGGCAGCGTCATAAGGTGATGCCGGATGAGTCGTTGGAGGAGACGCATTGGACTCAGCTCCAACTTCCCATAACCAAATCTATGGTCCGCTTTGCAAATTTTTGTACCTTTCAAGACTATTACTTACGTGTGTGTGGCAATCAAGTACCTAGGGCTCGGCTTCTCTTAAATGTTTCTCGCCATCACAACCTCGCAAGCGGCGGCGATATGGGACAATGCCGGATGGCCAGTAGAAGGATGCCCAATTGGTCAAGGGTTGTAGGTGATGCTCCATAGACCTACGCCACATGTCAAACAACTCTTTGGGTATGCTGCATTAGGTAAGCGTCTTTGGGGGATGCGCCACTGGCCAATTTGAAATGAACTAAAGTCAACAGTAATCTATAATCATTTATTAAACAATGTGTACTAGTAGTAATCAATATTTTATAAACACATTTGTACCTAAATACATAAATAATTATACATATAATCTATTTAAATATATTGTTTACTTTAACAAACAGTATTACAGTAGAACACTATTTTATAAAATATACTATATGAGGGATGACCATATTAACATCTATATACACCTGGTTATACAACAATAGTTGAACATAAACATTAAAGTACATTACAAGTACATTACAATAAAACATTTATCTATCAACCAGAATCCAAACCATCTAATTGACATCCATGATGGAATAATGTCCAAGGGGTAGCGTGTTGTACCACACACCAAGTAGCGCTTATCATCATATGGGCTTAGAGCAATCTTCTTCTGAACAATAGTGTGGACACGAGCTTCCTTAAAATCTTACTCCGTAGCTAACATAATCATCAAACGTTTATTTATTCTTTATTATAGACCTATTAATTCCCAGTATCTTCTTATTCACACCAAAGTTTAAGATGCGAAGTGATGGAGAATATGATTCCTCTTCTTCCATTAATCGCGAGAGCTTAGCCTCCTTGTCTTCAAACGTCTTAAAAACCTTTGCTACGTATATCTTTGATCGCTGCCCAACAAAATCTATCATTAGTTGTCCAGTATATTCATCCTTTAAAACGTTCCTCCTAACTTAAGAAATTCGACAAATGTTGTTTGAAGGGTAGTCGGATGTTTCAAAGTATCCAATACAATCCCTTCTAATGATTTCGTAAGTATTGTGATTTATGATTCTATAAATTACAATATCTGTATCCGTATAGAGCATAGGACATCAATTTCCAAAAATCACGTTCATGTATCTATAGTGAAAGTTGAAGATGGTTAACTCGGCAACATTTAGGATGCACGTACCAACACATATCGGCTTATTGAAATATACTTCTGAAGTAAGAGGTTCCACAGCAGCAAGATTTTTGTCAAAGACAGTAATATTTTTGGATAGGGGTATTGGATATTCTAGCTTCAGCATCTTATCTGCCTTCCTAGTTGCCCCCAAGATTTTCATTACAATGCTTTCGTATATTCCCCATTGTTTTTCCAAAGACGTCATTATTCTATAGTTTAAACAGGTTCTTCTCAACTTCATTCCTTATATGCTATCTGAGCTCCGTATTCAAGTCAATGTAGGATTTCTACTAATAGCTTTGTTTAAATGATAGAACTAGTTGGATTGTTGATAAATTAAGCCCGTTCACTAAAGCTTGATTTAGAATGAATCGCAAAATTTTTTTTGAATTTAATGTCGCCATTAACTTGGTATTTTGAGCGTTCGATACAGATAATCCTCGACTCTTTGAATCAATATGCCCAGGTTAGAACGGGATGCCTTTATTTTTTAAGTCATGTATTTGTTCGGGGTACTCCAAATCAAATTCCAAGATGAAGCCTTTTACAGCATGACCAGGAGCTAATGTTACATCGATTTGGTATCTATATATCAAAGCCTGAATAGGGTAAAGGTTAACTCACCGCTCATCCATACTGATTACTGACATCACACTTGTCGTTTGCAGATGCTCGTCGTTCAGAACACACTTGACTAGAACCTCTACGTATACCCCTTCCTATAAGCAAGAGCTGATCAATATCTATCAATAATTCGAACTACTGCATGGTATGCTATAAGATTGCATCCCACGTATATCCAGGTCAGATGTAATAATTGCCTGCGGCCACGTCCCAATGATCTATTGGGTTTAAACGCGAAAATAACTGTTCTTTAAATAAATCTGACTTACTTCAAAATTAATTAATCATGAATAAAATGTAAAAACTACAACTTATGTTGGAGTTTAAATAATTGTATCTCTAGCGTTGACTTTCAAGTGTGTCTGATCAACAAGACACTAGCAAAAGTAAAAGGGGAGGGATCTGTAATACCCGATAGCAGCCGCCGGCTCCGTTTACCAGGGGAAACACGAAGGGTCGACTGAAAACTAACCAAAATTTACCAATGGATTCGAATTTTTAAGCATACGCAAAATTTATTAATTGCGAATCCAGTTTTTTGTTCCTACTCGATAAATTTACAATATCGTTCTCCTTAGTCCAAGTATTTTATTTTAACTTTAACTTAAAGTCGTCGCTTACGTTACTACGTTACTACGTTACTACGTTGCTAAGGGAATATGGGTATCCACTGCCAAAGTCCTGTTTCACTCTAGTTTAATCTCTTATTTAGTTGGTTAATTTGATTGCTTTAATTTGATTAGGTTTCCTGATATAGTTTTGTTATATATTAGACCGATGTTTAAAGTTTTGATTTAATACCCGCTGTTTTGATCCGCACGTTTAGGTGAGACAGTGATTGATTTACTGCGAATTTCATCGTGCATATGTAGATATTTAGGTGTTTTGTTTTTGGGTTTTGTTTATATATTTTTTTTATTGCTACTTTTCTAAATTAAGGTATGCCGTTCCACAAAATAAATTTATGCTAAGTCGTCTAAACTAAACTACCTCCTACCCCTCAAAATTGTGGCACACCCCCAGGTTTACACCCGGTTCTCGGGTTCCAGTCTATCGACTCCCCCCGTATACTCCTTCAAGGCTATACAGAATACTTTCTGGATGGCCACTTCTTAGACTTCTTCCATGCTCTTGGACCATTTTAGCCCCTCGACAACTAGTTTTCTCTACACCAACCCTCTGTTGGCTATTTCTAGTGGGCAGTGAAATAGCACGTACTCGACTCTTTTTGAGCCCTCGCCGCGTTTGCAGCCGTCGTTCTCGGTCAATCCGAACCTTCGCAGGTAGGCTTTCAGAGCCCCGTACCCTGTTACTAGCTGCACCGTCTTATGATCGAACTTCACCTTGGTATAAATTTGTGTGTAAACTTGCCCATGGTAGCGTTGTTCCACCTCTTTTCTCATTGTCGGATTGATCTTTCTCGCAGGTTTATCGTAACTAGCAACCTCGGTACTGAAGAGTACGGTGTAGGAAACTCTCCTGTTGCGGCCTCTGTAGCCAGCTCATCCGCTCTGTCTTACCATCGATTGCTATCATGCGACCTAACCCAATAAAACTTTAAATCTCGATACCCAAGTGCCGTGTGCTCTATCCTTCAGGCGCCTCCTTGCAGATTTGTTGAGGTGTTCAAATTTACCAGAGCAGTTAGAACAGATTTGCTATCGCTATTGATAGAGTTGCGTACTTGTGTGTGAGTGGTTGATGACGTACTATACTACTCTTATAGCTACCAACTCTCAAAGAAACATTGTCCTCCAATCCGCAAGTTTAGTTTCGAATCGGAACACTTCCCTTACCTAATAACCTAATTATACGCAACAAACGCCGCTCCCACCTGCCCATTGTCTATTGACGAGCCGTTCGTATAAATCCTGACCCCTCCATGTTTTCATCGACTTCGTCAAACTCGATTCCCTTGACATCGGCTGGATTCAGTAATTTAGAAATGATGATGTTCTTCTCAACTTTCTTAGTTCCAAGGACAAGACTTTTTACGAATTCCCGCCTTTTCCCTATATTTACAAATCTCCTACCTCTAATCTCCAAGACGCCAAACTCGTTGGTGGCCTATACAGATGATATCTTGATCCTGGTGGAAGGGGGCTTAAGGAGGACTTTTGACGACAAAGCGACAGGCGCACTACTTAAACTACACCATTGAACTTGTTACGGTTGAAATTTTCAATACAACATTTGCATTTTAGCAGTGTATTAAATAGTTAATTCTTTCCGTATTAGATTGTACATATTTCAATATTGATAGCGCGTTATCAAGTACGAGTTTGCAAACCAGCTTTAGTGGTATCTTCTTCACGAGATTTTTCATTTGAATCGTACACTTTTAATTTACGCTTTGGGTTCGTATATATGCCCACCTTTGTTGAAGGGATTTTAGCGAATTAATTTGAAGGGAAATTATTCTCAGGTGATATAATATAATTTTCTTTATTGCCTAATTGGGATTACGGCGATTCATAAAGCTGAGTCCTCGACTGGTATCTGGTAAACACCTGTTACACATTTTGGTTGTTTGTGCATTGAACCCGATTGTGGATCAGTAAGTAAACCGCGATTTTACTGACTGAAATTAGGGGATTATATTTTAGGGTTCAAGTTCCAGTTCAAATTCAAGTTCTAGTTCGAGTTCTAGTTCCAGTTCTAGATTTATGTTCTACGTGTTTGTTCTACGTTCTACATTCTACGTTCTGCTATTCTAGGTTCAAATACCGTTGTAAACTGTATGTTGAATTTCGAGTTCTAGATGTGGCATCTGTAATTAAAAGGAGAAGATGTTTACAAGTAAGGATCCAGTGGACCCATGCGAATATAGTTGGTAGCGATATTCTACCTGCACGCACCATTTGAGCTGGAACATCGCCATCCACGCATAAGCAGTTGATGAGTCCGTTGCATATCTATTTTATCGTCGCAACCGTTTGGTTGACTTTGCATGCTGGTGAATTACATTGTAATATTATTGGGTTTAGGGTTGCAGTGCCCATACAATTATAATAGGGTTGGGTTCTAATTTAGGTGTTGAACATTGCATATTCACAATACTTAATAGAGTATGTAAAACTAAGCCAACGACCCGCCTATTATTATTACAGGTATTATTGTAGATACCCTCAGTACTTAAGGGCTATCCTACTAGGATCCTAGTGCAACCACTTATTTGCGTAACAGTCGTCTTAAATCGGCCGTATGGTCCCAGATTTATGTTGCCTTGTTGGCTGTGTTAATATTTGATTTTAAAGTAAAATTCGAATTAGTCAACCGATGTATTGGTATATGTATCGTTAGAGTTGCACCATAACAAGTGAGTAAGTCCAGTTATTAATTAAATTATAGTGTATGTGTTTATTGTTATTAATTTGATATATTCTTGTATAGTAAACGTATTGAATAGCTATGAGGTTTACATTACTGTGTGTCAACATATGTTAGCTGAATTGTATGCTGTATGGGTATTATTTGTGACCGTGAGGAATTTCCTATCTCAGTTCCGTCAGAGCCCAGCTGTTAGAGTTAGGTGGCGCTCATTTTTGGCAAGAGGTTTGGTTGATGGTTTACCCCACTCCCCGCCTCGGTACTGGGTTAGCTCAGGGTACATTGAAGCTGCTTACTCCGACTGCCCCGATAAGCATTTACCTTGCTTACCTCATTAGCGATTTTAGTTGTAAAATAGAATTCAATTTGAAATCCCCACTTGCTCGTTGTCATTGTATTGCGAGCGCCCCGTCCCGTTATAAACTACTAACAATAATTTAAAAATCACTTAGATAAAAACCACACACACACACACACACACACACACACACACACACACACACACACACACACACACAATCAAGAGAGCCTTTAAATGCAACTCATGCCTTCTAATAGACAATAAATTAATCGCACGAGCACTAACATGCAAATACTTGGAAGTGACAAATGACGATAAACTTAATCACAGTCACCACATTAACTCAAGTTGTAACAACATGACACAGGCAATGCGACTACAAAATACCACTACACACCGTGCGCCTGAACCTTGGCAGTGTGCTGGCAACTATGGTGTTGTACTCTGCAAGTGTATAGGCACACACAATGACAACACTAAAACCAAGGCAAACAGTTACCAGAACGCAAAATGCAGACTAATTCGATTAACTAGAGACTACAGGACAACCGACCACCACTGATGCGCTATCCGTAATTACCGGGATAATTTCGCACGACCTAATAATAAGAGAAAGATCGATAATGTTCCACCTTCGTTAAAATCGACTGAATAAAGTAGAATAAATGCTAAGATCTGCAGCGAACGGGAACAAAGGGATAAAGTAAGCGGTCCTGTCCAAATGGCAAAATCGGTAGGACAATAGCACAAGTGGACGAGGAACATACGACCGGATATCGGACATAAGACAGACTCAAGACCAAACACATATTACCAAGCTAAGCTTAATTTATTTTCTGACGTGTGATGGTCCATACCCAACATATACATATCGGATGCATTCAACAAATGATGACTGTGGGTGTGGAGAAATTGGAAAACCATACACTTCAACTGTGAAGGCTTCCCAAACGCACACAACCAGAGAAACAAAATACTAAATATACGGGCACGACAGGAGTTAAAGTTCGGGCCTTTGGAGCTGGTTTTTTAAAAACACATTGATACTTTAACAAAAATATATTTGAATTTTGTACATAATAACTTTATAAAAAATTAATTAATTGTACAGGTGAGTAGCTCAAATAACGAAGTATGGAGTTTGAAGACTGACTGCCGGGCATTGAGCTCCCGGGCCTTTTTATAATACCTGCCCCTCACACGGCTTGTGGGAACTTGCAGATCTCATGTCTGCGTTTCTCTTAATTATTACAATGTAACAACTTAATTCTAAGTAATTGCGGTCTGTTGACCGCCTGTGACCTGCCACCTGCAGTATCACTGCCCTCACGGATGCAAAGTTGCATGTCCGTTCACATGAACTGTCGATAACCTCTCTGGGTTATCCTTGTGTTACAATGTTGCATTGAACTTATACTTTTACTTAATAATTTCTAATAATTCCTATTAGATTCAATATATCAATATATATAGGTAATTGGGGATACATAACTCCTCCACCGTAAATGAAAAATTAAGGTTTTCTTAATTTTAAATACATAAAATACATAATTCAATTTCATTTAAAATTCATTATTTCTAAAGGTATACTTGTCGTTTCTTTATTTTTCTTTGTTTCCTTAAATCTAGAACTGTTTCCTTCATTCTTATATCTAAGGTACATTTTGTATAATACATACATGATTACAAAAATTATTAAAATGATCAATACAATTGTCCAAACACTTATATTATTATAATGTAACTTTGGCGTTTATACTATATAAAACAATGTGTGAACAGTCATCCTTGTCTACGCTTCTCATCAGCTGCAAATTAAACTGGACGTACCAAACTGCTGTTCAAAAGAACATTTTAGATAAACAATGTAGGAAATAAAATATAACACACCATGATCAGTAATAAAATATATAAATGGAGTTTCCTACCGTTATAAATGTGTCGATAAGATTCCAGACACGTCTTTTCTAACTGCCAAACTTATCCTGAGATACAACTATTTGGTCAACCACGGATTGCAGGTCCACAAAAAACATAAAGATATATAAAATGAGCTTCAATTTAACTAAATACGTCGCCGTAGAAGTCATGTTTAGGAGATAAGATTGGAAAAGTTGTATAAAGTGAGTTAAAGTTATCTTGCTATAACCGTTTATTGTCGATTGGAAACTCAATGCTATTCGCAAGCTTTAACGGAAATATCTGAAAGCTCAGCTACCTCTGAAATTGCTTTAGTATTTTACATATTTTTGCCCAAAGCACGAATAATAGGTGATATTACCATTATCACGTCATCAAAATGTTTTCTGCAGCCCCGTTAAATGGTACATTGTGGCATTTATTAATGATTAAACGGATTTGTTCGACGACGGCCACAAAGGGATGATTTGTCCGCCTTACCGCGTTTAAACGTAATCTGCAGTCAACCGGGGCTCAATAAATCAACTTGGCTACAAGGTTTTACAACACTGCCCGAATAAAGTACATAAGGCATTGCTCAAGGGAATGCGGAAACCGTATTTTATTTTTGTTGCCCACAGAAACGACTCAAAGCTAATATTTCGGCTTTATCACTACCAGTCTTAATTACAAACACAGTATGCTTTTGTTCGACAAATATTTAGAGCCCTTTTTATAACATCTATTGTAAACGAAGTATTGGTAAACGAGAAATAATTCAAACCGACTTCAAATCTATGCCTGACACGAGATTTGTTACTTTAATAGTGGGTTACTGATTCCATCAATGTCAAAGAGGGCAAGTAGTTCCGTTGCGTAAAGTGGGATTGATACGTTACAGAAACATGATCTTTTCTTTTGATCCGAAAAAATATAGATAAGTAGTCCCTGCTAAAGTAATTTCTAACCAATTTTCTTTTCACGGGAATGATTGCTAAAATGCCAATAACCTATGGTATATAAATAGCTTACAGTGTACTTTACACTTTACACCATACAAGTTTTGCATCTGAGGTATCTTCAAATTGATGTTGTACAATAAATTTCTTAGGTAAAATTTTTAAATGTTATGTCGATTAAACCTAGAAGTTAATACTTCTCACAATTAAACTAATAAACATTAATTTTAGATTTAAACGCCATCGTGAATGCTCTTCTACAAAAAAAAAGCAAATCTTAAAAGCTGTTCTAACCTTTAAACTCTGGTGCCGAAAAATAACTTCAGACGCGTCAGTCCGCAATACTCTAAACTTCAACCACTAGAAATATAAATGCTCCAGAAATAAGGATATCTTCCTCTAATGGATCAGTACCAAACTTCCTATGTGACGTGACTGCTTAAATTAAATTGCACAAGAACTTCACCAGTACTAAGCCAAGATAGCTAATTTGAAACGAATAGAATGAAAGTAGAATTAACTTAAATTGAATTTAATCAAACTAGAATTGCATTTGCATAAAATTTGAAGCCCTAAAGTAATTCATTATTACTCAAATTATTCCAACAAATACAAAAATTTTTAAAATTAATGAAAATCAACTAACTACAACACTTTGCTTCAATTACAATTTCTATCTTGCACTAATTTTTATTAATCATAGTATTATTTTAAATCACTTCATTTATTCGCAGAATAACAGGAATAATCCTTTTTAAAATATTCTTTAAAATACTCTTGTCGTATATATAAACTTTCATCCAGATTTAAACAACAATATCTTCAGTACATCCGCTGTTCTCTAAAAGTATTAAACTTGCTAAAGATAATGTAATTCGCACCAATAATAATTGCTTGTTTCACTGCACACCAAAGTATCTGATTCGTCTAGCGCTGTGAACAATGCCAAGTGGACTTGCTTTATATACGTAAATTGTAATCATTTTTTAATTGGCAATCTATTCGAATGTATCTTTCACAAATAGAAATTTTGTTTCAATATCTCGGCTCATCACTACAAATATTCATGTTTTATTGAACGGAATAACCAATAATTACACGACTTTTTACATGCAGCGTTTTAAAGTAAAATTAATGCAATTTTGAATGAAACATATGACTTGTAAAAAATTTTGCCTTAATACATATTGAATAATATGGGTAAAGCATACATTTATTTAGTTAATATAAAACGTAATTTTATATACTGAGTGTCTATAATGAAAGTTCGCGCTTTTATTAATGGATTAGAATTTTGCCCAGTAGGTATGTTACAGGCATATTGCCTTCAAACTCGATTATTTTTGCAGGTATTTTCTCATAAGAAAATCTAAGACCGTTTTTCAAATTGTTGTACTTTTCGAGGTCATTTGTTACGTAATAACGTGACGTCATCAAACGAGTCTATTACTTTCGTGTGTGTCAACCAATCACCTAGGGCTGTGTCTCCCCTAAAAGCTCCTCACTACCACCCATTCGGGCGCGGCAGCGTCATAAGGTGATGCCGGATGAGTCGTTGGAGGAGACGCATTGGACTCAGCTCCAACTTCCCATAACCAAATCTATGGTCCGCTTTGCAAATTTTTGTACTTTTCAAGACTATTACTTACGTGTGTGTGGCAATCAAGTACCTAGGGCTCGGCTTCTCTTAAATGTTTCTCGCCATCACAACCTCGCAAGCGGCGGCGATATGGGACAATGCCGGATGGCCAGTAGAAGGATGCCCAATTGGTCAAGGGTTGTAGGTGATGCTCCATAGACCTACGCCACATGTCAAACAACTCTTTGGGTATGCTGCATTAGGTAAGCGTCTTTGGGGGATGCGCCACTGGCCAATTTGAAATGAACTAAAGTCAACAGTAATCTATAATCATTTATTAAACAATGTGTACTAGTAGTAATCAATATTTTATAAACACATTTGTACCTAAATACATAAATAATTATACATATAATCTATTTAAATATATTGTTTACTTTAACAAACAGTATTACAGTAGAACACTATTTTATAAAATATACTATATGAGGGATGACCATATTAACATCTATATACACCTGGTTATACAACAATAGTTGAACATAAACATTAAAGTACATTACAAGTACATTACAATAAAACATTTATCTATCAACCAGAATCCAAACCATCTAATTGACATCCATGATGGAATAATGTCCAAGGGGTAGCGTGTTGTACCACACACCAAGTAGCGCTTATCATCATATGGGCTTAGAGCAATCTTCTTCTGAACAATAGTGTGGACACGAGCTTCCTTAAAATCTTACTCCGTAGCTAACATAATCATCAAACGTTTATTTATTCTTTATTATAGACCTATTAATTCCCAGTATCTTCTTATTCACACCAAAGTTTAAGATGCGAAGTGATGGAGAATATGATTCCTCTTCTTCCATTAATCGCGAGAGCTTAGCCTCCTTGTCTTCAAACGTCTTAAAACCTTTCTACGTATATCTTTGATCGCTGCCCAACAAAATCTATCATTAGTTGTCCAGTATATTCATCCTTTAAAACGTTCCTCCTAACTTAAGAAATTCGACAAATGTTGTTTGAAGGGTAGTCGGATGTTTCAAAGTATCCAATACAATCCCTTCTAATGATTTCGTAAGTATTGTGATTTATGATTCTATAAATTACAATATCTGTATCCGTATAGAGCATAGGACATCAATTTCCAAAAATCACGTTCATGTATCTATAGTGAAAGTTGAAGATGGTTAACTCGGCAACATTTAGGATGCACGTACCAACACATATCGGCTTATTGAAATATACTTCTGATGTAAGAGGTTCCACAGCAGCAAGATTTTTGTCAAAGACAGTAATATTTTTGGATAGGGGTATTGGATATTCTAGCTTCAGCATCTTATCTGCCTTCCTAGTTGCCCCCAAGATTTTCATTACAATGCTTTCGTATATTCCCCATTGTTTTTCCAAAGACGTCATTATTCTATAGTTTAAACAGGTTCTTCTCAACTTCATTCCTTATATGCTATCTGAGCTCCGTATTCAAGTCAATGTAGGATTTCTACTAATAGCTTTGTTTAAATGATAGAACTAGTTGGATTGTTGATAAATTAAGCCCGTTCACTAAAGCTTGATTTAGAATGAATCGCAAAATTTTTTTTGAATTTAATGTCGCCATTAACTTGGTATTTTGAGCGTTCGATACAGATAATCCTCGACTCTTTGAATCAATATGCCCAGGTTAGAACGGGATGCCTTTATTTTTAAGTCATGTATTTGTTCGGGGTACTCCAAATCAAATTCCAAGATGAAGCCTTCTACAGCATGACCAGGAGCTAATGTTACATCGATTTGGTATCTATATATCAAAGCCTGAATAGGGTAAAGGTTAACTCACCGCTCATCCATACTGATTACTGACATCACACTTGTCGTTTGCAGATGCTCGTCGTTCAGAACACACTTGACTAGAACCTCTACGTATACCCCTTCTTATAAGCAAGAGCTGATCAATATCTATCAATAATTCGAACTACTGCATGGTATGCTATAAGATTGCATCCCACGTATATCCAGGTCAGATGTAATAATTGCCTGCGGCCACGTCCCAATGATCTATTGGGTTTAAACGCGAAAATAACTGTTCTTTAAATAAATCTGACTTACTTCAAAATTAATTAATCATGAATAAAATGTAAAAACTACAACTTATGTTGGAGTTTAAATAATTGTATCTCTAGCGTTGACTTTCAAGTGTGTCTGATCAACAAGACACTAGCAAAAGTAAAAGGGGAGGGATCTGTAATACCCGATAGCAGCCGCCGGCTCCGTTTACCAGGGGAAACACGAAGGGTCGACTGAAAACTAACCAAAATTTACCAATGGATTCGAATTTTAAGCATACGCAAAATTTATTAATTGCGAATCCAGTTTTTTGTTCCTACTCGATAAATTTACAATATCGTTCTCCTTAGTCCAAGTATTTTATTTTAACTTTAACTTAAAGTCGTCGCTTACGTTACTACGTTACTACGTTACTACGTTGCTAAGGGAATATGGGTATCCACTGCCAAAGTCCTGTTTCACTCTAGTTTAATCTCTTATTTAGTTGGTTAATTTGATTGCTTTAATTTGATTAGGTTTCCTGATATAGTTTTGTTATATATTAGACCGATGTTTAAAGTTTTGATTTAATACCCGCTGTTTTGATCCGCACGTTTAGGTGAGACAGTGATTGATATACTGCGAATTTCATCGTGCATATGTAGATATTTAGGTGTTTTGTTTTTGGGTTTTGTTTATATATTTTTTTCATTGCTACTTTTCAAAATTAAGGTATGCCGTTCCACAAAATAAATTTATGCTAAGTCGTCTAAACTAAACTACCTCCTACCCCCCAAAATTGTGGCACACCCCCAGGTTTACACCCGGTTCTCGGGTTCCAGTCTATCGACTCCCCCCGTATACTCCTTCAAGGCTATACAGAATACTTTCTGGATGGCCACTTCTTAGACTTCTTCCATGCTCTTGGACCATTTTAGCCCCTCGACAACTAGTTTTCTCTACACCAACCCTCTGTTGGCTATTTCTAGTGGGCAGTGAAATAGCACGTACTCGACTCTTTTTGAGCCCTCGCCGCGTTTGCAGCCGTCGTTCTCGGTCAATCCGAACCTTCGCAGGTAGGCTTTCAGAGCCCCGTACCCTGTTACTAGCTGCACCGTCTTATGATCGAACTTCACCTTGGTATAAATTTGTGTGTAAACTTGCCCATGGTAGCGTTGTTCCACCTCTTTTCTCATTGTTGGATTGATCTTTCTCGCAGGTTTATCGTAACTAGCAACCTCGGTACTGAAGAGTACGGTGTAGGAAACTCTCCTGTTGCGGCCTCTGTAGCCAGCTCATCCGCTCTGTCTTACCATCGATTGCTATCATGCGACCCAACCCAATAAAACTTTAAATCTCGATACCCAAGTGCCGTGTGCTCTATCCTTCAGGCGCCTCCTTGCAGATTTGTTGAGGTGTTCAAATTTACCAGAGCAGTTAGAACAGATTTGCTATCGCTATTGATAGAGTTGCGTACTTGTGTGTGAGTGGTTGATGACGTACTATACTACTCTTATAGCTACCAACTCTCAAAGAAACATTGTCCTCCAATCCGCAAGTTTAGTTTCGAATCGGAACACTTCCCTTACCTAATAACCTAATTATACGCAACAAACGCCGCTCCCACCTGCCCATTGTCTATTGACGAGCCGTTCGTATAAATCCTGACCCCTCCATGTTTTCATCGACTTCGTCAAACTCGATTCCCTTGACATCGGCTGGATTCAGTAATTTAGAAATGATGATGTTCTTCTCAACTTTCTTAGTTCCAAGGACAAGACTTTTTACGAATTCCCGCCTTTTCCCTATATTTACAAATCTCCTACCTCTAATCTCCAAGACGCCAAACTCGTTGGTGGCCTATACAGATGACATCTTGATCCTGGTGGAAGGGGGCTTAAGGAGGACTTTTGACGACAAAGCGACAGGCGCACTACTTAAACTACACCATTGAACTTGTTACGGTTGAAATTTTCAATACAACATTTGCATTTTAGCAGTGTATTAAATAGTTAATTCTTTCCGTATTAGATTGTACATACTTCAATATTGATAGCGCGTTATCAAGTACGAGTTTGCAAACCAGCTTTAGTGGTATCTTCTTCACGAGATTTTTCATTTGAATCGTACACTTTTAATTTACGCTTTGGGTTCGTATATATGCCCACCTTTGTTGAAGGGATTTTAGCGAATTAATTTGAAGGGAAATTATTCTGAGGTGATATAATATAATTTTCTTTATTGCCTAATTGGGATTACGGCGATTCATAAAGCTGAGTCCTCGACTGGTATCTGGTAAACACCTGTTACACATTTTGGTTGTTTGTGCATTGAACCGATTGTGGATCAGTAAGTAAACCGCGATTTTACTGACTGAAATTAGGGGATTATATTTTAGGGTTCAAGTTCCAGTTCAAATTCAAGTTCTAGTTCGAGTTCTAGTTCCAGTTCTAGATTTATGTTCTACGTGTTTGTTCTACGTTCTACATTCTACGTTCTGCTATTCTAGGTTCAAATACCGTTGTAAACTGTATGTTGAATTTCGAGTTCTAGATGTGGCATCTGTAATTAAAAGGAGAAGATGTTTACAAGTAAGGATCCAGTGGACCCATGCGAATATAGTTGGTAGCGATATTCTACCTGCACGCACCATTTGAGCTGGAACATCGCCATCCACGCATAAGCAGTTGATGAGTCCGTTGCATATCTATTTTATCGTCGCAACCGTTTGGTTGACTTTGCATGCTGGTGAATTACATTGTAATATTATTGGGTTTAGGGTTGCAGTGCCCATACAATTATAATAGGGTTGGGTTCTAATTTAGGGTGTTGAACATTGCATATTCACAATACTTAATAGAGTATGTAAAACTAAGCCAACGACCCGCCTATTATTATTACAGGTATTATTGTAGATACCCTCAGTACTTAAGGGCTATCCTACTAGGATCCTAGTGCAACCACTTATTTGCGTAACAGTCGTCTTAAATCGGCCGTATGGTCCCAGATTTATGTTGCCTTGTTGGCTGTGTTAATATTTGATTTTAAAGTAAAATTCGAATTAGTCAACCGATGTATTGGTATATGTATCGTTAGAGTTGCACCATAACAAGTGAGTAAGTCCAGTTATTAATTAAATTATAGTGTATGTGTTTATTGTTATTAATTTGATATATTCTTGTATAGTAAACGTATTGAATAGCTATGAGGTTTACATTACTGTGTGTCAACATATGTTAGCTGGATTGTATGCTGTATGGGTATTATTTGTGACCGTGAGGAATTTCCTATCTCAGTTCCGTCAGAGCCCAGCTGTTAGAGTTAGGTGGCGCTCATTTTTGGCAAGAGGTTTGGTTGATGGTTTACCCCACTCCCGCCTCGGTACTGGGTTAGCTCAGGGTACATTGAAGCTGCTTACTCCGACTGCCCCGATAAGCATTTACCTTGCTTACCTCATTAGCGATTTTAGTTGTAAAATAGAATTCAATTTGAAATCCCCACTTGCTCGTTGTCATTGTATTGCGAGCGCCCGTCCCGTTATAAACTACTAACAATAATTTAAAATCACTTAGATAAAAACCACACACACACACACACACACACACACACACACACACACACACACACACACACACACACAATCAAGAGAGCCTTTAAATGCAACTCATGCCTTCTAATAGACAATAAATTAATCGCACGAGCACTAACATGCAAATACTTGGAAGTGACAAATGACGATAAACTTAATCACAGTCACCACATTAACTCAAGTTGTAACAACATGACACAGGCAATGCGACTACAAAATACCACTACACACCGTGCGCCTGAACCTTGGCAGTGTGCTGGCAACTATGGTGTTGTACTCTGCAAGTGTATAGGCACACACAATGACAACACTAAAACCAAGGCAAGCAGTTACCAGAACGCAAAAGGGCAGACTAATTCGATTAACTAGAGACTACAGGACAACCGACCACCACTGATGCGCTATCCGTAATTACCGGGATAATTTCGCACGACCTAATAATAAGAGAAAGATCGATAATGTTCCACCTTCGTTAAAATCGACTGAATAAAGTAGAATAAATGCTAAGATCTGCAGCGAACGGGAACAAAGGGATAAAGTAAGCGGTCCTGTCCAAATGGCAAAATCGGTAGGACAATAGCACAAGTGGACGAGGAACATACGACCGGATATCGGACATAAGACAGACTCAAGACCAAACACATATTACCAAGCTAAGCTTAATTTATTTTCTGACGTGTGATGGTCCATACCCAACATATACATATCGGATGCATTCAACAAATGATGACTGTGGGTGTGGAGAAATTGGAAAACCATACACTTCAACTGTGAAGGCTTCCCAAACGCACACAACCAGAGAAACAAAATACTAAATATACGGGCACGACAGGAGTTAAAGTTCGGGCCTTTGGAGCTGGTTTTTTAAAAACACATTGATACTTTAACAAAAATATATTTGAAATTTGTACATAATAACTTTATAAAAAATTAATTAATTGTACAGGTGAGTAGCTCAAATAACGAAGTATGAAGTTTGAAGACTGACTGCCGGGCATTGAGCTCCCGGGCCTTTTTATAATACCTGCCCCTCACACGGCTTGTGGGAACTTGCAGATCTCATGTCTGCGTTTCTCTTAATTATTACAATGTAACAACTTAATTCTAAGTAATTGCGGTCTGTTGACCGCCTGTGACCTGCCACCTGCAGTATCACTGCCCTCACGGATGCAAAGTTGCATGTCCGTTCACATGAACTGTCGATAACCTCTCTGGGTTATCCTTGTGTTACAATGTTGCATTGAACTTATACTTTTACTTAATAATTTCTAATAATTCCTATTAGATTCAATATATCAATATATATAGGTAATTGGGGGATACATAACTCCTCCCACCGTAAATGAAAAATTAAGGTTTTTCTTAATTTTTAAATACATAAAATACAGAATTCAATTTCATTTAAAATTCATTATTTCTAAAGGTATACTTGTCGTTTCTTTATTTTTCTTTGTTTCCTTAAATCTAGAACTGTTTCCTTCATTCTTATATCTAAGGTACATTTTGTATAATACATACATGATTACAAAATTATTAAAATGATCAATACAATTGTCCAAACACTTATATTATTATAATGTAACTTTGGCGTTTTGAGTTCATTTAATTGTTCTTTATAACTTTCCACTAATTTCACGGCGTGGTTGAGATCGTCTAAGTCTAGATGCTCTAGCTTCATAGGTTTCTTTATTATTTCTTCGTCTTCTTGTTGCATCTTGAATTGTAGTTCCAGTAGGTTTGCGAGTTTCTTTGTTGCTATGGGATCTTGATAAACTCTGATTACTTCATCTTTCAATTTCACATAACAATCTTCTTTGAGGGTAATTAGTTTGCTTCCGATTAATGCTTGGTTATTTTCATCTTGGTTGCAGTGGATGGTTGCTATTACTTCTGTTGGGAAAATGGCTATCCATTTGTTATCTGTAACTTTTTGAATTTTCATATTAGTTATTTGCACTTGTTTGGTTTCACAGTTTTCGTAATGATTTGAGAATTTTAATAGTTGTACTTCACAAGGGCTGTCTTCTTGAATGGTTGTTGTCGTCATCGATTGACATAAATATTGGTTTGGTGTTACTTCAGTACATTTTTCGTTTGTATAACCATATCTCAGTTCATTTAGGGATAGGAATTTGGTTTTGGGTATGATTACTTGGTATGTGCTAGTAACTTTTGTTGGAAAAGCAAATAAATAATAATATTGATAATTGTTACTTTCTACTATTGGAATTTTTATTAAAAATATCTTAATGTTGCTAAATTTTGTTACATTAAAGTAAGGGTTGATATTATTTGAGTAAATATTGTAATTTTGTATACTGCCTAGTTTAATTGGTAGTATACCGGGGTTGCTTTTTATATGTTATATTGTTACTTGGTTGTCCGTTCTACCTGGGTGGAGGTTGACGGTAAGGGTGATGACTGTCCATCTGAAATTACAGGGTGTCTTAGGTTTTTTAAATGAATGTATTTCGTTATTTTACCGTTGTCTACTACTGCTATGTTTTTATCTGATATTTTCTTAATTTTAAATGGTCCTAAATTTCTGCGTGCTGTTTTATGTCGCTTGCTCTGAAAGTTTTTCTCGTATACGGTTTGTCCTATTGAAAATTTATTTGAGTCGGTATTTTTATTTCGGGTTGTGGTGATACGTTCTTTATCGTTCTCTAATTTATCTATTACCTTGTCGTAAGTTATTTTTAGTTTTTGTTTATGATCTTTCGCATATTGCTGATATACTTCTTTATTGTAGTGTATGTCATAGGGATTTCGTGAATCTGAATGTCCTAAGGTTAATTCTAAGGGTGTAAAATTTGTTGATGAGTGGATAGTGTTATTATAGGCGATTAGTGCGTATGACATTAAATTGGTTATATGTTTTTTTTTTATAATTTATTCTTAATAATCGAATTTGTTCTAACAGGGTTAAATGTAATCGTTCAATTAGTCCGTTGGATTCAGGGTGGTTTTCCGTTATGAAATGAATTTTTATTTTGTAAAGTTCTAACGTGTTTTGTATTGTCTCATTTTTAAATTCGCTACCATTGTCTAAAGTGATTGATTCGGGTGTTCCGTAAAATGTGAAATATTGTAAAAATCCTTGGGTCACGTTAATGCTATTTTTGGATGTGATTGGTATTGCTTGGCCTATTTTTGTAAATGCGTCTATAATTGTTAGATAGTTTTGCGCTTCTACTACTAGAGTATCGGCATGTAGTTTTTGAAATGGTTTGTCGGGTGTTTTGGTTAACATTAAGGGTATCTTTGGGGGTTTCCTATCGTATTTCGCTCTGTCACATAGTTCGCATTGGTTAATGAAATCTGTGGTCAAGTCCTTCATGTCTTTAAAATAATAACGTCTTACAAGTTGCTTTATAGTTTCGTTAATTCCACGATGGTTGGTTTTTCCTTCGTGTTGATTTCTAATTACATCGTTTATTTCGTCAGGGTCGTCTAGTGTTATTAGTTTTCTAGTACATCTGATGAGTTCAGGTCCAGAGTTATTGAATAATTTAATGTATAATTCTGAAAATCTTTGGTATAAATGTTCGGTGTTAAAATAAAAATAAAATCGTTTTTTCTCGGGGGTGTATTCTTTTAAAATTTTAATTATTTGTTCTTCGTTATCATCTTTAGTTATTTGAATTTGATATATCTTTTTATTATCTACTTTTGTATATTTTACTGGATTGGGGTTATTTAAAACTTCTGTTATTATAAATTGGTTAGGTTTCATATCGATTGCTTCGTTTAAGATTTTAATCGCGTTTTTTGGTTCTTCGTTTTGTGTCGAATGTATTGTGTCGCTCTCGTCTGGATCTTCCCTTATTTCCTCTTCGTCTACGATTCCTATAATGGATTCCGTTTCTAATGCATTGAGTTGGATTCGGCTTAAAGCGTCTGCGTTGTTGTTATAAATTCCCTTTTTATATAAAATTTCGTAATCATACTTTTCGAGTCTGATTCTCCATCTTTGTAATTTCGAATTCGGTTCTTTCAGTTTGCATAACCATACTAGTGGTCTATGATCGGTGTATATGTAAAATTTTCTTCCGTATAAATAAGGTCTAAAGTATTTTGTTGCCCAAATTATGGCTAATAACTCTTTTTCTATAGTGCTATATTTTTGTTCGGTTTCATTCAGGGTTCTGGATGCGTAGCTGATAGGTTTATCGCTACCTACTTTTCCTTGGCTCAATACTGCGCCTAATGCTACATTCGATGCGTCTGTCGTCAGTATAAATGGTTTTGTAAAGTCTGGGTATTCTAATACAGGATGATTTGTTAATATGTTTTTAATTTTGTCTACGGCTTTAATAAATTCCGGGGTGTGTTCAATTTTGTTTCCCTTTTTTAAACAATTTGTCAGGGGTTTGGTTATCTGAGCGTAACCTTTAATGAATTTGCGGTAGTAACCACTAAGTCCTAGAAATCCTTTAATTTCTTTGTTTGTTTTTGGCAATGGGTAATTTAGAACTGCATTTGTTTTGTCTGGATTTGGCATTACTCCTTGGGGTGTTATTACATGTCCTAAAAATGATACTTCTTTTTGTAAAAATTCACTTTTGTCTAATTGTACTTTAAAATGTGCTTGTCTAAGTCTTTCGAATACTTCTTTCAATCTTTCTATGTGTTCTACCAATGATGTGGAGTAAACTGTGATGTCGTCAAAGTATAGAAGGCATTTTTCATTGTGTATTCCTCGTAGTATATTGTCCATGACTCTCTGGAAAGTAGCGGGTGCGTTCTTTAGCCCAAATGGCATTCGTTTGTATTCGTAATGTCCTCTAGGTGTGCTGAAGGCTGTTTTTGATATGTCTTTTTCTTCCATCTCTACCTGATGGTATCCTGATGCTAGGTCTAATGTTGTAAAATATTGGCATTTGCCTAATTTATCTAAAATTTCGGTTATATTTGGTAGTGGATATTTGTCATATACCGTTTTTTCATTTAACTTTCTGTAGTCTATTACCATTCTGTACTTTCTCTTTCCGGTTGCGTCTAATTTCTTAGGTACTATTAACACGGGGCTGCTCCATGGTGAATTGGAGTGCTGGATTATGTCTTGGTCTAATAAGTCTGCTACTTGTCTGTCAGCTTCTTCTTGGCTTGCATGAGGTAGTCTATATGCTTTTGTAAAGATTGGTTTATTGTCTGTTAGCTCGATGTTATGTTTTACTGTGTTGGTGAATGTCAATGGTATTCCTTCACAATGGAATATGTCTCGGTATTCAAAACATAAGTTTTTAATTGCTCTTTCTTCTTCTTGATTGATATCGGTGTTAAAGCGGATGTTAGTTAAATTTTCTCTTAACATTTCGTCATGTTCTATTGGGTTGTAATTATTTTCTAAATTTTCGTCTATTTCCTATTCGTTAAAATTTAGTTCTTCTACGTTAATTGGGTCTGTCAATGATAATTCTACGGGATAGTCGTTTGAATTTAATATTGTTGTGGTTGCATAATTATCTTTTATTTGCACTAAGGCTGTTGGGGTTTCTACTCCTTGCTGAAATGTCATATGATTTATTATTCCTAAATTTTTGTTCGATTTTACTGGGATTTTTATTTTTCTTTCCGTTCGGGGTTCTATAGTGTATTTTTGTTCAATTTGTGTGTTTTGAAATTTAATTGGGATTTTTCCGTATTTTGTCCTTAATAAGCGATTTTTAATGTCAATGTTGGCTCCTAATTTTCTTAGAAGGTCCATTCCGATTAATCCGTCATATTTATCGTTAAATTCGAATACACAAAATTTATGTTTCATTTTAACATTAAATGTTCTCGGTAAGGGTATATTGGCTACGAATTGGTGTAGTGTCGTTTGGTGGGCTGTTTTAATTTTAAATGGTTCTCTTTCTACGTAATCTAAATAGTGTTTTTGTACGGTTCTGGGGCTAATTAATGTTTTTGATGATCCGGTGTCAATTAATAGCTTGAATTTGGCGTGGGGTATTTCTATGTATGGTAATACTAAGTGATTTATGTTATTTAAGTTAATTAAGTTTGGTCGGTTATAAATTGGTCCATTTGAAAATTTGAATTTGAGTTTTCGTCGTCGTACTCCTCGTAAGTTTCGTATTGTTCGTCACGTTCATAAGTTTCTACATGGTTTGATTCATTGTTTGTAGGTGTCTCAATGTAATTATTGCGGTCAGTGTCAAATTTTTCTATTTCTTGGTGGAATAATTCTTCCGATGTAAAATTACGTTTCTGATGAGGGTTTGGTCGGATATGTGTTATTTTTGTATTTTGTCTGGTGTTACCAGATGAGGTGTCCATTGGTGTTGGTTTGTAATAATTGTTAGGGTTGTTATTATTATTAGTCATTGGTGTATTTCTATTGGGGTTTGCGTTGAATGCTGGTCTTGGTTGGTTTAAGTTCTGATTAAATCTTGGTTGGAATGCGGGTTTCGTAAAAGTTGGGTTGAATGTTGGTCTTGAAAAATTTTTAAATTGATTCTTAAAATTGGTATTGTTAAAACTTGGGTTGTTACTTCGCGGTTGATTTGTTTGTGGGTTAAAGGGTGTAAATTTTTGTTGAGGGATTGTTTGTCTTGTAGCTTGTATGGTTTTTATGGGTGAATAACTTTTATTCGCGTTGGGATTGTTTAGTCTGTTGCGGTAATACATTACATTTTCTTCTTCTATTACTAGGCTCATAGCTTCTTCTAGATTTTGGGGTCGTTGGAATCTGATTTTATCCGATAGTCGTTCTGGTAAAGCGTTTATATGTGTCTAGTGCCATTTCGTCGTACATTTTTGTTTTTAAATGTCTAACGTTTTGATCGGGTTCTTCGATTTTTAATTTTGTTAAAATTAAACTTCTCACGTCTTGGCATTTCATTCCGAATTGGTAAGGGGATTGATTGTGTTCCATTCTAAGGTTTATTAGGTCTCGTACCAGGCATTTTATATTACGTTGGTCTCCAAAATATGCAATTAGTAGCTGTTTAAACTGGTCCCATTCCGATAAGTCGTCCCTACTGGCGATTAATGTTAGTGCCGGCTAGTTTACTTATTACTAAGCGTATAAGCAATGAATTTCTTGCGTCATCTCCGGGTTTGTAAAAGGTTTTTAGGAACATTTCACATGCTCCAATGAAATTCGAGAGATGGGCCTGCGTGCCATCGAACGTCTGTATTGTCTCTAAATAGAGACGTAAGTCTGTGTTACTCATGTCGGTTAAGGGTTGTTTTCGATTTTTTGAAAATTTAAAAAAAATTTTTTTTTTTTGAATTGAGGTTTATTTCGCTATTTGTAATGTTATTTTTGCTTCGGATTTACTAATTTTCCGTTTGGGTTGTGAAATTTCAAATTTTGTAAAAATTGGGGTTGGTTTTGTTATTTGTAGCGTTTATTATGCTTTGGTTTTTTAAATTTTCCTTTTTAGATTGGATAACTTGGAGTTTTGTAAAAATTGATGTTGATTTAGCTATTTGAGACGTTAACTTCGGTTTTGGTTTGTTAATTTTTCAATTAGATTAGGTAAATAAAATTTTGGTAAAGGTTGAGGTTTATTTTGTTATTTTTCGGCGTTATTTTTGATTTGAATTTGTTAATTTTCAGTTTGGATTGGGTGGATAAAATTTGGTAAAATTTGAGATTAATTTCGTACTTGTAGTATTGGATTTATTAATTTTAAGTTTAGATTGTGGAAATGAAAATTGGTAAAAATTTGAGATTAATTTCGTACTTGTAATATTAATTTTGGGTTTGGATTTATTAATTTTACGTTTGGATTGCGTCAAGTTATTTTTAAAATCGTAGTCGCTGTTATTTCTATTTAATTACACAGTGCGGTGATGTACTTGTGAGATCTGTATTCAATAATGTTGAATTTAATTACCGTAGTCTGGATTTGCTTGTTTTTATGCAGCTTTTGATTTATCTTTCTTAAGGAATCTGAAATGGATGGGTTTATTCTCGCTTAGCGTTGTTTTAGTTCACTCGTAATTAATACTCTTCCGTGGGTTTTACTGAGTTGCGTAGTTATGACCTGAGGTTAATTATGTCTGCACTTTATTGTTGAAATCGAATACTAAAGAATGTAATCTTTGTTACTTAGTCACGTACGTTGAGTTAATTGCACTTACAGGTGTTAGTTTATAGGAATTAGATAATTTACTTTCCGTGCTTGCGTAAAGTGTTACGTCTATTTATTTTTAGATATCTCGGTGTTCTCAACTTGTAATTGAACTCTTCGTAGTTAGTTTTCAGGTTTACAATTATGAGCGTTTAGCGTTATTCTATTTTCGTATTGAAATAATGCACTTTATAATGCTGGGTAATTAATTGAAAGACGTTTAGATACCGTGTTTGTTCTGCAAATTATTTATAGAATGTTGTGGTGTAATTTTCATGCGCTTCTATAATTCCGTGATGTATTTAATTACTTATAATGCTGCTTTTATGGATTGATTACTTGTAGGTATTAAATGCAAAACTGCATTGCTTTATTATTCCGTAATGGATTTAGTACTTATGATGCAAATTGCGTTGTGCAAAGGATTCTGAAAGCTATTTCTTTAAGGTAATAATGATATTGCGTAGTTGAAGCTATACTGAAAGCGATTTTCTCTGAGGTTTAAAATGTGTAATAAAGGTGTTTCTTGCTTTGTTTGGATGGCGTTTTAGCTTACAGTGGTTTTAGGTTACCGTGGTTTTTAGTTAATGCAGAGTTCCTGCTGTGATTTATTCAGTATTATAGAGGTAAATGTTTTAATTAAACGTTCTGTACTGCTTGTTCGAATTAGCTTTGAACTTAAGTTTGCGTTCTGTGTTTTTATTTTACCGGTTTATAAACGTGCATTGAATCGCGGTAATTATTTGGTGTTAGTGAATGTGCGCCCGTTTATTTTTGGATTATTTTGAGTTCGTTCTATTAATTATGGTAAGAATCTCTTAATACTAATTCTCATTTACTTTTTAAGAAAATCTCTTTGTAAATAATCAAGTCTCATTTGCTTTTTAAAGAAAAATAATATCTCTTTAACATTCGTCTCATAGGTTAATACTTTCTCGTTTTGAAAATAATTCACTTTGAACTATTTTCAAAAATATTCATAATATAAAATACATAAAACAATGATAAATAAAATAATACTAGCATATATCAATTATAATTTTTGGTAAAAAAAAAGTTATGGAAATGAACTTACATTAATTTCATCTGTTTCTTTGGTGGGTTCGATCGATTCTGTATCTTGTCCACCTTGGTTTGTTTGTTGGCCTTAGACGATTCTTGTTCCTTGTCCAACTTGGTTTGTTGCTGGATTTAGACGATGCTTGTTCTTCCTCCAACTTGGTTTGGGTTCTGCCAAAATTTCGAATTAAAATTCTTGGTCACCAATCTTCCGATTTTTGGATTCTCAGTGCCCTTTTGACATCCGTTACGACTGCGCCAGTTAAAGTTCGGGCCTTTGGAGCTGGTTTTTTAAAAACACATTGATACTTTAACAAAAATATATTTGAAATTTGTACATAATAACTTTATAAAAAATTAATTAATTGTACAGGTGAGTAGCTCAAACAACGAAGTATGGAGTTTGAAGACTGACTGCCGGGCATTGAGCTCCCGGGCCTTTTTATAATACCTGCCCCTCACACGGCTTGTGGGAACTTGCAGATCTCATGTCTGCGTTTCTCTTAATTATTACAATGTAACAACTTAATTCTAAGTAATTGCGGTCTGTTGACCGCCTGTGACCTGCCACCTGCAGTATCACTGCCCTCACGGATGCAAAGTTGCATGTCCGTTCACATGAACTGTCGATAACCTCTCTGGGTTATCCTTGTGTTACAATGTTGCATTGAACTTATACTTTTACTTAATAATTTCTAATAATTCCTATTAGATTCAATATATCAATATAAATAGGTAATTGGGGGATACATAACTCAGGTACTATTTAACGAACACCTGAAATACACTTGTCGACAAAATCACAAAGATTGTGCATAAACGTTACCTCGAAAGGCAAGCACTACAACGACGGCCACATCGAAACGAACACATGGCACTCACACACATCCACGCACACAAATATACATTCACACCACACCACACCTGGACACACACACACACACACACACACACACACACACACACACACACACACACACACACACAATCAAAGAAAACACATTCAAACACAAACTTAAAACACGACTGCACCAACATTGTTTTAACTGGATCAGGTACGCTTAAATTGTCAGGCAGCATGCCGAAAACTGGTTAGAAAAGTAAATGAAAAGAAAGCAATCCCACTAATCACCAAGACCGCCTCTGTGAATGTGCTTCTTTCTACACACAGTCGCCGCCTTAACTGCTGTTATGCGCTAAACGCTTCTTAATTGTCCGACGTCCCTGCCCTTGCAAACTTCCACCAAAACAGACGCCGCATGCAACATCGCCTAGACCTGCCTAGACCGTCCTTAAGGATTCGCTTCTGAATCATCTGTTTATCTATGTTACCGCCATCATTCTGTTCAGTATCTCGCTGCCCTTGCGTTCAACAAACTCCACAAGCACCTTCGAATTTAATTTGAAATCTTACATGACGTCAAGGTATGTGATGGCTTCCTTGATCAGGATCTTCTCCTCTTCTATCTCCAGCTTAAGGGGATGCTGTTCCGATTTCGTTCCGAGATAAAATGCTTCCGACTCCAACGTGTTGCATTTTAAATTTGGGTTTCTTGACCATTAGTAAAACCTGTTCAACGCCTCGTTCGGCTTTGTTTGTATTTTCGTTAACAATTTCAACCTGACAATCAAAAGCATATCATCCGCCAACCCAACAGTTATGCATTCTTTGAGCAATTTAAACCTGAAAATGCTCTCATACAAAAATTTTCAGAATGTGGGACAAAAGCATGACTCTTACCATCATCTCCTTTCCATTATTTGCGAGACAATTATCTCCGAAATTTTAACTTGTGCAATCGCCCCGAGAAATAACTCTTGACCAATGACATCAGGTTTTGCAGACAATTTCTGCATTCCACCTCTCAAACAATAGATGGCCACCAGGCAGCATCAAATACTCCTGAAATGTCCAAAGCCACGAAGAAGCAATACTCTTTTGCTTTCCTCACCGGCTTGATTTCTTTGACTACGAATTAGTCGACTTACCATGGCTTTTAGTAATTTTTAGATGTATTAGAAATTGACATATTAGTATTATCGGTGCTTTATGCCAATGTACCTGTGTTACTAGTTTTTAATAAAATTAAGATATACATTAAAAGATTACTTGTAAACGGCAATGTATAAAAAACAACTTAGAGACGAATTGTAATAGGAAAATGATATAATACCTATAGCACACTAACATTGTTATTTTATGCCGAAAGGCTTAATTTGATCGAGTTAACTGCTTTTATTAAGTTTTGCTTTCGGGTTTGCATTTTAAGTTGCCTTTTTTGCGAATTTATACTTTAGTGGCAATAAAGCATGTCTCCCTTCTTCTCCACACTCCCCCTCTCTTTTCCTTTGCAAATCCAAATTGTCGCTTACTTAAACCGTCGCTATCTCACACCACGTGCTCAATTCGCGTGACCATGACTCGATCCAAAACTTTCTCTGGCTATGTAGTCGATAGCTGCCTGGATCTGACGCATCCGTCCTTAGGTTTAGGGCTAAACTGCACGTTCTGGAATTTTCCGCAACATGGAAATACGCCTTTCTTCAAACAAAGATTACACAACATGGCAAATACACGCGGTATCAATAGGCACACCTCCAGGGCTGCGTCTGAGGAGATTCCATCATGCCTCGGTGCCTTCTTAGAGTTCATCCACCTAAGAACCTTTAAGACTTCGTAATAGAGAATTGCTTTATCGCTTTAAACGTTTTCGTATATTCCCCATTTATCTTTTTTGACGTTGCCGAGCCCAATCTTCTGTTGTTCACTTTTTATTACGCTATACATCGTCCCCGAGGTTCTTTTTAGAGTTGCGGATGCAGAATTCTAAAATTTATTTGTTACGGTTTGTTCGCACAACTGTTGCAAACATATTTTAGGTAGATTTACGATTTCTATTACAATTAAGATTCAGGTTAAAAGTCATACATTTCATAACTAGGAAATTTAATGTGCTACAGAATATGTCTAATTATTAGTAGTATGCATATTTGGTAATTAAAGAATGCTAACACAAATAGCATTATGTTCAGTGTGTCAAGTATTCAGGAACTTGACCTCATGTAATTGAAAGACTGATACATTGTGAAACATGAAATAACTAGGTTATTATTGTAATAAAGTAATTATGAGTAATGTAGAACACTAGTTAAGTATAAAACTAAGTATGTTTGTGCAAACATCCCTAGTTATTTGAGTACAAAAGGTAAGGATTGAAGTATCATTGACGTCCAGTTCATCGTGTCGATTGTCAAAATTTGGTGTGTTGAGCAAAACATAACCAATATTTGGTTACATTATAGTCTAAAATTTGGGCATTTTGGACAAAGTTTTGGTTCTTGAAGCAAAGAACATAAAAAAATTGGAGTTGTGAAGGTAAAGGTTGGACATTTGGAGCCAAAATTTTGGTCACCAAAGGTTACAGTTAGTATGTACCTCAGAAGCATATACTAATTGGATGAAATTAAGGTTGTGGATCAATGCATTAGGGAAGTTGGAAAGCTTGACGAATAGTAAATGTCGTATGTGCTCCGTTTGTAATTATTGTTAAAATTATCTACAATTATTGCTTAAGATGTAGCTTGCAGGTAAAATCCCCTCCGTCGTTTATTTAGTTTAGTATATGGATTTACCGCGATTAACCTACAAGTGCTTGTGTTATGTGTGTCACGACTGTAGTTGTACAAATGCTGGTGTAATTTTAGCTATGGTGATATAAAATTATTGACGTTTGTCGAGTTTCGTCAAAACAAGTTGACAGTTTCTCGACCTGCTACCGCCACTAAAAGTTGCAGTTATTACTGGTAAGCACTTGAAGGTTTCGTTTTTATAAATTCTTTCATATTAATACGTCCACTTTCTTCGTTATCTGTGGTTATCGAAGTTTAACGCAAAACAGGTTGTTTCAAGTAAATATTTGGTACTCGATTAGTGTCGGTCCTACAAACACATGCTAATTAGAAGCAATTCTAGGTTGCAAATCAGCTCTGAGGATAATAATTGCAAACCGCTTAAGGCATTGGTTGCTGCCGACAAATAGAAGACTTTAATGCTTTGCAGGTCAAGCACTAAAATCAGGAATCCCAAAGTAATGGCGAATGTCTGCGCCTCTTGAAACGTCAAGGGACGCAAATAGAAATTGCCTGAAGTACAGTAGGCAGTAAAGCAGGGTAGAGCATGGACTGTATAGAGTAAAAGAGGTGGAAACATAGATTTTAAATACAAAGTCACATAAATACTTAAAAACACTTACCGAAGCACAACATCTGGAGCACTAACGCGGCACCTTTCACTACTGTTTCTGGCCAGAGGTAAATAGGAACGGAGTAAGGAAAATATTATGGTAGGAAGGACATTATAGGAAGTTAATATTGAGAATGAATGAAACACGTTCGAGTTCGCAGATGGTTGTTTATCGACTCTCTTTTAATTATGTTATTCCTTATCTTTAATTGTCTTGCTTGATAACGAGTACAACGTCGGAAGAGCAAAATGGCGCGAACAGCGGACATTGTTTGTTTTGAGATTATTAGGAATTATGTTGAAACGGTCTGTGTATCTTACAAACACACACTTTCTGATGGAAATTCAGTTAAAAGTACATTTAGTATAGAGCCATTAGTAAAGGAGCAAGTAAGGATTGGAGAATACTTATTGAGGGTGCTGATAAATGTAAAGTATGATACAGCAATTAGGATTGAAAGTTATTTTGTTACAAAGAGAGAGAAAACCCATGTTTTGTGGGAAGAGTTTGTAATAAATAACAATGAACTGGAAACACGGTTAGAAAAGAATAACGGGTATTTCACAAAAACTTGGCGGGACAAGTGAGAAGTATGCATAACGAAGTGATCGACTACATAACAGAGACTGAGGAAAGAGTAGCACAGCAGAAGGAAAGTAAGGAAACAATCGGGCCGCAGGCAGCGGGAATACACCAGCAAAGATTCAAAATGGAGCGTTTGAAGAAAGAAGTGTATATGACAGAAAACACAAAAGGGTTCCAAAAGTTCAAGGTGATAGACAAGATTTGGAAAAAAAATGAAGATCTTCACGAAGATATTATGATCGAGGAAACTGATTTCAAAGATAAATACTTTATACAAGATACGTTCGAAGAAATTGAAGAGAAAAGAAAGCGATACCTAGAAAAAATTCAAAGCAACCATTATTCTAAATCCGTTTTATTTTTATTTTCTGCTGTGGTGACTGGTTAGAGTAAATGCAAATTATCTTCAGTGATATATCACGAATGTTGCCATATCATATAATATCTTTAGACATTTTGTCATTTGTGCCAATTTATCATATTTGTTTTGAATCCGAATCCTTTGTAGCTCTGGGAATTTAATTAACGTTCCTTGTCCTCAGTAGCTAGCGAAAAAAAATTTTCTTAAGCAGTTTGGTATACTAAGCACAACTTAGTAACTTCCCAATACTCCATCCGAAGGTATACGTTGGGTAGGAAGGGAGTTTCTTTACCTGAAAATTTTGAATTATGCCGTTTCCTTGCTGTTTCAACGTGCGTGACAACACACACACACACACACACACAAACACAAACACCCGCGGGACCAACATTTTACCTCTCATCTAAACGAGGGTGATTTTTTGTGAAAAATACTCGTCTAACATTTTCAAGGGACCGTATTGAGATTCGAACTCGAGACCTTGGACTTAGTAGTCAAACGCATACCAATTAAGCCACGGAACCAGCTTGCCTATTATAGACTACACATCTCTAATTAACGGATTTGATAAAGTAATAGTTGGAAGAGCAAATCTGCAGTAAATGTTGTAGTCAACAGTAGATGTTATGACGAATTTCAATTTACACTCACTAATTTGGTACAATACAACTATAATTACTTAAAATTATCTTCAGAAAATTCCTAATATACTGGTATGCCACTACGGAGATTATTAATGAAAATTTACGGCATTAATTTCTTTCTTAGCATGGTGATTATACTATATTCCTTACTAATTTCTCTACACAAGTACTAACTGTTCTCAATCCTAATTTATATAACCATTAAACGTATTTATCTTAATAACTCGAACGGCAATTTATTTCGTATCATTTGTTGCTTAATACCCCAAATAAACTGCCCGCTAGATCGTAGGATTTATATATCAAGTTACACACTTTCCATTTTCATCTTGAAATCAATAGAACCTTGTAGCTGTCCCTAACTTCATTGTTAGTTTAATGGCTTTACCTATTTCACTTCTAGACCCCTCGGTATGATTGCTACAGCATCGTTATTTTGATATTTTTCAAATTTTCAAAACAAATAAATTCGTCAGTAGAACGTTAACAGGCGTTTGAGCGCAATTTTTGCTCATTGATCGAGGGCAATGTTTGGGTGATCTGTTAAATGGATCTGAACCCTAATTTACGGGGCGATCAAACACCGTTAGAATTTTTAAAATCGGATTATCCCTTACGAAGTTACACCCTGTTAAAGCCTCGTACCCCAGGCTTTTACTCATTGCATTCATTTCTAACCCAGATAAAAGTTTTCTTCGACTAGTCATATCAACCTGATACAAAATCTCCTGGACAATCTAAATCCGTCGAAATTTTTAAAATCGGACCACCACATACAAAGTTACAACCCTATAAAACCCCGAACCTTTAAATTTTTTGTTTATTTAATTTTAACTCGATCTTTAATTCCTTTTTGGTTAACCTAGATATTCGATTTTATCAGGAACTTTCCGGATAATTTAAAAACGTCGAAATCGTTTAAATCAAACCACCCTTATAAAGTTATAACCCTGATTTTAGGGAGTTACCCAAAATCGTCTTAGGGTATGACACATAAGTTTGGTCTTGATTTTTCTGGGAAACCCAAATCTTTATGAATTTTTTTAATCGGAGCAACTCTCAGAGGAATTGTACTCCTTGATTTTAAGAAGCTACAGATATTGATTTACTTCTTTCAGTCTAAGACAAATATTTAAGGCGTATTTAATACCAATATTAAAAGATTTGAGGTAGTAGATGTTTGTAAATCAATTTAAATTTGAAGGAAAATTTAATAAAACACTTTAAACGTTTGCTAAGGGTATATCATGCTTATTGTCTACAGGATCGTTACTAATAAAACAATTAAATTTTAAATAAATTCTACGTCATATTTTTAGAACTCGCAAACTTGTCTATTTTCTAAATAAATCACCCAGCAAAAGTACATGCATTGTTATTAAATTAAGGAATTTGTATATCATTTGCCAGCACGGTTAATTATTATTTAAAGTCTAATTTGTTTTAAATACCGGTAAGCTAAAAATTTAATTCTTTAGAAGTGAAAACTTGGGTATTCCTATGAGACTTGTCAGTTTCTAAATAAATCACCAAGAAGGATGCATTTCATTGTTATTAAATTCACGATTTATTAATGCAAACCACTTATAGGCTTATCAACGTTGTCGTCTGTCCTCGCTATAATTACTAATACCAGGTCAGTTTTATAAATACTTTGGAAGTGAAACTTTGTTTCCCTCTTACTAGTAATGTTTAATTGTATTTACTGGCATTAAAAATTGCCATCGGCCTTACTGATTGTTTTGAAAAATTCGCGTACAAGTTTCCATAGATACTATTAACTGCGTAATCGTTCAACAAAAGTTTTCTTAGAATAACAAACATTTCTTACTTTCCAGTAGTATGACCTTTCGAATTAGTCTAGAATTTTCTCAAAGATCTAATGGGTTTTAATTCCCAACGTCGATAAAAAAATTTAATTTTAATATGAAACTGTAATAATAATAATAATAATGCACTTACACATACACGAACGGTCTAAGTACTAAAGTTTTTGTTTTTGTAAAGCACTTACACATACACGAACGGTCTATGTACTAAAGTTTTTGTTTTTGTAAAAATAAAATTCTATACAATAGGACTAAACAGAATTAAAGCAAAGCACAGTATAACATTTATTAATTTTGAAATAAACATTTTATTGCTTTATAAATAAATGCAACATTTTATTTGGCGCATGCTATATGGTTATCCATATGCATAAGACAATGACCAAATCCTCCACAACCCATTCTTAACGTTGGCAAATTGGAAACGTTAAGTTCTTTAATATTTTTAACATTATTGTACGGCATACACTTGTATATGATCCACTGCTTTTCCAGTCCTTCCACATAAATTGTAACATGAGGCGGTATAACAGTTTGCAGGTATAACGTGAGAACGCGTGGCGATAACAGATTTGTTAATAGGTTTTCCCAGCTAAGCCCGTGCAAGTGCTTCTAGAGCAATGCGCACTGTATCTTGAAATCTTCACTCAAATAGCTGTACTTTAAAGGCATCTCTAATATTTCGTGCCATACTTCGTCGTTTTCCACGTCAAAAACCGCCATTTCTTTAATAAAAAATTCGCTTTTTTTATACTGGAAACCTTGTACATCTAGGATGTAAGCCATGCTGCAGTTGACGGACGTCAACACCAGAAAAATCCATCTTTAACTTGTAATTTTGATCAACTCGACGATACTTTGACAACTAATGCTCTGGAACATGGCTCCTTCGCCTTTTATGCTGACGGCCGGGTGTGTGCACTCCTTATATGCGAATCTTGACTAGAAAAGCGACGCTTATAATTGTTTAATAGTGGGTTTTACCTGTTTGTATTTAACCACAAACACCATTTTTAGATTTTTTGTAAAAATTACTCTTAGCGGTATTTTTAATATAGCTCCTTCGTGTAACCTAACAAATTAGTATAGAATTTCACGTCTTTTAAAATTAGCTCCAACAATTACCCGCATAATGTTTTAATATTCAAAAGCCTAACAGCAAAGCTTCCCTGCATTTTTATTTAGATTTAACTCAATGATACACCAATTTTAAAAAAAGTATTTATAGAATATTTATAGTTGTTATTATTTCCATGTTCCCGTCTGCCGACGAAACCGTTTTCAACTCCCTCGAATTCGTAATGGCGCACTGTAAGCCATCAATTAAATCGACAATATCAGTCTCTGTGGACAGCACTTGTCCTCACGGGAAAAAGAATTTCTATTCGCACACATCACAATACTAAAAATATGGATATAGCACTTCAAATAAACTTTTTATTATACTTACTCATAATTAAATCGAGTATTCGTTCCATGTTTTCTTAATACTATATATATCATAAATTCATCGTACTCATTTGTAACCGTTTTTAATATCGTTAAGAAAAAATAACTGTTAAAACATCTAATAAGGATATTCCAAAAACGATACTCCGTCACTTCAATCTTTGCGAGTACGGATATTTTATAGCTTTGAACAATAAATACATTTTCATGGTATGACCCGAAATGGTTATATATTTCTTCCAAACTCCCCTGAAACATTTAACATTTAACATTATTATAATAGAGGATACTGGTATGCAACGAGCTCGTATACGAAAATTGCAATAAAATTAGGTTTCTTTTCCAAAGTTTCGAAAATATCACATTTTAATGCATACTAATCATACTACCTACAGCAAATTCCTATATAAATTATAACAAGGTCTAGTGATTAACATTATGTGCAGAAATATTAAATTTTGCTAAGTAATAATAGAATGGTTGTAGCATGCAGCGATAGTCGAACACTATAATCAAGGTAGGCTCACATTTTCAATTAAACCACATTAGTCCAATAGTAGATAAGCTACCTTCGTACGAGATCAAAACCACCCATTTTCCCATGTTAAATCCCATAAAGAGGCTCAAGGTCCAAAAAGACCATTTTTGTCAGATACAAAAGTAGATAGGTAAAATCACCACAACGCTAACTTTCGGCTACTTTTCAAAGATTATGGTTACCTCATACCAAATTTTAGAACAGTATTACATAGTAGATGGATGACAGGTCTTTCAGAACCACATTTCCACCAGCATCCACATTTCCACACACATCTGGACCAAATAGTTTTCTTCGACTAACCATTTTTCATCTTTCGAGATGGCATCTTTCGAGATAAATATATCTTGCATTTTCATCTTAGCATCCTCATTTCTTCCCACATCTGGACCAAATAGTTTTCTTCGACTATTCATTTTTCATCTTTCGAGATAAACCTATCTTGTTTGGTATCAATTAATATTAGATTTTTCTCAACTACCCGAATTTTTAAGAATTTTTGATATTGCATCATCCCCGAGCGAGCTACCCCAATTTTAAGATTTTTTACCGGTAACATTCTGAATCAAATAGCTTTCTTCGACTAGCCATTTCCACCCACGAGATAAATTTATATTGTTTGGTATCAGTTAATATTAGAATTTTCTCAGGTATTCGAATTTCTAGGAATTTTTTAGATTGCATCATCCCCCAGAGAGCTACCCTCATTTTAAGATTTTTTGCTGGTAGCTGTCCTTATAAATTTTTTAAACATGTGACACATCAACTTAGTCTAAAATTTTACGCAAAATTCGAATCGGTAAACAGATTTAAAATTCGACCACCTCATACAAAGTTACACGCATACCTTCTAGAGAGCATACTGCCACCGTACCACTACTCGCTTTTAATGTCATACCATACTTTCTATCTTGTTTAGCTCATCTTTCGAGATAAATATATTTTGTTTGGTATTAATTAATATTAAATTTTTCTTAGCTACCCGAATCTCTAAGATTTTTTAAATAGCACCATCCCCCAGGGAGCTACCCTCATTTTAAGATTTTTTGCTGGTAGCGATTTCTGACCGTCCGCATAAATTTTTTAACTATGCAACACATCAAATTGGTCTAGAATTTTACGCAGAATCCGAATCTATAAACAATTTAAAATAGGACCACCCCTTACCATTTTACACAAACACCCTCTAAATTATAATTTTCCTGCAGCTCATACCTAAAAGAAAATCTACAAACCATTCTTAAAACTTTTTATCACAGACAATTTTTACTAATACAGTTTAAATTTTGTAAACCACATTTCTAAATACATATTCACAATTTTTATTCTTAATCTAGAACTCCGCACATCGGCATATACTTATTAATATTTATTTCTAAATAGAGCACCTTTTCCAAAGACCAACCGGCCCACGTGTTTCAAATTGCTCTGATTTTGTTCTCATAGTTTCGCTTAAGACCTCGTACATATTTTCCAGATTACTAGAAGACGTTATAACCATATTTTTTGTGTTAAAGGATTTCACATCGGTAGTCTCTTTTCCCATTTTGGTGTAAACGCCGTAGAGTTCGCAATAGACTTTTATTGCTGTATGTTGTGTTCTTTTTTCATTAAGTAATCGAATAAACCGTTCTTTCTGCTTCCAAAGAAACTCGGACACTCCATCGTCTACACTGGCGTTCTTTATGCGATAGCTAGCCATACGGTTGTTAAACGCGGTGCTAACCATTTCTACACCATCTTCGCCAGTAGCGGTAATTGTTGCATTTTTATGTCTGTTGCTTCTCAAGTGTGTGGCATAGGTAGTCTTTTCCATTTCGAAATCGCATACTTTACACAAAATTCGTGGTTGTTTCGTACAAGACCCTTTAACTGCTGTCGGAGCTGAACGTTTACGGCTTAATGACATACCGCGCTGTTTTTCCCTGTGTCGTAGTAAGTTGTCCATTCTTGTAAAAACGATACCGCAAGACACACAGTTTAAGTACTTTGCTGTTGACGGATGTATAAGCTTAACCGTGGACGATGTTATACCACAACAATTGTTCTGGTGCTGCTTGACAGCATTTTCCAGGTATAGGAAGCACTGCAAGAGTTGCATTTAAAAACGTTTGCAGGTACCATATTAGTACAAAACAAAATCCGCAGTATAGGACTTTGGTTAAACTTGAAAGCAAACTAACTTATAACTAAAAAGTTTACTCTAGCGTACCTGCTTTATGTATCCTATAGAATGCAAACCGAAGGTTTCCGAAGACGGACGAACGATGTTGAGGATTCAGCAGGGAACTAAATGACGTCATCTTTTGCCAATCCTAGCTACTCGCCCAGTACATTTAGCGCCAATGCATGCACCCGGTCCGCATCTTCCATGATCCAAATGCAGTTAGTAGAAACATCGGAAACGTCTTCCATGTTATATGGATCAACAATTGCATCGCGTGCATATTAAAAATCCAAAAGGGTGGTAGCACACGCACACAAATTGGCTGCAAGTCGTGCGGTAGAAGATGCAGTGCTACTATAAACAAAAACTTAATAAATCACTTTAAACCTTTACTAAGGGAATACCAAACTTGTTGTCTACACAATACTTACTAATAAAGCAATTTAATTTTAAATAACTTCTACGTCATATTTTCGGGGATGGCAGGCTTGAATATTTTCTTTGGAAACAATTGAAGATTGTCGAAGACACTGGAAGACAGCACAAGCGCGATCACCAAACCAATTAGCATTAATACCAAGTATTCCGTATTTTCGTAGGTTGCTCATTTCTTAGAACCAAATCTTCCGCATAGCGGTCGGTAGCACGTAATTATTTCTAGAACCGGTAAGTACGCGATATCGCCCAAATAGAGAATTAGATGCTCGATGCCTGTCGACTTCCGATTCCCTCGTAAAAAGTAGAAAAAAACTCGGTCAATCATCCATCTAACTTTTACGTCAACCCGCTCCCGTTCTGATAATTTCCAAACATTTTTCAAACGAGAATGGTCCCAGAATTTTTAAATGTTTGAGGGATCTATAAGTCGTGATCAATTACACGTTGGAGCTACCGGTAAAGTAACATATTTTATAGTAACAGTGCGCTGTATAATACATGCATACCCCTTCTCTCCGCTACTGCTATTCTTGTAATTGATTTAAAGTGTCAGCCGCCTTTCTTACTGCTGGGACTGCTGCAAAGCACTATTCTATACTTTCATACCTAAAAGAAAATATAAAAACCATTCTTAAAACTTTTTATCACAGACAATTTTTACTAATACAGTTTAAATTTTGTAAACCACATTTCTAAATACATATTCACAATTTTTATTCTTAATCTAGAACTCCACACATCGGCATATACTTATTAATATTTATTTCTAAATAGAGCGTCTTTTCCAAAGACCAACCGGCCCACGTGTTTCAAATTGCTCTGATTTTGTTCTCATAGTTTCGCTTAAGACCTCGTACCTATTTTCCAGATTACTAGAAGACGTTATAACCATATTTTTTGTGTTAAAGGATATCACATCGGTAGTCTCTTCTACCATTTTGGTGTAAACGCCGTAGAGTTCGCAATAGACTTTTATTACTGTATGTTGTGTTCTTTTTTCATTAAGTAATCGAATAAACCGTTCTTTCTGCTTCCAAAGAAACTCGGACACTCCATCGTCTACACTGGCGTTCTTTATGCGATAGCTAGCCATACGGTTGTTGAGCGCGGTGCTAACCATTTCTACACCATTTTCGCCAGTAGCGGTAACTGTTGCATTTTTATGTCTGTTGCTTCTCAAGTGTGTGGCATAGGTAGTCTTTTCCATTTCGAAATCGAATACTTTACACATAATTCGTGGTTGTTTCGTACAAGACCCTTTAACTGCTGTCGGAGCTGAACGTTTACGGCTTAATGATATACCGCGCTGTTTTTCCCTGTGTCGCAGTAAATTGTCCATTCTCGTAAAAACGATACCGCAAGACACACAATTTAAGTACTTTGCTGTTGACAAATGTATAAGCTTAACCGTGGACGATGTTATACCACAACATTTGTTCTGGTGCCGTTTGAGAGCATTTTCCAGGTATAGGAAGCACCGCAAGAGTTGCATTTAAAAACATTTGCAGGTACCATTTTAGTACAAAACAAAATCCGCAGTATAGGTTCTTTGGTTAAACTTGAAAGCAAACTAACTTATAACTAAAAAGTTTACTCTAGCGTACCTGCTTTACGTATCCTATAGAATGCAAACCGAAGGTTTCCAAAGACGGCCGAACGATGTTGAGGATTCAGCAGGGAACTAAATGACGTCATCTTTTGCCAATCCTTGCTACTCGTCCAGTACATTTAGCGCCAATGCATGCACCCGGTTCGCATCGTCCATGCTGCGAATGCAGTTAGTAGAAACATCGGAAACGTCTTCCATGTTATACGGATCAACAATCGCATCGCGTGCATATTAGAAATCCAAAAGGGTGGTAGCACACGCACACAAATTGGCTGCAAGTCGTGCGGTAGAAGATGAAGTGCTACTATTAACAAAAACTTAATAAAACACTTATACCTTTACTTAGGGAATACCAAACTTGTTGTCTACATGATACTTACTAATAAAGCAATTTAAATTTAAATAACTTCTACGTCATATTTTCGGGGATGGCAGGCTTGAATATTTTCTTTGGAAACAATCGAAGATTGTCGAAGACACTGGAAGAGAGCACAAGTGCGATCACTAAACCAATTAGCATTAATACCAAGTATTCCGTATTTTCGTAGGTTGCTCATTTCTTGGAACCAAATCTTCCGCATAGCGGTCGGTAGCACGTAATTATTTCTAGAACCGGTAAATACGCGATATCGCCCAAATAAGGAATTAGATGCTCAATGCCTGCCAACTTTCGATTCCCTCGTAAAAGGTAGAAAAAAAATCGGTCAATCATCCATCTAACTTATACGTCAACCCGCTCCCGTTCTGATAATTTCCAAACATTTTTCAAACGACAATGGTCCCAGAATTTTTAAATCTTTGAGGGATCTATATGTCGTGATCAATTACACGTTGGAGCTACCGGTAAACTAACATATTTTATAGTAACAGTGCGCTGTATAATACATGCATACCCCTTCTCTCCGCTACTGCTATTCTTGTAATTGCTTGAAAGTGTCAGCCGCCTTTCTTACTGCTAGGACTGCTGCAAAGCACTATTCTATACTTTCTTTAAAAGTATAGCACATCGCGCACTTTTTGTCTGATAATTAAATTTTGCTCTCTGGGGGATGATGCAATCTCAAAAATTCCTAGAAATTCGGGTAGTTATAAAAATCTAATATTAATTGATTCCAAACAAGATAGGTTTATCCCGAAAGATGAAAAATTGATAGTCGAAGAAAACTATTTGGTCCAGATGTGGGAGGAAATAAGGATGCTAAGATGAAAATGCAAGATATATTTATCTCGAAAGATGCTATCTCGAAAGATGAAAAATAGTTAGTCGTAGAAAACTATTTGGTCCAGATATGTGTGGAAATGTGGATGCTGGTGGAAATGTGGTTCTGCTATGTAGTACTGTTCTAAAATTTGGTATGACGTCGCCATGATCTTTGAAAAGTAGCCGAAAGTTAGCGTTGTGGTGATTTTACCTATCTACTTTTGTATCTGACAAAAATGGTCTTTTTGGACCTTGAGCCTCCATATGGCATTTAATATGGGAAAATGGGTGGTTTTAATCACGTACGAAAGTAGCTTATCTACTTCCAATCATTAAAGAAGAATTACCTATATAATTGTAATAAAATTTGGATACATTCTAAGTTTTGAAAACAATACATTTTAGCGATGAACAAAAATTGCTATTATTTTCTATAATTCGACACAGCAGTCAGCGATATTGCTTATTTTAAATAAACATATATAGCAATATAAGATAAATCATACACCACATACATATAGTAGTCAAAGTTGATATAGCAGAACGATTGATTAGGAAAATAAAAATTAAATTCTACAAATTTTACCACTTGCGAGGAAGTTACAAATGGCTTGAATTTTTTACCTTAAGTTATAGAAGAATATAGCAGTACCAAGCACCATGCAATTAGAATGAATACTTTTTCCGTTAATTAACAGTAAAATTCATTTGCAACTAAATTGCTCTAGCAGTGCAATTGCTAGGGCGGGAAAATTTGTTTAGATATTAAGATGAGAAGATTAAAGCGCAGACAGCATTGACCGTTCTACACTGACATCCTATTGCTAGACCATGTTCGCCATGTTGGAACCAGGACCACCATCTAAGTCTTCTTTAGCATCTTCTGACCCAATTACGTCTTTGCATTTATCAAACCCTCATCCACAAAATTTATTCTTAACCTAGAACTCCTCACATCGGTTTATACTTATTAATATTTATTTCTAAATAGAGCACTTTTTTCCAAAGAACAACCGGACCCACGTGTCCGATAGCAAAATTGTTCCTAAACAAGAGAATGTAAGCGATATGGGCGATGATAAACATGATCTTGTAATACCCAAGTTTTCACTTCTAAAGAACTAAATTTCGGGCTTGCCGGTATTTAAAACAAATTAGACTTTAAATAATAATTAACGCGCTCGCAAATAATATACAAATTCTTTCATTTAATAACAATGCATTTACTTTCGCTCGGGGATTCATTTAGAAAATAGACAGGTCTGCGAGTTCCAAAAATATGACGCAGAATTTATTAAAAATTTAATTGCTTTATTAGTAACTATCCTGTAGACAATAAGCATGATATACCCTTAGTAAACGTTTAAAGTGTTTTATTAAGTTTCCGTTTAAAAGATTTAAATTGATTTACAAACATCTACTACCTCAAATCTCAAGATAAAAAAATTTGGTCTTAGAGTTGAGAAAAGATTTTAATATTGGTATTAAATACGCTTTAAATGTTTGTCTTAGATTGAAAGAAGTAATTCAATATATGTAGCTTCTTAAAATCAAGAAGTACAATTCCCCTGAGGGTTGCCCCGATTTAAATATTCCTAAAGATTTGGATTGCACAGAAAAATCTAACTTATGTGTCATACCCTTAGACGATTTAGAGCAACTTCCTAAAATCAGGGTTATAACTTTGTAAGGGTGGTTTGATTTACAATTCCGACGGTTTTAAATTATCCGGAAAATTCCAGATTAAATCGAATATCTTGGGTAACCGAAAAGGATTTAAAGATCGAGTTAAAATTAAATAAACAAAAAACTTAAAGGTTCGGGGCTTTATAGGGATGTAACTTTGTAAAGGGTGGTCCAATTTGAACAATTTCGACGGATTTCGATTGCCCGGGAGATTTTGTATCAGGTTAATATGACTAGTCGAAGAAAACTTTTACCTGGGTTAGATATGAATGCAATGATCAAAAACTTGGGGTACGAGGCTTTAACAGGGTATAACTTCGCAAGGGGTAGTCCGATTTAAAAAATTCTAACGGGGTTAGATCGCCCGGAAAATTAGGCTTCAGATTCAATTAACAGATAATCCAAACACCCTCCGGGAACGGCGCCCTGGATCAATGAGAAAAAATTGCGCTCAAACGCCTGTCAACCTTCTACTTTCGTTCATTTTCTACATCACAAACGAAGGCTATTTTATAGAAACAATGCTTATGTATTTCGAAGACTTGCACTATACTGAGGAAATACTTGCCATACAGCCATGACTGGACAATAAAGTATTGCTAGTTCAATAGGTGTCGTCCTTTATAGCTTAGATTATTTTAGAACGCCTGTTCATAAGTTCAGTTTATAAAGTTTCGAAGCAAAGCGTTGAAACTGATGTTTGTATGTTTTTATATAAATCTTGGACGCTTATATAAATTTCACTTTGCGTTTACATCCCGCTGTTCAATTGAACATATTAGATAAATTTTAAACACTACGTACCTAATAAATTAAAAGCTTGAAGTAATGTTACTTCTGGAAAGATATCGATGCGGGCGATCTGTAACGTGTGAGCGATGAACCGGATGGTGTAGAACGCTGGGGTGACAGAAGGGAGTGTAGATAAGGTGGAGAAGATGAATTGACGAGGTTACGGGGCAGCGGACACAGCGGCGGAAGAGCAGACAGCATTCTCTTACCCTGGTGGCAAAAACGATTACTCACTCGACGACCTAGCTTGTCCCGGCGGGAACTCGGAAGTGGCTCTCCTAAAGATAAGCGTTTTACATTTGTAGTCTTTCAACTAACAAAGCCACGATACAGATAAACTCTTGGGTGGTTCTTCTATCCTGACTTTATTTATTTTCTCTTCTGTTAATTATCTTTTCAAAACTAAAATTTAAATTACAAATTATGGTAATCAGCGCTTTCAAGGCAAGTTCTACTTTACAGTGCTGTGTAATTGTAAATCAGGTAGAGGATTGGCATGTGGCGAGCCACACCCTACAACTCGACGAAGATTGATCTATTACAACCGCGTAGGGCACGATATGGTCACATTATTCACTGCCATGCAAGGTTAGGCCGGCAGCTATTCATTTACGTTTTTCTGCTAATTTAAAAAATGCTATATATCTATTAATCTTTTTTTAAAGGAAAATTTCTAAATGGCAGCTAACCATCCATATATAAATTAATCTTAGGCGTGGGATTAATAAATAGCGAGGTTATTTGAGCATAAGTTAGTTCTAAATGGAAATTAATTTTATTGCTTCTTATTATTGTAGTTTACTTCTAAATTGAATAAACAAATTCCATTATGCAATATTCAGAGAAGATATATTTATCACTTGTCAAAAATTAGTGTCAAGCCTCTAACGTTTCATCCCATAGAAACGGAAAAGCTTGCGGTGTATTAGCAGGATATGTACGGGATGCATATATTCAAACTTGGACGCTGTAGATTAGGGTTGGACATAATTTGGCAACCCGTGGAACTAACGATTTATATTTTGGAATATTAAAGGTTTGCGTGTGTAGGTGTATAGCTTGTGCCAGGTGTTAACCAACCGTTTGCCTGTGATGCCACCTGGGATCTAACATTTTTATTACACAATATGCAACGGTAAACAATTAGTAAAAAATAAACATAAAACGATCTCTGTGTTTACTTAAGACACTATAAAATATAAAAGTAGCTTTAAACAAGAAAACTTGGTGTACGATATACAGAGCGAGTTACATATCCCCCAACTATGTATGAATAAAGAAATAGAACCTAATAATAAATTATTAGAGAATTATTAAGAAAGTTCCAAGTGAAGTGCAACATTGTAATACAAGGACAATTAACAAAGTTTATTAACAGTTTATGAGAACGAATGCAATACTTTGTATCCAGACGATAGTGACACTGCAGGTGGCAGGTCACAGACGGTCAAGATACCCCAATTACCTAGAAAATAAGATTATAACATGGTAACAATGAATAGAATTAAGAATAAGCAGACATGAGCTCTGCAAGTTCCCACAGCCATGTGAAGGGGGTAGGGACATCATAAATAGCCCGGGAGCTCTAAGACCCGGCAGCCAGTCAAAGTATTCAGCTTTAACATTGCAGTTGCTTAGACTACTCAAACTAGTACAATTAATTCTTTTTTTGAACTTAGAGTAATTTATATTAAGTTGGTAATATTTCATATTCAATTCTATTTAATTAAATAAATTTGTTAAGAAGTTTGGAAGTGTTTTTAAAAACGCAGTTCCCAAGGCCCAAACCTTAACTCGCGTAATAAATGAGTATTAACATACTGTTTTATCTGTTACCATTACATTTACCATAGGTCATGAACCATTCCAAAAGTGTTTATAATGATGATGTGCAATGTTTTGTTTCACGACCACTATGACAAAACCGCGAACGCGCGTTCTTTGACTGCGTATGCACTTGCGGCTGGACCAAAGTCTTGAACACCACTCTCGTGACTGTTACTGTTCCATACCGCACTTTGCGCTATATATTGGAAAGGAAAGGTGTAGGTAAGCGGAAACAAGTAATACTGAAGGGTTAACTGTAAAAGCAGCTTTAGAACGCCTTAACATACCACCCACCAAAATAAGATTGATCAACTTTTTTTAAACTATGTACTAATGAAAATAAACGAATATTACGCTACATTTAATATTCATCTTTAAACTATTGAGTTGTGCTGTTTACAGGTAGAGGACACAACTGACTAAAGGTCTTTTAATTGTGCCATGCATAGTTTTTACCCTAGCCACTTGAATAACCCCATTTAGGTTTTTGTTGCAGGGTATGCAAATAACTTGTACGCCACTGTTTTCAGAAATCTTTTTGTATGCGCTGAATTAGCTGCAGCGGTCCAAATTAGAAATCTTCAACGCAGTAACATCAGGATCGGATAGAACCAAGAAAATGGTTCGGTGTTAAATACGAAAAATCTTCAGGCGTAGCACTTAACGGGCACAACGGTTCTTGAATTAAGTAGAAATTGAATTAGAAAAAGAACAGTATTGAGTTCTTCATACGACAATATTTGATTTCCAATGATCTTTTTGAGATGAGATTTGACTGAGACAATCCTGGCTTCCTATAAACCTCCAAAATGAGGAGCGGAAGGGGGGTCGAATATAGAGCTTATACCTTCTGCAGCCGCAGAGCGTTTAATCATTTCTAATAATTTACGAGACGCCGCAATAAAATTGGTGCCACAATTGTTGCGAATAGTCACACACTTTCCACGACGAGCAATAAAGCGACGTAAAGCAGCGATGAAGGCGTCTTTTGAAAGACTAGACACTAACTCCAAATGAACGGCTTTAGTGCTAAAACAAATGAACAAGCAAATATAAGCTTTTGATGACTTAGATCCTCATTTTATACTCATTGTAACGGCAAGAGGGCCGCCATAATCCATGCCAGTATGCAAAAATGCCTTTCCGGGATTTACCCTCGGAGTTGGTAAATTGCCCGTTGGAAGGTAATAAGAAATAAGGTTTATGCGAAAACAACGGATGCATGACTTCAAACATTAACGAACTGCTCTTTAAGAATATAGAATCCAAAAATAGTGGGTCAACAAAAATTTAGTAGTACAAAGTCCAAGATGTAAGTGCTTATTGTGGTAATTCAGAATGATTAATTCTGTTAACCGATGCGATGATGGGAGTAAAATTGGAAATTTCACCCCATAAGGTAGGTCTGAATTTCGAAGGCGACCACCGAACCTGAGTAAACCATGTGTATCCACAAAGGGAGTGAGAGGTCTGAGCGATTTATTAACTTGTTTACCATTTGCTATTTTGAGGGAAAACTTCTTCTCAAACCCTTTTGACCAAAATATGAAGAGAACATTGCTGTTTAGCCATAGAAGCATAATCGGGCACGTCTCTGTGCGATTCTAATGGTGTTCGCGTATTAGAAATGAAGTGACGAACACATGAATTAATTCGACATATTTTTGCCAAATTTGAAAAGCGAGTAGTCAATGCGTCTAAGAAATTGTCTGAAAGAACAACATTTAACGATAAAGTTTGTCTGTCCGTCTCGACTGACAACGGATCTAATGAACGAGATACGTCAAACGATCACCATTCTTCTTTTGGAAGTTAAAGCCAATGAGACCATTTCCACCATAAATTATATTGTACCAATTCTGAGGCTACAAGACCTTGAGAGGCACAATCAGCTGGGTTTTTTGAAGATTTAATAAGAAACCATGATGCTGGAGGAATGTGGTCTTGGATATGTGAAATTCGATTGCTGACGAATGTTTTCCAATTATACGATGATCATTTAATCCAAGCTAGTGCAACCGTTGAATCGGACCAGGCATAAATACTATCGAATGACAGTTGCTTTTTGAAAGTTTCCGAACAAAATCTACCAAGTTTGACAACAGTAGTACACCACATAACTCTAGACGAGGCAAAGAAATGAGATTAGTAAGAGCAACCCTAGATTTAGCACACACCAATGACGTTTTAATGTTTCCAAAGGTGTCGACGACTAAAAATAAACAGCGGCTGCATAGCCTGCTTCCGATGCATCACAGAAACCGCGAATCTGTATATTTTTGTAATCAACATGTAAAATCCATCGAGGTATCTCGAGTTTCGATAGTTTGTTCCAAATAATTTTTTTATTTTGATGCAATATTTAATGGACGACTTCCGTCCCAATCCAAGCCCAATATCCACAAATATTGGATTAAATGTTGGGAAAAAAATACTAAAGAAGTAAGTAATCCCAACGTATCAAAAATTCTGGCTACTTCAGACATCATACTGCGTTTCGTACAATCCGTTGAAATAGGATTAACGTGATAAAAGAAATAATCCCCTATGGGTTTCCACTGCCAACTTAAAATCTTTTGTGACAAGTTATTTGAATCTTCAAAAGTAAAAGTTGTCGGATAACAAGACGATCCTGATAATCCTTCAATAACCTTGCTGACGATACTATTCCATTTACGCAAAGTAAAACCTCCTGCTTCACAAATTTGATTTAATTCGAAAATTAAGCATTTTGCTTCCTCCACAGAAGCACAACCACTCACCACATCGTCAACGTAGGTATCTCATGCCAACACGAGGGAATGTGGCTGACTCCACTGGAGCTAATTCCTGAATGACCCTCAATACTAAATATGGAGAGGAGGTATTCCATACGTAACGGTGTTCAACCAATAAACCTCGATAGGATCCGAAGAGTTAAATCTCCAAATTATTTTTTGATACTGACGATGATCTGGCGCAACCAAAACCTGCCTGTACATCTGTTTGATGTCAACAGTGAATACCACAGCATGTTTACAAAAGTGCAGCAACAAAACCATAATGTCTTTCTGCAGCGGAGGACCAACTAACAAATGCTCATATAACGAACCACCAATAGGCGCAGAAGCCAAAGCATCAAAAACCACTAAAGTTTGGTTGTTGCGCTCTCTAATTTGACAACGGCATGATGAGGTATGTAGTATTCTGACAAACCATCTATTGAATTTTGACATATTTTTCATATTTTTCAATGGGTAATAAATTCTGGTTATCATAAACTAAATTTTTGAACATGCTATGATAAGCGTTAAAATCACAAAACTTTTCAGTGAATTTACTTGTTGATACTCGCGGCAATCGAATATTAGTAACACCACTAAGACAAGTAGGCGATCCAGACCTATTTTCAAATGAATTTTGAGGTTTAATGTCTAATGAATTAAACATGCTTTCCAACTGAGGATTACAAAGTTTAATCGAAGTAGCATTTTATCCAATTCGATACGAAGCGCTCCAATTTCATAAATGCCTTCTGCATTTTCTTCAACGAAGATACATGCATGATAAGACATATCAACTTCTTGCGGTGGCTTTTGTAAACAATTTTATTGCCACCAAATTTTCGCGGGTTTTCCAATTTCCCACTACTAACCAATAATTCTGAAATCCTATTGACAGTATCCTTCACGTCTAAAATTAGATAGTCCATAGAAATGCTAAATTGAGTCACAATGCTGAATGACCCGACCCCAAGTTAATTACCAATAACCAAAACCTTGCAACCCTGCTGACGTAGAATTGCCCTTGATACAATTCTAAACAAAACTCTCTAACAAGGATCATACCTGAAAACCAAACCAGCCAGTAAAAATATGTTCACCTTGTTAAAAGCTTCCAAATAGCAAGATATGAATTTTACAACCGATGTGATTTGTTTGTCTGGTGTCCTTGCAATTATAAAGCCACAAACCCCTCAACAGCTACCTGAGTAAGAATTAACTTCATGTACCCAAAACATTCTTTCAAAACAGGTAAAATAAAACTAAGCATTTATTTTGTAATATTCCGTTGTTTCCAAGGGACAAACTGTGGTCGTAGCCAACGTTTTAAAGCTTTTGGTTTGTAGTAAATACTAATACCTCAACTTTGATTGGATGAATATGATTATTATTAATTGAATGAATGAAGTGATAGCTACACTAAGCGTTAGTAGTTATCAAAGGTAACCACGAAAATGTAATGAAACAATGAGGATCAAAATACGACAAATGATTAGGATTAATTAGAAGAAAAATTCAAGAATTGAATAATCACATTATAAAGTATAAAATATCCGGAATTCGAAAGTCCCATAATGTACGATATATAGCACGTAATAAATTAATATTAACACTTACTGTTTTATCTGTTACCATGACATGTACCATAGGTCATAAACCATTTCAAAAGTTTTATAGAGGACTGTATAATGATAATGTGCAATGTTTTGTTGCAAAGACACTATGAAAAAACCGCGACCGCGCGTCCTTTGACTGCAGATGCACTTTCGGCTTGACCAAAGTCGTAAACACCATTCTTGTGACTGTTGTTGTTCCATACCGCACCTTGCGCTGTATGTAGGAAAGGAAAGGTGCAGGTAAGCGGGAACAAGAAATGCTGAAGGGTTAACTGTAAAAGCAGCTTTAAAACGCCTTAACACTTGGTATGCAGTCAGAATTATATCGACAAGCATGACATTGAACAGAAAATATTTAGAGTTAAATCATTATCGGATGGCGGTGACGTCATATGCACAATAAGTTCTAATAAGCTTTGACCGACAAGATTCTTCATGCTATAATACAACCTACAAACATCATGCTACTGTTATAATTTTAATGCATCGTCACAAACACCCCATTTATTGAGGAAAATAAAAATATTGTTTAGAACATTTCCGTTTACGCTGACAATAGAAATGCATAAATTCACCAAATAAACCCAGAACGTTATATAACATTAAAGCTTTTACATATTTTCATTGATAAATTATTGTGGGTTCACACTTTTTGTTCGGTAAAAATTTCATCTGGCAACAATGTACATGCTCAGCTAATTGCAATATTGTATGTAAATTCAGTTTAGAATTTTTCATTTTAATAGTTTCTGTCAGGTCTTAGGCACTCTTATTCACAACTAACTGATAGTTAATTTTTTTCAACAATGGAAGTACTTGAAAAGAATGCGCGTTTAACGGTTGATTAATTTTGAGATTTTTTATAGAGTAATATGAAGAAAGTAAAGCATCTAAAAGACACTTCTATTTTTTTGAGACTCCTATTAGTAGACTCTGAAAAAGCAGCGTCTTGCTTCTAAAACGCAGTCCAAGTTTAACTTTTAGTAGCAAACGCAACATTTACTTACATGGTTTGAGGTTATGTGATTAATGTGTTTGCTTGCATTGATATTATAAATTTAAGCACGGTAGGCAATGTTCAAAATGACCGAAATGCTACATTACAAAATCAATGAAAATTTCTTTCGATAACGTTAGACAACCATATCACAAAAGTTCTTCAAGAAGGTAAGTTATTATGTTGTAATGAAGTGTAGTAGTTTTAACAAATGGTACCTCCTTTTAGATAATATGGGAATGTATGAATATATTCAACAAACATTAAGAAATAATCAAGTGGAAGGTTTAAAGTGAATGAAGAAATACAGACTATTGAAAAAGTGAGTGCTAACCTTGAATGACTTGCTTCGTAGTTGTTCAGTTTCTACGGCTAGTGAGAAAATAGATGATGAATTTCTAATTTCTTTAGTAGAACAAAGGTCACCTTTATTTACCGATCAGAGAGAGAAGTAAATCTATTAAAGATAAATTATGGCACGAAATAATAATAATAATCATCATTAGATCTTCAGTCCTGACACTGGTTAGACGCGTACTCTCATTGTTTCCTATTTTGTGCTAACCTACACATTTCCTTGAAGTTTCCACAGTCTGCATCGTTCACTATCTGATCTAGGTCTAAACCTACCTTGTGTTTCCTATTTCTGCTTGTAATATATCCTACAATATCTTTCTTTCCTTAATATTTCTATAACCTCCTTCTTATTAACTTTGTCTGTCCATGCTATCATCCTCATACATCTGAAGCACAGCATTCCAAAACGCTTCTACCGTTTTTCTGTCTGCTTCTCCTATTGCCCCTATTTCATAGACATACTGTGCTGAGCTTCACACATATGCTTTCAACAAGTTTCTCCTTGTTTCTACGTTTGTTGTCTTCGAACATACCCGCCTCTCTCTCTTGTTAAATGTAGTTCGGTTCCCCTTCTATTATTTCGCTGTGTCCGATGTTCCACGTTATTTTAATGCTAAACTCGCTCCTAAATTCCTTGGTCCTTTCCCAATCAGTAAACTTGTTTCTCCTTGGACCTATACTTCAGGTGCCAAGAGCATCTGGCGCGTCAACGATCTCGCATCAAGGCCATCTCAACGCTCCTAACTTGGCTTCGTTTTCCCGCTGGCGCCACAAATGTTCTAAACCCCATTCCTAACCCTTGCTCCTCTAGATTCTTACATCAATTTTTGCTCTCCTTTGAAACCTGACTTGTGGATTCATTCCGCACTTTTCTTATTATTTCTTTACTTTATTGGTTTTAGTCTTTTCTTAGCGGTCCGCTCGCACACGCACTCACCCAACCTCGTGTGGTTCGGATTATAATAGTTTTACGGTACGACCTGCCTGTCGTAAGAGACGACTAAAGCGGAATCGATTTCCGGACTAATTAGCTATTTTTTCTTTCAGTTGTTTGTTTCATACGATTCTTTGTTATCACAGCTTAAAATCCTTTAATTTTTCTCCATCATTCTCGTTGTTTCCTTGCTTACTTTGCGGTTTCATAGTTTTTGTCTCGTTTTGGCATGTACTGCTGGTTTCCTCCCCGTCCCTTTTCCTACCTTTCTAAAGGTTTAAAATTTCGCTATTTCTTTACTAGGAATATCGATCCCCAGACGACTTTTTGCAGTAGTAGGCCATTCCATCTTTGTCTTCGGTGATTGCTATCCTATACCTTTCCTTCCCCTGTTTTCTTTGTACTTCTTGACTTGGTCCGCTGTACTGGCTCTTTGAACCGGATAGAGTTTCTTTTGTTGAATTTTGAGTTTTTCTCGTAATCTTAAGCGAATTTTGTTTCGGCTCATCCTATTAGTGTATATCGGACCGTTGCGTCGAGACGGATAAATTATTATTTTCTTTTTGCTTTTCTTTGGGTCTTCTGAAACGAATTTTCTTTGCTTCCGAAAAAATCTAAAAGATAGGAAACAAATTCAAAATCAAAACAGTATTTAGAACCAACAATACACTAAGAACACAATTAACAAAAACGTAACCCAAAAACGCAATACAAAGTTCAAAAAATTGCATCTACAAAACACCGTGTGAACGTAACAATTTTTATATAGGGGGAAGTTCCAGACTATTTGAAGTTCGATTAAAAGAACATAAATGGTATATAAAAAATAGAATACTTGAAAAATCCATGATTTGCCAACATGCATGGCACTTCAGTCATAAAATAGAATGGGAAGAAGCAAAAATTATTGACAAAGAAGGAAGCCACCGAAAGCACAAAATCAAAGATGCTACTTAAAACTACATAAAGATAACTACGTAGCAAACGAATCCGTGACTTTCAGTAAACAGTCGATTCCACTACTAAAAGAAATAACAAACTAAAATCAATTGCCCCCAATATCTAGGTAGCATTGTAAGTTTTTCCTGAGTTTTCTTTGCGATATTAACATGAAATACAGCCTACATACATGATTTCTATTTATACAGGCAATAACTAATTGCACAACAATAAACATATTAACAGCCCCCGTAAAACAGAATTGGTTTCTGACAAGTGTAAACACACCATAGGGTTACATCTGAACTATATACAATCTTCGTTAAACAGCATTGGTATCTGACAAGTGTAAACTTTAAAACTTTCATCTAATGTATTCAAACCAAATACATCAAACACATCAAAGTCGCCTTGAATTTATGTCATAAATGTCAAACTTGAAGTTTTTATTATTTGACAACGAACCTAGGTCCTGGATCGAAACGTAAATAAAGACCACTTTAACAACCATCAGTGGTTTAATTCCCAAAGAAAATCAAGAGAAATACAAAACAAACCACAACCAGCATACATGGTTTACAAGAAGTATTTTACCTGCATTGTCAAAGGTTGTAGAATATGTAGCAGTTAAACAAATGTTATAATTTTTGAACACAACTAATCTTTTCGACAAGCATCAATCTCGTTTTCGTTCGACCTATTGCAGCAGCATAGGTGTGTTGCGAGTTATAGATTAAATCCGACAAGCAACGGTCGCATAACAAACAACAATTCTTGTTCTATTAAATTTTAGTTCTGTTTTTAATAGAGTAGATTTCGGTATCCTATTGGCTAAAATGCAATACTCAAACAATTTTAGTATGTCAGCAACAGCATGGCGAAAGGTTATAGACTTCGAAAACTCGCGTCTTGCAAACCCAGCAGAACTTGTGGCAGGAGTTCCACAAGGAATCGTGCTTGGTTCACTTTTCTTTAATTTATATATTCAGGACGTATTAGCATGACTTAAATTTTGTCGTTATCACTACTGCCCTGATGATGTACAGCTCTACTACCATTTTCATTTAGCTGATATTAATAAAGCTTTTAGCATGGCTGAACAAGATCTGAGCAGTGTACTAAACTTGAGTAATAGCAAGCTTCTGATACTAAATCCGTCCAATTGTCAGGTCATTTTCTTAGACACTCAAAAACTTATGACCAGAATTAACTTGACTGACAAGCCCCTATTAGCTCTAGGCACTTACCACATAACAATTTCACATACAGTTTAAAATGTTAGTCTTATAATCGATTGATGCCTATTAGTGTCTCTAGAAACGTTATGCCCTCACTTCATGCCCTTAAACTCCTAAACACTTGTTCGAACCTTAATTCTTCCGCATTATGAGTACTGTATAGTAACTTATCAAATTTGTGTTTACTGTTACAGCTTTCCAAAAATAGCTGTATCCGCTTTTTTTTGTCTTAAAATATGGTCTTATAGTAACTTTAAGCTATACAAATATATATTAACTCAAATTGGGCAATCGACGTAAACTTCAGTTGTGGACTTAATTTACAAGCTTCTAAAAAACGGATCTCCAATTTACCTCAAGGGGTGTTTTTCTTTTTTATCTCATCGCCAATACGATACTAGGCACAATGATCTTTTAACTATTCCCATACATCGCCCAAATATTCTACTCTTCACTTCTTGTTAATAGTTCGCTTCTTTGCAACTCTATCCCGAAAGATATTAAAAAACCCTACTGTTTCAAAATGTTCCAAGCTTTTTCAATACTATCTAGTATGCAGCCAAGTAAAATAGATAATCAGTACATTCTGACACAATTACGAACAAGAACAAGCGATTGGAGCCGTGTCACTCTACGACCCACTCGGATTGTATGTATATGTATGAATGAATAAATGTGTTCCCATGCATGTGACAGTGTGTGCATGTATGCGCGCGCGCGCGTGTGTAAGTGTGTGCGTGTGTATGTGGGCGCGCGTATGCGTGTGTATCTGTACTACTATTTGCATATAACAAATGTGTTTCAAAGGTGTTCATGGTAGATGTAAGAAAATACCTTATAGTCCTAATATCGCATGTACACTAATTGTAATTAAAAGCGTTTCAATATCAATATCAACAACTAATTTTTGAAAATTTAGCAAAAACATTTGAAATATCTTCAACACTATAATAGTCAAAATTTGGATTTTGCATAGTTATACTTACAAAACTGATCTTACTTAAAAGATTATACCCCAGCGCAAGAATGCACATGAATTCGAAGTTCTTTAATCTTGAAGTTGTCGCTTGTTTAATTGGACGCCAATGTATAATGGATCGCCAGTGTATTAGAATATCCTTTTATGTAGAAAGAAAATGTACGAAGGCGTAGAAGGGCCACAAAAAAATCGCTCTGCTTATTTTAGTTCAATTTCGACTTCGATCTCAAAATTTAGTTAAATTTCGACTTCGATCTCGAAATTTATTAAATTTCGACTTCGATCTCGAAATTTAGTTAAATTTCGACTTCGATCTCGAAATTTAGTTAAGTTTCGACTTCGATGTCGAAATTTAGTTAAATTTTGGATCAGTTTTTTCCAACAGTCTTAGATAATAATATTATAAATCGATATTGTACCCCAATACAGGATCGACACCATATTGACTTCGCTCGATTATTTTCTATTTGGTTATTTACCTAACCAATAAATTTTTGACGAGTTAAGAGAACACAATGCAAGAAGTACGACGTATGTGGAAGTTATTGATGAAGTTCAAAAAGAGTTCATAGACCGCCTTGGTCATTGTTAGACGGTCAACGGCTTCCAATTCAAACATTTTCTGTAATTATTTGATATTTGTATTCAATTTTTAGTAGATGTTTGTGTATAGTATAAATTCTATTTTCTAAAAATTAGTCATCTCAAATCTATAATAAAAATGGTGATTGCTCTTTAAGAAAAATTTGGATGACGTCATAACTCTCTCAGATATGACCGAAACCATGAAATAACATCAATAAATGACAATCTCTATAAATCGTTTGACAAGTTATTGTAATTTTTTTATAATTTTTACGGTTACGTACGTTATAAGATATAACGGAACCTTTATAAGGTCACTCACGAATCCGTCCGTTCGTCTGTCACAGAGGTTTTCTCGAAAAATATACTACGTAGGAATTTGAAGTTTGGCACAGTGTTAGAACTTTATGGCGTGCACATATATCCACAGTCAGAAAATAGAAAAAAATATTTTTAGATTAAAATGACGGGGGTCAATTCTTTCAAAAGAAAAAAAGTTTTAATAAATATATCGAATGAGGTATCATTAGAAAGAGTGTTCTAAAAGGCTTCAAATAATTTTTTTATAATGTTCGGTCCAGTAGTCTTTATGATATAGCTCAAAATGTGCCAAAAATAATCGTCCCCCCCCCCCTATTCTCCTACATTTCAAAGCTAAAATTTTGATTTTAATAGTGATAGTAGCTATTGAGTCATAGATTATCGAAAAACTGCAGGTTTTTTTGGCAGTGTAATAGTTGCTGGGAAAAAATGTTTAAACACAGTAATAGACAACGTAGTTACTAATAACGTACCAGTACAATGTGGGACAATATATTCATTTATCAGTTATCACAATCAAATTTGGATAAGATTTAAATATACATAAAAATAAAAACAGCTTAATTTAGTTTATTGATTGCTCACTGTAGTATTGGTACGGAACCCTAATAACGCGAGCTCGACTCGCTTTTGGCTAACTTTTTTTTTTAGTTTATGGAATTTTTCCGTTACGTTCGCAAAGCACTAGTGTATAATCACATATTAATATTTGACGTATTAAAATTGCAATTGTTGCATTTGAATGCAACCACCAACCTACATAGTGAGGGGGGGGGAGACCATAAATTTTGTTCCGGGACCCGGAGTGGTTCTCAGCGGCCCTTCCCATATAACCAAACGGCTGGCTATTCTAACACAGAAAACCCGTATTGTGCGATATGAAAATGTCTTCCATAATTAATTTTTGTTGTTATTCGTATTCCAATTAAAACCAACAAAAAAGTAAAAAAATAGTCGACAGAAAATGGTACATATCTGCAACCATTAAATAAATACCTCAAGCATGTTTTTGTTCTATATTAAATAATTTTTTGTATTACAATTTTTAAAGCAATATGGACTCCTTGAACCACGCTAAAACAACGCTCATGTAATATGACTTAAACACAAGAGTTCCAAAAAATGGGATGGACAAGAAATCTTAATATTCATTTCTAAAGAACTCGTCCTTCTAAAATATTAATTTTTTTAATTAATCCGTTTAAAATTACTTTAATTTGAAATCGAGTATGTGCTATACAGGTTGAGTTTTTTTCATTTTTACTATGGGCATTTTGGAAGCTGTTAAAGATAGAGAGACACTCAAATGGGAAAAGTAATGCGGTTTTGTCTGTTGATTTCGCATGTGCTTTTCTGATTTAGAAAAATTCCACGGATATGTAGATATTTTTAAAAACTAAGTATTGCAATTTTTTGAAATCCATCTGTATGTAGACTTTATTATTGACATTAGAGAAATAATGTAGATATAAAACTTGTAGATATTTTTATGCTGAATTAGAACGAGTGGTTAGAAAAATAATTTTTTTTAGCTTCATAACCTCAAATTTTTTAAATGGAAAGCATAGTTTTGCCCATGGGCCTGTTTAATAGCTTTGTTTTGCCGATTTTACTCATATAGCACATGAAGGAGTTATTCTTGCAAATGACCAAAATATTGAGGTTTCTTTTATTTTACATAATGAACTAGTTACATTTCAATATGCAATCACAAAAGCAGACATAGCAGCTGTATTTCTTTATCATAACAAAAAGCTGGTAACAGGAAATATTAACTGATAAACAGATCATCCACATAACAACAACAACATACAATTTTAAATTATACGGATTAAAATCACAAAAACCCTTAAAGTATAATAAATGGAAACAAAACTAAAATACCAATACTACAATGAGCAGTCAATAAACCAAATTAAACTGTTTTTATTTTTTTTGTATATTTAAATCTTATCCAAATTTGATTGTGATAACTGAAAAATGAATATATCGTCTTACATTGTACTGATACATTGGTAGATACGTTGTCTATTACTGTGTTTAAAAAAATTTTCCCAGCAACTATTACACTGTCAAAAAACCTGCAGTTTCCGATAATCTATGACTCAATAGCTACTATCCTTATTAAAATCAAAATTTTAGCTTTGGAAATGTAGGAGAGTGGGGGGCGGGTGAGGGGCGGCACCATCATTTTTGGCACATTTTGAGCTATATCATAAAGACTACTGGACTGAACATTATAAAAAAAATATTTTTAGAAACCTATTAGAATCCTCTTTCAAATGATACCTCATACGATATATTTATTAAAACTTTTTTTCTTTTGAACGAATCGACCCCCGTCATTTTAATCTAAAAATATTTTTTTCTATTTTCTGACTGTGGATATATGTGCGCGCCATAAAGATCTAACACTGTGCCAAACTTCAAATTCCCACGTAACATATTTTTGGAGAAAAACCTCTGTGACAGACGAACGGACGGATCCGTGAGTGACCTTATAAAGGTTCCGTTATATCTTATAACGTACGGAACCGTAAAAATTATTAAAAAATTACAAAAACATGTCAAACGATTTATAGAGATTGTCATTTATTGATGTTATTTCATTGTTTCGGTCATATTTGGGAGAGTTATGGCGTCATCTATATTTTTCTTAAAGAGCAATCACCATTTTTATTATGGATTTGAGAAGACTATTTTTTTCTACTTAGATTGAAGTAAATTTGAATATGGGATACATAAGGAAAATTACCAGAAAATAGAATTTATACTATACACAAACATCTACTAAAAATTGAATACAAATATCAAATAATTACAGAAAATGTTTGAATTGGAAGCCGTTGACGGCCTAACAATGACCAAGGCGGTCTGTGAACTCTTTTCGAACTTCATCAATAACTTCCACAGGCATACGTCGTACTTCTTGCATTGTGTTCTCTTAACTCGTCAAAAATTTATTGGTTAAGTAAATAACCAAATAGAAAATAATCGAGCGAAGTCAATATGGTGTCGGTCCTGTATTGGGGTAAAATATTGATTTATAATATTATTATCTAAGACTGTTGATAAAAACTGCTCCAAAATTTAACTAAATTTCGACACCGAAGTCGAAATTTAACTAAATTTCGAGATCGAAGTCGAAATTTAATAAATTTCGACATAGAAGTCGAAATTTAACTAACTTCGAGATCGAAGTCGAAATTTAGCTAAATTTCGAGATCGAAGTCAAAATTTAACTAAGTTTCGACATCAAAGTCGAAATTTAATAAATTTCGACATAGAAGTCGAAATTTAACTAAATTTCGAGATCGAAGTCGAAATTTAACTAAATTTTGAGATCGAAGTCGAAATTTAACTAAATTTCGACATCGAAGTCGAAATTTAACTAAAATAAGTAGAGCAATTTTTTGGTGGCCCTTCTACGCCTTCGTAGAAATGAGTATTGTAAATTTATCTATTCTAAAGACATCCCTTGAAAGATTAGAAGTAGATGATAATTTATCCGTTTTAAGGGACCTTTCGGAAACTTGGGACTAACTCGAAAATCTTCTTCCGCCGAATTTGATAAGAAACAAGGGTAGTTAATACAACGGATAAGGCAAGCATCACTACATTTTTGAAGACCTGTATTAACTAGAAAACTCCACCAATGAAAGTGTAGAAGCCTGGACGTTAACAGAAGTTGAAAAAGCTCAAATGCTTTATGTTAAAAATTACCCATAAGCTAAACCTAAAATAAAACATATTAAAAATGAATACGAGACATCAGCTTAGGACTCAATACACTCTTCAAAAATGTTATAAAGTAAGGTAACCTTTGTTGCTCAGAGTCTGATCCTGAAAATCATAGACCTTGTATTCAATATCAGTTATAGCTCATATTTTCAAAACACAAGTATTGTATAACGAGATACTTTTTCATTATGTTTCACTTTTTCACTTTAGTAATTAAAGCAATAAATAATCAAATAAATAATTATGTTAATAGTTAAGCATTTCAAATTACATAATCACAACTATTTACATAAGATCATTAGGGTTTGTTAAAATAAATCATTCAGTATTTTATCTGATTAAATAACTCAAGTTGTTAAAAAACTGGGAATTCTGGTTCTGATCTTTATCTTGCTTTTAAGAATTTATATAAAAGTATAAATTATGTTATACTAGAAATCTATAGTCATGTACCAATATTCAGACCTGTGGGGTTGGTTTACAAAGCCAATATATATTTAAAATTCTAATAAGAGCATAATAAAAAATCATAAAAAATTCGGTATCAATAGCACCATTTAGCATAAACATAAGTTGGTTACAAGTCTGTACATTGAGAACTAATATAAGCATCAACAAATGTTCTAAATTTTACTACAAAACATCATGTATTCTATTACTTTATTTAAATTTGAAAAATATCGTATCTCAAATTGGAGCAATAGCAAAACCTAGTTAGTTATTAAAAATGAAAAACCTCACAATTAAGAACACATAACTTTAAATCGTAAACATTTAATATACTATTTTATTAGTTTGACAACATAACCTATTTAATGGCGTACCCATAAATTTTCCATAATCAAATGCCGAACGTACAAAGTAATGCGTCCTTGAAATAAAACAAACCTATAACCAAACTGGCTCATTCGCCGATTGGATAATATAAAACGAAAATTTTTGAAACATATATAAACCAGAATTTGTAAGATCAACTTGAAAGATCCTCATTGACATGTAATTCCATGATATAAACTGGTTTTAGAGATTGTGAATTACCGAATGAATTTAACAAAAAATCATGGACAGGTAGTAATACCAACAAAAACAGCTTTCCATCACCTACATCGAATTTCTTTAATACTTGAAAATTGGATTGCGTTACGTAGATTTATATGGCTTCCTATAATTAAAGCTCGAATACATTATCAGTATATCTTAGTTGTAATGTTTGTTCTTAGTTGTCACGTGTACAATTAGTTGTCTTAATTGTACTCAGTTGTGATCTTCTTACCTAGTTGCGCTAAAATTGGAAAAAAATTTATTTCTAACAAAAGAAATAATACGAACTATTGTCTTGGATGCTACAAAGAAATTTAGCTAAATTTTAGCGATCTTGCTATTCAATTTGAAGAATAGCGTTACAAACATCGCCTTTATCCTGCAACATACTCGAATAAATAAGAACGATTGGCTATCTCTCCAGGTGAGATATGGTAAGATATTCAAATGTTTGTCTACATGCATAAAGAAATGAAGTTAACTACAAACTTAAAGATTGCCCTTTAAAGCATTGTAAAGATTTATTTAAAATGTTAAAGCGCGTTCGCCTACTACAAGATCAGGGTTACATAGGGTATTAATATTTTAATAAAATTTCGTATAAGAAAAATAACCTTAAACAAATATCCTAAAACTGAGACGTTACAATCTTTTAGCTAATGGTGCAAAAATCTTAATGTTCCTTCAATTATTTTAAATAAAGCCGCACAAACTTCTTCAATTTAACACCTTAAACTTAAAGGCGTTACAACATCGATCCTACTAGATATCTTCTATCTGATAATGGTGCCAAAGTTAAGGTGGTTACCTTATTCTTAAAAGTGACTAAAGTTTCTTGTAATATAAAAAATATGCAAAGAATTCTTCAGTTCTAGAAAATACGTATGCACGAAACATTTGCTTTTGTGGTATCGCTTACTACTAGATTTGACATAAAAGCATAATACGAGGCAATAATGCTCTTGGATCTAAATCTAAACTAATTTTTGTAAACCTCTGTGCTACATTGCCATATGCCTGGTATAGCAAATCTTTTACATTTAAACCTTTATCTAGCATTGACAAAAGAAATTTTATTACACCTCTACATATCGTATCTTGAATAGGAAGAAAACAAAAAATTCTCTCCTATATTAATTTTCCTGATATTCATATTAACATATTTTCTGCAAACTGAAATTTGGTTTTGATGATTAGCATTCGGTGTTCAATCCAAAATTATTGAAAAATATTTCACTTTCTAGTTAGGTCTAATATTTTAAGAAATATTTTTACCCATCGAAATGATTATTTTACTTTAAATTTTATTGCCCAGGTAATGAGATATATTTTTTTATTTTTGTTTGTCACGTTCTGTACGCCTAATATAGGTAAGTTATTTTTATAAATCATTCGTACGCACTTCAAAATTACCGTTATTTTACCAACAATCTGCCGTTACTATCAGGAAAAACTAAAGTCTGCCTGAATTTATTTTCTCCCTTTATTACGGTTTGAGTTTGATAATCAATTTTGATAATCAATATTTAAACAATGAAAAGAAACTTGCATTTTTATAACGTTGTAAGGTGTAGTTTACTTATTTCAAGAATATTTAAATATTCAATTAAGTGCTGTCGGTCATTACAATCCACTACTCCAACAGGACGAAGGGATTTCATACAAGAATTCACAAAGATTATGCATCAAAAACAATGTTTGATCTCTTTGTCGCACGTTTTCGTGTTTAATTTTAAGTCGTTGTAAATTCGTAGTTGTAAATCAAATAGGACAGCTGTCATCTCTTGTCCCGTTGTATCCTCTCATAAAACCTCCTTTGTGCCTGTGGAAATTAAGTTGAAAAAGTGGCAGTGATAGACACTTGCTCATAGACATCGAAGAGAAACGTTTATTGGTTCGGTAAAGTGAGTTAAGTCATTAGTGTTTCCGAATGTGATTTTATAGATAAACCCTAAAAACTACAGTGATAGTGCGTACGTAACACGTCCAATAAATAGCCACACAGTCCACTTCGTTGAAGAGTAGAGACAACACTTATAGAACAATAGAATACGGCTGAGGTAAGTCGACATATAAAATTATAAGACCCCTCGCGCGTTAACAAACAGTATGCTGGTTCTTTTATTTCAGAATATATCAGCAATAGTGATCTGTTTGATTTATTTAGTGGAATTCTAAATACATAATTACTAGAGTTTTACGTTCGGGCGAAATCTTTGGATAACAGTCCTTTTTGGTTTATGGTTATGGATGTTAATTCTTGAAGACTACTTCTTTTTAAAAAAATTTACGACAGGCTGCAGCCTCAGAAACTTGTAATGATTCTTCAATATAAGCGGCTCCAGCCGTTGAAATTTGTAATAGGCTTCGCACTTCGTTTCCTTTATTAATGTAGTTTACATTAACAATTGAAGATTTTGAATGTGTGCATTCCTCTGAGACCATTTCTTATCTACTATTTGAAAAAGATTGGGATTGAAACGGAAACTTTGCAGTTTTGGAATTCTATTCAAGCCTTGTTTCTCTTTTCTTTTAATTAGGAAATGTTGATATTTCGACAGCTTTTCCTTCTTTTGTGGCATTCGACGAATCACAATAAATAAAACAAAAAAAAAACCTAAAATAACGAAATTGGATTTCTTACTATTTATATCATTTACTGTAACTTACACTAGCTGTTGGTTTGAAAATATGAACAAAACAAATATTCCTTACCTTAGTGACAAACTTTTCACTCACAAAAAAATCAATACAACGATCAGAATTTAATTTTTACTCGCTCGCACTTTTAGTCAACTAGCGATAGTAAATATCATAGGCGTGAAGCGGAAGGCAGTACGATTTATATACTCGCTTCGCATTGTGGATTTTCTGACCAGCTTGTACTGGTATTTTCTTAAAGTCGTCGTGGCCGGAAGTCGCAAACCGGAAGTCACTTGAACGGACAAAGCCTTTAAGACATCGATTTGCCTTTTGAAGTCGTCTGTCGGTAAGTGCAGACAATTTGTATCATTCCTCGTTGAAGTCAATAATCTTCTGGTACCATCGGCTTATGAATCATTTCGCACGTATCAACGGCGCCGGCTTGCTCTGTTTGTATTGTTTTTAATAGTAACCTGTTTTAGGTTCTTAAGGCTTTGTATTGGTTGTCAGCAATATTCTTCAACTAGTTATAGGGAGTATGTCTGAATTTTTTAAATTGATTGTTTAAAGTTGACACGTCCAACAACAATGCATAGAATTACCAAGTCGAAAAAAAACGGAACGGGTATTCTATGAATTGACACCGCGAGGAGTCAGATATGTAAAGAATTGGAGGTAGATAGTAGGAAGTGAAAAGTTTGAGTTGGAAGGCGGGTGGGAGGCGTGTATCTTATAAAAATGCTCTAAAGGAAAGTCAAAATAAAACTTAACTTTTCTAAAATGGCCAGGTTTTGTAATGGTCATAACAGTTGGATCTATAAAAGTAACACTCGCTTAATGCGTCACTACTAAAACTCAATACATATATTGCTGTAGAATTTCAATAACTAGCTAATATAAAATTTAAGATGACTGTCTTCTAATAATAGCATATTCTGTTTTACACATTATAAATTAAGTTGTCTATTGTGTAACGAATTAGTATCTCACTTCAACTCCGATAGTTTGCGCCAGTTTTGTTAAGTATGGCATCTCCTATTTCTTGCGCAATGTGTGTTTTTAGCGAGTTCTTTTTTATAAACGTTTTACTATACTTCTTCACAGGGTCTTGCAATTTGCTCTAAAAAATGTCTATGTTCAGTACTAATATACTGCCTAATAGATACTTTTCATCAGGTTTTAGAAACATTTTGTCATCCAACTATTGTGATGTACACAGTCCTGATTATAACAATTAGACTGTATTGACATCGTTATTATTTCTTGACTGATTGCATTTTCCATTATGGCTAAAACAGCAATATCTGCACATACAATTCCATTCGTGTTATATTTATATCCTGATTGTCCATTTAATTTTATCTATAGGATATTGTATTTTGTGCCGAACCACATGAAACTATTTCCAAATGCTTTTCATAGCTTAGCTAACATACCCTTAGCGTAACCCCTCCATAAACTCCCTGAAATAAATAAAACTTACACAAAATGGTTTACCTACTCTAACGATTTTATTTTCTATCATTATGTCTACAGAAATTTAATCTATTTATTTAATAAGAACCAATTTAATGCATAATAATGCTACACAATCCACTAAATAAATATTACATATTGTCCAATAAAATATTAGCTTTCAATTCAAATTTTAATTTATGCGGTGACAAAAGATACTTTTCAATTAATGTCATTCTTAGAGCTCCCTCTGTTAGACAATTGTAAGATTAAGCTTGTTGCTAGGCGGTAACCCGCGTGATATGATCACTTCCAATACAGCTGTCGTCAGAAGAAGTCGAATTGTTCCTTGGACACAAGGACGATGACGTTTGAGAAATCTACGTGTTGGAAGCACGTAAAATTTAAAATTGTTTTCGTGAGATAATGTCGTTTCCGAAGACACTTTTGTTGTCCACTTGCTGGAAAATAGCTCGCAGATGACGAGGAATTATTTTGGTTGAAGGGCCTTTGGTTAACAGTAAGTAGTATTGCTTCTGTAATCATATTAAATAAAGATTTTTCAGTGCAACTAGGAAATAATATTTAACTTAAAAATAATATTTAACTTTGAAATAATATGCAACTTTTAGTTAACAGAACTTTTGTTTAACGTAAATTTAATCAACATACAAGTAAAAAATTTTAAGAATTTAACCTTTGTACGAATGTAGATTTGGCGAGTATCGATTAGTTATTATGGACGCCGTGATATGGTTTGGAGCTTCAATAAGCAGCAAATTTGCTTGTACTGAATTGGAGATTTCCTTTATTTAAATGCTGAAGCAAGACGCCTAGCAGGTATTTTTCCGTCAGATGAACATCTGGTATGTGAATTTGCTTTCGTATGTCCGCTGTATTATGGATATAGCAGATAGATAATTTTTTGTTTAATCAAGTGATTTGAACTTCAAAGTAGGTGAATGACAGACTATATATTTTTCATATTAAGCAACAGGAACCTGTAAATTTTTCATTTTTAAATTTCCTTATTAATACATTGAGATTACGGAAGATGTCATTATGAGATAAGGAAAGTTAAATTCTACCTTTTATGAAAGTAGATGTAATTATTTGAAACATGACTTACTCGAATCATTAGAAATTAAACTTATACGTTTCATATTTCACTAATAGCTGAGTGGAATAGTTTTTGTGAGGTTATAGTAGATCTACTCAAACCAACCGAGATTGTTATATATAAGTAATTATTCAGAAAGTAACTTCAGGCTCACTCATTTTTAAGTAAAATTTGGCTAGATATTTCTAATAGAAATGACCATATTTTAAAACTGGAAAGTACTTATTATACCAAGTACTTTTGTAAATATTTTTCAAGAATTAAATTAATCAAAGTTATATTAAAAGAAAAAGATGTTTTGTAAATAGCACAATAACTAAATACTGAAGGAATAGATTTTTATTTTGGTCAAGACTATTCTTTTTAATTGGAATGAATGAAAGTTGATTCGAATTAAGTTTTTAAATTTTGGGTATAAAGGCACAAACAGTGCTATTCTTTGTTTAATCTGTTCACAGGTGTAGCAGTGAAGTATAAAGGTCAAAGTCGAGCCATAAGGTAAGAAACTCTAGTAATTGAGTTGTTTTTAATAAATTGTATAGCGGTAATTGAATAAAGGTTTCCGCATTCGCCTTGTACAAGGGACTTAAGTAAGGTCTTCTTCGTATAGAAAAATTCGGTGGCGCCATATTCTTTATATTTTTGGTCGCAGTCCAACCCCGACCCACAGCTCATGTTCCACCCAGAGCAAATAGTTCGACTAACCGCTTAGCCTTTGAGATTTTCTCAACTACGAGCCATTTTCCATCGGAACTTGCCGTGGGCTCTATCCGCTTACTGGAAATCCTTGTAAAATTTTCTTGTGCCTTTCAGCTGGTTACATAGAAAGAAAAATCTCTTAATATACACGAAAGGCTATACTACATTGAAGTAACATATAATTTTGTACATACGAATATGGTAATGATACTAATACAGAAGTAATATTATAAGAACTCTTTTGATCTACTTCAATATGGCCATCCTCCGACAGATCTACTTTGAATGTAAGACGATCCTGGTTTTTTCGCGGTGTCCTACTTTATCAGTTACACACTTCTGTCGACCTACGTTTCATTCAAATCGTACATGTTTCTGTTGTACTTAGCTGCTTCACGCATTACGCATTACTGCTAACCTACTTTCAATTGATCGGTCCAGTTTTTGTTGCGCATTACCAGCTTCACTATTAACATACCCATGACCTCTGCTGTTTTAAACCGGCCTTACTTCTCTACTTATAGATGTTACTAATCTGCGCGTTATGGGAAAACTGATTGATGTATTTGTTTATCGCCGTCTTTGTGATAGTTTTGTGAATTTATAGATTTGAGAAATTTAAATGAACTAATTGAGTTTTACTTTGGTCAAAAGTAAAAATTTTGAGAATCCTACTGTCCTTATTATATTGTTCCACGAAATGCGTATGAGTAGATACGCTTACCTCCGTAGAGCTCAAAATCGATCATTTTCATATGTATCTTCCCATAAAAAAATCTAAGGTTTGTTTTGCAGATTTTTGTACCAACCATAGATATTCTCCCATAAGGAGACGTCAGACCTATTCTTGTTGTATGGCTAATAAACGGACATTGATATACTTTTAACTACCATGTTTCAACTACCTCCACGGCCATCGTTTAAGTAACCCCTCTTTTACTGTTGCGGAAAAGCCTATAATTAATAAGCAACTCTAATTTTAATTTTTATGTAGATAATATAAGATACCAAAAAAATACAATCGTTTCTACACACAAAATACAATATCATTATTTTTATTAGCACTTGTTTTTAATTTATCTAATTTATTCATAATTTATAATTCAGATATATATTTTTCTCTTGTAGTTCCTTTTCCATATGGCAAACTACTATGGCTCCGGCACGCAGTACGCCTTAGCGCTGCCACACAGCACACTTCGGCCCCGATGTGCGGCCCACCGTGGGACCTGCGCGTGACCTACCTCAGCTCTGGCGCGCAATATCTTTATTCAGCCTAAACTTTAGTCCAGTTATACGGATACGTACATACATTTCGGAATGCGTTTGTGATACATCATTTGAAAGGTTTCTTTATTCTCTATTTAAAAATGTTATCGTTTTCACATTTATTGCAAAAATTAACACACAAAAAAAATTAAATCATCCGTTTACCGAAATTCGCTACAATACACTCAAAATATTAAATAATACTGTTTGTGTTCATAATTTACAAAAACTATAAATATCAATGAAGTGGATATTCAAAATGCTCACCACGATAGTCTTGGAAACATCTTAAGCTTAAGTAGAAATGTCTTATAACTTTATTGAGTATCTCAGACGTGGCCGACCTAATCGCAAGCGTTATTCGTTTTCTTAAGTCATTTAAATCAAGGGGTTTAGTTTTGTACACAGTACTCTTCAGATATCATATCAGATCGTTCTTGTACCCGTCAATATGATGTTAATGCACTCTTTTACAGTGATTGTTACAAATAGTTAACAATGCATGAGCAAAATATAAGTTAACTAATAAAAATTAATTACACCTATGCAGATAGTCACGAATTAATTTCTTAATTTAAAGATTTTAGAAAGATAGTCAACAATAACAGCAAATAATGAACAGTAATGTATAAAATAATACCTACAATAGTAGATAGTCGTAAACTGCAACTATTTAAATCTTGTTTTCATGAAACTCTTTTATATTATAATAGCAGCGCTCACACATAAAAAGAAGTCCAATGAGTAAGATCAGGTTATCGTTCCGGACGATTTTGTCAATCCTCGCCTTCCTATCTACCGATTTGGAAATATTACGTCGAGGTACTGCTGGGCATTGCTCTGGTAATATGGGGGCGCTGAATATGGGAAGGGGACTGCCCATTCCTGCGAAGAGTCGTCCATATTGCAGTCTGATTAATTTGAAGGCGACTTGCAATGCACCTTGAACTTACACCTGGACTACGGTGCACAATATAGAGAATCTCTTCTTCTACACCCATATCAAGATCAATTTCTCGTTCCGATGTGATTTGTGCACTGGGAAATATGTCGGTTTTGCGGAAAGTGACAAAAACTGATTGAAGTACACTTCTATGTGGGGCTCTTCTGTTAGGTTAGCGGTGTTGGTATTCAGCAACGGCCCCCGTCTAGCGTTCCCGTTGCAGTATCGATAAATAAAAATCATGTCGGCATATTCTTGACGTGTAAATATCACCAGCATTCCGGAAATGTGTAGCACTAACTACCTAACAATAACAGCTGGATGTGACAGCCACAAAAAACAAATGTCAAATATTATTTCTAACGATAACAGCTGAACGTGCTAACCACAAAAAACAAAAGTGAACTATTATTTTCCGCGGTTAATTGCTTACTATTAATAATTAATATCTCCGCAACGGTTAGGAATTGGACACATGTTTATATGCCTTTTCTGTTTATTTCGATCTCCTGAACACGTTTCTCGAGTATAGCAGTTTCGTCATCAATCATCCTGTATAATTACGTTGTTGATAATTGTTATATGGTGATAAAATATGTAATCCACTAAAAGGCTATAATGTTTTGGGAGATTGTAAATTGGCTTCCGTAATGTTTGTAAGTATTTGGTGTAACCTGTTAAATTGCTGTTTAAGATGTTCAAAAATATTGTGCGTTGGGGTTGGTGTAGACCGCGGGCCGGGACTGGAATGAGTCGGATGCCGTGTTTGGGGTGGATCACGCACCGGAGGCGAGACGTACTGCGCGCCGGGGGTGGTTAGAGCCGCTATGCAGGAAAGAAGCTACAAAAAGAAATTATAAATTTAAATTATAAAATCAGACATAAATTAGATAAACTTAAAATAAGTCCTATTAGAATTAAAGAAGTGGTTGTGTTTTGTGTGTAAAAACGTAATTTTTATATTATGTATTTTATATTATCTAGATAAAAATTAAAATTAGAGGTCGCTTATTAATTATAGGGTTCCCGCAACAGTCAAAGGGAGGTATACTTGAAGATAGTTGAAATATTGTAGTTGAAAGTACGGCAATGTCCAATTACTACCTAGCTGACGTGAATGGACCCAACGCCACTTTATGGAAATTTCTATAGCTGGCATAAACATTTGCAAAATGAACCTAAGATTTTGTTACGTTTATTTTGAACATCCCGTGCATTTCTTTCTGTTAATAAGAAATCGCGGTCTCATAATTTTCAACTCAAATCTCTTTGGCGTTAAAAACGAAAATTAATTTCGTAAATTAAAATAATCATCTCACGTGTTAATTCATTCACCTATTTGTATAAATTTGATTTCTATTGTTACATCCTAGAGCCTAATTAATAATAAATACTCCTTCTTAGAATTCCTCAACGTAAAGTTTATGCTAAAATTAAAAATGCGATGACTGGTTCTAGGTATCTGATATTTGATTCTTATGTGTTTCTCATTGAAAGCTTCGTCGAATTAAAGCCGCGTATTAACCCAATAAACCGTGATTTTCCAGTTTCATTTCCTTAACAGCAATATTACTTTGAGCTCTGGTCATTAGTGAAACAAAATTAATATTCGCTTGCTCTTCAATCTACACAACGAAAACACGTGTAGGATGATTGGTTGTTTCCGTTTTTCTGTATGAAAAGTTTGCGCACGCTTTATAGCATACTGGTATTTATGGGTTTTATAAAATTGTACTCTTCGACAACAATAAATTAATTTTATATATGATTACTATAGCTCCTTCCGGTGGCTCTTAAAACCACAATGAATGGTCGCCCCCTTGTTGTGATGGGAGGACCACCCCAATGCGGGATTACACGCACTTCTGTTTCGCATCGTTTTTACAGACGGTAGGGGCCAACCTGACGGTGGTGACTCGAGGGTGTGTTAATACACTAATTTTCTTGTATGGGTACGGTAGTTGTTGGAAACAACATATGTACACGGGTCTACGGATGCATTGGTAGTAAAATGACTGGTTGTTTGTATGTCCTAGGATATTATAATGTTTACCGATTTGTTTATTGGGATAGTTTTATGTACAGAATTCCGTGCTTACAATGCTGATTTCGAGCTGTGATTTTTAGTGGGGTAATTTTGTTCCTTTTCCTTGTTCGAAAATTAATATAAAACGTGACCTAAAACTGTGGCTCGCCATGATACAAATGATTTTTTTTTCGTTAATATGTATATTGTGTGCCTACGAATTGTTCATTTTTGGTACTATTGTATTTTGTATATAATTTTTTTTTTTAAATTAGAGGTATTTAGTTTGTAAATGTTTGATTGTTCGTGAGTGAATATATTTTTATTTCAGGCTTCCTTTAATTTTTTGTAGGTATAATACCCCGCCCACTCGCCGATTGAGCCCGGTCAATTTCTTCTCTTTCTTCCTCGTTTTTATTTTCCTATTTTTAGACTACGTCGCTCAACGTAGCATAATTTCTGACGACGAACTCACCATGTGTCGGAATTGCAGTTATTTGAGTCTGCAGTGGATGTGTTTTGAGTCGAAAGCTTTGGTATCGTGGTTATCAGCACAGGTTTTCTGACTGCAAGTTGTTGTCTAATCTACTGGTTCAATATTTTGAACTCCCGGATTTTACTACTACTACTAAGGAAAATACTTTTGCTTCACATGACCGAGTTGTTAAGATTTCTCCGACACTTACGCGTAGATCCGGCACTTATTCCGTACGTTCTACTGTTTTTCCTTCTTGTTCTACTTTTACTCGTCATGTCGTATACTTTAATTGCGAAAAACCTGGTCATGTTTCGACACATTGTACTCGTCCTCGAGTACTCCATTGTTATGGTTGCGGATTGAAGGGAGTTTCTCGCTGCAACTGTTCGAACTGTCATCCAACTACCAATCGTTCGTCAAATAATCCTTCAAATTTCGCCTTCACCTCTAGATGCCCAATTTCTTCTGCTTCTCACTCTATGTTCTCTTTTGTCCTTCATCCAGGTCACTCTGCTTTCTACTATCAAAACATACCCTTCTTCGGCAAATATAACTTCGAACAAAATTTCTTCCGCCTCTAGTTCTACCTCCTATTCTACTCCTCCTTCTGTTCGTCTACTTATTCACTCCCACCCCAAACTGTGCCTCCGCCACCATTAAAACCCATACTTCGAATTCGTGACTTGCAGGTAGCTTCTCAAGAGTACGGTTCCGTTTTTCTTAAACGATTCTACCCAAGAAATCCCTGTCGTGTCTGCAAACACAAATGTCGCTGAAGTGACGATAACTTCTAGTTTAGTCAGCGAAGGTCCTGTTCAAGTTCATTAATCTGTATCTTTAATGTTTGTTGCTGTTGCTGTCAAAATTTTACATATTTCCACTTTCTTAAATTGTTCTACTCAAGAAATTTCTATCGTGTCTACAATAACAGCTGTAGTTGAACTGACGATAACTCCTAATACGGATAGAGAAGGTCCTGTTGGGGTTAGTGAGCCAGTAGCTATAATGCCTGCTGCTGTCGTTGTCTAAGTTTTACCTCATCCTGTTTCGTTACCTACTCTTACTCATTTTTCCCATGCTGATAATATGCTACTTGTTCCTGTTTTTTTAACTAAAGTTGATGAAATCCTGTATGATGCTGCTCTTTTCTTCCATGTTGATAAATTTTCTTCGAGTCTTTTATCGAACATTGGCGAAGTTGTACTTGATACTGTTTGTTCTTGTAACGTTGTTGAACTTCTACCCGATTCTGTTCCTTTATGTAATGCACTGAAGTGTTATCGGATTCTGTTCCTTTTCCTAAGGTTGATTTTTTTACAGTCAATACTTTTTCTTTTTGTACCGTGGATATTATGAAAACCCATGGTGTTTTCTTTTCTACCGTTGACTTTCTTACCTCCTATCCTAACAACAAACAATTTTCTTCCTTAACTCGTTTGAAGTTTCCTAAACTGCCCTCGCCACCTCCTAAACCGCGTGCTACAACTGCTACACCCCTGCTGTTCTTGGTTCACGGAAAACTGCCCCTAAGTGGCAGAAATTTATATATACTGATTTAGAACCTGGAGATGTTGGTCGACGAAATCCTGATGTCAGTGATCTCGTTTTGTTTTCCTTCTGGCGGCATAAACGCCTTAAGTCCAATACCTAGTCCTGTCCCCAAATTATGACGACTTTGCTCTTCTTCGGACATGTTTTTTGGACGTTACGATTTCGGTTTACTTCTCGGTTTTGCTTGGTTTTCTTTCGTTTGCTTTCTTTTTCTTTCACCCCCGTGTGGGTCCGGAAATAGAATAGTCCCACGGTACGACCTGCCTGTCGTAAGAGGCGACTACAGCGGTCCAACACATACACACCTCATACACACATACACACACTTCATAAACGCACACACTTCATACATCGACACGTTTCTGTTTGGTTCCCCTTTTTTTTGGTTTTTTTCTTGTTTTTTCTTTCAACGTGTGGATCCGGGAATAGAGTAGCCCCAGAGGCGACTACAGCGGTCCATCACATACACACACGCACACTTTATACACGCATAACACATACACACGCACTTCTTACACAGCCACCCACACACACACACCTACACACACACGCACGCACACGCACCTACCTACTTATACATAACTACACGGGGATTTCGTTTTATTTTCTTTTATACGATTCTGGGGGTTTTTTGTTTTGTACTTGGTGTTGGTGTTTTTCTTTTTTGTTTTTTATTTCTCTTTCTCTCTTTTATTATCGATCCGTCGAGCCGGACGAGAGTTATCTTTTTTTCTTCATTTTTTTGTTTAGTTGTTGTTTTTGTAACGGGTTTTCTTTTTTTTTTTGTAAGCAAATTTTCTTTTTGTTTGTTTGGGTTGCTTTTTTTGTAGTTTGGAACTGTCCGCTTCTTTACTTTGGCTTTTCTACCCCGACCTGTTAATTTTGCTGGGGGGATTTGTTACGTTTATTTTGAACATCCCGCACATTTTTTTCTGTTAATAAGAAATACGCGGTCTAATAATTTTCAACTCGTATCCCTTTGGCGTTAAAAACGAAAATGAATTCTGTGAATTAAAATAATCCTTTCACGTGTTAATTCATTTATTTAATTGTATAAATTCGATCCCAATTGTTACATCCTAGAGCCTAATTAATAATAAATACTCCTCCTAAGAATTCCTCAACGTAAAGTTTATGCTAAAATTAAACAGGTGATAATTGGTCTTTAGTATCTGATAATTGATTCTTATGCGTTTTTTATTGAAAGCTTTGTCGAATTAAAGCCGCGTATTATCCCAATAAACCGTGTTTTTCCAATTTTATTTCTTTAACAACAATATTACTTTGAGCTCTGGTCATTAGTAAAACGAAATTAATATTCACTTGCTCTTCAATCTACAAAACGAAAGCAAGTGTCGAATGGTTGGTTGTTTCCGTTTTTCTGTATGAAAAGTTTGCGCACGCCTTATAGCGTGGTGATATTTATGGGTTTTATAAAATTGTACTCTTCGACGACAATAAATTAATTTTAGTTATAATTACTATAGCTCCTTCCGGTGGTTCTTAAAACCACAATAAATGGTCGCTCCCTTGTGATGGGAGGGCCACCCAAGGCGGGATCACACGCACCTCTGTTTTGCACTATTTTACAGATGATAGGAGCCAGCCCGACGGTGGTGACTCGAGGGTGAGTGTTTATACACTAATTTTCTTATATGGGTACCCGGTAGTTGTTGGAAACAACATATGCACATAGGTCTACGGATGCATCACCTTGGTGCTAAAATGACTGGTTGTTTGTATGTGCGAGTATATTATAATGTTTACTGATGTCTTTATTAGTATAATTTTATATATAGAATTCCGTACTTACAATGCTGATTTCGAGCTGTGATTTCTAGTGGGGTAATTTTGTTCCTTTTTCATGTTTGAAGATTAATATAGAGGAGGACCTAAAAACTGCAGGTCGCCATGTTGAAAATGATTCTTTTGTCGAAAATGTGTATATTGTGTACCTATGAATTGTTTATTTTTGGTACTATTGAGTTTTGTATATAATTTTGTTCTTTTTAAATTAGAGGTTCTTATTTTGTAAATGTTTGATTGTTTGTGAGTGTGTATATTTTTATTTCAGGCCTCTCTTAATTATTTTTGTAGGTTCAATACCTTGCCTACTCCCCGATTGAGCCCGGTCAATTCCTTCTTTTCTTCCTTGTTTTTATTTTCTTTTTTTTTAGACTACGTCGCTGAACGTAGCAGTTTTCTTATGAAAAAGATCTATTTTGTGCTCATATGAAGGTAACTTATCTACTTGAATGATGCTGAATATTTCACCTATCTAAACAAAATTAAAATTATGAGACGACGGCAGGTTAATGTAGCTATTTTCCTACTATAGCTTTTTTGAGCCAAGTTCGTTCCCTGTAAAACTGTTTTATCAATAAATTAAAACATACTCTAAAAAAGGTAGTTTGCTTCTTACCAAAGGGTCAAACGACAGAGATTTTGTTTTACGTGCACCGCAAAACGAGAAACAAAAAATTGATAATTTCTGATCACAGCAGTAATAGGTTTTTGAATATTTATTTGCTTCAGATTTTATGCATCTCAAGAGCAGACACACAGAAAAATTCGAACAACAAAACCTTTTACGTAGAGGAAACTATTGTCCAATTTCACAAAATGATAGTAAAAATAACAAATGAACAACAGTGACACTCCATCTTGTGATTCCATGAAACTGTTACGTCAACTAACTACAGTTGCACTAGACATTTTTTATTTATGCAACTACTTTCTAGATGAACTGACGTAAATTTCGTTTTAATTTAATTTGGAACATAGAGGAATTCCTATCAAATGGGGTGCTAAATTGTTTCACGAAAACGTATTTGATTCATAATGAAATGGACACGTAGTACGTGTTTTCAGTTTATGCTAAATAATAAATTGAATGCTTTTCAACAGGCAAAGAACCTGAATTTAGAATTGTGTAATGCAATCACACGCAATTTAAGAATAGCTAAGAAAGCAATAAAAAACACTATAACTCGAAGGATTTTTAAGTGGATATTTTTAGTACTAAATGACACATAAGAAGGCAGCAGCTGGCGGTGTAGTTAGTCGATACATCAGCTGAAAGTGTGTTTGACAAGAGCAATCCCACGTAATGCTTTTCTGTAGGTTTCCTAATGCTATCCCGGAGGGCAGCTACTGTAATTATGTGGCAAGCGTTGAAGCAGCATCGGGGATTTGTTCACTAGACGTCTGTCATTCATTATCCATTCGTTTGTCGACGTGGGTGCAAAAAAACAAAGCTCTGAGTAAATATTGTCCTACTCTACCTTTCTAGAGTTATGGCATTTCCAATAGTAGGGCACCATATATTTAACCGTCAAAAGTGTGGAATAGAAAGAAGTAAGCAAATTCATAACAATCTATAACTTACTCCTAACTTCATCTTTGCACCAATGAATACATTTAGGATATACGAACCATTTTGTACCGTTTGTGATTAAAGCAATATTGTCACGTTAGGGTATTTCAATATTTTACGGATTATAAGACGCGCCCTAATACTTAAGTGAATTTTTAAAAATTAACATTTTAATCATTTTTATTATTAGATTGCAGAGCCACACTAACAAAAAATTCTTAATGTATAAAACCAAACTGACCTTTAAAATCCATGAAAATCGTCGTCTGAACTTTCTTCTTCCTCTCTATTGTCATCGTTGTCCTCTTTGTGTATAAGATGGTTATCACTGCCATCGAGATCGTTACTTATTATGCCGAATCTCATAAAATATTTAACAATAATATCTTCTCTCACTTTACACCACACCTGTTTTATCCACTGACACATTTGTTTGATTGTAGGTCGTTTTAATTCTTTAAGTATTTCTGGGATATTAATTTCCCACCTCATACAATATTCTATTCAATTTGCTGTGAAAACGTATAGTGCCTAGTAGTTGTATGTTACAAGACTAAGTGGGTGATACTCTTCCCCCTGTCTTATCGAAGAGTCTACTTTTGTGTAGTATATGACAGTTCGTTGAATGTGTTGTACTGATAAGCAAATAAACATTTTCTGTTTAGAATAACTATTCAGATATCAATAAATATATGTAAGTAGATACTTTGGTTTTAAAAAAATTGTAAAGTTTATAAGAGAATTACTTTTTATTTCATAGAAAATAATGTTTATAAACTTGCCATCAGCTGTGAGGTTAGGTCAAAGTCTAACAGTATGCAATAGGCTTTAGTTTTATTGTATTAAATTTGGCCAGAGCATGTCTATATTAGGCATCTCTAATGTTGGCCCTAAAATGTAGCACCATTTATTGGTACAAAAGTTTTATGGCGTGGCAAAGTTTTCTTTAGAAACTATACCAGTCAATTTACATTATCAGCTGTTGTAACAATTTTATTTTTGATAATAAATCCCTCCATAAAATTACGAGAATAATATAACAATTTTATTAACAACAATAGTAAATTACATTCAACAACAATAGTAATACTTTAAACCCGCATCGTCCTTTGGTATTCTACTTGTGGTTAAATATCTGTGTCATCTACAGCTATTTACAAACACATCTCTGTTTGACGGCCGCCTCCGGACGCCTCGGCCGCCCGAGCTAGTTTTGTAGTCAGTCGGCCATATGTAGAAGAAGCAATAACATGTAGCCTATATTGCAGGCCGGCAATTTGCGAATCCACTTCAATGAGTGACCACATCTTCGAATAACGGTCGGTAACGTATACAGTTTGTTAACTTGTTTAATTTGAGATAATTTATTTAGCGCGACAACTTATAACGCGACAACTTATAATGCGACAACTTATAATGCGACAACTTATAATGCAACAACTTACAATGCAACTCTTAGAACACGAAATTTAGAATACAAAATTTAGAAGGCAATTTTTAGAAGACGACACTTGCAGTGCAAACTTTTAAGACACACAAGGACAATGTAAAGATGCTACCTTAGTAAGGCGGCGTAATTCAACTTCAGGATTACAACGGCTGCAGGATGTATTGTAACAGGATTTGATTCGACACGTGGGACGAATTCATAGTAGAAGTTGTTTTGGATGAATTTGGTTCACACTACAGTTATCGTAGCTTGAAATAACGAGGATCTAATCTTCCCTTGCAACAATGCGACAAATGCAGTTTTGGTTCGTAGATAGCGATAAGTTCTTTTTATGTGTTTCAAACTAGAAACACGTTAATTTGTTTTAATGCGTAAAAGCATGAATATTGTAAAAGTTTCAACTAATTGCTGAGCTGGATTTTCCAGTATTACAACTAAAGTTTACTGATTTGATGTTGTAAGAAACAACACGCGTGGTTCATTATGAATCGTCGGTAACGTCAACAGGTGTTACTGACGTCATATATTTTTCTGCTGTGTACTGCTGACAGATGTATTTTTGAAGGCAAGTGCCTCGAACAGCTTTAGTACAAGAGATGTAAACACGTCTATTTGTGTGATCAGCTTTATATAAATTAAAACTAGCATATGTAATTTAGAAAACTTGAATGCTAACATTTTTAGAAGTTATTAATTTGTCATCTGCCTGAACAGATCTGCACAGGTCGGAACCCTATTTGTATAACAAGTTCATGTTATACTGTAAAGTATTTAATTAAAAATAATTAAGATAAACATGAAGTTGAAAGCTATAGATAGATACAGTTATTGATTAAATTTTGTTACAAATCATATTATTTTAAAAGAGATTCTTTTAGTAAACAATTGGTTCAGGATTAAAGTTTTTATTTTGATCAAGTATGATCAAATCTAATCACATAAAGCTAACATCCTTATGAGTAGGTCTTTGATGCCAACTTTATATTGGAAATACCTTTTTACTACTTCTTTATGTATTTTTGCTGGACACAAATAGTGTTCCACTCTTTTATGTATTTAACTATTACAATTTCTTACAGGAGCTGCGTCTTATTTTATTAAAACAGGTTTTTGTCAGCGAAGGCGATCTTTTTTTCTTTGGGTCTCCACGTCCGCCCTTAGAAATATGCCATGCAATTATCATAATTAAGTCAGGACTTGGTGGCGCATATTTGGTTGAGATTAAGTTTGATCTACAAACAGATTTCGACTTACCCCCCCATTTCTCATAGCTCTGCCCAAGGAACAGACCCCTAGTTATGTCGGAAGACTTCGTTACACTGGCTCACAACGTGAGGCCAGCCTTATAAAAAAAAAATACAGCTTCACTGGCGTCCAACCAACGAGAGGCTAACTATAGAAAAAATTAGCTTCACTAGCGCCCAACGTCTAGGGCTTTGAAATTTGTTTGTTCAAAAATTATTTCGCTTCGAAATTTGTTTGTTCAAAAATTATTTCGCCTCGAAATTTGTTTGTTCAAAAATTATTTTGCTTCGAAATTTGTTTGTTCAAAAATTATTTTGCTTCAAAATTTGTTTCTTCAAAATTTGTTTTGCTTCGAAATTTGTTTGCTCAAAATTTATTTTGCATTAAGATTTGTTTGTTTAAATTTGCTCTTGATATAAGTTAGGTTGAGACGTTAACCCCCATTCAGTCAATTAATTACTTTAGTCATATTTATTTTTAACTTTCATTCTGTTTCGACCCAATACATTTCTTTTGATATTGTTTTGGCAAAATTTATTTTACCAAATACACTTTTTGACTTTTACCTTTAGTTGCCCGAATTTGTTTTGACAATTTTCGTAAGGCTCAAATCATTTAGATTTATCAGTTTGATTTTATTAAAATATTAGGCTATAGCAATCATGTCGGAAAAATTCCAAATTGTTTGTCTACTTAAAGAGGAACTGGAGTATGAACTGAAAATTAGAGGAGTAGTGAGTGGGAGACCAGTTTTGGAGAAAAGAAAAATTTTAGGAAGACTGTTAGCTAAAAAAATCGGATAAGCCTGGAGTTTAATTCGCTTGAGTCAATAAAGAACATTTTTGTCCGAATTTGATGATAAGGCTACGGATTCTATTTTTAAGGGTACATCGGTTTGAGCTGTCGTCATATCATTTGAGAATTGCTCTTGTGCATAAGCACGTTTTTGGTTTTGTTAGCAAATTTTTTATTTAGATCGGCATTGCAACGCAATTTAGTCTAGGCGGAACTTGTCGTCGCGGTTGGTCGCTCAGCAGTATGTTAGTCTAGACGAGACTCAGGAAGAGTTGGTCGCTCAGCATTACGTGAGTCTAGACGAGACTCGAGGTGAGTTGGTCGCTCTAGAATCTTTTGCATCATATTTTTTCTTGAGTTGATGTAATTTTTGTATTGTTAGTCTAGGTGAGACTCGTAGAGGGTTTGTCACTCTAGCAAATTTAGGCGTTGTGAAGCATTGTAGTTGTTTCGACAGTTCGGTTGGTAGTAGGGTGAGAGTGTACCTGAACACTGATTTTTTTTGTTAGCTATCGTCGTGATTAGTTTTTTATTGAAGATTCAAAAGCAGAAAAATGGCTTTTAGTTGTTGGTGACTGGTTCTCGAAGTATTCGATTTTACAACCTTTGCGCAGTGCCAAGGCACATTTGACTGAAAATTTTTTGGAAGAAAAAGTGTTTCTTGTCTACGGTGTACCACAATTTGTTATTTGTGATAATGGTCCACAATTGATTGGACGTGTTTTTAAAGCTTTGTGTGCAAGGTACGAAATCCAAAAGATTTGGTACAATGCTGTTTATGCTCCTCAATGCAATTTTGTGAAAAGAATTAATAAGACAGTTGGTACTACCATCCGTTCTTACGTAGAAGAACATGATACATGGGATAATGAGATATCAAAAATTCAGTACGCAGTTAATTCAGCAAAACACGAATCCACCAACTAATTCTCCAAATTTTTTAGTCTTTGGTCGTCAGGTACCCTTAAGTGGAAAAGCATATAGTAACAATTTTGAACCCCGTGAGGATGTAGATGTTGTTTCAAGTAGTAGACCTTCTTATGTTTTGGATCGTCAACCTTTGTTTGATATTTTTGGGAATGTCCGTGAAAATTTACATGTAGCTTATCAACGTTCGAGTAAACGCTACAATCTTAGAAGAAGAGACATTTCATTCCAAGTCGGAGAAAGCGTTTGGAGGACTAATAAGGTACTTTCGAGTGCTAATGATAAATTCTCCGCTAAGTTAGCTCCAAAGTTCATTTTGTGTTAAGTTCGTATAAAACATTCCAATTTTGTGTATGAATTAGAGAATGAAGATGGAACAAAAGCCGGAAAATGGCATGTTAAGGACTTGAAACCCGTTGAAGCATCATATCCAGATGAGAATGATGATCCTGACGATTAGTTCCAGTCTAGTCATTTCTTTGACCGTAAATAAAACAATCATTGTTTGCTTCGTTTTGTTCGAATTTTTGATTTAGTATCGTTTAACTAATACTAAATGGAGACTGTCCTTTTGTAACTAATTTTGTTTGAAAATTTTGTTTGATAATTGAAACATGTGGTTAAGGTTTTGTGTAGTAGTTTTGTGGTGTGCATTAGTGTGCATACTGGTTGATTTCGTCGCGCGTTATAAGAAGATGTTATTAGAATGTAAAAATAACTTGGCTATTTAAGTTGCTAGTCCTGATTTCTACATATTTAGGTAGAGAGAATATTGGCTTATTCTTTCCCTTATTTCGGACCTTTCAGAAATTTTTGTTTGATAAGGTCAGAGGTTTGCACGGTGAACCTCACCATTTGATCCATCACTAATAGGATGTGTTGTTTGAAAATTAGTAATAGGATAATCAGTAGGGTGTAGGAGATTACAGCCCTAACTGGTTCAATTTTGTATTCGATTTTTGTAAGTAACCTATTGGTTAGGTTACCTTAGTTTTGATTATCACTTTGTGATAATAATATTTTGAATTCGATTTTTGTAAGTAACCTGTTAGTTAGGTTACCTTAGTTTTGATTATCACTTTGTGATAATAATATTTTGAATTCGATTTTTGTAAGTAACCTGTTAGTTAGGTTACCTTAGTTTTGATTATCACGTTGTGATAATAATATTTTGAATTTAAACCTATTAGTTAGGTTACCCTTTTGATTATCACTTTATAATGATAATATTTTGAATAGTTATGCTATTTTGATGTTGTAGCGTTCCTTTTTTTGGTTGATAGAGTGCTTGAGCTCCAGGAAGTGGAGTTTTTATTTTTAGAAATTAAGATAATTTGTAATGTGTTTAGTTATAGTTAGTAGATACTAGTCTTGGTAGGAATAAGAAAACTCTAGTTAAAGGGTTACTTTAAATTTAGACTTTGATTAATTTTTTGTCCCGTGGAGTGTTTGACTTTTTAATTTGACCGCTCTCAATTTTGACATACACCGATTGTGACTCCCCGATTTTGTCTTCCTATGGACGCTTGGTACACGTAGTTACCGACACACTCAAATTTGTAGATATTTGTCCCCCTCGTTTTAATAGGTTCATAAGAATTTGTAATGATAATTAAGAATGTAGAAGAGGCTAGTATATATATATATATATATATATATATATATATATAAAATCCTTTGTATTTGTTTTACTTAAATTTTTCTTTGTTAAAAAAAGATTTTTTTTCTTTTAGGAAAGGGGTAGTGTAACAATTATATTTTTGATAATAAATCCCTCCATAAAATTACGAGAATAATATAACAATTTTATTAACAACAATAGTAAATTACATTCAACAACAATAGTAATACTTTAAGCCCGCATCGTCCTTTGGTATTCTACTTGTGGTTAAATATCTGTGTCATCTACAGCTATTTACAAACACATCTCTGTTTGACGGCCGCCTCCGGACGCCTCGGCCGCCCGAGCTAGTTTTGTAGTCAGTCGGCCATATGTAGAAGAAGCAATAACATGTACCCTATATTGCAGGCCGGCAATTTGCGAATCCACTTCAATGAGTGAACACATCTTCGAATAACGGTCGGTAACGTATACAGTTTGTTAACTTGTTTAATTTGAGATAATTTATTTAGCGCGACAACTTATAACGCGACAACTTATAATGCGACAACTTATAATGCGACAACTTATAATGCAACAACTTACAATGCAACTCTTAGCACACGAAATTTAGAATACAAAATTTAGAAGGCAATTTTTAGAAGACGACACTTGCAGTGCAAACTTTTAAGACACACAAGGACAATGTAAAGATGCTACCTTAGTAAGGCGGCGTAATTCAACTTCAGGATTACAACGGCTGCAGGATGTATTGTAACAGGATTTGATTCGACACGTGGGACGAATTCATAGTAGAAGTTGTTTTGGATGAATTTGGTTCACACTACTGTTATCGTAGCTTGAAATAACGAGGATCTCATCTTCCCTTGCAACAATGCGACAAATGCAGTTTTGGTTCGTAGATAGCGATAAGTTCTTTTTATGTGTTTCAAACTAGAAACACGTTAATTTGTTTTAATGCGTAAAAGCATGAATATTGTAAAAGTTTCAACTAATTGCTGAGCTGGATTTTCCAGTATTAAAACTAAAGTTTACTGATTTGATGTTGTAAGAAACAACACGCGTGGTTCATTATGAATCGTCGGTAACGTCAACAGGTGTTACTGACGTCATATATTTTTCTGCTGTGTACTGCTGACAGATGTATTTTTGAAGGCAAGTGCCTCGAACAGCTTTAGTACAAGAGATGTAAACACGTCTATTTGTGTGATCAGCTTTATATAAATTAAAACTAGCATATGTAATTTAGAAAACTTGAATGCTAACATTTTTAGAAGTTATTAATTTGTCATCTGCCTGAACAGATCTGCACAGGTTGGAACCCTATTTGTATAACAAGTTCATGTTATACTGTAAAGTATTTGATTAAAAATAATTAAGATAAACATGAAGTTGAAAGCTATAGATAGATACAGTTATTGATTAAATTTTTGTTACAAATCATATTATTTTAAAAGAGATTCTTTTTAGTAAACAATTGGTTCAGGATTAAAGTTTTTTATTTTGATCAAGTATGATCAAATCTAATCACATAAAGCTAACATCCTTATGAGTAGGTCTTTGATGCCAACTTTATATTGGAAATACCTTTTTACTACTTCTTTATGTATTTTTGCTGGACACAAATAGTGTTCCACTCTTTTATGTATTTAACTATTACAATTTCTTACAGGAGCTGCGTCTTATTTTATTAAGACAGGTTTTTGTCAGCGAATGCGATCTTTTTTTCTTTGGGTCTCCACGTCCGCCCTTAGAAATATGCCATGCAATTATCATAATTAAGTCAGGACTTGGTGGCGCCTATTTGGTTGAGATTAAGTTTGATCTACAAACAGATTTCGACTTACCCCCCCATTTCTCATAGCTCTGCCCAAGGAATAGCCCCTAGTTATGTCGGAAGACTTCGTTACACTGGCTCACAACGTGAGGCCAGCCTTATAAAAAAAAAATACAGCTTCACTGGCGTCCAACCAACGAGGGGCTGATGCAGTTAGAAAAAAAAACAGCTTCACTGTATGTATTCGATTTTCTTGTAGTACTTATACACAGTAATCATAGGTGTGACTTATTTTGCTACATAGTCGTGCTTGTTTATTAATTATATTTATTACTTATTGTACTTACAATGTGGAGGAAGGATTCCTAAAAGAGACCTTACATGTGATTTTCCAATGCTCCACCCGAAGGTACTACATTGGCCAGGTAGCGAGTTTTTTTTTACCTGAAAAATTTTGAATTTTGCCGAACCCTTGCTGTTTCGAGCAAGGTAGGGATCTTTAACGTGCGTGACAACACTCACACACGGACCTCCATTTTACCTCTCATCTGAACGAGAGCGTATTTTTATGACAAATGCTCGCCTAACATTTTTCAAGCAGACTGTGTAGTAGTAGTCACACGCATACCAACTACGCCGCGGAGCCGCCTCCTTAAAGAGACCCTACATGTGATTTTCCAATGCCCCACCCAAAGGTACTACATTGCCCAAGAAGCGAGTTTTATTAACCAGAAAAAATTTTGAATTTTGCCGAACCCCTGCTGTTCCAAGCAAGGTAGGGATCTTTAACGTGCGTGACAACACTCCCACACGGGACCTCCATTTAACCTCTCATCCGAACGAGGGCGTAATTTTTGCGAAAAATGCTCGCCTAACATTTTTCAAACGGACCGTGTCGGGATTCAAACTCGAGACCTTGGACACCTCAAAGAGACCGTTGTCAACAGCTGAACTGCTTTTTGAAGCTGAAGATCTTGATCTGAATTCAATTAGTAACGAAATGGCGGTAAACTCAGATTTTGAGGGAGATTCAGAAGCTGACGATAACGAGCCTCAAACTATACCACATTCAGAAAAGTCAATTGTTCTGCAGCATTCGACATAAAAAGTTTTTCGTATTCAAACTTAGTACACGCCGAGTGCTCACAAGGGTCGAACCTTGATAACAGTACTGACTGTGCCGAGGACTCAGACGATACCGTGGCTCTCAAAACATTTACAATGCCTGCCAAAAACCGAAAATTACCTTTTTCAAAATCAACTTCTGAAAAAAAGCACGCGTGAGGACGATTTACAAGACAAATTCTGTATAAAAAATTATCACAAAGAAGGATATAGAATTGGCTACATGCATATGGTCTAGACAAATATAGTCAAGTTATGTTTATGGAAAATGTAGGCCCTACAGTAAATGTAAATGCAAATAGTCAAGTATCTATTGTGCAGATGTTCTTGCCTGACACATTTTTGCAACATATAGTTGACCAAAGTAATTTGTACGCTAAGCAACTAAAAAGTAACCAGGACTATGAATTGGGTCTTACGTTGATTGAACTCAAAGCATGTTTGCGAATAATCTTGTTTATGGGATTCCATGAACTTCCTTCAATGAAGCTTTACTGGTTGGAGGATGAAAATTTTCATACCGAACCAATTTCCGCAATAATGCCGCTGAAAAATTTATGAAATTATTGAGACACTTGCATATCAATGACAATAGGAATTTGCCAAAAGTAGGGTCAGACAACTTTGATAAATTATATAAATTGCGCCTTATGATTGACCATTTGAAAAAATTTTTTATGGAATTGTATTGCCAGTCACGAAACATTTCTATTGACGAGTCCATGATTGGTTTCAAGGGACGTTCTACTATGAAACAATATCGTCCCATGAAACCAATCAAACGTGGATTCAAAGTGTGAGCATGCTGTAGTGCAAAGAATGGACATCTATTAAATTTTAATATTTACCCAGGCAAAAGCGAAGATAATTCGTCAATTGTTTTAGGTGAAAAGGTTGTTACAACATTTGTACAACCATATCTTGGAAAAAATTATTGTTTCTATTTTGATAATTTTTGTAATAGCATATCCCTTATTGACCGTCTTTTGCAAGATAATATATTTGCATGTGGAACAATAAGGCAAACAACAAGTAATATCCCACTGACTGCATAGAAAAGGACAACGGACTTGTAAAAGGGCAATTTGATTTTGCACAAGCAGGTGGCAAAATGGAAAGATCGCGGAGCAAAATCTATGTCAGTTGTGTCTTCTATGCATAATGCAACCGCAACTGTTCCGGAAAAATAATAAAAACGTTCGTCAAACTGTCAATTGCTTTGAAATGATAAGCATATACAACATATACATGAGTGGAGTAGATGTTTTCGATCAATACATGTCCTTTTATTGTGTAAATCAAAAATCTCGTAGGTGGTGGATCAAAGTTTTTTAGTACTTATTTGAAGCGTGTTTTGTAAATAGTTATATTTTGTACAAAATGACGTGTGAAAGAAACCAAACCTATAAATCATCTAAACTTTTGATCTCTACTGGTAAATGAACTGAGTAATTTTTCAAGTAAAAAACGTATTGGTTATGCCCCTGGCAAAAGAAGAGCAAGAAATAGAAATAACCCCAATGGAATTCATACGATTGAAAATACTTTACAGTTTTCAAAAATAGGTGATCATATCCCGGACAAAATAAAAACATACAGAAGATGCGCTCACTGTGGCACTAAGAAAAAAGAAAAACGAAGCAAATGATTTACATATAATGTAATGTTGCGCTGTGCAAAGAATGTTTTTTTCCATTTCATAAACCGCAGTAATTTTAATGATAATTAGTTTCGCCTTTATTGATAATGCAAATTTTTAGTGCATATTTTTCATATGGATTTGCGAGTGGGATAATATTTTCCTAAAGAAATGCTTGTATCCATTATTGCATTTAAGTTTCCTTGGGATGTATAGTTCCCACCGCATATTTTTTTTGTAAATAAATAGTATATTGTGTCACAAGGGCAGAAACTGAGCATTAGCAGCCCGCAGCTATTAGATGCCTGAGCGAGCGAAGCGAGCGGGGGCAGCTGATAGCTAAGGGCTGCTAATGCATTTATGCCTGTGTGACACAACTGTTTTTCGCCTAGCATTAAAGGAAAAAAAATAGGAAAAATAACACAAAATAAAGAAGGTTAATAACATTTGACGTATTTATTTATTATAGTAATTGATATTAATTATCTCATGAGCATTATTATGGATAGTAATACCAGAATTTGTAGGCACTTGGTAACTATTTGAAGTGCTGGTAGAATGGTGACTTATTTTTATCGATAACGTTGACGGTCTATCTACATTAACTGGTATTTCATTTATTTGGTTTAAAGCATTTAACATGCCAATTGTGTTATTTGTGCTGGTACTAGGCTGCTGATGTTCTTGGTAACACTACACCGACGCCGAGGTTAAATGAAAAATTATTTGAAACGTCAAAGTCGCAATAAATGAATCTCAATGATAGTCATAGGTGTCTAGATTGTGAAAAACCTACAAAATCATGCTGTTATGAGTTTAGCGGCCCTAGGGCCGCAAAGGTTTACTTTCAGTCACATTTTTAGGGCAAATATGATTCATTTTCATATACGCCAGGCGAAAAAAAATTTTGCTTTTATTGTTTATTTTATATACATATAGTCCTGTAGTGCCGTAAAGAAAATATTTTCCAAAAATGTAACTACCCAGACTTTTGTCACTTAAGGGGTTAAAGCTCCCTTCGGCGTGAATACATATTGGGTTTCATCCATAATCTATTTGTTCAACTTCTCTCTCATATACACTATAAATGGTTTAGCTATCGAGACATCAAAAAATTGCAATTGTGAAGTTAGTTCTTCCGGAATAATAGCTAGCTCAGTATTTTCCTGTCTATTGTTCTTTCACAGAATTTTTCAAATGACACTTCTAGCACAAAAAGAGAACTCATCTTTAATAAAGCACATTTCCTTCTCTCCCACACTCTGTTAATCCATAACTTTCTACCAGTCTCGTTCATCAAGCCTTTGTCATGTACGAGAACAACAACACCTAGCGGTATTTGAGAAGGATTTGCATTGCTATGCGCTTGAAAATTGGATTAAGTTTGGTACCGACAGCACAACTTGAAAGGACAACAGTGTAGCGCATTTTTACATAACCACTTGTTTTTATAATTACAGTTTTAACATCTTTCATGCCAACAGTTCCTGTTACTCGGCACATCAAATGTCAGAGGAGTTTCGCCCATATTGGTTATTTTGTTTAGTTCCACACTGGTTTTCTTCGATGTTAAATAATAAAGCGATGGAAAAATAACATTTTCTCTTCGTACGCTGGTGGCATTTTCTGAGAAATTTTGGTTTTGTTCGCATGATAAGTCCTTGACGTTTCATAAACCTGTAGCACCAAACAACTCCACCTTTTAAGTTCCACTGTAGCGCTAGCTCAAGAGCATGTATTTGAATCATTTCTGTATTAATTCCAATGTCATTTTGACGGTGTGCTTGAATCCATTTCAACACGCCATCTTCTAGTTTTGGCCATTTTGCATTTTGCATCCTTATTTTTTTAGTTCTTTTCGACTAACCCGCCAATCGCAAATGGTTTTTTCTGTTGCTGCAGGGCCAAAATGCCGCTCAGCTGCTCTATTTCCTTGTTCTTCTGCATATGCTACTACTTTCAATTTATAGCACGCATCAGATGAACACCTTGTATGTTTTTCCATTGCGAAACTAGCTACCAACAAAATATTGTACTCATACTGATAACAAAAGTCACTTTTAATTAAAGTTCATTGGCACCGTAGACTGCAATGACGCATCACAGACTAGACAATGTTCTGAGTTTTTGATGTGTTAGCAAGCTTGTGAATCCCCGCAGCTTATGATCGTCGCAGGTGCACTGCTGTTGTCAGTTATGTCCAATGTTACTAGATAGAGATAGGTTTACTGTAGTATAGAATATATGGACATTCTTAAGACCAGCTGGAATTTTAAATTAAGCACTGAACGTTTTTATTTTAATTCCCAGTATAATACGCATCTGAATTTTGGAATCAATTTTTTTATGAAAAAAGTGCGTCTTAAAATCCGTAAAATACGACAATGGTTTGAAATTGTTCTATTTTTATAACTTCCCCAGAGTACAGTGATTGGTTATTATCCGTTTTGCGCGGCGGATCGCACGATGTTTTCGAAACAAGTGCTCACGGTGGTGCTAGGCGTATACGTGCGGCAATCGCAGGGTTAGGCGGCTTCGTGGCGTAGTTGGTATGCGTGTGACTACTACGCCCAATGTCCCGAGTTCGAATCTCGGCACGTTAGGCGAGTATTCTTCATAAAAATACGCCCTCGTTCGGATGAGTGGTAAAATGGAGGTCCCGTGTGTGGGTGTTCTTACGCACGTTAAAGATCCCTACCTTGCTTGAAACAGCAAGGGATCGGCAAAATTCTAAATTTTTCAGGTAAGAAAAACTTGCTTCCTGGCCAATGTAGTACCTTCGGGCGTAGCATTGGAAAATTACATGTAAGGCTATCGAAAAGTTGTCGTGCGTGTGTTAGCCCGAGACCGACATAAAGTCCAGTGCGATCCGATACACACATCGCCAGGCGGTTCATTTTACTGGGGAGGTACGTTTGTCAAAGAATAACGCGTGTCCTAATCCCAGCTTGGCGAAAACAGAACCTTCGCGTAGAGCACAAGGGCAAATAGTAGGTTGATCCCCACGTTCAGTACGGATAGTGACTGTGAAAGGACGGCCTGCCGATCTCTTACGCTTAAAAATTTTTAGCAAGAGGTTTCTCACCCTACTGATGACATGCCATTGCGATAGCAATCGTCCTCAGTAGGAAAGGAATCGCAGGTTCGGACATTTAGTTCACGAACTCGCTTGAGCGGGTGGCAATGCAAAGGTACCATCCGTGGGATTATGCCTGAACGCCTCTAAGTTGACAACGATATTTCTTAGGGATTTCGATTGTCAAAAGGCTTGAAAAATCCCAATTTTACTAGGCGATTTTCGTTCGCGACAGCCGCGACCGTCAAATTAACGCTATTACTGTTCGAGGCGCAAAGACGGCGGCGGCATCTATGGCGCTAGGTCTGCCTAACCCCAAGTGGTCGACCAAGAGAATGATTTTAGTTCAATGTCAAAAAACTCAAATTGTCTGTAAACGACTTACGTACCTGAGAGACTGTTGTACTTGACACAGCAGCTTCCACGCTGCGATTTGTTGAGACGCGGCCCTCAGCTTGGGTATTCATCTTGTCGCCGAGACAAGACCCCGACCGATTTAGGTCGATTTCTGCAATCCCTCGGACGAATGCGTACTTCCAGTCGCGCCTGACACACCTCAACCGCCACATGGCGGTCGGATATTTTTTTTAATTCGACATCCTACACAACCTGAACGTGTGTGAAGTTGGAACATCTTCCGGAATTTTATGTTGCTGAGACTAAACTTAATTAGCATACAAAACTAAAAGTTTGAGAAGAAAATGGAGATAGATTGACTACCCTAAATACTACTACAACCGCTATCTACAAATAGCAACTAAAAAATGAATGACATTTAGAGACTATCTCACGTCTACAAACCAATTTAGTGATAATAAACATTAAAAATTATTGCAGTTAATTAAATACACTTGAACTTTGATCAATAACCGTAAGTAATTAGTGGTACTTAAAAAAACGGAAGTTTTGTGTTACTTTAATCGCAAATTAAGGAAGTTTAGAATTAAATATACTTTTTGTTTCTCGACCGACTTGTACGTGACGTAAAATAAGATCATTTTATAAAAATTGATTACATAATTTTGATTACACATTAACATATTTCGGGTTTAACAGCAACAGTCGATTCAGATTTTGAAAAAATGTGTTGGTCCACGCTGTATAAGGGTCTTTATTCGTTTTAGTGTTGGAAACCACCTTCTTACAATTTTTTTAAAATTTGTAATGAATAGTTACCCTTTTTAGGTTTTAATTTGTTACTTAAATGTGAAGGTTTTAATAATTCGTGTGCCTGCACAGAGATCGCAATATATTACACAGAATTTGCCAGTGGACTATATAATTGTGTTTCAAACTAAAAATATAAATTAATTAATATCTGGCCTACCTGTTAATTCTATGTACATTATCCAACCGTGCTTCAAATAATTAATGTTTATGTCAGTTATCCGGAAAGTGCAGATTTCCGCTCTAGTACATATTTTCATAGTCATTTGCTAGTGTTTCCTAAAACGTGAAAAGGGAACACAGACAGATAAGGTACAGTATTGGATAGGTATAGGAATCGACGAGATCACTCCACTACATTCTATGATACACTGCATCTTAAGTAGTTAAAGGTAAGGGGGTCAAATCCAGAATTAATACGGCGGCTAGCTTCTCCAACTTGTACAACCACCACCCCTTCTTCGTTTGCTATCCTGATTGGTTGGGAGAACGACATATATCTATTAACAACTGTGGGAATTATATTTCGTAATCCTTCCTCACGGTGCAAATTCTGCTATTATTAAGGTGCCTATTTAAAAAAATAGCTTAAAAAATAATAATTTTGACACCTTGTATCTTGGCAACTTTCAACTTTTGGACTAAAGTGAATTGGACTAGATCCTCATATTCTAGTCTCAGGAATTTGTTGTAACATTTTATATAGAACTTTTAGAGGCGCCCTGTATATCATTTTCGTCTCGACGTAAAATAGGTTTTGGGCCGCTGGGAGCTTCTTTTAAAAAAGACTTTATTTCCAAAACACTCCTATCAAGTGTATTTTAACAGTAATTACAAATGGTTTTAATAACAGATACGTTATGTTCATTATCGTATTAAAATCAAAAATAATCAAAGTTGAATATTACTAATTAATAATTAGAATCAATAACTAATAATTACAAATGAGTAGCTTTGAACCACTAACAAAGCTAAAGTTATGAAGTTCTCAGACTGACTGGCCACAATGGGCTTCTCAGGGCATTTATGAAATTCCTGCTCTTTTATCACTTGTGGGAAATATAGATCTCATGTCTGCTATTTCTTGATACAATACAAGGTATTACATTTTAATAACCTTAATTCTAATAATTGGTTTCTTATAGTCTATTGTGACCTGCACCTGCAGTGTCATATTTCATATGGAATACAAAGTAACTGTTTCCGTTATCATGTCTGGTTTATCAACTTTCATTAACATTTTATAGTATGTCCTTCAATTATACAATGTAACAATCTATTTCTGAAGACTTAATAGTTTCATTTGAATTTACATATATATTAATTTGGAGGATATGTAACTCGTAAGTGATGTAAATAAAAACACTATAGAGTAGGTTCTGGGGAGACTTAACGGGATCGCCTTTTAATTTGTAATTGAAGAAAGTAGTTTTCTTTCGGGGTCATACTTGGCTCGGTTTTTAACACGAAAATTGATACTGCAATCTAATTCCTGAGCCAGATTTTAGCTTCATTAAATAATTTTATAAAATCGTTTTTACTTAGCTTAACATTTTTTCAGTTTCTGGTAAATTGACGGTTGATTTTTGGAGTCTTACTTATATTTAGTTTTGGTAAAATTTTGTATTACCTATGTTTAAGTAACATAAAATTCAAATAACAGGTCGTTTCTAGGCATTTTTTTGAAAATTTGATACAAGTTGTAATTAATGTGGGTTGAAAGTACGGCTGCACTAAAACATCCGGTTAGATGGGCTCGGTTTTTAGATGCACAAGCAGTATGGCCAAATTAAAAAATTAGTCTGTCGTAATTGGACTTCTTTAAGTTTGCAAAAATTGCAAAAATCGAGAAAATAAGATCAACACTTCAATGGTATACAGTATATCGTTTTACGTAAACCTAAATAAAATAATTTAATTAGAAACATTTTAACTAAAGCAAACGCGCAGTTCTTGCACGCGAATATTTTCGCCCTTCTTGATGAAATTTGACATTTCTGTTCACAGTCATTTGAGTATTCACTAACAATTTCAACCACCTTCTTAAGTTAAGCGATTACTTAATCATCACTCTGTAGGATTTTATTAAAATATTTAGTTATAATTTAAAGTATTGCAATCTATTTTATTTTGACATAGCGTTTAAGTGTGGGATTCGATTTTCAGAACATTTGTTTTTGGAAATTTTACAAATTTATGTTAATACTTTCCACAAAGTTATTTCTGATTCGCTTATCGTTCCTACGCATCTAATATAATTATTAATTAGTATGCTATATTTTCTATAACTTTATGCTGAATGTTAGGCAACTGTCCATACGCGTCGTTGATATGTCCTTAAATTTGAAGTATTTTCGTGTTGTTTGAGAACCATACGACCGGTTGTTGTACAGAATCAAACGCTAATTATGTTATTTTTATTATCGATTGTAGTTTCGTTTGTTAGAATGAAAGCATAAATTGGTTGTACGGCATATAACTCGGATGATTCGTTTTTAAGAAACGGTTAGTTTTGTTTGTATAAAATTAGAAATATGACATCTCCTTTAATAAGGTAAAAATGCAATTTGTGGAATGTTTTTAGTGAAACAGTGGCGTAAGATCGTAAACATTATGGAACTACTGGATTCGTTTTCCTACTTACCTCCACAGATAGCAATTTCAATACAGAACAACACATTTTGGTTGAAGATAAATAAATTCGTGTAATGATATTTATATATTCAGTCAAGCGATACTAAAATAAATTTTGCTCCATTACTACTAATGTAAAACGTGATCCAGCAGAAGTCGACTACAAAGAGTTGCTATTGCCCAAACCGCAAATTATCGGAACCTTCACGACCAGGCTTTGATAACCTTAAAACTGAAACCTCATGTCAGGCTGTACGGCCTGTTATTTCTTCTCTACATCGTTGTGATGATTTCCCTCGTGGAGAATTGGGTCGGTATTTACTTTTTTAAATTTTTTAAGGTTAATCATCGCACTACTTAAAATGTTCCGATGTGAAAATTAAACTTGCTACGCTCAAATCGTCAGAGTATGTTAATGTGACAGCTATAATTGGTTGAGTATAAATTATAAAATAAGACTAACAACCACTTTCCATAAAAATTTTATATAAAAAAATTTAGAGTTCCACTATTTCTTTCTTGAGGTTTTCTTTTTCTTTGGTTGTGACCCATCCCACTCTGCGACTTTTAGCTAACACAGCATTCTTCTGATTTTTTTATTTTGTTACGGTATCCAGTGCGGGCTATTTTCTATGCTTACTTTACTTTTCTCTCTTGTCCGCACGGAATGCCATTACAAAGGTATTGAATGGATTAATATATATTTATAATATTGCGCAGCTATAAAGCAAACGAAAATAAATTAGCCTGAATAAGTAAAATCATTGGTCAAAATTGGAATTTTAGTCTTTGTAAGTCTTTCTGCATTCGTTGGTGTTATCGTATTCTTTCATTTTCATAAATGTTCTCTACCTAACAAAACGATCTCTCAAAATAGACGCTACTTGCATTTCATGTTGCTGGTTTTGAATTTTTACAATTGGGTTATGTGCATGTTTCTGCTAAGCAATTTTCGCTTTGCTTGTCTTTATACGGTACTATTATTTGATATGTTGTGTTTCTGCAATTTTGTGCTAGGGTTGGGCAACACATCCTACGAGTACGTCATGATTTCACGCGTGTTTTTGTATCTATATTCTTTATCCTAAAGTTATACACCTTGAGAGTATATTCGTTGTTATTCGGATTTTACTTTTATCGAGAGTGGTTCGCTTGTGGAAATAAAACCATGAGTTGGTGGTACGATGTGTGTATCTTATCAATTGTTCTTTGAAAAACAGTTTTGGTTTCGTTTGAATTTGCAAATGTGCGGTGTGCTTTAATAAGATTGCAGTTCAGGTATCTAGAAGTGGGACTTAGCACATTTTAGTTGAAGATAAATAAATTCAGTTAGTACTAATGTAGAATGTGAGCTTACAGAAGTCGGCTACAAAAAGTTGTACACCAACCGTGAATTATCAGAATCTTCAAAACCACGCTTAGACAAGCTAAAAAACAGGAGCGTTTTGCAAAGCTGTACGGCGTGTTTCGGCTTACTTCGCTCAAATCATCGGTTTATGGTAATGTTATTGATTGAGTATGAATTATAAAATAAAAGCATCTTTTAATGTTCACAAAATTTTCTATATAAAAATTTAGAGTTACTCTATTGTTTAGGGTGGCGTTTTTACTTGGTAATTTTTTGTTACAGCTGCTGCGTAATGCATTTTGGCCAATAAATGATCCTTTTTTCCTTTTATTGCTGGTGTATAATATTACATTATTCTTTTTTTATATTTTTTTAGCACTTGTGGGCAATATGTAGGTATATACATTTTTATAAATTTTAGTTTTATGTGAATATAAAATTTTTAAGAAATTGTATTGAACAATTGACCAAAAATAATTCGTAAAATATTAATTTGTTAATTTCTGTTCTATGTAAATATTAAGTTCGAAGTTGGAAATTGATTTTAGGTGATTAAGGAGTGTAATAGTTATGTTTCTTCCTTAAATCCTTTATCTAAGTTGTCCTTGAACAATAAGGAACCACAGTGGCGTGCGTGTAATAGTAACTCGTTTTTGCGCGCATCATTTCATCATACAAGTGACTGCTCGTGTAGCTGCTGTCGAGTTAACATGTGCATTTTCCAGTGGGAACAAGTTTTCGCTTGGCAGCAGTGTGTTTGTCATAGAACCAGCAATCAGTAGGTGCAGAATCATTTACATGCAACATTAGAATTATTAATTGCATCCTAAGTCATATTTGGTGGTCCTTCATTAATCAAACATCCATTAGCAACCCTCAATAAGCTCCTTAATTAATCCGCATTCAGAACATTGTGGTTTTCAAGCCGGATTCGCTTTATGTTTTAATTAGAGTTCATTAACTAATTAATTAAGAAGTATATAATTGTGTTTATTAAGATTGCAACGTGAATCTATACATTTCCGCATTCGTATTTCCGTAAAATAGGGTAAAATAACTGGTTTTGAATACTAGTTCATCCCTTTCGTGTATGATTCATGAAAAAACCGCATTTTTTGTACCTGAAATTTGCAGTTCGGAAAAACAAGTTACATCTTTTTGTTTGCTGTTTCTCATATTTACAGGTAGTAAATCGTGTTTGCCATTTGGTAGCGCCTTCGCATTATTTGTTCAGTTTATAAAAACCCTACATCTTAGAATTTTTCGAAATTTTATTAGCAAAGATTTTATAAAAGTTCAGGAGTTAAGTTTATTTATTCCACTCCAACACACGCATTGCATCTTTGGTTCATTTTAGTAGAGCTTGCATTAAAATAATTATTATTTTACACTTTACACGTAATATTGTTTTAACGAAAATGAGCTACGCACTAGAAGAATCGGTAGTCGTGGCCAAACAGACTATTGCACGTTTGAAAGCTTTTGAAGTTCTATCTAACAATATTGATGAATTGCAGAACTGGTTTAAGTTCACCGCAGCGTTTAAAATTGCATCAAAATTATATGACGAATTTCAGTGAGATAACCGCAACACGTTAGTTGATGAATCATCTGAGAATTGGACGGACTTTTGTAATTATATATTTGAAATCGATTTATTATTTTGCCAATTAGAAGCTGTTTACATGGCATCAGTGATGTTCCGCGAAATCAAGATTTGCAAAGTCCAGTCCAGACTCAGATGGTGGAAACGCAAGTGACAATGTCACGTCTCAATTCGGTCGAATCAGTAGCATCGAAAGTGCCAACTCCTAGAAATAATGTAAGGTTGCCAAAAATTGAATAGGCTTGTTTTGCAGGTGGGCTAGCGAGTGGCCCACCTATATAGATTTATTTAATGCATTCATTAACAATAATGACAATTTATCGCCCATGGCTAAATTCCAATATTTGATTTCATCTCTTTCAAAAGAGCCTTTGTCTATTGTCAAGCACTTGCCTTTGACTTTTGATAATTATTTCATAGCATATAATACGCTTTTGTCTAGATATCAGAATGAACTTGTCTTAGCTACCATGTATTGGCAATCAATTTTTAACGCACCAAAATGCAACAATGATTAGGTTCCATCACTACGAAATTTATTAAACACTTTCAATGAAAACTTTATCTAAAGTTTCTGTAGATTCTTCACATGGAACCATACAATATCAAATTCGCCCGGTGGAATCGTCAGACTTTTCACTAACATTTTCCGCAATGGTTTTACCTAACATTTGTTCAGACATACCAAATTTCCCTCTGCCTACACAGTAATCGTTTTTGAATTTGAAACTCGCAGATCCACAATGGTTTTTGCCGGGTTCAATCGATGTGTTATTAGGGGCAGATGCTTTCGCACTTATTGTAAAAGATGGTTTTAATTTTGGCGATGGTGTTCATCCAGCAGGTATAAATACTGTATTTGGTTATGCTTTATTAGGCACAGAGTCCGCACCCGCACCAGTTCATTCATTTTTGGTATCAACAAAATCGTATCTCAATGATTCATTAAGGAAATTCTGGAATTTGGAAGAAATTCCTTCGAAAATAAACATTTCTTTTGACGGTCGACAAGCAGAGGATTTATTTGTTGATACGCATTTTCGTGAACCGTCAGGTCGCTTTGGTATTCGGCTACCTTTCATGGATCCCAAGAATCTTCCCATGTTTGAGGGGTTTTTAGACATAGCCGATCGCAGATTATTATCTCTTGAACGCAGATTTGCCAGTCAATCTATTGTTCGCAACATGTATGTTGATTTTATGAATGATTATCTCAAGTCCGGACAGATTTCAAAAATGTCGGATACATCGGATCTAAATTCATACTTTATTCCGCATCATTGTGTTTTCAAAACAAATGGTGACAAAAGGTATTCGTGTGGTCTTTGATGCATCAGCAAAGGCACAAACCAATGTTTCCCTAAATGATTGCATACTTAGTGGAGCCAAACTTCAAGCGGATATTGCTGAAATTTACTTATTTTTCGTACTTACATTTTTGTTTTCACGTGTGATATCCGCCAGATGTTTAGATAGATTTTAGTTTGGGAACCGCAACGCAATTATCAATTAATTTGTTGGTGATTTACTCCTGAAGAATAGATAGGTACATATCGCCTCAATACGGTAACGTATGGGGTTACTTCTGCCCTTTCATTGCTATTCGTTGCCTTCTTCAATTGGCGAATGAAGGTAGACATGAATTTCCACTTGCTTCGTAAGCACTTCGATCAAATTTGTATGTCGATGACCTAGACTGTGGTGGCCAAAATCTTTCAGCAGTCTTTGAATTACGCAATCGGCTTATTCCCTTTTTTCAGTCAGCTTGTTTCGAGTTACGCAAATGGGCAGCTAATAATAGCACAATTTTGGAAGGCATTCCATTAAAACACATTCAGTGAAATCATTTGAGTTTTGATAGTGACTCAATTGTCAAGATTCTAGGCCTCCAATGGCATTCTAATTTAGAAATATTTTCTTTTGAAGTCACTACAGATGAATCTCCTTGTACAAAGCGAACCACTCTTTCAGAGGTGGCCCTTATATATGACCCCTTAAGGTTTTTATCTCCTTTAACATTTTTCGCTAAACATCTTATTTAGTATCTTTGGGCGTTAAGCTTAGATTGCGATTCTACACTTCCGTTAAATGTTTGCACGCAATGGAAAAATATAAAGATCCTCTTTCGCAGTTGTCTAAAGTCAGCATACCTAGATGTTTGAGACCTACTTCATTATCTTTTTGTAAACTTCACGTATTTTGCGATGCCTCGGAACTAGGCTATTCCGCAGTCGTTTATTTTAGATTTATAGATAACCAAGTAAAGGTGTCTATATCTTTTTTCATGGCCAAGTCCAAAGTCGCACCGTTCAAACGCATCTCTATTCCTCGTTTAGAGTTCTGCGCCGTAGTACTGCTTTCAGATTTAGTAGATTTTCTTTCACAAATCTATCGACATTATTTACATATTGATGAAATCTTTGCATGGAGTGATTCCACAGTCGGCTTATCATGAATTTGTTCTTCGCCACACAGGTGGAAAACTTTTGTAGCCATCAGATTGACTCATATTCAGGAAAGGGTTTCTCCGGTTTGTTGGCATCATATTTGTTTAGCTGACAACCCAGCAGACCCAGCATCTAGAGGTGTATTACCTCAAAAGCTTATCGCGTGCTCCTTATGGTGGGCGGGGCCTTCATGGCTTCAATTGTCGCCCGATTTAAGGTCTTTCGCAGCATCTATTGCTTCTTTGTCAACTGATATCACTGGAGAAGAAAGAATTTTAACATTTGTTTCAGAAGTGTTACAGTCAATCATTGACTCGCTTCTCAATCGATTTTCTTCACTTCGCAAAATTCAACGCATTTTAAAGTATTGTTTTTGTTTAATAATAATCTTCGTAAGACTCCCAAATTTTCCGGTGCTTTAGTGGATTATGAACTATATCAAGTTTTACTATACATGGTCAAAGATACGCAATCTTCTGCATTTAAAACTGAAATCGAACGCATCAAAAGGGAACTCCCATGTTCTAAACAATTTCAAAAACTTTCTCTCTTTTGCGATAAGGATGGAATACTTCGTATTGGTGGTCGATTGTCTTATTAATCCCTGCCGTTTGAAACTAAACATCCTTCACTTCTTCCCAGCAAGCATCGCTCATCGGAACTTTTGATTCTTCAAACTCATCATGATCATTTACATGCTGGAATTAATCCTACAATGTATTTAATTGAAAAAAAATTTTGGATTTTGTCCGCAAAGCGTTCGATTAGGTATTACTTATCAAAATGTAACCATTGTTTTCATTTACGTCTAACCGCATTTGTTCCCACAATGGGTGACTTACCTTTTATACGAGTTACAGATGTTAAGCCCTTTAGTGTAGTCGCAGTCACCTATGGTGAACCTTTTTTCATTTTTTAGTCACGTCGACGTAGGTCTAGAACTCAAAAGACCTACATATGTATTTTTCTTCGCCTTGCAGTCAAGACTCTTCACATTGAAGTTGCCTTCCGACTTATCAGCGGAATCATTCATAGGCGGCTCCGTAGCGTAATTGGTATGCGTGTGACTACTACGTCCAAGGTCCCGGGTTCGAATCTCGACACGGTCCGCTTGAAAAATGTTATGCGAGTATTTTCCACAAAAATACGCCCTCGTTCGGATGAGAGGTTAAATGGAGGTCCTGTGTGTGAGTGTTGTCACGCACGTTAAAGATCCCTACCTTGCTTGGAACAGCAAGGGTTCGGAAAAATTCCAAATTTTTCAGGTAAAAAACTCGCTTGCTGGCCAATGTAGTACTTTCGGGTGGAACATTGGAAAATCACATGTAAGGAATCATTCATAGCCGCCTTGCATCGTTTCATTTCACGCCGTGGTCGTTGTTTTCAGATCATCAGTGACAATGGCACCAACTTCGTCAGAGCCAACAAAGTGCTCATTTCGCATATCAAAAGCGCCGTAAAGGGTGAAGCAATTGCTTGGAGTTTTCATAGGCATGCCCATCCTTACATACGAGGAATTCAATACTGTTTACATTCAGGTTGAGGCATTGCTCAACTCGCGTCCTCTATGTAGCATATCAACAGATCCAAATGTCACCATTGGTTTTTCACCTAGACACTTTTTAACGCTCGAGCCATTGACTACGCTCCGCATGCATATTTGAACCATTAAAAAATCTCTAGATTGTCTAGGTTGCAGTTAATCCAGCACCTACATTATAATTTTTGGAAGCGTTGGCACAATGAATATCTCCACAATTTATACCAACGTAGCAAATGGAGCGAAACCCGTAATCTCGAATCGTCAAATATTGGCACCTTGGTACTCATAAAGGAGGACAATATTCTCCCGTTGCGGTGTAAACTGCGTAGAATTGTCGCCCTACATCCCGGTCGTGACAACATTGCACGTGTTGCGACCATTCGCATCTCTTCAGGTCACTGCAAACGACCAATGGTAAAGCTTTGCGCCTTGCCCGCACAATAGTCCATTAGTTTTAATTTTGTACATATGTATTGCTCGCGCACATTGCAATCTATATAAACTTAGTTTTCTTTTCGTTTCTTGCATATATGTACATATGTACATGTTCATATTATCGTTTGGAAATTACCCATTTTTTTGGTAATTTTGGTGGCCGGTTTGTTTCGTCCTTAAACCCTTTACCTAAGTTATCCTTCAACAATAAGGAACCACAGTTGTGTGTGTGTAATAGTAACTCGTTTTTGCGCGCATCATTTCATTATACAAGTGACTGCTCGTGTAGCTGCCGTCGAGTTAACGTGTGCATTTTCGAGTAGCAACAAGTTTTCGTTGGCAGCAGTATGTTCGTCATAGAATCAGCAATCATTAAGTGCACTATCATTTACATAGAACATTTGAATTATTAATTGCATCCAAAGTCATATTTGATGGTCCTTTATTAATCAAACATCTATTAGCGACCCTCAATAAGCTCCTTAATTAATCCACATTCATAACAAGTTATTTTTGCGAAGATTTGTGTACTATGTAAATCCTCCGGGATATGTTGGGTGGGTAGTGTTTTCTTCGCGGGTGGGTTTTCCTTTTCTTTGTAGCTTGTTTTTTTATTGATAGAAGGTGTGTAAATGGAATTCTTTTCTTGATGTTTTTTTCTTTCTTTGTGTCGTTTTAGCTAGCACGGCGTTACCTCTTTGGATTCCTTTTCTTTGTAGCTGTATTCGGTGCGGTTATTTTATTTGCTTACTTTACTTTTTCTTTCTTATCCGCGCGGCAGACCGTAACATGTTGCATTTTGAAAGTTTTCGTCTTAGAAACTTTTCGCTTGTTGTATGAGTTTGGACTTTTGAGAAAAGAACCATTTATTAGTAGCTAGCATCAGCAAGGCTTAGTTTTATAACTATCTCTTAATGGCAAAATGTGAGAAGAGACTATTTTATCTTCTGTTGGGTAGTTGACATTTTTGCCCATGTTTTAAGAGAGATTCTATTAAACCATAATCTAAACTGTGCAATTTATTTAAAGCAGCCATATTTTTTCATTCAATGAAATCGTAATCGATAAGAAACTATGCAAACAAATGCACGAATAAGAGCATGCTACACGCAAACATTTAAATCTACTACTACTTTGTATAATCAGAATATGCTGAACAACTGTAATAACCATCAAAACTTTCAGCGTGTTAAAATGCATGTACAATTACACTATATTAATTTACTTGCATTTACCGTAAAGCGCATTGTGGTATAATAAGGAGCAGATTTCTAGGTGCAATTAGAGGTCGAGTAACTTGGAATAGAGCCACCATAAATAACTAAGCCTGGATTGCATTCCAAAGACCTGGATTAGCTGTTTGTTATCAAAGCGAGCTTAGGATGTTGATGAAGTCGGCGTGGCCTGAATATAGGAACAAGTGCTTTAATAATACGATACCAGCGTGCTTGGGTGAATCTAACCATTTTATTACTAAGAGAGGTTTCTTTAATGTTTAGTGCAAGAATTAGTGTTAAATGTAGTTTCTCACTACTCGGTGCGTGATTAGGTATTTTCAAAGAACCTTTAAAGGTATCATATCTACAGATATTAAAGAAAGACATGGATTTTGTTGTTCTTGTTCTCAGATTAACGAAAGGAGACGTTACACGTGCCATTTTCATGTTTTGTATAATACCCCTAGGCTTTATTATTTAAGCTCTTCCGTGCATACTTAGAAATAGTTAGTTACCAGTTAATAGCAGTTTGCAAGTCATATTATTTATTAAATAAATGTTACATAAACCCGACTTTAAAATTCAAGAGGGTGTTTATTGAATTTAGCTTAATTTGATAACAGATGTTCAATTGTAGCTGTTCTGTTGTATAAATAGAAATCAGGAAAATTTTCTGCTCTGATACTCTTATCGCCAAATTTTATGGTGAACATACACTGATTAAAAAAAATTTTAAATGAATGTATGACAGCATGAAAATTTAATTAAAAATTGAAAAACTCTGAAAAACATATGTGGAACTACGAGGTAAAAAATACACCATTCGAATTGTAGCAAAGGCGTCGAAGAGTCTAAAATCAAAAAAGGCAAAGCCATTAATCCAACAACGGAATGATTGACAATTATAAGGGTGCTCATAAAAAACTAATATTAAGCGGAGAAAAGCGAAGAATTTAGAAAGATCTGACTAGTTTCTGGTGACTTCTGGATTCTATTATGGCTTTTATAAAGCAGTAGAATGTGGCTAATAGATCAGAATTCAATCTAAGTATGAAGTTGCGATTGTAATACAAATTGAATAAAACGGTAAAATAAATATACTTATTGTGGATATAAGTTTATGTGCTTGTGTAGATCAATTTATATAGTAGTTTTTAGCAATAAAGTAGTTAATCCAGGTGTTAAGAAAAATGGAATGTTCGTAAACTTGATACTATTTTCATTGTATTAATTTGTGAGTAAACAGGCTTATATTCGAGCAGTAATGAATGGTAATCAGAAGTTTGTTACAATATTCTTACTTTATGTTGTTAAATGCTGACGAAAGTTTCGTATACACAGCGTAAAATGATGCCATCAACACTCGAGTAATTAACAAGTGATTCATATTTAAATCTCTAATTCAAATAATTACAAGGATCCCTTTGCAATAAAGAAACATGAAATTCCTACGTATTTGCAAAAATTCTGTTTATTACTGCTTTTGATGTTAGAAATAATATTAAAAAGACACATACATTATATTCCTATTCCATGATGTGGATTTCAATCTATGCTTTCATTTATACATTCATTGGCAATTCGTTTTCACTTGTAAAGAAACTGGGATTTATGTCGTATGTTTGTAGAAGTATACGGAAAGCATCTTTTACACAAAAAGAAGCACAATAAACCAACCAGGTCACTATATAGAATGGAATGCAATAGCAGCCTACTGACGTAGACTAGAATAGGCAGGAGAATAAGCAGAACCGTGTGGTACGACGATATTATCGTTACATCACTGCAAAAAAGGCACATCGCAAGCCATTGTAATCAAATGTAACTAAATGTTTGTGAATTTTGTGCTATAGTTTGCTTTTTTGTTTCTGCTTGGTCTCTTTGTCGCATGTTTCGTGTTTAATTTTAAGTCTTGTAAATTCGTAGTTGTAAATAAAATAGCAAAAGTGTCATTTCTTGTCCCGTAAAATCCTTTCATGAAACCAACTTTGTGCCTGTGGAGTTTAAGTTAGACTAAAGGGGTAGTGATCGGCACTTGCTCATAGACATCGAATAAAAACGTTTGTTGGTTCGGTAAAGTGAGTTAAGTCATTAATGTCTCCGCATGTGATTTTATGGATAACCCTAAAAAACACAGTGATAGTGCATACGTAACACGTCCAATAAATAGCCATACAAGCCCACTTCGTTGAAGAGTAGAAACGACAATTATAGAACAATAGAATACGGCTGAGGTAAGTCGATATATAAAATTATAAGACCCCTTGCGCGTTAACGTTTTTTTTTTAAATAGCGTTTAGTATAGGTTGACTTCGATAACCACAGATAGTGGAGAAATGCACAGATGGGCTCCTTCAAAACCCACGATGGAAGTCTTTCAATTGCGTGAAGATAATCCAATTTACTTACCTTAACACACACACAATAACACCAGAAAAATAATCAATGCAATACAAAAATGGAATCAATTTTGAAATGATAAGCAATATCATATGATTGTATTGATTTACCTTCGCTTGAGTTTGCAATCATGCGCGTGTTAATAATTTCTATACCTTTACCAGCATAAACGTTAACGCTTAAATCAAACTATTAATTAAAATAATATTATAACGAGCTTGGTATACCTTAAACCTCAATTTTAATAGGTCAGCATTTAGCACAATTTGCAATTTATGTTCCTGATAAGGAAAATTCAGAATAGTTGACTCAAGTTTACAACTTTATATTTTTATATGCTTCAAAATATTTTTTTTTCAGTACTACAATCTTAGTGGTACGTTACCTGGATACTACAACGTACCGTATTATGCGCAACTTATACTATGACATGAAAACTTTGACGTTTAATGCCTTACATTAAACTAAATCTAGCTTAGCCTAAAACCCTATCTAGCTTGAAATTAACTTACTTTCTACCCTTCCCAACCCTTCTTAAACCTATTGCCACTCCCGAGAGCCCGACCATCGGCAGCCGGAAATCAGGGCCCTCGTTTGTGACCTAAAACTACTGAGTGGGTTCCTGAGCGTCGGCAACCGGACACCAGGGGTTCCCACCCAGACCCTTCACCTAACTACATTGTACCAACCTAACCTTAATCTTCCTAACCAAATTTGTTAGCTAAATTACCCTCCACCCTTAAACTAGATGACACGCCCGGGGACCTGACCGTCGGCAGCCGGAAACCAGGGCCACCGTTCGTGACCTAGCACTAATCACATGTGTCTTTGCCCATTGGCAACCGGAAACCAGAGTTTCACATGCAGATGTCTTAACTCTACCCTTCATCAAAACCCAAACTTATTCTAACTAACTCCATCCTATTCCTTCTTGTCATTTCCAGGTATCCGACCGTCGGTAGCCGGAAATCGGGTACCTGTTTGTGACTTACCCTAAACTGCACGTGCCCCCCGGCCATCGGTAGTCGAAAACCGGCGATTACACGTGCAGGCTTTACAATTTGTTTAGTTCGTTTTCCTATCTATTGGTGTTTGTATTCATAATTTCTTGTCTTGGTTTTTCCTCCCTTATGTTCATGTTATTTGTGTGGTCTTATTCAACTACCTATTTCCTTATTTTGCCAGCTTTTAGTATTCACTTCTATTCTAGTATTCCCCTCTTCTTCATCTTTCCACATATTCTGTTCTTGCATCTGTTGATATTTTATTGGCAAGTGTCTGTAACATTAAGTACTTTTTTTCGTTTCTTATTTCGTAGGTTGTCATTTGGGTTAGGTTCCGTCTGTATTGGTTAGTGTCTTGATCGTTGATAGGGGAGTGCATTGTTATATGCTCTGCTGTACCGTGTTCTCTCCACATTCACATAGATCGTTTTCTACTATGTTCAAGGCCTTCTTAAATGTAGGGTCTGGCCCATGTCTCGTTAAAAAGTGTATCATACATTTACTGGGATACAGATGTCGTGAGAGGACGTATTTTACCCCTTATCACCTTGTATGGGATGTCCCAAGCATCAATTTGTAGATTTTCCTAAAGTTCTCTGTTTTTGTTCTTCTATTTTCTGTTTATATGTCTTTTTTATTTCTCTGTATTTTTGGAGGTTGTGAATTTTTTCTTCTTCTGTTATTGACCGTTGGTTTTGTTTTCTAATGCGTCTTGTTCGGATTTTATATAATTGTAATTCTTGATTCCAAATTCTGTTTCGAGTATTCGATTGTCTTATTGATCTGCTATCTATGTTGTTGTACCCTTTGTAGGTCTCTGTATTTTTGTGATGGTGTTTTAGTTCTTTTCCTTATTTTGTATATGTTCTGAATTTTATGTTGTTTCGCAAACGTTTTTATTTTTGGTCAGTTTGTTTTCGTTGTCTTTATATTGGTCCATAATCGGTCTTTTGAACGAGTCTGTCCATCATGATTTTATATGTTAACTTGAAGGTCGTTTGAATTAATCATTTCAAAATAATACAAAGGTGACGACGAATGATACTAGCCAGACGATTGTTTTTCATATGATAATCATAATGGATCAAGTTAGTTTTTGGTATTTTAATATTTTACGTTTAAGTACGCAGTTGGTTAAAAAAATAAGCTAGTTGTAGCAATGTTCACATTAGGTAAATCTTCGGCGATCAAGCATCAAGTTTACATACAAATTGCACACTGCTTTTAAGCAACTAGTTCATCTCATACAATTTGAAGTAACTTGCACGTAAAATTTATTTAACACCCCTAAATTATAACAACACTGGAGTTTCCATATCGATAATTGCTACTTGTTGGCAGGAAAATGCCGAAACAATTAGTTTCCCAATTTGCAATAAAGTAACAAAACATAATAATGCGTATTTGAAAATTAAAAAGATTTAGTTTAACATCATTTAACATTTTCCACCAGCAGGTTAGCAAATTGAGTGAAAGCACAAAAAATGTGCCGGAGGAACATAGAGGATTTTAGAGTTTAGCGGCGCCCAAATTTCTCTGCCTTCTTATTGACTGACTCATTCTACTACAAGCATTATAGAGACAGACCTGTATATTTTAAATTTCATCTTAATTGGACCGGGTGTCTATGAAACCTCCCAACCCCCATCGTATTTATACACAGATAGGTCTTGTTTAAGATATTCTTCTTTATGCTCGAAACGCGTAAATAAGACAATTTTTCAATTCCTTATACCGCTACGAAAAGTGTTTGTTAAACGCGCAGGAGATCTTATAATTTCATATATCGACTTACTTCCGCGTAATTCTATTGTTCTAAGTGCCGTTCCTACTTTTCAACGAAGTGGACTGTAGGCGATTTTATTGAACGTGTTACGTTTGCACTATCACTGTGTTTTTTAGGGATTTATCGACAAAAATCACATTTGGCGACACTAACGACTTAATTCACTTTACCGAATCGAACCAACAACCACTTCGCTTTGATGTTCATGAGTAAGTGGCTGTCACTACTCCTTTAGTCCAACTTAATTTTCATCGGCACAAAAGGAAGTTTATGATAGATTATAACGGGACAAGAGATGACAGCTTTACTATTTGATTTACAACTACAAATTCACAAAGACTTAAATTTAAACCCAAAAACGTGCGACAAAAAGACCAAGCATCCTGCCCACCAAAATAAGTATCAACTAACTTACTTTATATTTAAAAATAATTATAGCTATTAACTAAGACACCCAAACCGACAAAACTAGTATAAGTGCTGAAACAAATAACTAAGCAAATGTACGCTTTCAATGATTTTGCGCCACGACACCGATTCATCGTGACAGAGGAAGGTCCACCAAAGTCGACTCCTGTATGTATAAACGTCTTACCTGGAGTTAACCTAGAAGCTGGTAAATTCCTTATGGTAGGGCATAAAACCACAGGGTTTACACGAAAACAACAAATGCAGGATTTCAAACATTGCCGAATAGTCCTCTGTGCGGATAAGATCTAATAATTTTAGGTTAATAAAAAATGAGTAATTTGATTTCCAGGATGTAAATGTCTTTCATGACAATCTAATATAATAATGTTAGTCAACCGATGCGACCGAGGAAGAAAAATTGAAAATTTCGCATCATGCAATAACTCTGAAATGCGCAGGCGACCGCCCACCCTCAACAAATCACGACTATCTAGAAACGGATTAAGTCTACGTAATCGTTTACTAACAAGTTTGCCAGTTTTAATATTTGCAATGTGTTGGGTAACAACATTTGTTTGAACTGTTCTAATCAATAAATGTATAACTTCTTGCTGCTGAGCTAGGGACAAATCATCAGAATATTTTGAACGCAAATCTGCCGGACATTGAACATTGATTTTTCTGATTTTTTTCGTTTATCGAAGTGAAGTAACGAATTGTGCGACAGTCGACATTTTCTACACGACCAATCCTATTTACAATTTTTCACCAAATGTGAAGTATTTTAACATGTAATACAAAGATTTTCAACATTTACCACCCCAAGTCTTTCTTCAGGGGTTTTATCGAGAAACTACTTACATCTATAAATAGGATGCACAGCTTGACACAGACTGCAATTTTTACCAAGAAGTTTTAGCCGAACTACTAACGAACTTTCCTTTTTCCCCTTATTTCACAGAATCTCGAGATTTTGAGCATGCTCCTGAAGCAATGTCATTTATTTCCAATACTTTACATTCTTTTTTAATGTACGACCTTAAATCTTTGAACGAGAGAATCTCGTCATTATTTTCTAATTCGAAACGCTTTAAAACGTTTGTATCTAATTTTTCGATAACAGATTAAAAAACATAAAATCTAATAAATCTATTTCCATCTGCTTTAACGCGAATATATTTTCATCAAAACAACTAATTAATAAGACCGGAGTTCCGTGTGCGAGTCTGAGGAACTTACCTTACGGCATTTTTCGAGAGCATTAAAATATGCACAATAACTCTCAAAGTCCGAAATACATCCTTAGAACTGCGGGACTGATAGGTGTTTCAAGCGAATACCAATATTTATCGACAAAGAATTATTCATATTTTCCACCTGCGGCTTACTTTCTACGAGATCTAATTCACATTGTTCAGCGATAATACAAATATCTAATAGATAATCATCGATTTTCACCCTAAGAGCCGAGAATTCGTGCAATTGTTCACTTTCCTCATCAAAGAAAATATCCTTGCAAAATCACCTGAAATGAGTTTTAATTTGTTCTACACTTTTAATGGATTTTCTAATTACAGCAATCGCTACATTTTCCGGTTTATTAATCTTACTTAAATATGATCCAACCGTTTAACTACAAATCTAGCTTCAAGATTAGCTTTATCAATTGTTATAACCATATTTGATTAATAAACGACAATAAAATTAACGTAAAAACAATGCGTAACTCAAATACGCTACGACAACGAATTAATCCACGAAATTAAATTATTAATCGACAAATGCAACTAGTTGCAATGCTCGCCCGACAAAACGTTTAATGTTTTAAATAATTACGATCAAATAACCCTTTTGTTATGGATGACTCGAGTGGTTTATCAAACTTGACGACGAAAAATAAGGTAAGGATTTAAAATTTAACCCTCATAAATAGTTTACATAAAGTAAACCGACCGACACTGTTCCTTGCGACAAAGGAAAGCGATGTATTGTAAACTTACCGTTATGCTCAAATGTTTCTACCATTAAATGTGCAAACAAGATGTTAGCCTCTTTGTAACACAGCCAAATATATCTAAACTACGACAATCATTAAAGTATAAATAAGGAAGGACAGGAATAGGAACTAATAAATTAATTAAATAATCCGGCGTAAGAAGGCCATGTTTACTAAACGCGCAGGAGGTCTTATAAATTTATATATCGACTTACCTCCGTGTAATTCTATTGTTCTAAGTGTCGTTCCTACTTTTCAACGAAGTGAACTGTAGGTGATTTTATTGGACGTGTCACGTTTGCACTATCACTGTGTTTTTTAGGGGTTTATCGATAAAAATCACTTTTGGCGTCACTAACGACTTCACTCACTTTATCGAACCGAACCAATAACTATTTCGCTTCGACGTCCATGAGTAAGTGCTTATCACTACTCCTTTAGTCCAACTTAATTTCCATCGGCACAAAAGGAGGTTTATGATAGATTATAACGGGACAAGGGATGACAGCTTTACTGTTTGATTTACAACTACAAATTTACAGACTTAAATTTAAACCCGAAAACGTGCGACAAAGAGACCAAACAGAAGGTACAGATTTAATAACAGTTCGACGAGCAGGCTCGAAAAGCTCGGCTTGCAGAACTGGCCATCTCAGCTTGGCTCCATTAAAATGGAATTCAGCTCGGAGCTTGACTCGAAACAATATTGTTGGCTCGGCTCGAAACTCTGCTCGAAATCGAGCGGAGCTACGAACCAAGCCGAGCAATGCTCGAGTTGGAGTCCAACCCTAAGGGCGATGTACGGTACTTGAACCTAGTGCGTCGTTTGAGTTTAAGCCGGCCTTGTAGTCACTTAATGTTTTGTAGGGTTGTTAATCTTGTCAATCAACGGTTATGTTATGTAACCCAGCATTGATACATCGGATCTAAGTACCTATAGGAAACCAGAAAACAGGTATCTGTTATTATTATTATTAAGTTTATTCTTCTTTTATGATAGTGTTTTTTAAAAAAAAATTGTTAAAAAGTTGAGTTTGTAATTAAAGAATTAGCAAATGATACCTTTAACGGTACATGAAATACATGCTAAATTATAGAAACATCGAAATTTTAAACGGCTCCAAGTAATTGATGTGGCATGATGCAAATTACCTGAGCTAAAACACGAAATGCGGTAAAGTATTCACTACTTAACGTTTGGTGATTGATGTAATAACAGTAATTCCTAAAGAAAATATGTTAATTATTCCATTTGCGTATACGGCAAGAGCTTTTACACATTCTGCTTTGCCATCTGAGCGACATTGTTAACTACAATTATACCATTAGCGCAGAATACGTTAAAGGTTTTCGTACAATTTTCATTTAAAAACGGCGGAAGGAAACCACAAAAGGTAGGTAGTACGTAGTTGCAAAGAAAATTAAGTATTATATTGGTATTTTATGCTTAACGACTGTTGAATAAGATTATTACCATTAATGACACTTTTTATAGCTCGAAAATTAAAGCTGTTGCTTGTTTGATGTGTTATTAACTAAATTGCATATTATTAGAAGAGTTTTTGTAAAAACTTTGATTATAAACCAGCGGTCATGACGTGCCGTAGAATTACACGAATGACAGTCATAATTTTTGTATACCAAGACCCGACTGTATAATTTGCACATGATTGATGGATACCCAACATGAGTGGTTATTACCAGGTTTCTAACTAATATGTAGGCTAGATGGGCAAACCAAGCCGCTGGCAAGTTATTAATCACTCTTTCTCGGGCTCTGACATCTTGCCCACCATTATGACAGGTTATTCATAATAAAAACACGTGGTTTTTATTAAGATTGCCCATAACAAGCCAAGCGGCTCGCTTAATACTACAAGACTAATTTATTCGCCTTTCTACTAATTAAATAAAATTAACCATCAGCATTAATGATAAACGAGAACATTGATTTTGAATTTTAAATAAGTACCAACGATTTGTATCTATCTATCAGTATTATATTTAATCCAAATTTCGTAGACAGTCTGTTGACATCAAAAGATTAAAGGAATACAAGAACCGGTTATAAATTTAATGTAAACTAAACATGAAGTGCGCTCTGCACGGCAGCGTTCTTATTAATAATGCTGTCAAGAATATGAAAGAGTAATTCAATTGTAATTACCATTTAGCGTGTCCAACTCGTATTAAGAACGAGCGTCGAGATCACCAGCGGGTTGGACAATGGTTGCTTCATCATTCTAAAGGTTGCATGAACTATTCTGTTCTAAATAATTACTATCATAAAACAAATTTAGTTAGCAACTAATAACAGTTGGGTGTTTGGTATTCATTTTCATTCCTGTTTTCCCAAAACTTCTTCTCAGCATGACAAAAATGCGTAAGCGCATTTAAAGAATGTTTAACCGCAAATTCATAGTAATAATTCTATTGCTACTATAGACAAATTTGGCAAGCTCTTTCGCAAAGAATGTGACTAATGGCAATCTATTTGTTTTTGCTTATTTTTCTAAACAGGGACTTGCATCTATCACATATTTCACAGACGAATCGCACATTACTATCTTGATGCCGTATTTGAGTATATACTGTTAAGAGTAAAAATGACGTTACGTTACAAATTTCTATTTGTCCAAAGGGGGCGGGAATCTCGTATCAATCTTAAGGGTGCTCCGGTTAACTACAGAGGTGTGAGAGAGGGTATTACTTGTCAAAAATGGAGGAGCAAAACCGGTTTGTCGCAGCGATTCCTTTAATACCTTTGTTCCCTGAATAGCTCAGGGTTGGTCTCCTTGTTTTCGATGCCGAAGATGTCGTCACGTCATCTTTTACTTTTCTCGCCATACCTTAAGAACACTCATTAACGTCTTTCAAAATAAAACATTTTTTCAAAATGACTGCCTCTCCTAATATGACTTCATCACTGGGATGGCTGAATATCTTGTCACAATAAACACTTTTACCAATATTATAAATAACTTCATATAAGCATAAACTCTACTAATAGTAAATTTGAAATTATTCATACAATAACCAAAAAACAAACAAACCTAATGTAACATGCAACTGACCAGGTACTACTTACAGAACTCCTTAAATAGAAAACATTATCCGTAAATAATACTACCATTGTATTGATCTGGTCTCCTAGATTGATTTATATGGCATTTTAAATCCCATTTACTTGAGATTGCAATTAACTTCAACATATAGAAAAATATTGAATTACCAACTTCTTCTTTTACCTTTCCAATGCTCATTAAAAATATTAAATTTTCACAAAGAAATTTATTAGCAAATAAATTCCAAAGAAAAGCTTTTGCTTAAATTAATATACACATCTTTCCTAATTTTTAAAAAGTTTCAAACTTCCTTTTCGGTAAACGATTAGATGTAAACAAGACTAATTCCGTCTTTCTAGGATCCAATTACAATTTATATTTACAAGTTCTTATGTACATGTTTATCGAGTGTAAACAAGGAAAAAAAAGGAGGCTTAGACAGAATTAACAATTTCAAAAATCTGACGATTTCCATGTAACTCTACTCATTTACCGTTTAATGCACCATTCGTCTTGGTTTCCACGCTTATCACGCGTCTTGAGCTTGGTGGCCTAATCAACCAGCAAGCACAAAGCAATATGACGTCAGTCACCTACTACACACGTTCACTGTCATTACTTTCTTAACTTCAACTACCAACTTTTTTAAACTTATTGCTACATTTCCATCTCAATCCCTTATAAAAATATCATTCTCACACTTTGTGCGTCTATGGCTTATAATAGAGTCTTATAATCGAGCTTAATGTGATCCATCTGTCTGAATTAATAATGTTCCTATTCTTTGCAGTTAATACAAAAAGCTGTTAATTCATAATTTGCAACGCATTAAACCATATAACCTTTTATGATTCTATAGTAACTTGAAACCAATGTGAATTTAAACAAATATTCTTGTGTTCAATGATGTTCCTATTTTTATAGATAATTTTTATAATTCAATACAAAAAGTTTAAACTACGGGTCGTTATTGCTATTTGAACAAAAATGTACTAGGTACTTTACAAATTATATTTCTTAACCTAATTTAATATCCCGTTCTGAATAACCTGCACTTGAGGAAGTTCTAGAATAAAAGAACGGGTAAAAAGGCTTGTGTGTTTCAGTGAGCTACAGAGCCGAACTATAGGTTTAATCAAATCAGTGGGATTTATAGTGAGAAACAAGACTAGGACAGGTTCTCGAAAGCAGTTCTTTCGGTATTTAGAGTAGCGGACACAAAAGGGGTCGATATGGCATTCCAAGACTACTGCGATGCGAAATGCAACGGGAAACCACCACATTACCTCCGATGTACACAGCGTACTTAAATTGTTTTTTAAGATGATGGCCTCCTTAGGGATAAATGATTCCGGAGTTAAAATAGTCTCCCATTCGGATTTCCGGGAGGGTAATACTTCGGAGGATGTGATCGGATAGTTTAAAGGTAGAGCCGGAAACATTTTGCGAGTCGGTGCGTGAACTGTCGAAAGTATGAAGCAAGCAGATAAGCTAGAGAATTTAAAAATTTAAATGGATAGGTTAGCACTAGACATAGTAAGGATTAGCGAAGTTCGGCGGTCAGAGGCGGGGAATTTTTGGAGCGGAGACTTTAGGGTAATTCACACAGGATCGGAGGAAGAAAATTTGGGTGTAGGAATAGTTCTGCGGAACAAGATAGGACACTGTTTAGAAAACTACTTACAAACGAACGAAAGGATACTCATGGTTAGACTAGAATCTAAACCTGTAAATACAGAAATAATGCGAGCATATATGCCCACCTCTAGCCACAGGGAGGAAGAGGTAGAGTGATCTACAAAGATATCGAAGACATACTAAGATGCATAAAAGGGCGTGAAAATATAATAATTACTAGAGATTTTATTACAGTTGTAGGTGCGGGTACGGAAGAAGCGGTAATAGATTTATTTTGTTTAGGCACGAAAAACGCCAGGGGAACTAGGCAGGTAAAATTTTGCAATAAAAACAATTTAACTATCACAAACACATTATTTCAACATCAAGCTGGAAAACTATACAAGTGGAGGATGCCAGAGATATAGAAAGATATCAAATAGATTACATTTTTGATAGACAACCGTTTATGAATCAAGTAAAAAGCTGTAGAAGCTACCCAAAAGCAGATATAGACAGTGAGCATAACATCATAATTGAGGGCTGCGCATAAAATCAAAAACTTGAAAAAATGGGACGGAAAAATGCACTTTGACTTTGAGAAACTAAAAGAAAAGGATATCCACGAAACATTCGAAAAAGAGTCAAATAAATTGCTGAAAGACGTCGGGAAAATTTCTGTTACTAAAGAAGTAGAAATATAATTGAATAACAGCTTAATCATGGCAGTCAGAAATATTCTGAGGTATACACAAAAAGAAAATAAGAAACTATGGATAACAAAGAATATCCTGAATTTAATAGAAGAAGGACGAAAATACAATATCCCTTCACAATAAACACTTTTACCAATATTATAAATAACTTCATATAAAATTTCATATAAACTTAAACTCTACTAACAGTGAATTCGAAATTATACATACAATAACCAAATAAAAAACAAAGCTGATGTAATATGCAACTTGCCTTGTATTAATTACAGAACTCCTTAAATAGAAAACATTATCCATAAGTAATACTACCATTCCATTGATTTGGTATCCTAGATTGATTTATACGGCATTTTAAATATTATTTACTTGAGAATGCCATTAACAACAATACATAGAAAAACAGTAAAATACCAACTTCATTCCAATGCCCATTGTAAATATTAAATTTTCACAAAGAAATTTACTACCAAATAAATTCCAAAAAGAAAGCTTTCGCTTAAATTAATGTACACATCTTTCATCTAACGTTTAAAAAGTTTCAAACTTGCTTTCTAGTAAACGATTAAATGTAAACTAAATTAATTCCGTCTTTCTACAATCCAATTACAATTTATATTAACAAGTTCACGTGTACATGTTTCTCGGGAGTAAACAAAGAAAAAAGAAGATTGCTTAGACAGAACTAACAATTTAAAAAATTTAATGTTTTCTAGAAAACTCCACTGATTTACCCTTTGATGCACCACTCGTCTTAGTTTCCACGCTTAACAAGCGTGCTTGAGCTTTGTGGTCTAGTTAACCAGCAAGCACAAAGCATTTTGACGTCGGTCGCATATCGAGGGACCTACAGGCTACACACGTTCACTGTGATTTCTTTCCAACTTAAACTACTAAATTTTTAAAAATTATTACTACTTTTTAATTTCAATTACTTTTAAAAATACAGTTCTCACACTTTGTGCGTCTAAGGCTTATAATCGAGCTCAATGCGATCCATCTGTCTGCATTAATACTGTTCCTATTCTTTACAGTTAATACAAAAAACTGTTCATTTATAGTTTGCAACGCATTAAACCATATAGCCTTTTATGATTCTGTGGTAACTTGAAACCAATATGAATTTAAACAAATATTATTGTGCACAATGAGGTTTTTGTTTTTATCGATAATTTTTCTAATTCAATACAATGAGTTTAAGGTCCAGGTCGTTACTGCTATTTGAATAAAGATGTATTAGGAGTTCTTCAAATTATATTTTTTATCCTAATTTAATATCCCGTTCTGAATGACCTGCATCTTGAAGAAGTTCTAGAATAATAGAACAGGTAAAAGGGTTTGCGTGTTTCAGTGAGCTAATGAGCCGAACTATAGGTTTAACCAAATTAGTATGTTCTATGGTGAGGAACAAGACTAAGACAGGTTCTCGAAAGCAGTTCTTTAGGTGTTTAGAAAGCGGGGACAATAGAGATTGGTATGGCATTCCAAGTCACAATACTGCGATGCGAATTGCAAGGGAAACCACTACATTACCTCCGATGTACACAGCGTGCTAAAATTGTTGTTTAAGATGATGGCATCCTTAGGGATAAAAGATTCCGGAGTTCAAATAGTCTCCCATTTGGATCTCCGGGAGGGTAATACTTCGGAGAATGCGATCGGAAAGTTTAAAGGAAGAACCGGGAACATCTTGCGAGTCGGTGCGTAAACTGTCAAAGGTATGAAGCAAACAGATAAGCTAGAGAAATTGAAAATTGAAATGTATAGGTTAGCATTAGACGTACTAGGGATTAGCGAAATTCGGTGGGTAGAGATGGTGGATTTTTGGAGTGAAGACTTAAGGGTAATTAACAGAGTATCAGAGGAAAAAAATTTGGATGTATGAATAGCTCTGCGAAACAAGATTGGACACTTGTAGAAAACAACGAAAGAGTACTCGCGGTTAGATTAGAATCTAAACCTGTAGATGCAAAAATAATACGAGTATATATGCCCACTTCTAGCTACAGTGAGTAAGAGGTAGAAGCGATCTACAAAGATATCGGAGACATAGTAAGATACGTGAAAGGACGTGAGAATATAATAATTATGGAAGATTTTAATGCAGTGATGGGTGAGGTTAAGGAAGTATCGGTAATAGGTTTATTTGGTTTACGCACGAGAAACGCCAGGGGAACTAGGGAGGTAGACTTTTGCGACAAAAACAATTTAACTATCACAAACACGTTATTTTAACATCAAGCTGGAAGATATTGCCCGTGGAAGATGCCATGGATATAGGAAGATATCAAATAGATTACATTTTTGATAGACAAGTGTTTATAAATCAAATAAAAGACTGTAGAAGCTTCCCAGAAGCAGATATAGTCACTGACCATAATATCATAATTACGAGGACTGCGCTTAAAATTAAAAATTTGCAAAAATGGGGCGGAAAAGTGCACTTTAACTTTGAGAAACTAAAAGAAACGGATATCCACAAAAGATTCAAAATAAAGTCAAATAAGTTGCTAAAAGACATAGGGAAATTTCTGTTACTAAGGAAGTAGAAACGGAATAGAATAACAGCTTAGGCATGGCAGTCAGAAATATTTTGGGGTATACACAAAATGAAAATAAGAAATCATGGATAACAAAGGATATCTTGAATTAAATAGAAAAAAGACGAAAATACAAAAACAGGCCAGTCGAACCAGGAAAACAGAGATACAAAGCCCTAAAATGAAAAATTATTTGCAAATGCAGGAAAGTTAAAGAACAATGAATTGATGAAAAGTGCAAAAATGTGGAAACTAAGTTGCAAATAAAAAAGACAGACGAAGGATACAAACTAATTGGAATGAATTTTAGGGATATAAAACCGTATGACTTAAATATATGGGACGCGTAAGAAGACATCATTATCAAAAATGTGGAGAATGATTAGATAGCATGAATGTGTAGGCAATTCATATGCAGGACAAGAACCAGAAGATATAGAACGTTAAAAAGGATGACTTGAAATATCCTATACTTAGAGATAAATTTGAATTAGAATTACAGGGTCTGAAAAGTAACGCTCCGGGTATAGATAAGGTAAAAGCAAAAACTACAAAAGCCGTTGGACAAGCAGCAATAAAACGTTTCTTCCAATTTGTAATGCATATCTGCTTCTGGGTAGCTTCTACAGTCTTTTACTTGATTCCTAAACCGTTGTCTAACAAGAATGTAACCTATTTATTTTTCTATGTCCTTTGGCATCTTCCACGTGTATCATATTTTATCATGATATTGAAATAATGGCTTTGTGAAGGTTAAATTGCTTTTGTCGCAAAATTCTATAAGCCTATTTCCCCTGTCTTTTCTCGTGCCTAAACCAAATATACCTACTTCCGCTCTTTTTCTACCCTCACCTACTACTGCATTAAAATCTCCTGTAATTATTATATATTCATGTCATTTTACGCATCTTAATGTCTTCGATATATTTGCAGATCAGTTCGACCTCTTCCACCCTGTAGCTAGAATTGGGCATGTATATTTCTATTATGACTGTATTTACAGGTTTAGATTCAAATCTAACCCTGACTATACGTTCGTTCTTTTTTTAAGTAGTTTTCTACACAGTGTCCTTTCTTTTTCCGCATAATTATTCCCACACCCCAATTTCCTTCCTCTGATCCTGTATGAATCATCCTAAAATCTATGCTCCAAAGATCCGCCGCCTCTGACCATCGAACTTCGTTAATCACTAATATGTCTAATGCTAATCTATCCATTCCAATTTTCAAATCCTCTAGCTTATGTACCTGCTTCATGCTTCTGACATTTCACGCGCAAGACTCGCAAAATATTCCTCGCTGTTCTTTTAAACTTTCCGATCACATTGTCCGAAGTAGTCCCTTCCCGGAGATACGAATCGGGGACTATCTAGGACTAGCGGCTTCGTGATATAGTTGGTATGTGTGTGACTATTACGCCTAAGGTCCCGGGTTCGAATCCCGACACGGTCCGCTTGAAATATGTTAAGCGAGCATTTTTCACAAAAATACACCCTTGTTCGGATAAGAGGTAAAATGGAGGTCCCGTGTGTGAGTGTTGTCACGCACGTTAAAGATCCCTACCTTGCTTGGAACAGCAAGGGTTCGGCAAAAATCCAAATTTTCCAGGTAAAAGAAACTCGCTTCCTGGCCAATGTAGTACCTTCGGGAGGAGCATTGGAAAATCACATGTAGGACCTATCTTAAGTACGCCCAAGGTCCCGGGTTCGATTCCCGACACGGTCCGCTTGAAAAATGTTAGGCGAGCATTTTTCACAAAAATACACCCTCGTTCCGATGAAAGGTAAACTGGAGGTCCCGTGTGTGAGTGTTGTCGCGCACGTAGAAGATCCCTACCTTGCTTGGAACAGAAGAATAGTTCAAAATATCTAATTAGTAAAAGTTAATATTTAACATTCCAAAACCATCTACAACAGTAAATAGCATAAAAGTGGTGTGGTGACATCAATAATTCTTTTTCTACCCTACTTACAAAAGCCGATAGTTATCAAGGAAGAGACAAGAGTTTACAGCTTTCAAGCTTTAAAGCTTAGAAATTAGATAAGTCATAGCTCAGTACTGAACTAGATAAAGAATGTGCTATTAGTAGTTGCAAGATAGATATCATTACTTGTTGAATTTTTCCATTAAAATACATTTTGTGACTCAACAATTGTTTTTTCTTTAACTGATGACTTAGTTTTGCCAATTAAACAATGCTTTTGTAAATCTCCCGCTCTCCTTCTATAGCGGAAATGCAAAAAGTTCATCCTTCTGAAAATTTTAAAAACCCAATATTTATTTTTTCGATACCAAGGCATTGAATCAAGCATAGTTGAGAAAGAGAGGCAATATCAATTTACTTTATATGAAAGACAAATGCGTTCCACTTAATTTTATTGTTGTAATTTGAACTTATTGGATCTTATACAGTCCATGTCATTAATTATTGTCCATTATTAAAAGGTGGGTATTATAAAAAAAAAAAAATCCTATAAATCACCGGTATTCTTTTTTTTTGATAGGCAAACTCAAAAACGTATAGCAAATTTTAATAACTACGTGGTCAAATATTGTAGGCATGAAACAACAAACAGTGGCAAAAAAAGTTTTATGCCGTTAATTTTGTAATTTGCAGCCGGCCGCACGAGCAGATATTCTGGAAAAAAAAGATTAAATACCTGTTAGGGTACGAACAGAAAGAAATCCGGCTACCCGCTTACTGGTAGCCGGCGCCGACCAGCACTAATAATTAAGGGCGCTTTAAATGTTCCCGCACCCGGTTGAGGTTCCCATTCGAAATTAGCAGCCTCTAACAATTAATAACATTATTACACGTTTGCTATTCAAAATTCTAAGTAAGTATTGACTAACTACTGATATTGTTATTTTTCAGAAACTGTTGTTAGAAAAAATAGAAGTATTTCGGTGACCAGTTTTCAGTAGAGTTTGGGAAAGCACCGAAAGCCCGAATAGGGGATCCAAAACCAATTACACGGTAAAATGACAATATTTTTAATCATCTGTATTCTTAAAGACATAGTGCAAGCCAGAGTTTTTTGTGGAAATTGTATGACAATACCAGAATCAACAGAGATGAAAAAAAGCCAGACTAATAATGAAACGGATATTTAGGTTTCCAGTAAAGATACAGATTTAGACACAGATACATTGCCAAGTGCTATAGTTGTGTAATAAGCTTTGGTAAAACTGAAATTTTTAGGGTTGAAAACAACAAGCACTCCTCGTGAGGAATAAATAAGTATACGAAATCAATTTAAAAAAACGCAATTCTCAATTTTGGAACGAACAAATGATAAAGATTGAGCATTAAAAATTTATTATATTTGTAAGAAAAGTCTTATAAACAAATACGCGTGGCAGACGAAGACGACCACAGCAGTTTTTTTAAAGTCTGCTGCCCCACGTTCGTAGAATTCCAGTTAACAAAATACTTTCAATTCGTGGACGTGTGTAGAAATTGTTGACGAATATACACATGAACAAAGCTCGACTTTTATACCCTCTCAACAGGTTTCCCCTACTAGTAGTGCGTATTCTTCCTCGTCCCATTTTTCTGCCTCAGTCCCTCAAACACTTGGACATTCAGGTTTTAACACTGGAATTTCGGATATTAGTACATTCATAAAAGATTCAGAGTTTCATAGCCTGTTGAATATTTAAAAGGTTGTAATTGCTGATGCAGTTTTACAAAATTTAACTTTTGGTTAAAGTTTTCGTTTAATTATCATAATTATGTCATATTTTTTCATAATACTATTTATACGATTTTCTGTGTTTAATAAACATCGTAATAAATAAATGCAATTTTACTTACCTAGTGGTAACCGGCAATTTTTTTTCTGAAAGGATTTGCTGCTTGTGCCAATTACACCACGTTTTTGTAAGCCGCATTTTAATTTTTTTCAAGATGTAGGTAAATGTCTTAAGGGTCATTCTCGTATACTGACAAACGCGTTGTTCGTGTTGTTTTAACGAAAGAAATAAATAGTGATATCCACGATAAACTTTTCGGTCACGATGTATTGGATGTATGCCTTGCTTTGTTCGTTGCATTCTTAGAAATATATTTTCCATTACCAATTCTTCCTCTGAAGCTGAATTAGACATCTTCTTTGAACAAAATTTGCTTTTAGACTGGCAGATAGCCAGCTTTCTTTCTGTCCTTAACCTATGATTAAAGTATTTGAGTCGGTTTGCCGCCCTTATTTCCTCCAGAATCCCTCATTTACTCCAGTGTACTAAAACCTGGTAGTACTACCACCCCCAACACATCAACGTCTTTCACAAACACAATCCAACACCATGAACCTTACAGCTTTGCATATTACATAAAATGTAATTTTGACGATGGTTTTAATAAATTTGAGCTGTATAGGGGTCCTAACGCGGCTAAAGTGTTTATAGAAACATTGAAAAAAGAAGCTCGACCATTGGATGAGATTTTAACAACCAATATTCCGATGAGGTCATTATCACCCATAGCCAAACTTTTATTTTACGCCGCCGTGGATTGTGGAATTTGCAAGAAGTCTTTGGGCGCTAAAAGGGTGCGAGATCATGACCACTTAAATGACCGCATTCGCTTCGCCGCTCACCCTTCATGCAATCTAAAATACACACTACCTATGTCTATCCCTGTCATATTTCACAACCTTGGTGGTTATGACAGTCACTTTATTATCAGAGACCTGGGCTGTGATAATGAACGCGTGGAAGTAATACCGAATAATAAGGAGCGTCTCATTTCTTTCACCAAGTACGTGCGATTGATGGGTGAGGAAAACGATGAAGATGACTATTCGACCGTCCAGTTTAGATTTATGGACTCGCTACGCTTCATGTCATCTAGCTTGGACAAATTAGTAAAGAACCTGGAATCTCAACAGTTTAGGGAGATGTGTAAATATTTTCCTAGCAATCAGCAGTTTACTATGCTATGTAGAAAAGGCGTCTTCCCGTATAGTTACATCACCACAGTGGATGTAGTAGGTGAAACAACCCTACCGTCTAAAACATCCTTCTTTAACAGCATTTCCATAACAAATATTAGCGATGCGGACTACGAGCATGCGAGGAAGGTATGGGAGGAATTTCAGGTGAAGAATCTGGGCGAATACAGCGACCTCTATTTGAAATCGGATGTTCTATTGTTGGCAGATGTCTGAGAATTTCAGGGACGTCTGTTTAAAAACATACGATTTGGACCCCTGCCAGTATTTAACAGCACCTTCCCTATCTTTTGATGCCATGCTCAAATATACCAATGTGCAGTTAAACCTATCTACAGATATCGACATGCATCATTTTATAAAGAAGGGTATACGAGGACGTTTGACCCAATGCAGCCACAGACGTGCCAAAGCTAATAATAGATATATAGAGGGTTATGATTGCAGCCAACCTGCCAAGCACCTGGCGTATCTTGACGCTAATAACCTCTATGAATGGGCAATGTCCCAGTATCTACATATGGGTCGCTTTAGTTGGGTTAAAAACGTGAGAGCTCAACTTTATTAAACAGGAAATTGTAAATATTTCCTCTATCGCAGATAGGGGATACATTCTGAAGGTGGATCTGGAATACCCAAACGAGCTGCACGACCCCCACAATGATCTGCCATGACCCTCCCGAAACACTCCTCCAAGACACCCAAACTACTCGCGACCTTGCTGAACAAGAGCTACTACATCATCCACTACCGCAACCTCCAACATGCTCTGCTTAATGGTCTTAAATTGGCTGCAGTACATCGTGTACATGAATTTAATCAGTCGATATGGTTAAAGCCCTACAGTGACTTAAACACCAATCTTCGGACGTCTGCCAAGAACGAGTTTAAAAAGTACTTCTTTAAATTAATGAACAACGCCGTATTCGGCATAATCATGGAAAATGTGGATAAAAGGGTTGAAGTCAAGATCATCACGCGGTGGGCGCCCGAAGGTCGCAAACTGTGTGCGAATAACCTGATTGAGAGACCAAACTTTAATAGTTGTATAGTGCTGGGCGAGGATCTGGTAATCATACAAATGGATCGTGTAAAAGTAACGTATAATAAACCTATTTTCGCGGGATTTTCGATTTTAGATTTAGCTAAACCATTAATGTATGATTTTCATTATAGCACCATGATCCCTTTGTATGGTCCCAAATTATCGCTCCTGTACACTGACACTGATTCTCTTGTGTATAGTTTTGAAACTCACGACTTGTATAGCGACATTAGTGCCAATATCGACCTTTTTGACACCAGTGACTATCACCAACACAATAAGTACAACATCCCGCGTGTCAATAAAAAGTGTTAGGCAAGTTTAAAGATGAGTTCTGCGGTGATTTGGTGTTTGAGTTCGTGTGCAGCAGAGCTAAGTCCTATTGTATCATAAGTGAGAAAAACATCGTAAAAAAGATTAAGGGAATTAGCCGTAGTGTTGTGAGTGGAATCGGTGTTGATAGTTTTAAGAATATTGTAAATAATAATTCTGGTGTTCTTATGCATAGCATGGTAACTATTCGGAGTCATAAACACCAGCTTTATACACAGTTAATCAATAAAATTAGTTTGTTGCGAGGATGACAAAAGGTACGTCATCCCTAATAGTTCAGCAACCTACGCATGGGGGGGCACAAGGATATAAAATAGTTGCTATATTTGTATATTTTACATAGTTTTAAGATGTTATAGGTTAAGTTTTATGTATATAATAACTTTAAGATTTTATAACTTTTAAGCTCTTCCCCTTCCTAGCCGTTATCGGAATCCCTCCCTCTTCTATCCTGGTGAACGAAGTGTGCGTGTAGCCTCCCCGTGATGTTCACCGGACGGCCAATATCTTGTTGTCTTTGTAATTTGCAAAATGTTGGTTGACTAACAACGCGCAAACAAGATATATTTATCTTAAAAAAACGAAAATAATCTTTTATATGTTCGCTAGATAGTATGTGTGTAAAACCGTAAGGGGTGGTCGTATTTTAAATCTGTTTGCAGATTCGAAATCTGCGTAAAAAGCTAGGGAGGCTGGAGGAAATGAGGGATTCTGGAGGAAATGAGGGCCGCAAACCGGCTCAAATACTCTACTTCTATGACAAACAAGTTTTCGGCGCTGAGAATAAGCGCTGACTAATCTGCTTTCTTTGTGTTCGTGCACTTAAAGTCTAGAAACATTTGCAACATCCACGGCAGGCCCCTTTCCTCTTTCTTGAACAGAACATCCAACTCGTGTAAACTAGTTAGTCCATATTTTGATGCACCTGCTGAAAAGCGCATTCCATCCATAGTCACGACCTAACCTTCTTTGCACCGTTATGTCCGATTTACAATCGAATGACAGAAGTATTCATTCGTTAGCTTTAGATGCATACAACATAAATTGATAGCGTTGTTACTAATTTGTGAATACATGGTACTTATCATGGGTGCTACAAATTAAATACTTGGTGAAATAATGCTTAAGAAACGGAATAAAATACCAAATCACATCGCAAGGTTTGGAATTAGGTGAACTAGCTAAATGGACTTTATACCTTTGAAACGAATTTGTTGAATATATTTTACATTGAAAGATTGGGTTTATTCCTCTAGTAATAATCAAGCATGTAACATTAATTTCGAAACCATAAGTCCGCAAAGGCACAGAAAATATCCCGCTCTATATGAAAAGCAAACTAATTTTATTAGACAAGGGTTTGAGTTATCAGGGGCGTTATCTACATTTCCTCTATAAATAACCAAAGTAATACTAGGTTTATCCCCAATTTGAATATTTAATACATTATCCTTCAACAAACTCCCTTTATTACAATGCTACTATTATTTATGATCAATTTAATAAACGTTCGATTAATACCAAAGTAAAGGAAAAGATGACCAAATAATGTTTTAGTTTTAATCACTTAATTACTGATCTTGAAACCTTTCAGGTTCAAAATGCTTCCGAAATATTTCAGGTAGGTATTAGTTAACATGTCAATTAAATGTAATTTATTTTTCCTTAGTCTAACGTATACATTAGCAAGCACACCTTGAATTAACACGTCCTTATGGTTAAAAACAGAAACAGTTGTTACATTTAATTATAGTGCATGTATAATTAATACGTAGATCAGTTGTAATATAAAGCTCACTCACTATTTGAACGAAACTACTAGGGGTCATTATATCAGTTTTAGAAAATGAATTTTTTTAATCAAATGGTGTAAATAAAATGAGGTAGAAACTAACAACGAGCTGTACTGTTGGATGCAAAAAGAATAATGATGGTCACGAGATCATCAATAACCCTTCATATTATTCAAAATTACCGCTAGTATAAAATTGTGTCATAGATCAGGTAAAATGTGTAATATTTTTTTATTATATGCGATTTCAAATAAATTGATATAAACGATATACGATACCGATTCTTCCATAAAATCTGCCTAATTTGTGAGGTCCTCTCCAATACCTGGCTGTTCTGTTTTCCAAAGTCTCAAACAGTCAGCCGCGGCTACTCCATGGGGGCTCAAAGGCTAGAGCCCCCCAGGTTATTTTAAGAAATAGGTACCGTAAATAAACTTTTCGGCATAAATTAATTCATCGTAAAATGATTACTCAAAACTAGAGATCGAATGCATAAATGCTTTCAGCCCGGCATTTTTATGTGGTCCAAGTAAATAAATTGTAAATACTAAGTTTACAATGATGTATGATGCCGGAAACAAATATAAATAGTAAACATATCCCGCTGTCGTCCTTTCGTAAGCAACCACTACTAACCGTTTTAATGAAAATTAAAACCAAAATGCATATAATTCTTTTAAGATTTGTGGTTCAAATGATCAAATATAACACTGATAATATTTTAAAATTATTTAAAACAATTACGTTTCTCACTATATTCATTTAAATCCAACATTTAAGCAATAATAAATAAATACCTGTCCTAGACATTATGACAGTGCTCTCTTCACGTTAACAGAACTGCTTGATTTTCTTTAGTACATCCGTATAACGGAGGGCTCCATTCTATTGAGCCCAGCTTCAATGTAAATCTTATAAGGAAACGAACAACGACGAATTCTGTCGAACGCAAATAATAACAGCTTCAGATAGCTTTAGCGAGGGCTCTCATCATTAGAGCCTTTAGCGCAGTATCTTTTGGTATTTCAAGGTGTTTTTGTTGTTGTCCGGTACTAATTTGCGTGAGCGTAGAGATTATTTCACTTGTTTTCGTTGAAAGTAAATACCGTGTCTTGTTTTGTAAGTGTAGTCGTAGTGTATAATCAACCAAACTTACGAAGTAAGTTAAGTTAATATAATCGCTACGTCGTCGTCGTCGCCGCCGTCGTCCGTTGCCATATTCCCATAATGATACAATAAATGATATATATGTACCTTGTTTAGTTTTTTACGCTGATTATAAATATGCTATGCGCTTTTCGATATCTCATTTAGTTTTCGAGATAATCGAATTTATTTGAGAAATGTTAACAGTACAAACTAATATAAACTTAGATATTTTTCAACCATTTGATTTATTTAAAATATATAATTTCCTTTTATAAAATTTACGTAAGTTTGTTTGTAAGGCGTACATGCGTCTTGGATATTTTTATTTTGATTATTAGGGTAAAGTGGGGTATATGCACCCACCAAAGTGCAAAATTTAAATTGAATCTCTTCCACAATTGTTCCCTATAATAATAGAAGACAAACATTTTGCATACACATAGTTTCTATGATGGTGTACCATATTGTAGAGTCAAAAACTGCTTTAAAAATTTAATATTGTCCAGTGGATGCACTTACCCCTTTTTTTTTGGGCAACCGCACCACAGTGGATTATTTCTCGCGTTCATTGCTTGAGAAATGCATGGGGCAAGTACAAGTAGCTTAAAATTTTTCTCAATCTTTTGATATTTGCTGCATGTAAATTGATCAATTGGTTACGAAAATAATAAATTTTAACTGCAAGGTGGATGTGGATTCCGAAAAAATAACACGATGACAAATGAAAAATAAACTTTTAATCACTTGAAGAAATAATTTTTTAAAACTAATTTATGTTAGGATAACCAGAAGAACTGACGGGAAAGTTGATTTCACCTCTTCTTCCCACGCTAGGCGAAGGTAACACACGAATAACGTCAATTGTGGTAATTTGTGAAATGTCCTCCACATCAGGCCATGTGAAGGTTGGTTTGGAAGACGCTGATTTCGATTTAATTCGTCGCAAAAATTTTACAATTGGATTTCCTGTTTCCAAATCGATGCTTTCAATTGTTCCTATAAAATATTGTAAAGTCTTTCTTTCAGAATTGAGTTTGACCAATAACCAATCTCCAACTTGTTTGTCATTAACTTCATCTCTTTCAAACTCGAGTGTTTCAGCTATTGCTTCTGCACCGATTTCAGAAAGTGTTTCAAAATCGCTTTCTTCATCATCTAAATGTAAATCTTGATCTTCAGTTTGTTACATCATTTGTTTGAAGTTGAATATTTTCTTCCACCTCAAATGCTAACGATTCGTCCTGATTATTTTCCATTTCCAACAAATCTCTGTAACAGCGGTTTCCTTTTCAGTCAGTCCTAGAACTTCTTCTGTAACTGAGAAATGTTCTGAATCAATTGCGGCATGTTCTGGTGGACCTCGTTCTAGAAATTCTACGTTTTCATCGAGTCCGTTTTGTATTATTGGGGGGGTGTAAGTTCATTTGTTGTAGACATGCCAGTATTCATCGCCTGTCGAGCTTTCCAGCGATTCATTTGTTGTGAGTCATGTTTTTCCTGTGGGATAACATCACAATTGTAGGGGTAGGTGCCACCTTTCTTAAATCCTTTACAGATAATTTTTGGATCGGCATCTTTTCAAATATGTCTTACCATTTCAGCTAACTTGCTTTTCGGTAATTTCTGACCCACATGATTACGTTGCCATTTCACGAGTAATGTATCCCACGCCACCTTAATAGATTTGAAAACCGCCAAGTCAAGTGGTTGCAGAAGATGACTGCTATGTGGCGGTAACTTTAGAATGGTTATGTTCGCTTCCACTGCGGCTTGTACCACATCAATATCGATATGAGTTGTATGACCGTCATATACAACTAATGCAGGACCATTTCCTTCTACCAAGGGTATGAAAGTTTTCACGAAATAGTTTTTAAAAACTTCTGACTCCATCCACCCGTTAGCTGTGGCTGCATATGTCGTACCTGGGTATTCTTTATTTGTATATGCTATCCAGGTGTCCCAGACATTTTTTTCTTTATATATAATTAACGGTGGCGCCTTTTGCCCATCTGCGGCAGCAGCTAACAGGATACTAGTGTTCGTTCTTCCTGGACCAGAAATGATTCTAGTACAAGCATGGCCTTTTTCACTTATGACTTTTGTCTTTGAAGGATCACTACAAAAACTTGTCTCGTCCATATTCCAAATATTAGATGGTTTATGTTGAAGGTTCGGTTCTTGAATTGTATATTTTAACAACTCAAAATATGGATATATTAGAAAAGGATTCGTATTTTTCTTTCTGGCGTATTCCAACGCTTCAGGTTTTTTAATTGACAAATTATGTCTTTTTTTAAATTTTAAAAACCAATCCTCACCAGGTACGTTGTTTTTGAATGGAGTCTTGAGCTGCTTGTGTGTAACAGATTTGCCCACAACTTCTAGGACTTCTTTGCGGCTGAGTCCAAAACTCCATTTTTCGAGACTTTTGAGTCCATTTGCAAGAGCTTCTTCATCTTTGATTGCTTAGGCTGTAGGTCTTCCCATCGTCGAGCTTTTTATACCTCTACGACCTTTAATGTGATCTTTTAGAGTACTTCTAGGTATCTTGAAGAGTTTACTAGCGCGTAGTGTGCCACATTTTCCGCTTGTAACATGTTTCACCGCAGTTTTCAAGTCCTCAGCCGAGTAAGCGGCCCGAGTGGTTTTATGTTTGTAGTCCCGAACCATTTTACCTATAACAAAAAGTGCCTAGGTAAGTACTAGATACAAACAGCAAACAACCTCAGTAGCAAGGTCAAGTGCACCTAATAGGTGCTCTTTCCCCACTGCAAATGGGTGCACTTCACTTAGACCAAAAATATTTGGGGAAAATGCATCTACCCTCTTAAAATAAAATAGGGTTATAATAAAAAAAAATTTAGTATTTGTTCTTACTTAATTAACTATAAAACTCATAAATGTTACATGTACCTGGGCAAAAATTTCACAAATATTTTTCACAACATCAACGCATTCAACACACGAGTAAAACAGCTGACGCTTTGTCCGGTGGCCATCTTTTCTTGCTTAAGTCAATATCGGTTATGAAGGGATCTGCATTACATTAAGAAAAGGCCTTATTTTGATGAGCACAAGATTCCGCCACAGTACTACAAGTGGTTGAGATTTAAAAAGCAACTGATGCACTTACCCCCAAAACGCACTTACTCCACTTCACCCTATTTTGAATTATTCAAGATGACTGAAAATAATATTCGTAATATAGTCGAAATTAAATTTAAAACTCTTCCATTAGCAGAAAAGGTGAAAATTAAGAACCTAGGCCGTCCGACATCGGATTTAAATCTGAAACAGGTAGATAATGTTGGAAATCATAGTTTCACAAGGCATTTTTCAAAAGAAATTTATAAAAAATGTCAGTGGATTTTCGGATGCTCTCAATCGAGTGCTCTATTTTGTTTTCCTTGCCATTTATTTTATTGTGACGGAATGGACAAAACATGGTCGGAAAAAGGCTTTAGAGATCTGAAGTATATAAACGATAAAATAAAAAAGCATGAAATTAGCAAGTACCATATAAAGTCTTTCACGGATTTGGCTATGCTAGGTTCCGTGAACATTGCGGTTCAGTTAGATTCCGCATATAGGCAGAACATTATGAAACATAATGAGCAGGTGACTAAAAATATATACATTTTAAAAAAATTATCAATTGTATTAAATTTTGTGGAAAGTTGGAATTGGCATCGAGAGGACACAATAAAAAGAAGATTCCGAAAACCGTGGAATTTTGTTAGAATTAATTGATTTTACTTCGGAATTGGATGTAATTTTAAAAGAACATTTACACAAAGCGAGTATATTTAAAGGTACATCTAAAACTATGCAAAACGAGATTTTAGAAAGCATGCTTGCAGTGTGTCGTCAAGAAATTCAAGATCAAATTAAAGGTAGTGAACTTTTGGCAATTCAGTGCGATGAGACGACTGACATTTCAAATCAATGCCAAATGGTAATTATAGTTAGATATTTCTACAGTGGAAATATTTATGAGAGATTTTGGACATTTCTTCGAGTAATAGATAAAACAGCTAACGGTTTAACGGAGTGTATTGAGCAGGAATTAGATAAATTAATATTAAACTCGCCATCTAAACTAATCGCTCAAACTTATGACGGTACAAATGTTATGAGTGGTTCTGCTAGTGGAGTTCAGTCAAAAATAAAACTTTTATATAAAAATGCCCATTTTGTCCACTGTTATGCCCATCAATTAAATTTAATTATGCAGAAAGCAACTAGTCAAAATTCTCAGGTTAAAATTTTTTTTCTCTAATTTATCCGCAAGTCCTGTTTTTTTCTCATTCTACTCACAGGTGTGATGTGCTAAAAGAAATAGTGAAGCGAAAATTGCCCACTGTTTTTGCCACACGTTGGAATTATAATATTCGTATTGTGAACGTCGTATATGAGAATAGAGAAAAACTAATCGAATGCTTTGAAGAATTAGAAGAAAAATTCAATAAAACTATTACCTGCAGGAAAGCATATGGTTTGCGTAGAATTCTAGGAGATCCTAATTTTGTGTTTTTTTCTCAATTTATTTCATAATATTTTCCACATGTTGACATATTATTTAATCAGTTTCAAGCTGGAGATACAGACGGTGTTGCACTGAAGAAAAAATGGAAGACTTTGAAAGGATAATAGCATCTGCTAGAAATTCAACTGATGAGATAGAAAAAAATATGATCTGTAATGATACTAAACGAAGAAAAATTAGTAACGTGGAAAATCGGAATTTGATTGCTAAAGAAGTGTGCGATACAATAGTTGTTCAGATTAAGGACATACTCTCATACCGAACTCATTTAGAAGCCGCATTTTTGTAGACGTAACTAATTTTGATACTCAAAAAAATTTCCAACATCGCTTGTCATATGGATTGTTAAGTGTTATCCGATGTTACAGCCAGACAAATTGAGGACTGAATTGGAAGTGATGTACTCAAGAACGGGTTTTAAAAATATTTTAGGCGGCCTAAACATGCTTTTCTGGTTGACCCAAAATGGGTTAAACGAAACATTTGGCGAAACAATAAAATTATTAAAAATTATAGTCACAACCCCAATGTCCACTGCCGAATCTGAAAGATGTTTTTCAACTCTTAATAGGATTATAACTTGTCTAAGGAACACAATGACCGAAGAACGTCTTAATGCCTTAGCAATGATGTCAGTCAACAAAAACTTAATACATAACATCAACAATTTTGACGAAAAAGTTATAGACCATTTTATTGCTCAGAAAGACAGAAGGCTTGATTTCATATACAAGCAGAAAAATTATTATTACGTGACAATTAGAGTACAGTGTGTGGCTTTTTGTACACAATCCTAGAAACAAGTATACACAAATTAATGGGTCTGTGTGAGTGACTAGGCTGAATACACCAAATCACTGAAGGTGAGTGTTGCTTATGTTATCTTGTATTATATTCATGCCATAAGCAGTTACAGCCCCTCAAATAAAATCACCACGAGCCGCCAATGCAAACAGTACTTGTTTTTCTCACTTGTGACCTACAATTTCTAATTTATTTAGATTCCAAATGAAAGTTTTATATTGAAATTTTAACAACCATGACGTATAAACATGTCAAAATTGATATACAAAACGTATAATACTTTTATTAAAAAATTTTTTGTTTTCTGTTACCAAAATATTGAACTTTGAAGCGATTTTCACACTCAATACGCATACTACATTCATTCATCACTAAAATATCACAGGTTCACCTAACTTACTACAAGTAAATACAAAAATGAACTTTATATACAATTACTTCCGTAAGTTTTTTTGTTGAAGCTACTGCAAACTTCTTCCGAAGAATTCTCTTGTGCATTTGCTTTTCCTAGATACTTGTTAATATATATCTTTAAATACTTGGTTGCAGAAGTGAATTAAACAACTATTAGCCTCTGTACACTCTAGTCTTCTAATCTACATATCCTCAAAGCATCACAATGATATTCTTAATATAAACATAGTTTTTCTCTATCTTTTATTATAGATATTTACACACAAGGACTTCGTTGAGGTATGCAGCATTCTCTCTAACGAACCTCAATTTATCAATACAAATTATTTTGAATAACCTTTACTCAAATTCTATTTTTCACACAAAGTATTTTTTTTTAAAACCAACTTTAAAACCACCCACATATTATCCCCTTGAATAACTATGCTTCATCTAATTAATAATCTTTCTTCAAGTTCACAAATAGGAATACACCTACTATATATAATTAATATAACTAATAGATATCTTGATATCTATCACATTTCTGATTGGTTGAATATTTTTAAGGCCTTCTGCTTAGAATCTTTCTTATAATAACTAAAATATATACTTTGGACTTATATAAAAATACTTAAAAGCTATTACAAATGATGAAGGTCCTTCCTAAACAATGCTTCAGCTCAACTAAACGCTAAATTTTGATACTATTTAATGACTATGGCCTAAAGATCCTCTTAGCTCTCTCCCGTTTTCTGTGATAAATTCAAAACCTTAAAAGAAACTAACCCCTATTTTATTCATTGCAAATAAATGTATATATATATATATATATATATATATATATATATATTTTTCTTTGTAGGCTTTTTTAGGTTTGCTGGATTTAAATAAATACTCTTTTTTATGGCCTAAACTTTCGCATATATTTTTTTATAAAATAATGTTTTTTATAGAATATATATATATATATATATATATATATATATATATATTGATGTGATAAAGTGATAAAGAGGTCACGAGAGGTGATTGAAACGTAAATTCTATCGATAAAACCCATGCAGCAAATAGAATGAATCCAGAAAAAAATTAATTTCCGAAAATTTGGTTACGTTTATTTTTCTACATAAATTAAATACCCTTTTCTTCCCTGCTTAAGTCATTACCCGCTCGAATAAATTCCATTTCTTTTCTTAAATTCTCCAACAATACCCTGTATAGTGTACCTGTTCAGTATAAACCCGCTTAACATAATTATAACTCAAATCCACCTTGCTTTTAAAACGAAAATTTATTCGATAAATTAAATAGTCAATACCTTGTTTTAGGTATCCATTAATTTGTTAAACATTCCGATAACGTATAATTGCGTTCTCTTCTATTTCCCATTTAAAGACTTCTCGAAATAATAGATTCTACTATTGTTTGATAGCGTGTTTTCCAGTTTGCTAATGGCGCTTTGATAACGCGAGGATTGCAGTTCGAACTCGTACTATTTGAACCAATTTTTAATTTGATTCTGCAGCATGTGCCTTGAAATATTTTCTACATTACTCGTCGCAATACTTCAAGAGAGATGCACGCTTCATTGTTCAACAAGTAGAAGGTATCTTGCGTGTATCGGTGAATTTTTCTGCGCTTACCCATCCTAATCAGATTCTCATTTTAGCTCCTAGATGGAAGCCAAATTGGTTCTTTTTTATGTAGGCCCAACTGTTCTTTGCCACAAATCAACTGCCGTTGCCTGTAGATCGCTAATGCCGTTATGCTAACAGGGTAAATATATCCCGACAACCGTGGGGATGCGGTACTGATTTTCTCCCGACGGTTTGCAAGGTAAGTATCCAGCCACATACAGGTATACAACTTGTTTTCTTTTGTGTACATCAAGGGCATATTTCGTATAAGTGTTTGATGTAGTTAGGTGATAAGAAACGTGACACTGTAGAACTATTGTTTGTTGCTGCAAATCGATATTATCGCTCTAAAGGTGTGATGTACTATTGTTAAAAATGTTTGACGAAAGTTCCCACACACTTATTCTTTTCTACTGATTAATTTATTTTACAAACGGTATTATGTACCATTTAAAAGAATGTTTGACAAAAGCTCTTTATTTTCTACTGATTAGTTATAAAATACGAGATCCGCACCTCGTATCTAAAGTACTAAATTGTTCGTATCACATAATTGTTTACTTTGAAATAGTAACGCTTAATTTATTGCTTTTGCTTGTTTGTACAGAATCCTTTATTTATTTTTATTTGTTAATAGATAATAGTGAGCGACGTGCTGTTTTTTTTGTTTGCTTGGTATGTAGGTGATTCTCCCCACTCTGCGCGTTTGATAGTTATCCTGGTATTTACTTTTCTTTCGGTTACGTCTAGGTACGTAGCATAAATTCTGACGGCCTGACGTGGGACTGCGAGTTTGTTTTAGTTAATTTTTTTGTACCCTGATTTTGTTTCGTGTAACTTGGGCTGTGGGCTCCGATTTTGTTTTAGTTACCGATTACTTTGTTACGTAGATTTAAGTCCTGGAACAAAAGAAACGTTGCCTATTTGTACCACGGCTAGTCAGAAGCATAATGGGTCGGGTTCTGAAAGCGAGATGGTACTAATATTTTGTTGAGCGTCAAAGCGGGATCCGCGCAAAGAGGCAACTACAATATAAAATCAACCTTACCTGCCTAATTGGCTGATCCAGGATCCAGGACTAATATTACTGTAGATATTGTGTGAACTTCAGGTTTATGAGAATTACGATTAATATTTGCACACGCTATGTAAATATGTATATTTTAAACATTCAAATTAACACTGATTGAAGGGAAACAGCTGATTGTACCTGCAACTCTTTATAAGTCGCATAAAGTTAAAACCAGTACTACGGGGTTGGTTTGCGCAAAACAACACTTTGTATATAGTGAAGTATATATAGTAAAATTACCACTATAGATCCTTTCAACTGCTTTAACAGTGATAATGGAACAGCATTCAAATACTTGAACCAAAGTTGCAGAAACTTCCAAATAAGCACATCCCACGCTATATGCAACTCCAGAAAATTAACGTTTCGTTATATTTATATCCTGCAACGCAGCTAGGTAAATATATTTTAGCACACGCTAACCCTTGGATAACGAAAACGTGTAGGTCACTTCACGAAGCGCATTCAAGACGAACCAGGTCTAATCAAGAATGTATTAATTCGTATTTCTAATTATCCACATTTATGACACGCCTATCGGACAGATAAAATCGCATTGTATTTAATATTAAATGCTTGGCCCTGAATCAATATTCTACAAATAAATTGTTACGTTTAATCTAATTACGATATGTACAGTGAGAGTCATTGTAACGTAACAAAGTGACCGTTACAACTCCCCCTTCCTAAATTTAACCACCTCCCAAAAAAAAATCATTAGGAACTCCAACTCAAAGAAGATGGAAGTATATCTAACTACCCTCAATCAAGGGATCCAAACTATGATCAATTTTTATGTCCTTAATATGCCAGTTGCCTAAATTATGTCCAGAATGAAAATCGAATAACTGATAGACATTTGGCGAAATTTTTTTTTCACACGACACTTAATAAACATTGGGTTAAGCTTAGACGCAATGAAGTCCGAAGCTTTAGACAATGTAAAATTTCTTTTCCACACAACTTGACCAACATCTAACTGTAATGGTTGATGCCTCAAATTGAACCGATGAGCACTTTTTTCGTAGGCGGCTGCTAACTTCTTTTTAACCATCGGAAATAAATCGCGAATAGACTTTAAATGATCCGTGATCGGAATCCGATCCTTAAAATCAAGCGGGCCTTCCTTATTGATTTCTATCCCTCTAAACATGTCCCCCGACAAATACACTTCCCGTCTAAAATTTAAATAAGAAGGGCTAAACCCGGTGACTTCGTGAACGGCGTTACGAAGCGCAAACCCAAAAGCTGGAAGTTGAACGTCCCAACTTCTGTGTACTTCACCTACGTATGACCGGATCATCGTTTTCAAAACTCGGTTTACACGTTCTGTGGGGTTAGCTTGTGGATGGTACTTAGCATCAAAAACTATTTTTGTTTTATAAGATTTTGCCATTTTCCGAAATTTATCGCTAACATATTGGCTACCATTATCACATAAAATTCTCTCGGGCGCACCATATATTAAAAAGACATCTTCCTCAATATGCTTTACAACCGCGGAACGGGTAGCAGTTTTTAAAGGGAATGACAAAACATATTTTGTGAAGCAATTCGTTACAACCAGTAAAAACCTATTCCTTTTCGACGATAACGGCAATGGACCAACCAAATCGGTTGAAATCACCTCCCACAGGCGAGAAATACGTTTGTACATAACGCCACGAGGCGCTTTTTGTTGTACTTTTTGTGCTTGGGACATTTGATAACCCCTAACATATTTAGCGATTTCAGCATTCATCTTTGGCCAACAATATTTCATACAAATGCGTTTATGAGTTTTAAAATAACCCATGTGACCAGCTGTGGGCGCATCGTGGTTTTCTAGAAACACTTCTTGCCTCAAAATTTTAGGAACCACCAATTTCCATTTATTACCTTCATCCAAAAGTATTCCTTCGTTATCCACCAACTTATAGATTTTATTATCTAGCACACGCCAGCGTGGAAATTTATCAGCTGATCTTGAAATTTTCGCTTTTAAATCAACATACCAGTGTTCTAACGGTCTATCCTTAATGTCAATGAGAGCAACAGCTCTAGACAAAGCGTCCGGTACTTGATGAGAAACCCCTTTCCTATGAACAACATTGAAATCATAACCTTGAAGACGTAACGACCATCGGGCTAAACGACCTGAAGGGTTCTGTAGTTTATGTAGCCATAAAAGAGAAAAATGATCGGTAATAACCGTGAACGAAACTCCTTCGATATAAGGCCTAAATTTTTCGATACTCACACTACAGCCAAACACTCTAATTCTGTAGTAGAAAAGCGACGTTCTTGTGTCGTAATGCTCCTACTAGCAAAAGCTACCACGTGCTCTCCGTCATGAAACTCTTCAGTTAGCACGCAACCTAGACCCACTTGCGACGCATCCGTTTGTAGACAAAACTTTTTGGAAAAATGGGGACAAACTAATATCGGAGTGGAGATCAAACATTGCTTAATATCCAAGACTGCTTTTTCAGCATCATCATCCCAAACAAAATGTTTCGATTTCCTTATCAAGCGATTGAGCGGGGCCACACGGCAAGCAAAATTTTTTAACAAACCTCCTATACCACGAAATTAGTCCTATAAAACGACGAACTTCTTTTACACTTCGAGGCGTAGGGTAATTTACTATTGATGTAATCTTTTCGGGATCAGCTCGTAAACCGTCTTGATCTACAACATAGCCCAAGTATCGGAGACTATTTTTGACAAATTCACATTTTGCTGGGTTTATCGTAAGCCCTGCTGAATTAAGACGTTTAAAAACTTCTTTCAAAACCTTAATGTGCGTGTCGAAATCCGATGTTGCTATGAGAATATCGTCCAAATAAATCGACACCCAACTTTCTAAGTCCGACCCAAGAATTGTGTCAACTAATCGCTGAAAAGTAGCAGGCGCATTATGTAAACCGTAGGGCATTCTGGTGAACTAAAACAGACCTTTACCCGGTGCAACAAAAGCAGTCTTCTCTTTACTAGTTTCTTCCAAATCGATCTGATGGTACGCCGTTTTTAAATCAATCGTTGATAGATATTTAGCATCTCTAAGACGATCTAAGATGCTTGAAATGTAAGGTAATGGGTACGCATCTTTTTTTGTAACTTGATTAACTTTTCGGAAATCAATACAACATCTAAACTCGTTGTTAGATTTTTTCACCATAACAATAGGCGAACTCCAGGTTGATTTAGATTTTTCAATGACGCCAAGCGCTAACATTTTATCTACCTCAGTATCAATCACTTTCTGTACATACCGGGATACGGGATAATATCGTTGCTTAATGGAAGGGTGATTTCCTGTATCGATAATGTGTTGCACAACCTAAACCTTGACCTATCTCTCTAAATGCTAAAGTCACCAATTTCTCTAGCTCCTACTTTTGTACATTATTTAAAGAATCTCTGACGCAAATACCGCTCAAATAACTATGGGATATAAACTCCCATTTGTTGCCTTTAATTACTGGAAAACAGTCATTTTACGTAAAAAATCAATACCCAAAATAATATCCTCAACCACCTCGGGGATGACTAATGCCTTTATTAAACTGACGTGGTTCCCTAATTTAATTAACAGCTGCACAGTTCCGATAACATTACATGACCTGCCATCGGCAACGGTAACCAACAAATTATTAGATTTCAACTTAATACCAGCTTCTTTTAATTTAAACCAAGTCATACGACCAATTACAGTTTGACTTGCACCCGTGTCTATCAAGCCTATACACGCAATATCGTACACCAAAACAGATGCAAAAGGGCGAGAGTCTCTCTCTCTACCTATAAATAAACTGTTTATTCGATCTTTCCGAAATTCAGTTCGAACAGTTTCAAGCCAAGATTTCCATGATTGATTTGCCGAGCTCGTATCTAGGATCGCCGACCGACTACTCGACGACCTGCGCATCCGTTTCCTGAACACGCGCAACTAAATTTAGTAGTGTCATCTTTGTCACAACGAAAACAAAATTTCCTTGTTCTAGGAAGTTCACAATACTTAAACGCATGCCCCAATTGACGACAATTCCAACACTGTACGCCTGTCTCAAGAGGTGAGATACGTTTTTTCAAAATGGGTTTACTTTTCAGTTTAAACGGTGTGCCTAACAATTCAGGTTCTAATCGAGGTAAACAGGTAATGGGTCTTTGACGTGTATCTGCAGCTAATTGTTTGTTCACCTCTAATCTTTTACATAGATTAAGCAATTCGTCCACCGTAGAAAAGTTTTGTAAGCCTAGACCGTGAATATAGTAAGGAGAAATATTCCGGCGAAAGATAGCTAATTTTTCTTCCTCTGATAAAGGTTTTGAAAGTCTAGCAACAAATTTATCATGCACGCGAAAAAGTCGCCTACTCGTTCCTGCGATGCTTGTTTCCTATTATGAATTCCGGTCAGAAGTTCACGGTCATAATCAAACGGTAAATATTCAGAACGCAACCGAGAAACAAAATCTTGGCAAGACGTAATAGAGGATCGAACTGACCTACACCATATTCGAGCATTTCCTCTCAGTAAATCTATAATCGAATTATTTAAATCTATGACGCTAACATTGCGAGCCACCCTGTATTCTTCAACCCTTTCCAAAAATTCGTTAACACTACAGTGGTTGGGGTCTCCAGAAAAAGTAATTCCCCACTTACATACAGGTGTACTTTTTGACGATTAAACAGGGGTGTTTATATTTTCATTTAGAAATCTATTTTCCGGAACAATATTTAACTCATGGGCACTTACTGTTTGTTCTGGTATTGCGTTGGACTCATCTAACAAGACATCTATTTTACTTAAGCGCACCATCAACGACTCAACCGCGCTCTGATATTCCTTAGTAGCATCTACTAAGGGAAGTCGTACTAACCTTCCAAGCAAATGTTTAAGTTTACTTTCAGCATATAATATATTAACTGGTTTTCCACTCAAAACTAAAGACTGAACTTTAAATTCTAATTCTGTGGACTTACTCTCACAAATAACTAACTCTTCTTTTATATTCGGAGCATAATATTGTATAGTTTTAACCTCACCAAAAGATTCCTTTGATAACTCCTCTTTTACTTTTTTCCTTAATTCGCGACATGTTTCAGTAGCCGACAGTTTAATACCTCGTACCAACAATTCATACTCTAACTCGTCTTTGGACAATCGATAAGGGTGCATTCTTAAATTAAATTTATCACAAAGAAATATAACATACAAATTCAAACACTTTCAAACAAGCTTTTTTACCTACTGATAAAAATGAAATTAAATTTTTAGCTGCAACTGATGTTCCCATAAACTCGTCCGTTACACCATAACTACACAAAACATTTTGTTAAATATTTTAAGCTGGAAGCTGATAAAAACGAGCCCCAAACGCTGCGGCGCCATAACCTGTTACGTAGATTTAAGGCCTGGAACAAAAGAAACGTTGCCTGTTTGTACCGGGGCTAGTCAGAAGCATAATGGATCGGGTTCTGAAAGCGAGATGGTATTAATATTTTGTTGAGCGCCAAGGCGGGCTTCGCGCAAAAAGGCAACTATAATATAAAATCAACCTTACCTGCCTAATTGGCTAATCCAGGACTAATATTACAGTAGATATTGTGTGAACTTCAGGTTTATGAGAATTACGATTAATATTTGCACACGCTATGTATATATGTATATTTTAAACATTCAAATTAACACTGATTGAAGGGAAACAGCTGATTGCACCTGCAACTCCTTATAAGTCGCATAAAGTTAAAACCAGTGCTACGGGGTTGGTTTGCGCAAAACAACACTTTGCATATAGTGAAATGTATATAGTAAAATTACCACTATAGACCCTTTCAACTGCTTTAACAGTGATAATGGAACAGCATTCAAATACTTGAACCAAAGTTGCAGAAACTTCCAAATAAGCACATCCCACGCTATATGCAACTCCAGAAATTAACGTTTCGTTATATTTATATCCTGCAACGCAGCTAGGGAAATATATTTTAGCACACGCTAACCCTTGGATAACGAAAACGTGTAGGTCACTTCACGAAGCGCATTCAAGACGAACCAGGTCCAATCAAGAATGTATTAATTCGTATTTCTAATTATCCACATTTATGACACGCCTGTCGAACAGATAAAATCGCGTTGTATTTAATATTAAATGCTTGGCCCTGAATCAATATTTTACAAATAAATTGTTACGTTTAATCTAATTACGATATATACAGTGAGAGTCATTGTAACGTAACAAAGTGACCGTTACAACTTCTATTTGGTTTTGATTAATTTCTGCTCCAAGTTTGTTTTAGTTATTTTTTAATCCGATTTTTTGTTGTTGTTAGTGCCTTAGTTCCTACATTACCCGCATTTATCGATCTGATGCTACTTGTTTTTTTTTCCTATACGTTCGACCTATTGTTTATTTTTTCTTTTTCTTTCGGCTCTTTGGTGTTCCTCATATCAGGATCGGTTTTCTTTATTTCTTGTGTGGGTTCGATCTTCTTGAATTTTGATTTTGTTCTCTTCCGTGATTGCTAAATATCCTTAGTTAGCTCATGTCAGATTATTGAACTTGTGTTTTCGCCAATAATTGTAGACCCTTTGAAAGCTCTGGCGCCCTATCGTATTGACCTAATTCTCTTACGTTTAGTACTTTTTTCAAAATTTAATCCGTTTGTTACTTCTGTATAGAATAAAATCGTTTTGTTTCGATTCACTTCTGATATTTTATACTTTATTCGGTTGTTGTTGGTACTTTTGCATTACTCTGATATACAGTTTGTATTTCTTTTGTAACAATGGTTACGTGGGGGTTGGATGTAAATAGGCTGTTTAAACCCGAACTCCAATATGAGTTATCTTCTCGAGGATTTGACTCTGACATTAAAGTCGAGGGGTTGCGTAAAGCCGTCCGCAACTCAATTCAAGTGGAAATGAATCAATCTTTTACTCCTAGCCCTTATACAATTACGTTTACAGAGGATCATGAGGCGATTTAACGCGCGCTTACTAAACTTGGACCGTTTTCTGACGATTTTACTGAGGATGTTACTCATAATAAATTCGCCCGTTTAAGCTTCTTATGGGTACACATTCAGAGACGTTGTGAATTGATGTTGGCTAGCTCTGAAGAGGAAGCCCTTATAAAAAATAAATTATTCGCTTTACAGACCATTCGTTCTGATGTTGAGGCGACTGTTAGAAAATTCAAACGTGGTATTTTTGCAGATTTTATTCAACAGTTTACTTCCAGTCCTCAAACTCAATGTAGCTACCGCCGTTACCGAGGAAGTTCCTTATCTTTCTTCTGATTCCGAGGAAGAATTGGACACCTTTACTACTGTCAGTACTATGACCCCTACTAAAGGATACCCGCTCGCTAAATTGAATGTTTCTTTTTTAGGTGAAGGTTTTCTACCGGAATTCTTGTTTCTATTAAGAAATTCTGTGTTTCGCGTAATATTTCTGCTCGGCAACTTTTTTGTTTTACTCCGGAATTACTTACCGGAAAGGCTTTACTTCTCTTCCGAGCACATCGGCGTTCCCTCAGATGTTGGGACGACGTTGTTACTTTATTAAACTCAGAATTCCTACCCCTGGACTTTGCTTATAAGTCTGCTACTACTGAAAAAAATATTTTTACTTCACATGACCGAGTTGTTAAGGTTTCTCTTCCGCCTACGGGTAGATCAAATACTTCCTCCGTAATTTCTACTGTTCTTCCTTTTAGTTCTACTTCTACTCGTCAGATCGTATGCTTAATTGTGACAAACCTGGTCATGTTCCGGCCCGTTGTGCTCGTCCTAAAGTACTCCATGGCTATGGTTGTGGATATAAGGGAGTTACTCGCCACAACTGCCCACACTGTCATCCTACTCCTAATAGGTTTTTGAATAATCCTTCAAATTCTGCCCTCACCTCTAGATGCCTAATTTCTTCTGCATCTCACTCTACGTTCTCTTTTATACCTCATTCGGGGTCATCCTGCCACTACTATCAAAACATGCCCTTTTTCGGCAAATATAGCGTCGAACAAAATTTCTTCCGTCTCTAGTTCTACATCCTATTCTACTCCTCCTTCTGCTTGCTCTACTTATTCACTCTCACCCCAAACTGTGCATTCACCACCATTGCAACCTATACTTCGAAATAGTGACTTGCAGCTAGCTTTTCAAGAGTTTGTTCCCGCTTTCTTAAATGATTCTACCCAAGAAATTTCTGTCGTGTCTACAAACACACGTCGCTAAATTGACGATAACTTCTAATTTAGTCAGCGAAGGCCCTGTTGAAGTTCATGAACCTGCATCTTTAATGTCTGTTGCTGTTGCTGTCAAAATTTTACATGTTCCTGCTTTCTTAAATGGTTCTACTCAAGAAATTTCAATCGTACCTGCATTCACAGCCGTAGCTGAAGTGAAGATAATTTCTAATACGAATAGAGAAGGTCCTGTGGAATTTAGTAAACCCGTAGCTGTGATACCTGTGACTGTTGTCGTCAAAGTTCTACCTGATCTTGTTTCGTTAGCTACTATTGTTAAGGATTCAGTTCCTATAATGGCTAAAGTTTTGTATGTTCCTACTCGGTTGTATATCAGTGATGAAGTTTTACTTGATTCTATTCCTTTATTGGACGTTGATGAAACGTGACCTACTCCTAGTCATTTTTCTCTTGCTGACAAAATGCTATTTGCTTCTGTTTTTTAGCTAAGGTTGGTGAAATCTTAGCCGATGTCCTGTTATCTAATGTTAACAAAGGTCAACCTGATTCTGCTTTCTAATCTATTTGGGATGAAGTTCTTCCTGATACTGTTTGTTCTTGTAACGTTGATGAACTTCTACCTGATTATGTTCCTTTATGTAATATGGTTGAAGTGTTATCGTATTCTGCTCTTTTTCCTAGGGTTGATATTCCTACAGCCAATGTTGTTCTCTTTCCTAACTGTGATACTTCTAGTCCCTTATCTAACATCGATGAAATGTTATCTGTTTCTGTTCCTTTATCTAACGTAACTGAAGTGTGCTCTGCTAGGGTTTCTCTTTGTAAGGTTGATTCTCGTACAGCCAATACTTTTTCTTTTTCTACCGTAGATATTCTAGCAACTCATGTTTCCTATTCTACCGTTGACTTTCTTACCTCCAATCCTAACTACAAACAACTTTCTTCCTTAACTCGTTTCGAGTTTTCTAAATTACCCTTGCCACCTCCCATACCGCGTGTTACAACTACTACACCCCTGCTGTTGCTGTTTGTCAGAAAGCTGCCTAAAGGGGCAGGAATTAGTCTATGCTCCTTCCGAACCGGAAGATGTATGGCGGCGAAGTCATAATGTTCTTGACCTTGTTTCGTTTTCCTTCTGGCGGCGCAAACATCTTAAGCCCAATATCTAGTCCTCGCGCCCCAGATTCTTATGCCGATTTTGCTCCCCTTAGGTTTCGATTTCTGGACTTTAAGTTTTTTTTTAATTTTACTTGCCTGTTTTGCTGGGTTTTCTTTCTTTTTCTTGCACCCCGTGTATGTACGGGAATAGAATAGTCCTATGGTATGACCTGCCTGTCGCAAGAGGCGAGTACAGCGGTCCAACACATACACACACACACACACACACTTTATACACGTCCAATCCATACCCACACACTTCATACACACACAAACACCCACATCATAAACACACAGTTTTACTTGGTTCTTCTTTCTTTCGATGTACTCCTTGAACCCGTGTGGGACCGGGAATAGAATAGCCCCATGGTACGACCTGCCTGTCGTAAGAGGCAACTACAGCGGTCTAACACAACACATACACACACGCACATTTCATACGCGCACCACGCACCCCCACGTACGCACGCGTACACACCTACGCATACATAACTACACTGGGATTTTGTTTTATTTTTTGTACGATTCTTAGTTTTTCTTGGGTTTTGTACTTGGTGCTTGGTGTTACCCTTTTTGGTTTTTCTTTTTTTCTCGTTCCTTTCGTTCCACATTCTCTTCCCTTTTCCTGTTGTTGGTCTTCTTTGCAGTCGGTCCCTAGTCCGATTTTGTTTCGTCCATCCGCACCTATGGTAGAAGCTTTCTAGTCCGTTTTTCTTTCTTCGGAAACCACGACTTATTCGACTTTAGCACTAGTTAACATTTCTTTTCTTTGGTTCTTCGGTTGTGATAGATGCAGACTGTGCAAATTTCAGGGAAATCTGTAGGTTAGTTCAGAATAGGAAACAATGATGGTACACGTCTAACCAGTTCCAGGACTGAAGACCGAATGATGATGACACTGATTTTGTAAAACTGCAAAACGGAACGGCTAATTTTTCCAAAATTGCTTTAAGATGTCTACGCAATCTTACCCTTTTAAAATAAACTGGAAGAATGAATGCTATGATTTATTGGTAAGAATCCCAAGGAAAATGTTTCAGATGTATATTTGTAAATATTTCTAATTTTTAGTTGTCGCACATGTGATCCATGCGGACACTCGTTTCACAGCACTCCAGGCGACCACTGGAGGAGGGTTAAGTATATTGGTAAATATAAAGTTTAGTAAGGTTAAGTATTTAATGACGTTCGTGCGTCATTTCTTATATCCAGGATTATTATCATATAGTAACCATTATAATTGCTTTACATTCATTTGCTGAAATGTATCTATATATTACACGCCCGATTTGGCATCAGCATCAGAAACTACGCAATATTATATTCGCTAATAAATTTCACAATCACAGAACTTGACGTGGGCTCTCATTATGCTTACTAGTACAATACCTCTAATGTATTTAAATTTATTGAGTAATACAAATATACAATGTGGGTTAGCAACTATAAACCTTTATGAAGGCTATAATCTTGTTATTGACACAGCAAAAAACGAAATATACCGATAATTTTGTGTTTGCTTATGGGAGTTTGATTGATTGGTTTAAAGCCGGAGTAATGTAAATATAATGGAATTCGTACTAAACCAACAACGGGCATGGTTATCAGTCTCGTTCATGTGCTGATATACAAATAAACACTGTCATTTGAATAATATAAAACATCCTTCAGAACTGACAAATTTGCTAATAACATAACATCCATCAATCTCGTTATTGTGTAATTTCATATTGATTGATGATGATTGATCTATTAAATGTGGAGTAGCTGTCAGCTTAGAAGATTAAGTATTATTAATTTTGTACATTAAAAAATTTGGAACAATTACTACACTGATATAGCAACTTTCTTTGTGTACGTATCATTGCAAAACATTTATTTCGTGCGTGTAAATTCTTCTAAGACTTCTCAGTATATTTTGCATATGAATTGTCCGATAAACCTTAAAAGTAGCAATCCCTTTGATCAACATGGGCGTGGTTTATTTACCCCGTCCTTTTGTTTTAGCTTTGACAGATAATTTTTTTGTCTTTTGACATTATCATCCCTTTTCAACAACTCCATAAAAAGTTCCACAAAAGATGACAACTCATGCCGTTCGGATACTTCTTATTTTTCAATTTAACAAAAGTTTCAAATATCACACTAGTGGCTAATAAAATTAACAACACAATTGGAGAAGAGATTTGGAACTAACGCATGGTGCACCGTTGGTTCTCCAATTTTTACAAGGGAATTTTTGCCTTGGAAAATGAACCACAAATACCACATCATAAAATGAAGAGTTGCGGAAAGAAGTTGAACGAAATTCGTTGTGAAAAGGAAACAATGCTCTGAGGGGTAGGGTTGGACTGGAGCTCGAGATTTGCTCGATTCGGCTCGATTTCGAGCCAAGCTTCGAGTCAAGCCAACAATATTTTTTCGAGCCAAATTCCATTTCTATGCAGCCGAGACAGGCTGGCCAGTTCTTCGACCCGAGCCTTTTGAGGCTGCTGGTCGAGCTGTTATTAAATCCTTACTTTCCATACCGAGCGCAGCTGCTTGCGCTTACGGAATAAGAAATTGAAAAATTTGTCTTGATACGCGTTTCGGTCATAAACAAGAATATCTTCAAAAGGCCTATATATATATATATATATATATATATATATATATATATGTAAATACGATGGGTACGGGAAGCTTCAGAGACACCCGATCAAATTATGACGAAATTTAAAATATACAGGTCTCTCAAATGTTTGCAGTAGAATGAGTCAGGAAGGGGCAGATTTATTTGAGCGCCGTTAAACTCAAATATCCACTATGTTTCTCCGACACATTTTTTGTGCTTTCATTCATTTTCATAACTTTCTGGTGAAAAATGTTAAATGATGTTAAACTAAATCACCTCTTATTAATTTTCAAATACGCATTAGTAGTGTAAGACTAGGCTTTCTGTGACCTCATTTCCACCAGCTTCCGTCATTTCCATACACATCTGGACCAAATTTACATATAAATTCCCAAAAGGAGGAAATGTGGAGACGAATCTCCTCCTTGCTCCCTCCTTGCTTTCCTCCTTGCGCGGACACCCCAATATCCACCATTTTGATTACGTCACACCCGCATTCTTTCCACCCGCGAGATAAATCTTTCTCCATATTTCCGCCCACGAGATAAATCTATATTGTTTGGTATCAATTAGTATTAGATTTTTCTCAGCTACCTGAATTTCTAGGAATTTTTTAGATAGCATCATCCTCCAGGGAGCTACCCTCATTTTAAGATTTTTTACCAGCAGCGATTTCTAACCGTCCTTATAAATTGTGTAGCCATGCGATACATCAAATTAGTCTAGAATTTTACGCAGAATCGGAATCTGCAAACAGATCTAAAATAGAACCGCTCCATACAAAGTTACACCTTAAATGAAAAATGTTTTGAAATTATCAGAATGGGAGCGGGTGGAAGTATAAGTTAGATGGATGATTGACAGAGTTTTTCTATCTTTTACGAGAGAATCGGAAGTTAACAGACATCGAGCATCAAATTCAATATTTGGGTGGTATCGAGTACTTGTCGGCTCTAGAAATAATTACGTGCGACCGACTGCTATGTGGAATAATTTGTTCTAGGAAATGAGCAACCTACGAAAGTACGGAATACTTGGTACTAATGCTAATTGGTTTAGTGACCGCGCTTGTGCACTCCTCGAGCATCTTCGCCAATCTTTAATTGTTTCCAAAATGCATATAAACTATGGCGCTATCCATGGAGACTGGTAAAAGAAAAATGTCATCCTAAAATATTTTTAATTGCAACTCTTGTGGTGCTTCCTATACCTAGAAAAAATGCTCTCAAACGGCACCAGAACAAATGTCATGGTGCAACATCTTCCACGGTTAAGCTTATACATCCGTCAGCAGCAAAGTACTTAAACTGTGAGTCTTGCGGTATTACTTTTACGAGAATGGACAACTTACTGCGGCACAAGGAAAAACAGCACGGTATACCATTAAGCCGTGAACGTTCAGCTCCGCCAGCTGTTAAAGGATCTTGTACAAAACAACCGTATGGCTATCTATCGCATATAGAACGCCAGTGTCAAAGATGGAGTGTCCGAGTTTCTTTGGAAGCAGAAGAAACGGTTTATTCGATTAATTATTAAAAAAAACACAGCATACAGCAATAAAAGTTAATTGCGAACTCTACAGCGTCTACAGAAAAATGGGAGAAGTGACTACCGATGTGAAATCCTTTAACACAAAAAATATGGTTATAACATCTTCTAGTAATCTGGAAAATATGTACGAGGTCTTAAGCGAAACCATGTAAACACCAACTTTATACTCAATTAATTAATAAAATTAGTCGGGCAAAGATGACAAGCATTACGTCATCCCCGGAAGTATATCAACCTACGCATGGAGGCATAACGATATAAGATAGTTGCTATATTTGTATATATTTTATTGTGTTTCCTTGTACAAACAATTAAGGTAGGTCAGTAAGCAGTATTAAATTATCTATTAATTGGCTTGCATTCAGCGTACTTTCCTTCTGTAAATAATGTATTCGTTTGGAGAAGAAATACGCTTTAAAAAGAATTATGCACTGCTTTCACATGTAATTTGGGTAATCCATAATGGCCAAGAAATTAGTTGGGATACGAATTGTATTTTCCAAGTACCTATTTAGCATTGACTACATTGACTACATAATTATGTTAAGACGTGTTTAGAAATTAAAATGTAAAACCAGAAAATTGATAAAATTTTTACTGTTTAAAATTTTAAAAGTCGTGGTTTTGAATATTTTAAAAACAATACATTACTGTTTGAAAATGGTTTTAAATATCAAACACTTATGGCTTATAAAGGGTTCATTTCTAAAATTCCCACGGTTTTAGATATTCAGGAATGGTTTGTTAAAGCATATGTCATAGATGAGCAAAAAAATTTAGAGGTTTGGGAGCTTTAAAGTGTAACTTTGTAAGGAGCGTTCTTATTTTAAATCTGTTTGCAGATTCCGATTCTGCGTAAAATTCTAGACTAAGTCGATGTATAGCATGGCTAAACAATTTATAAGAACGATTAGAAATCGCTGCTGGTAAATAATCTTAAAATAAGGGTAGCTCCCCGGGCGATGATGCTATCTAAAAAATTCCTAGAAATTCAGGTAGCCGAGAAAAATTTAATATTAATTGATATCAAACAAGATAGGTTTATCTCGTGGGTGGAAATGGTTAGTCGAAGTAAACTATTTGGTTCAGAATGTTAGCGGTAAAAAAATCTTAAAGTTAGGGTAGCTCCCTGGGGGGTGATGCTATCTAAAACATTCCTAGAAATTCAGGTAGTTAAAAAAATCTAATATTAATTGATAACAAACAATATAGCTCGTGAGTGGAAATATGGAGAAAGATGTATCTCGCGGGTGGAAAGAATGCGGGTGTGACGTAATCAAAATGGTTGATATGGGGGTGTCCGAGCCAGGAGAAGAGCAAGGAGGCAGCAAGAAGGAGATTCCTCTCCACATTTCCTTCTTATGGGAATTTACATGTAAATTTGGTCCAGATATGTGTGGAAATGAGGGAAACTGGTGGAAATGAGATCACAGAAAGCCTGGCCTTACACTACTCACATTCTATGTTTTGCTACTTTATTGTGAACTGGGAAACTAATTGTTTCAGCTTTTCCAAATAGCTTGTACAGCTTCTAAAAGAAATTGTTTACATGGTAACAATTAACGGTAAGAAAAGTCCAGCGTTATGATAATTTAAGGGTGTTAAATAAATTTTACGTGCAAGTTGCTTCAAATTGTATGGGATGGACTAGTTGCTTAAAAGCCGTGTGCAATTTGTTTGTAAACATGATACTCGATCGTCAAAGATATACCTACTGTGAACATTACTACAACTAACTTACTTTTTTCTTTAACCAACTGCGTACTGAAACGTAAAATATTAAAATACTTACTACTAACTTAATCCATTATGATTATCATATGAAAAATAATCGTCTGGCTTGTATCATTCGTCGTCACCTTTGTATTATTTTGAAATGATTAATTCGAACGATCTTCAAGTTAGTTGAATCATAACTGATTGAAAAATTTTGATAATAAAAAATTGGTGCCAAAAATTTAGTACTTATCAAATATTACATTTAAAAATTTGCCTTCATCGTCCCATATGGTAGTCAGCCTCTGTGTGTCAGCTGCTGTCCTTCAAGAAAAAAGCTACTTTTAGTGATTTCGTGAATTCCCCAACTACTCTTTAACCGGGTTGTTGTTTTTGTTACTGTTTATTACGCGGGGGTTCTAATAATTTTATATATGGACTAACCCCCGCGTTGTTTTATTGTTCAAAGGTGTAGTTCCTACTCTTCAACTAAGTGAACTGTATGCGAATTATAGTACGTGTTACTTTTGCACTTTCACTGTGTTTTTTAGGGGTTTATCGATAAAGTCACATTCGGCGGCTGTTCGGTCTCTTTGTCGCACGTTGCGTGGTTAATTTTAAGTTACTTCAAATTCGTAGTTGTAAATCTAATTGTAAAACTGTCATCCCTTGTTCCCTTATATCCTGCCATAAAAATTCCTTGTGCATGGGTGAATAAGTTGGACTAAGAGTAGTGAACAAACACTTTCTTATGGATATCGAAGCAGAACAGTCGTCGGTTTTTCGTTCGGTACCATAAGTTAGTCAAGTGCCGCAGACTTTATTTGTTAAAACCCTAAAAACACAGTGCAAGTGCAACGTAACACAGACTCAATTTCGCATACAGTCCACTTAGTTGAAAGAATAGGAACTGCAGCTTAGAACAACAAAACACCGCGGAGGTAAGTCGATGTATAAATTTATAAGACCCCCCGCGCGTGAACAGCGGCACTAATGACTAACTCACGTTACCGAACGAACAACTGTTTCGTTTCAATGTCCATGAGAAAGTTTTTGTCACTACCTCTTTTTCAACTTAATTTACACATGCACAAAGGAAGTATTACGGCAGGATATAACAGGACAAGGGATGACAGCTTTACTATTTGATTTACAACTAAGAATTTAAAATAACTTAAAATTAACCACGCAAATGTGTGATAAAGAGACTGAACAGTTACGGTAGCAATAAACAGTATTACGAAAAAAAAATACAAAGGCGGTCTGAAAGATTGGTCGTCTAATATTGTGTTAATTTGAACAGGGTTTAGAATATTTTAGGTTTGGTGTCGACGTTCGAAGTTCATCCTGGTAACAGGTGTGCGTCTGACTATTGTCGCCTCATATTTTACTGTCAATATATTTGTAAATATTGTAATATAACTTTATTATAAAATACCACAAAATAGTTCAAAATTGAGCTGCAACTGTTTGGATGCATATTCCAAGAATTTATATTTTGAAAAAAGCATTGCATAGCACATGCCCCCACGCAGTAATTTTTTTCTTAACCATCCTCCTGAGTCTATACGCTCGAACGAGTTCTCGTTTAGATTACTATTAGAAATAGATATTAATGTTAAAAAAGACAAAACACATATCACTTAACACGCATATCAGAACAGTCTGCAATAGTTTTAGCAACAAAAAAAACAAGACTGTTCTGATATGCGTGTTAAGTGATTTGTGTTTTTTAATAATAATATCTATTTCTAACGGTAACCTAACCTCCAAAAGGCTATCGTGAGACTCGTTCGAGCGTAAAGATTCGGGAGGAAAAAATTTTTTGCTGCCTCCACTTACTGCTATATGTATAATGAACTGAAAAGGCTTTTGTACCGTTTGTTGTGCCCAAAAACTGTTGAACGCCTTCGTAATTTTTATATACTTTAATACTTTTTGCACGATTCGAGTTTTACATTTTATCTTCAACATGTCAGATTTTGATAGTGACGATAGTGTCATGGATCCGGACTATGCTTCCATTTTACGCGATACAAGTGGAAATAACAGAGATATTATTGCGGTCTCGCTTTCTACCAAAAATGAAGATGGTTGTATTGCTGTGGATATTGAAATTTAAACTCTTTTTTCATTTTAAAGTGATTTCCAAAGACAATAAAATAGCAACTTGTATATTGTACAAGAAAAGAAATGTAAACGTCGAGTTTGAAATGAGGACATCAAGTTCAACAAGTTTAAAAGAACATATGCAACAAAAACATCAAAAATAGTGGGACATAATCTATCCCACTCAGTTAGAAGCAGAACCATCAACACCTTTGGAAGCCTCCGAAGATTTTTTACTATCAGTTCGGCCGAAGCAAAGGTACCCTTTTTTAATAATGACTTGTTGGTATTAGATAGACATTATATTTATTTTTAATTCACCATTTATTTTCTGCCAGGTAGAGTTCAATAACTTATTTTTAAGCAAAAATATTATTTGATTATTTTCTGTGATTTTGAGTTCTGCAGGTGTTTGTGAGAAACAGAATATATACTAAAAATAAAAGAAAAGTTATTATTTTTAAAAATAAAATTTAGTGTAGTTTTTATATAAAACACATTAAATTTTTCAATTTTCACTAACATTTTTTACAATCGAATGTTTTAAAAGTAGGTGGTGTTCAGTAGAAATAGAAATAATAAAACTAACTAACCTTCATTTCAGGTATTTGCGATTAACGAATTAGACGGCAATTTCTTTGTTGAATGGATTGCCATTAAATACCTTCCACTTTCATTTTTTGATGATGATGCTACACGTAATTTTTTGCACACATTCAACCGGAATCAAGTTACCTAGAAAAAAGCTTTAAAGAAAATGCTATTAACTCGTTTCAATGAAGTACAGAAAAAAGTCATGACTATTTTACATTAAAATAAATCAAAAATATCTTTTACCGTAGACGGATGGACGGCAGAGGATGGGATATCATACTATAGGATAACTGCCCACTTAATCGACATGAATTGGGAACTACGAACAATTATAATAGATTTTGTACCTTCTCATGGCCAACACAAAGGCAAGCCATCGCTATAGTATTTTTGAAACATTGCAAAAGTATGGAATTGAATTGAAAATCAATGTATCACAGTTGGCAATACAGCATTCAACACCTTATCCATGCATGAGCTGTATACCGTTATACCAGATTTTGACAACATCAACCAACATTTTCGATATATGGTACATATTCCAAACTTAGGTGTGCAAGCTATGTTGTAAACATTAGACCTAAGCCCAACAAAAGGCAATGATAAACTTCATAGCGACGAAAGCGAAAACGACAATAATAAAGATTATGTTATTAATGAAAATCCTAACAACTATATATAAAAGGTCCGAAGTTTATTCAAAGAAAATTAAAATATCAGAACAGCTAAGTATTTGCTTTCACAGTGCCTGCCAGACTGCTGGGGCACAACTGAATTATCGCCGTTTTTTATGTCTCCACCAGGTGGAACTCCACTTGTAATATGTTGGACGTAGCGATAAAACTAAAGAAAGGAATCACGTGTTTAGGTAGCAGTGATTGTGTGTTGCAAAATTTTATTTTAACTGAAAATAAGTGGCCAATTTTTATTCGGTTGTAAAGTTCTTAAAAATTTTCGAAAAGGTCAGTGAAACACTAGGGGTAGATTTATTACGCCACCATCTGCAGTAGTCAGTGCTAACCTGTTACTAAATAATATTGAAAGTGCCGCAAAACTTTTGAATGATAAAGGAGAGCCGTTCTACTGTGGACGAGCAACTTACAATTGTATTTCAGGCCACACGAGATAAATCATAAAGCACTATCAACTTACTAACTAGATTTATTATGCAGTGCTAAACTTGAAACTTTTGACATAATATCTTTAGGTGTAGCATTAACATGGTAATCGTTTTCTACTTTTAAAAATCACTTGGAACAGTACGAAGTGGAACAAAAAAGTGAAGAAATGTCGCACGTTTCATCATCAGGCTGTATTGATAAAACTTCAAACGATGACTTTGACCTTAATGTTTTATACAAAACAAAAAGGCAATAAAGAGACGAAACTCCAATTAGTAATGGATATATTAAAGTAATGACAAGCACAGGAAGAGCGATTTCCTGTACTTAGCCGAATGATCAAAGATTTTTTTAAACATTCCAGCAACATCAGTACCAGCCGAGAAATTATTTTCGAAAGCTGGCTTAGTAATTCGAGATTAATTCGAATTCGAGCCGAGTTTCGAGTTGAGCTACCAATTTAATTTCGAGTCGAACTTCAAACCGAGCTCAACCTAGTGATCTCGTACCAATCCGAGCAGATGAATAGCTCGGCTCGGATCGGCTCGAGTCCATCACTTATGAGGGGTATATAATGTGCCAACCTACCTGCAAGAACAGAAAGAGGGTGATATGCTGTTTGAATAGTACTCCCGAAAAAGCTTTGTAGACGTTATTGAACCAGTGAATGACGAATCCGCCGGAAAGAGCTTGCTTGTGGGGAAGACTTTGACCAAGGTAATGGATGGTGTACTTGCTAGGATCCTAAATGCCAATGATTACGATATTGCGCTGAAAGCAAATACAACTGTTGGGTGGTGTTGTTCGGTTGTTCACGTGACGTGGTGTAACAGCGTTAAGAAAGAACCACCCACTAACTAGTGTTCCGTGAAGTTATTGGACCTGTTGACGAAACCATTCCACATCTCGAACAACAATAAGTAGGATTTAAATACTTTATTCGACAGAACTCGGACGTGTTTGCAATCGACGGCGGTCTATCAGGAAACAGCGCAGTAATCAAGCATAGAATAGATACAGGAGATACGCGGCCAATAAAACAGGAACCGAGACAACACCCATTGGTCAATCGCAATGAGTCTAGGAGATTATTGAAGATATGGAGGGGCAAGTATTGATTAAGCACTCTGGGAGCCCCTGTTTTGTTTGTTAAGAAGAAGCACGAGTTAACAAGATTTTGTGTGGACTACAGAGGATTGAATGACATAATCAAAAAGGATGACTACCAACTTTTAAGGATAATCGACACCCTTAAAATGTAGCTACTGGAAAGCGGATATTAAACCCAAAGATCGACACGGGCTTATGACAATTTACAGATACGCCATTTGGGCTAGGCTACGCTCCTGCCACCTTCGAGCGTTTAATGGATGACATTTTGTGTGGGTTATCGTGTAAAACGAGTTAAGTTTATTTAGATGACGTAATCGTGATTAGGAAGTCGTTTAGGCAACACTTGCGAAATTTGGAAGTGTTTCCAAGGCCCAGAGAAATCAATCTGAGGTTGCGTGCAAAAAAAAGTCACCTACTATGCGAAGAGATGTAGTACCTAGGGCAAGTAGTTTCAGGCAACGGAATCATGCCAGTCCCGGAAATGCTTAATGCGGTATAAGATTGGCCGACGTCAAGACCAATATCAGCAACACAGCTTCTTTGGGTTGTGCATTTACTATTGAAAATTTGTTTCCGGCTTTGCGAATATTGTCAAACTCTTAACCAAGCTGACTGAAGAAGGGCGTGATTAAGTTTGTGATATAGATTTTCAAAATGCGTCCTAACAATTACGGTATTTATTGAAAACAGCTACAAACTTATGCTATTCTTTGTCGGAAGGGCAAGTCACCAGATGGATAGAAATTCTACAGAAGTATAACTTCAACACGGAACACTGTGCTGCTACAATCCATCGAAATAAGGATGTAGCCATTGCTCATGGTTAGAAACAAAATGTGGTTCACGTGGTCGGATAACTGTGATCAATGACAATTGGCTGACTCTACAAATGTGAACGGTACAGGAGGATGACAAAGACTTAGTTGTCATTCTGGGTTAGAAAGCATGAGGAGAACGTTCATCATCTAAAAACAATAGCTCGTTAATACCATCCTAAAGTCGTACTGGGCACAATGAGATTTCCTGAAAGGAGAGAATAGTATCTCACTGCAATCCTTAGAGAATGGAGATGGAACCATGAGTACGCTTAAGGTGGTGGTTGCTATAACATGAGTGTCGGAGGTTTTAGGACACCTGCATAATGAGACCTTGAAAGGGCACTTCGGCGTTAAAAGGACTCTATAGAAAATCCACTCAAGATTTTACTGGGTAATCTGCAAGGACGACGTAAGAATGTGGTGCGTTAAGTGTTAGCTGTGTACGCTCCAACGAAGCAATGCAACCCTGAAAGCCCCTGGGAGAGGGCGGCAATCGATACTGACAATCCATTCCCTAAGACCGAATTCGGGAATAAGTATACCTTGGTAGCCATGTACTATTTTACGAAGTGGGCCAAAGTGTATGCTGTACCAAATGAAGGAGCTGCAACCGTCGCTGATCTGCTGGTGAAGGAACTGCTTGCCGTTTTGTAGCTTATACGGAGTTGCACGCCGAACATGCAGAAACTATAAATCAGCGTTCTTCCATGTAGCCGGTTGTTGGAGATAAGAACAACACGATTAACACCATTGCACCCGCAATCGGATGGTATGGTATAGCGTATGAACCGCATCTTGGGCAAGTATCTTTTCAAAGTGGTCTCCCAACATCTGAGATGCCTGGACTAATATTTATATCTATCTTTATAAGCATATGTTTTTGTTCATGAGATCATCGAACAGATACATGCATGTGCTATCCCGGAACTCAAGATGCGTCTACCGTGTGATCTTGTCTTTAGATGTAGGCCCTGAGATTACATCGTGGGCGAGAGCTACGTCGAGAAGCTCAAGCGCAAAATGCACGACATCCATGGTGACGTTAGAAAGAATATTCAGATCCCAAGCGATAGAATGAAGACGAGATACGACCTCGAGGCGCATATGTCTGGTTTTTAAGAGGGCAACCGCATCTTGCTATACAACACCAGACGGAGGTGTGAAGTGTCGCCAAAGTTACATTGACATTGCATGCGTCCACACGAATTTGTAAAAAGGTTTAACGGCGTGATATATCTGATTCGTAAGCGTCCAACTGAAAGAACAATAGAGTGGAAAGTTAACCGGTTGACATTTTACGATAATGATGACGCCAGCAGTGTCGAAGGACGGCAATTGGTGAGAAGAATACACAGTTACCCGCGTGAGGATGATCGAAGGTCTAGAACTCGCAATCAATTGTTCATGTTTCTGTACAGCGGCACGGGCAAAGCAAAATTTGGGGTTACGGAAGAGATTCAAGGTGATCTATTCGATGTGCCAATAGAGTACTCTCTGCCACATTGCGTAACGACGAACCTTGTTATGTCCCGAGAACTTGTTCGGAAACTTAAAAATAAATAGTGGTCTGAATCAACTTACCCAACAACCACCAGAGGTTGGAAAGGCTGTAACAGTTTAAATTTTTTTGTTACCAATACTGTTGGTTAGACAATGTATTCTACTTATTCTGATAGATAGACAACCATACATACAGACCTCGTAGGAACGTGTTTGGTCGAAAACCATATTTTAAACACCATCTATGCTTAGGTGGGATATTATCTACTTTGTTAGATACGCGAATTTTGTTTTCCTTTTTTGATTTAAGCACTGCACAAAAATGGGTCTTGCTAATGTTGAACTTGAGCTTTGCCTGAAAAGCATCCAGTATTTAAGTGCTAATAACTTAGTCCATTCACTCTGTTATAATGTGCAAAACCGAAAGTGGGTAAGTGTACTCTTTTATTAATTCGAAATTGTTAAATCTAATGAGAGTTTTTTACTTCAGCGTTTAGTTACGGATTCACAAAAGTGACATTTAGTTACGGGTTCACGTGAAATTAAATTATTGCGAGAAGCACGGAATACTAAATTTTGTAGGGGATAGATCTGCTGATTGTACTCTTAGTTCCTGTAAGTCCGTATAGGTAAACTAGTTTTTCTGTTGAGGGTGAGTTTGCAACCTGCTGTCCGGTTAGTTTGTTGGGACCCCATTTTCAAGTAAGGAACTCTGGTTTTCTATTAGGAATTGTTAGGAATTGTCAGTTCATGTATATTTTAGCAAGAAAATTTTAACCTTGTTATTTTGCGCCATACGGCTTAAGGACCAACATCGGGGCATCTACCACTTAATGACTAAGCAACGACGTTTTGATAAATTGGATAAGTATCTGTGGAAAGCGATAGGGGACCTTAAAAGTAAGATGATTGAATTTGAAGACAAGAAGTTAGTCATACTCAAGATCGGTTGTTGCATCGATGGGTTTGACTGGAGGATGATACAAAATATGCTAGTGGTACTGTTCTAGAAAACCGGGTTCCAAGTCCTGGCGCCACCTTAACTTGTTTTGATTGACAGGTACAAGAGTTTGTATTTAAGATTTAGATTACAATAGGTGCGTTTGAGATGCTATTTGCATAATTTCTGGTACAGTATAGAATAATCAAGGTATTTTAAATGTGTATTAAATTGCCGTGGTAGATATGGTAGTTCAGTTCCGATTGAAGCTTTGATTACAATAAGTTCTAATTTAAGTTTTCGAAAGATGTGATATAAATTAGTGTTCATATAAATTATTGTATTGATTAGATAAACTAATAATTAGTGCTTGGGTAGTTAATTACATTGCTTGGACAATAATTTATAAGATAATATCGTAATTTAAGGCTATAATACTTGTACTCTTAGTGATTCGTTCGATAATAAATTGTTGTAAGTGCTTTTAGCAAATTCCATTTTAACTACAAGTTGTTGGAAAGGACTTCTATAATCGGTTTGAAAACAAAGAACTGTTGTTATTGCAGATAGAGTTTTCGCTACAATAGTTTCGAACCATATTTGGGCATTTAGGGACAAATGAGGTCGCCTGCGCAATTGCCCCCCTTTTAATGTTCCCAATTACATTGACTTATTTATTTCCTGGGGTAATTGAGAGCACTGGTTTTAAAACTGCTCTCCGTGTGTGCGAAATTTGTTTAAGAAATTTATTAAATAAAATCAAAATATTTCACAACACCTCCAAACCGGAACGAGCACCAAGTAAGGTCAGATACAAAACTAAGCCTTTCCGCTTATCTGAAGGCAGATGACGCTGGATAATACAATAGATCCCTGCTTTAAAATTTCACATAAACTTACAGACGTTCTGGCTGTGTGTAGCGTTTTCAATTACCTCCACTTTCCATTTACCCCAATCGACCATACCTGTAAAGAATGTTCAACTGATCTTGAATTACATACTAAATACACCCAAAGTAGCAAAACTATCCTTTGCGTATTTTCGTTGGCACAACGTAAATATTTTAATTATTGACAGCTTCTTGCGAAAACGCTAGTATAAAATTTTTGTAATTATTAAAATTTAAAAAAACAAATTGGTTTTTGCGCACTTAAAAATGATATTTATAAAACTTCACTGTCAACTTTCCTGATAAATTATGGTACACGTATGTAATAGGGAAGTTTATCTGCATTCAACAGAGCTATTCATTCATCGTTATTTTATATCTATATTCAGGGTGACATTGATGTATGGTGCATGCACTTATTCATTTCGCGACGGGCGCGTCGGGACGGCTCTCCCTAGGTTTGCCCGGGCGACGAGGCGTCACTCCCTGCTGACATACTGATTGATTATACCCGCTACATTTACTAAATAACACAGTTTACTGCTTTATTATTGCGGTGGGAAATACATTTGTACTTGTAATAGCTTGTCTACTGCCATTTAATTGTATAGTTATATAGACTGTTTACACTTTTTGACGTTAGAATTTATTTGTATGCCGGCGACTAAGTGCTGCATACCAATCGAACCTCAAATAACAAGCGCTAATTGTCGTTAAGACCAGAAGCACCACCTTTTATTAGTACAAGCAAAAAGGATCCTTTGTCGGAGCTTGTCACCGCATTACAACAAAACACCGTTGAAAGATTCCAAGTGGCCTGGTCAAACACTTAACAGGCGCTGTTTACCGAACGTCTGTTCATTTCAGTAGAACGTACAGTAAACAAGCCGTACTATATCCGAGTAACAAAGCTTCGGCGACCACTCCCTTGATCAAAGCTTTAAAGCATTTGTAGGGCTGTTCTAACATGTCAATCTTACCCTTTCAAATGAAGATTTAATATGAGAGCCGGTTAAGCATACAACAGTGGTATAATCTGCCTGGCGTCAGCCTCCTGCTATTATTATTATGCTACCGTGTGACAGCTTCGAATAACCCTCTTCATCTGTCTGGAATGCGGTGAGTAGTAGAAGAGTTCCAGAGATGACAGCCAACTCGGGATTACATCCGGATGGTTGACTTGTCGATGTCAATTAGGTCGGGCCGTTGGGGTTTTAAGTCGACTCGTGTTACCTGGTGACAAGACATGATGTCGGGCCAAACTAAACAAAATGTACACCTTCATTGACAGCATATTCCATTCTTTAATAATTACTCGTATTACTAGCTTTTAGTATACATTACCTTTTAAGTTACCGCATTAAATATTATATGCATAGAATAAACTGAAAGTATTACATGAAACGACGCGTTTAGAATTCCTCACTTTTTTAACAAATAAGGGTTACGAATTTTATAAATTTCCACCTAGTAACTTAGGGCTAATTTGCTTCATTTCCAGTTAATTATGAACTTTACAAAATCTGATGTTATAATTAAACATTCTTTAGGGATTAATTAGAATTGAATGAGGAAGGTTATGGCATTGGACAGCGTCAGACATTTTTAATTTATACCAATCAGAAAGAAAACGTTAGAAGTGATATTATCAACCATTATTTTACGTTTACTTTAGAACCTACGTACAGTCGTATTACGGTCTTAAAAATGTATTTGAAAAACGGTTTAGAAATATATTGAAGTACTTATTCCTTTCATGAAACATTTTTTAAACTTAATTAGGTCGTATTGCAAGTGGACAAATCCAAAACTTCATTTACCTAATTTCAACAACCAACGCTACAGATGATTACGTAATAGACCGCAACGAGGACTTTGTAATCAATTCTAAACCCAAAATTAATAAATACTAAAATATTAATTCAGTTTGTAAGTATTTACAAAGAGTATTGTCAGCTAGTCAAATTAGTGTATTTTTCTCTTCACAAAGATCCAAGAAAAGTGTGTGGAACAATAAATATGATTCAAATAAACAGCGTTATCAGAAAAATAGAATCCTTTTTATTATGGATCTGAGAGAAAAAGTTTACTTAATGCGCGGTCTTATAAATTTGTATATCGACATACCTCCGCGTTGTTTTATTGTTCTAAGGTGTAGTTCCTACTCTTGAACTAAGTGGACTGTGTGGCGAAGTATTGTACGTGTTGCACTTGCACTTTCACTGTGTTTTTTAGGGGTTTATCGATAAAATCACATTAGGCGACACTAATGACTAACTCACTTTACCGAACGAACAACCGATTGGCTTCGATGTCGACGAGAGAGTGTCTGTCACTACTCCTTTTTCAACAAAGGAGGTCTTATGACAAGATATAACGGAACAAGGGATGGCAGCTTTACTATTTTATTTACTACTACGAATTTATATTAACTTAAAATTATCCACGAAAACGTGCGACAAAGATACCAAACATCCCGCCCACCAAAATAAGTATGAACTAACTTATTTTATATTTAAAAATAATTAGAGCTATTAACTAAGGAACCTAACCCGACAACTTATATAAGTGAATATATGTATATATGCCATTAAATATTAAGTAACTGGTAGTAAACATAGTTTCACCAGATCCAATAATTTTGAGTTAATAAGGATTGCGTTGTTCGATTTCCGGGATGTAGATGTCTTTCATGACAATCTAATATAATAATTTTAGTCAACCGATGCGACCGAGGAAGCAAAATTAGAAATTTTGCATCATGCGATAATTCTGAATTACGCAGGCGACCGCCCACCCTCAACAAATCACGACTATCTAGAAACGGACTAAGGCTACGAAGTTGTTTACAAACAAGCCTTCCAGTTATAATATTTGCAATATCTTGGGCAAAATCATTTGCTTGAACTCTTTTAATCAATAAATGTATAGCCTCTTGCTGCTGAGCTATAGACAAACCATCAGAACATTTTGAACGCAAATCTGTCGGACATTGAACATTATAAATAAAATGACGAAAGTAGGGTAGATACCTATGTTCTAGCCCAAAAAAACGGTTTTCTTATGGGATTTAACATGGGAAATTCTAAGGTCCGTTCTGGTCATTTTTGTACTATACATTGAAATCCCCATAAGGAGGAATTGTGGGTCAATTCAGGTTACTTTTCAATCAACACCTACGACGTCTATTACATTCTGTTTTTAAGAATAGGATAACACTAAACTATATAAAATTTTATTGGAGGATAATATATTTACAATCAATATTCTGCATTTGCAATAAGTATTATATTTCCTCTTGCTCCATAATTGAATAATGTCCAACAGGTAGTGTCGCATATGAACCAGGAAGCAAGTGGCGTTTATCATCGTGCGGGCTTAGGGCAATCTTCTCCTGAGCGATAGTGTGGACTTGGTGCTTGGATGATTGAATTAGATTCTGCGTTACAAATACTTCCTTGTAATCTTCGATACAATCAACATAATCCTTAAAAGTGATTCTATTCTTTATCACTGATCTTTTAATCCCTTTAATTTTCTTTGTAATACCAAAGTCTTGGATGCCAGGTGATTCTTCCTCTTCTCGTAAGAGTTCAGTTTCTTCTTCCTCAGCTGTCTTAAAAATTTTTGTAGCATACATCTTTGATCGTAACCCAATAAAATCTGTCATAAGACGTCCATTATTTTCATCCTTCATCATACCCAATACTTTTTTGTTAAATAGCGGAATTCCATAAATGTTGTTGGAAGGATAGTCGGAAGTATCGAAACGTTGCAAACAGTCCCGCTTCATAGTCTCATAAGGATCCAGATTTACTATTTTATAAATTAGACTATCTGTATCTGTGTAAAGAACTCGGCACCCATCTCCAAAGGCGGCGTTCATATATCCATAGTGGAAATCGTAGATTGTCAACTTGGCCATGTCAAGGATGTACATTACAACGTATATAGGCTTATTGAAAAATACTTCCGATTTAAGAAGTTCAACAGCCACAAGGTTTTCATCGAAGATTATAACATTTTTGAATAACGGGCTGGATATCCTGGCTTCGGCTCTATATCTACCATCCCAGTTTTGCACAAGTTTCACATTACAATGTTTTCGCTTGTTCTCCATCGTTTTCCCAAAAACAGCATTGTTTATTAGCTTGAACAAGTTCTTCTCAAATTCGTTCCTTGCTTGTTTACGAAGTTCAGTATTGAGATCAATGTAAGATTTTAGCCAGCAGTTTTGTTTAAATTTCAACACCCTGTGAATAGCTTTTAGTTCAAGTCCATTTTCTAAAGCCTGTTTCAGATTCCTGTAGTGGATCGCATATTTTCTTTTAGCATTTAGTGTAGCCATTAATTTGGTAGTTTGAGTTTTTGATACAGGCGGTTTTCCAGTCTTTGGATCAATATGTTCAGGACAGAATGGGATGTCCTAATGCAAGCCATGTATAGATTCCGGATACTCCACATCCACCTCCAAGATATAGCCATCATTCGCATTATCAGGAACTGATGTCACGTCGGTGTTGGTGTCCACCCATTCAAATCCTTCATAGGGTAAGGGCTGGCTCATCGCCCATCCATATTGATTATTAACGTCATAGTACATAAGATACACATCGGGGTTGGAAGGATCATACGTTGGTAAATATTTATTGTTTGCCGATGCACGCCGTTCCGAACACACTTGACTAAGTCCTCCACGTATCCCCTTTTCTATAAACAATAGCTGATCGATATCTGTCAACAACTCAAGTTCTTGATGAGTATGCTTTAACATCGCATCCCAAGTGAACCCTGAAAGTGTATAATAGTGGGCGGGGTCTAGTCCATAAGTTAAATGACAACTCGTACGAAATTGTTCAAAAACTTCAGCCAATAGCATCACATCGGTCTTACGGTATAAGTCAGAATACTGCCCCAGGTTTTGAATATTGAATGTTTCCCACACTTTTTGTGCGTGCGCATACTGTTTCTTCGTAATTCCACCACCTTCTAGCTTATTGTAAAACTTTTGTTGACTAGGTAGTGAAGTGTAACCCAACTTTTCAATTGAATCGATAAAATCATATGGGTATACACCTTTTTTAGTTAATAATTCAAACTTCTCATTTGTCAATCTAGAAAATTCATTTTTTAATAACGGATATTCGTTTAGAAATGAAGCCAATGTTTCTAAGGATAAGCTCATAAAGCGGAAGCTATCGATGAATCTGTAGCTGATCAGGTTCTCAGGAATATATTTTGTGAAGGAGATATATTTTTCCTTTGTTACTGGTAACACTTCCACACGGCCATCCAAATCTACAGCAATACTTTTAATTATGAAATGGCTGTCATAACCACTCAAGTTGTGGAAAACTATCGGAATTGTACGAGAATCTTGATACATGATATTACAACTCTCGTGCGCTGGTCCTCTGTAATTATTAGTCGGCACTAAATGATTATGATCACGAACTTTTTTGTCTTCTGGACTGAACGGCTTCTCACAAATATAACAATGTGTTGCAGTCGTAAATGCAGCTTCTTGTTCTCGTGTCAACGGAGACATATCATAGGAACATAAAAATACCGTCTCAAAGTCTTCTGCAAACTGACGTAGCTCCATAGTAAACCACTTCACACAATCTTCACCCTGATATGACCGATAAAATGATAATGAGTCATCATAGTCACATTTCACATAATATCCAACACTATATGGCACATGTTCTTGGTACTTCTTTTCCATTCCGGTAGACTTTAGTATACATTCCAGATCTGCATATATCACAAACGGAACTTTAACTTTGTTTTTAAAATTCTTGAAGCGAAGGATCTTGTCTTCTGCTGTAGGCAGTCGAGGCACACATAATTGTTTCATTTTGCAGTCAATAATATGATTACACAATTTATCTTCAGTATTAAAGTAGTGTAGGCACCGATCACAAAAGTGTTTCTTTGCGCAGTCAGAACTAAGTTGCGATGACACCAGTCGACTCAAGTCTTTTATCCATACATAATGGGTGTTGAATGTTTCAGATCCATCGATATGTATAAAGCATTCCATATCTTCATCATAATATTGGTTGTAAATCATTAGGAGATTCACATCTTTATTTTTCTTATACTCCGATACCAATTTAGGAACGGTAGTGAACTTGTGTTTCTTGAATTTTAAGGCGTAGACGTTAATTGATATATCATTTTGCGACTCAAAGTTCTTGATCTGATTAAGAGTCATCGGAAACTGGATTCCTTTTAAGTTCAATTTTTCAGAGTAGTGGAGATATTTGGACACTCTTTGAGGGTGTCGTTCGACCGGATGTAACGCAGCCATTATGCTCCATGCAACGCAAGCTCGGTCGTTATTCTTCACATTGATACATGCATGTTTTTGTTTGATCTTAAGCGGTAGCTCAATATACGAAGATCCTCGCAGGGGATTATATTTGTTGATGTTAATCCCCAAATTAATTATATTTTGCAAACACCACCCGCTGTCTCGTTCTTGGAACTCCTCCAACTGTGTCACTAATGGTTCCATAACTTTTTCCATAAACCATTTGTCTAGATCGGTGTCTCTGAAGATGGCGGCATTAGATGTAGTGAAATATTTATATTCTTGCATAAGCTTAGCACCAGTTACAATTTCAAACTCCCCACAGAATGTTGTGTTAACTTTTATAGCTTCATCCGTTTTCAAAGCATTCTGGATTCTTCTTTTGAAAAGTTTTTTACAGTCTATTAGAAATTTTCCAATATCCTTATGCTTTAGATTGCTTATTAATCCAGTCCTAATACGTCCTTTAAAGGCTGAGATGGAATCTTCCCAATGTACTCTACTTTTAGCAGTTTTCTCAGTTTTAAGTCCTGTCCCTTTTTTCTGGGCTACTTTGAATTGCAAGCGCATAGACTTAATGCTCGCCAACGAAGCCAATAGCTTCTCACCAACGGATTTTGCATTTCCAATCGCAGTGTTTATACGACGAATCCCCATTCGGCATTCACGAAGACCATTTATAATTATGACATCATCATGCGAAGTCTGCACTAATCTAAGCAGAGTAGCTATATACTGCACTAAATCACCAAAGAGAGACATGTTGCTCATTCAACTTTCTGTAACCGAATGACAGATGTTAGCACACGCTTCCGTATTTATACTATTTTCCCCACCCCATATTTTTATTGTTAAAACTTATTCCAAAACTTTTTAAAATATTAATTATTAAAAGCTACGCACCTTTAACAAGAACTGGAATATTAATAGGTATGATTATACAAACTTCTAGACACGATTGAATGCGTTTTAAAGACAGATTTGCTCGATGAAAAACAACTAAAAATCTATCGACAGGCAGCGGTTTATATACCCACAGATGAGCGGGAGTGGGGGAAGGGTTCAGAGATAACATAATTATAAACTCGAAATTTGGATCAGTCGTCACTTCTACAGTAACTTCTAAAATGTTTACCAAATAAGATCAGAGAATAATCAAATTTCACCCTATGGGGCCTATGGGACAATTTCACCCTATGGGGCCTATGGGGCAATTTCACCCTATGGGGCCTATGGGGCAATTTCACCCTATGGGGGCCTATGGGGCAATTTCAGTCTATTCTGATGGAGATAAATTCATGGAACTTTGTCTTTAAAGCACCCACAACCAGACTTAGATCTGATTATGCAAATAAAGGACTAGTTTAACATTGTTGCAATATCACCAAGCTATACGCAACAACAAACTTTAAATAAATTGTCTCTGAAACTTAAATGGATTTTATCATTACAGTGGTACTATATCTGGTCGAACCGAGAAACACTACAATTAAAGTGATGACGAGGACAAAATCGATGTGAATTGGCATAGCTCTGACTCCCAACAGGTGGGGTGTGATCTGCCTGACCGCAGAGTCTACAAACAGAATGGTTGAATTAGCGCACATCCCAATATTTATAGTGTACCCCCAAATAGCGAACTGAAGGTCATCTAATACATGCAAGTCATTAAACAGACTAAATTGTGATTAATTAAAAAACAAGCGCACCGTAATGGGTATACCAAAAACAAATTGCAACAATTTAACCGAACTTGTTTAATGTGTTTTAAGACCGCCACGGACATCATGACGGCCACCCCATCGTGGCCACCACGTTAGAGCCAGGGCCGCCATGGAGACTGCTAAATACTATGTATTGTTTACTTATTGTGATGATATTTGAATGCAAAGTAGCACAGTGCATTAACGTTTACCTCATAGCCCAGTCGCTAGACTTTAGATGCTTAGTTGGAACTATGCCGCAAGCACCATGGATCTAGCTTTGGTCAGAGGCACATGCAAAGGGCAACCCGCACACTCAATTATCACAACATATTATACAATTATAACAACATAGTTAACCAAGGTAAAATCATATTCTTTACTAAACGAAATATTGCTGTGTATTTCAGAAATTACAACACTATCTCGGTCAAATGTTATTAATCAAGAATGTGCTGATTATACAAACCGATAAAGCATACTTATTAATATATTAATAATTGTCTATACAAAATATAAATATATAACCCATTTTCAAATTCTAAATCAAAACCCAAAACGGTGTTAGATATAAATATAGTAATTACATCAATCGATGCGTAATACTAAAATAATGATATAATAACATTTACAAAAATTTTTAATTTGGCACCGTTTTCAAGTCATCATCAGAAAAACCCAAAACGGCACTACATACTAATACAATAAATGCTCCAATCAATGCGGTATATTCAAATATAAAAATAATTGTCTTTACAAAATTTGGTTATCTTTAACCGTTTTCAAGATATAGAGCGAAATCCAAAAGGGCAGTAGATATTAAAATAAAAATTTTACTAATTGATGCGCCAGGCGAAATAATGAAAAAATTGTTTTACTAAATTTAAATATCTCTAACCGTTTTCAGGATATAGAGCGAAATCGAAAAGGGCACTAGATATCAAAATAAAAATTTTACTAATTGATGCGCCAGGCAAAAATAATAAGAAAATTGATTCACTAAATTTAGTTATAATAATCATTAATAGCACAAATTTGCATACAGTTAAGATACATAGATCGGCAAAAATTCCGCAAATGACTAAATGTTAATTTTAGTCTAATTCAAAGTCTATGTTCACTGTTGCGCCGACTTTACCCCAGGCTAATGGTTACATTAACCACCGATAGATGGATAAATGAGATCGGTCGCCATCCATGTGATAACGAATATACAGAAAAAACTTGGCTTTATACCATTCTCCGGTTAACAACCGTGTTACAACCTGCAAATTTAATTTTGCTGCAGTTTTCATAGTGGTTGATATATCGATTATAAAGTGCCCAAAGCGTTTTTATGTAAGTATAAAGTTTTGCTCTCAATGCATGTTTAAGGACATTTGTAAATTTTTTGTTTATAAAGATATCGGAATTATTTGCGTATCTGAGCATAAAGAAATTGTTGACATTACTAATAACACGAGTGTACATAATGAAAGGTATTTTGAAAATGTAATATTTATTTCATGTAAATAGGGTGTGATGTATTTTATGAATTGCGTTATTTTGAGTGTGTATATAGGTTGTGAATTTCTATTAGGTTTCAGCATATAGGCAGTGAGCGGGAGTTTTTAGAATCAGCGGTACCGGGTAAGCGTCTGTGTTAATTTTAAGAGGATTTAGTGGATTTAGGATTCAAGAGCGAAGCAGCCGAGTTAAACTTCACAGCAATATGACGGTCCCACGCTGGGGTTTGATGGTTTCCCGAGAAACTTCACAGTATTATGGCACTCAAGTTGTGAGGCACGAATATATTTTAGATAGTTTTTGCAGCGCTAATTCAGAAGTAAAACCTCACAGCATTATTACGACCCAACGCTGAAGCTCGACGATTTCCAAAAGAAGCCTCACAACAATATATATATATATATATATATATATATATATATATAACAGTATATACGATGTATAAATAAACACTAACTTTACGAAGAATCGAAAGAAAGTTATTAATTGTACAAAGCAAGCTTGTAATTTGCATAGCCATAAATGAAAGAATTTGTTTGTTTCATAAAAAGAATAAACATTTATCTACTAGTTTCGATCTCACTGGATCTCATCAGGTTGAAGTGGTTTATAACCCTTATGAAACAACCAAAAACAATAAGCAGAAATAATTTCGAAAGAACTTCTATAAGATGGCAAGAGTAAAGCAAGAACGACATCAGGTAAGTAAACACTAGTATTAAACTAGTCAAATACAAAAGTAAATTCGAAATTAAGTCGATATTTCATAGATGGCCATATCAAATACGTTTCACCTTTGGGTTGTTAGGAGTGCTAAATGCAAGAACTTTTGCAAAAATATAACACACCGTCCCTTGGCGGCGCTCGGCATAATACCCTAGAGGGGTAAAGATCAAAGTAAAAATGAAAAATAATTGCCTATAGCAAATTTTAATAAATAAAACAGTATATACGATGTATAAATAAACACTAACTTTACGAAGAATCGAAAGAAAGTTATTAATTATACAAAGCAAGCTAGTAATTTGCATAGCCATAAATGAAATAAGAACCCAGAAATGATCATTTGGGCTTTGCAAGGGATAATATAAGTAAATATGACATGCCCAAACCGTGGGGAGAATATCACAGCAATATATATATATATATATATATTTTTACTTATATTATATTTATGTCGTGTTACTCGCAGCCCCTACGATTGGGTGCAATAAAATGCTGTGTTAACCTTTATGTTGCTCAACCACTTGTGAAAATGTTAATTTATAATTTTCTTTTGCCTCGACTAGCTGATTCAATTAAATAAAGCACTTCTATAGTACGCAGTATAATGAATGAATATTTACAACCCTTTTAAATATCTTCTCACCTTTTAAATCATATACATCTGTCAAATTTTTAGAAAATCAAGCTAGCAAAACAAGCTTTTTTATTTACCTTTAAAGATCTATTGAATCGTTTCAAGATGTCTATGCTTTTCATAAATTTACACAACCCCAATTTGTCGGCTCTTACAATTTAAACTACTATTGAGATAAAACAGTTTAAAAATAAATCATATCCTTAATATTTGAGATAAAACAGTTTTAAAAATAAGTCATATCAAAATCTCTAACCTGAAGTGGTTTTGTAGGTGTTCCTAAGAATTGAAGTCGATATCCAAATCGTTATTGGTGCGTTTATTCCAATGAAAGGTTTTTCATTTTCGTAATACAATATTTACCATCAATTTGTTTGTACAGGGAGCATTCTCCAAAATTGTATTTCTGATCGTAATGGCTCGTAATTTAAATTTCTAACAGGAATCGTAACATTATTTTGATTGTAATTTAAGATGGTAATCGAGATTGTAATTCAGATGGTAATTGAGATAGTAATTGTAGCTCTGCTTTATTTATTAGTAGAAATGGTATAATTTCCTAAATCTTATCTACTTACGTCTCAGAAGTACAGCACTTTTTGCACAATTATACACTCTAGAATTTTACTGTTAATTTAATTTATTATTTACGTAAGAATTTAGCACTTTCAAGTATAGTAACTGCCCAGTTTCAAAGTATACTAACTTGATATTCAATTTTCAAGATATTTACAGGATCGTGCCCCTTTTGTTTGTGATTCGTTGGCTTCACGTGCTAGGCAAGCCAAGCGTAAAATCACTTGTTATTTTGGAAAGTTTACCAATTGTATGTATTTTAATTGCATGACGCGGTGCTCTAAGTCACGTAATTTAAATGTAATACCTTACATCTACTTCAGAAATCCCAGGAATTTTCGTTTAAATCGATCACGTAATATTGTTTGTTGGCCTTATTCTAATCTAAATCGAATAAATTTGGTGTTTGTTTATTTCCTAATAAATTGGAATTTCGAACAACTGTAATACTTTTAGATCACGTACGCTTTTAAATAATGCATAATTTCTGCGTGCGTTTACGATAATATCTTAACACACTTTTTGAATGTTTATCTAGCCAATTTATGCAGGTTTTCACTGATTTAATTTTTATGCGTTTTGTTACATTTTTAGATTCTACTCTTTGCTAGTAGCTACTCTTGGATATGTGTTTTAATCGTTTGTACTGCTATATACAGTGTGCTCGCAACTAATAATATTTATAATAACCCATTTACTCTTCTAATATCTATAATTCCTTACTTCTGTTACTTGGGAGTTTCCCTTGCTTATTCTACGACCCCAATGACTTAACCTACCCCTAAATTAACCCTATAATTACAGCTATATATTGCTATGATGATAGGGTTATTTAGGGGTATATTGAGTCATAAGGGTCGTACTCTACATGTAAATAGCACTAAAGTTTAGAAAACTAAACGATTTCATCATAAAATGGAAGTAAATCGCCAATTATGCTAAAAGCTACTACCAAGCACAGTGTATAAGAATCACAATTAACAGTAATCAATGAAAGGAAGCTCATTCTTCGATAGTGCAATCATACTCAGTAAGATAAATAACTCTGTACGCAATCAACTTCATTTTAAACCAGCAAGGCATTCATAAACTTTAAAGGAAAACGCATTAAGGGCATCTGAATCAAGAAAATCACGAAACAAATCTTATTAAAATAAATACGCATTAGGGCAAGGAAGTAACCATGCACTCTCGCAATAAACACATTCTTCAAAACAAACATGTTTCATAAACGCAAGAAGTAAATAAACGCATTTTAAATTTACGTCAGTGTAAAAATTTCGCCTACGTGATCTTCAATATAGAATTAATACAAAATCCAAAAATTATCTTGACAAAAATAAAAGCCAAACGTTGCTTACGTGCGAGGTCGAGTTATAATTTCCTACATCAAAACAAGGCATAACGGGTGAAAGTACAATGGCCCTAGGAATCCACTATACAAACTGGATGTATACGTGACTGACGCCAGCAATTCAACAAGCTATTATCAAGTCTTTCTCCAACCAAGGCACGCTTTGTAGCAGTTCCAGTAAGAAAATCACGCAAAGTGAACATAGTAAAATTAAATAATTATGTTTTGTGGAAGTCGTGGCAGAAAAGTTTAAAAATAATAGTAATAGTGCAAATTTACGCACGAAGGTAGCCGTTGACTGAAAAACGCCAGTCAGAAATTTTTAATTAAATATAATTTAAATATTTACTACTTAGAGCTTTAATTAACCATATAAATAATCAAACAACTAATTAACTATTTAAATAATCAAACGTATAATGAACTATTTAATTTATCAGCTAATTAAAAATCAGAATAAAAAATCATCTAAATTTTCATCTGAATACCAATCTAAGCATTGGTCTGTAACATTAAAATACAAATCTAAATCTAAATTTGCTTCGGAGCAGTAAACGGAGTATTATTCTAAACATTGAATAGGCGTTTGGCCAAGCTGTATTATAAAATCAACAAATAAACTCAACTGAAAACGATCTAGGGGTACTGGCCAACTACACGCAGCAGCAGTTCGAAGGATTGGATACACACAGGAAAAACGCAAGTCAGAAATAAGAACAATTTCTGATAGTATAAGGCATTAATTATATTTTGAACATTTGCATTTTTTGTATATTGAAATATTTATGTAAAGGGTCATCAAAAATCTTTTAAAAATTACGGAGAGCGAAAGGGAAAGGACAATGAACGTTCAAAGGTATTTTCAGTAGTAAATAATATTGTTTTTGCTGGCTTTTAATTAATTTAAGGGAGTTACAATTTGGGGACAAACAAATTGATGTTGTTACTTCGATTCAGTGGTTTATTTTTGAATAGTGAATCACATTATCAAAGTTATAACGCTGTAAAGTGAATATATTTTTTGGTTGTTATATAAATTTTGGTTAGTTTCGCTTATATCGTTCAAGTAGGAAACTGTTAGAGAAAGGGGAGGAGAGGGGTAGAAACTTCTTTGTTATCTTACCGTCGTGCACTCTGTGTGGATTGAGCTGAGCTAGTCGAGGCATATAAAAGAAATTGTATTTAAAATTTAAAGTTGAGGTTATTTAGAGATACAGAGCGGTGGCAGGCAGCAACAAACTGAACGTTAGTTTCAACGCTGCGATATCATAGATGATACGCCCTTGATACCACAAGACACACAGATATCGCGGTGTATTGTAGGAAAATAGAATATAGCTGACTTCTTGTGTATATACGTCATCCTTTGTTTTAGTATCCAAACCCAAGTGGATAACAACCAATCAAAAACTTGAGAAAACGAGATTAAATGTCGACCGGCCTACAAATTGCTTACTTACGGATTTTGAAGATTTAACTGCTTTAATGTAATTATATTTTTTGCTTACTAAGTATTCAAAATGGATGGCGTTTAAATAAAAATGAAATATCGAGAAAGGATAAGCTTTTTCTATTCATCATCCTGCTTATTTGTTGCAAACGCGTTTTCATACTTATTTTGAGCTATTACACTGATGATACGATTATTATGGAAGAGAAGTATAAACTCGACAACCTTGCGCTTGTCGTAACACATTTTAGAATCTTGTAGAAAATTCTACAGAATAATCACTAGTTTCTAGCAAGCGTTTAGTAATAGTTCACTTAAGCTTAAAAGCTTTTACGTTTTAAATGTTTTTAACACGATTCGCTTTCTCCACATGAGAATTTGCGTGGCTTCTTTCTGTTGAAACTATTTTGAGTCAACTTTTATTTAGTTGATAAGTAGCGGACGACCTAGAAATCAGGCAATGTCATAGGGTTATTGGCTTATAAGAGTGATTTACATCCGCAAGAACTTTTATAAAAGCTACATGTATGTGCAGTTAGCACTTTATTTCCTTAGTAATTTACCACCGAAGTTGCTTTATAATTGCGTGCTGTCTGGCATTCAAAAGTCAGGAAAATATCAAACCACTATCGTTGAAAATGATTCGAAGTAGCACCAAACGGAAATTAATATCCATCTCCATTCCATTAGGTAAACAGAAGTAGACAAGTATTGATGAAGCGTATGAATCGTTTGGACATTGTGGCCAACAAAATTTGTCTAGCTGTGTAAGTTGGCGGTTAGAAGGCAGTAATACAAACTGACAAGCAAACTGTAGACTCGTTCCGGATCCCAGATCTTTGAGACTTTGAGACGTATCCTAGAAAAGCAACATCGTGGATAGCGGAAAGTGCGGTTGACTGACAGTTCCAATACACACGCTGACACGTATTAATGACGACCCTGTGCGATTCATCACTCTTCTACCTATGCTCATCCTTCTTGTTCCAACCATGAAAGGGATCCTTGTTTACTTACAGCGATCAATCACTTCTGACTAGTAGAAGGCTGGTCATTTATTATACTATATCTTACATGTATAAGAAAATATAGCTAATGTGATAGTACTCAAGTAAACTTCTAAATGTTATCCGTCTTATTTAGCCTCAAGGGTTTGTTTCAAGAAGTGAATAGAGAGTATACTAATAGGATTTTCTAATACTAAAAGTCATTAAAGATGAATTTGTTGATGTCACTATCGAAAATATTTTGTATACCTGACGACTATCATAGCCAATCCAGCGGTAATTATTATTATATTTAAAGAAGTGGATTATGGCTGAGATGTTTGCTCTTTATCATACAAGAATTTCTATAAAGTTTAAACAAAGCGCCATACTTACAAAACGTTTCGAGTTCGAGAAACACAATTTGTACACACCAATGACAAATTAACAGATACAGTATCTCTAAAGCAATGATAATAATGAAATAACTCTATCACGTTTCAAGGCAGGTAGATCGCATCGAGGGAGCAAATTCCTTGCATTACTAACACTTAATGCCTTAGAGAACCGTTAAATACGAGGGTTGCCCTTTGAGTAAGAACCGATAGCGCGTCGTATCCGTGCAGCACAACCAGCCCCACTACTCTACCGGTCTTTTTCAACATCTTGTCAGTGTTCGTTACGCTGAATTATTTGCTATCATGTTAAAAATCACGCCGACTGTGAAATGCTTCCCTTAGTAGGTGTTTTTTACAGGTTCTGGGTCTTCATTTCCTCCAGAATCCCTCATTTTCTCACTCATCTGAACCAAATAGTTTTCTTTAACCATTTTCATCTTTCGAGATAAGTTTATCTTGTTTGGTATCAATTAATATTAGATTTTTCTCAGCTACCCGAATCTTTAGGAATTTTTTAGATTGCATCACTCCCCAGGGAGCTACCATCATTTAAAAAATTTTTACCGGTAACGATTTCTGACCGTTCTTATAAATTTTTTAGCCATGCGACACATCAAAATTAGTCTAGAATTTTACGCAGAATCCGAATCTGCAAACAGATTTAAAATTGGACCACCCCCTGCAAAGTTATACCCCTTTAAAGTCCTGAACCTTTAAATTTTGCTTTTTGCTCTATAGGCTAACCTAACAAATAGCTTTCTTCGGCTAGCCATTGCATCTTTCAAGATAAACCTATCTTGTTTGGTATCAATTAATACTAGAATTCTCTCTGCTACCCGAATCTTTTTTAGATAGCACCATCCCCCAGGAAGCTACCCTTATTTTAAGATTTTTACCAGCAGCGATTTCTGACCGTCCTTATAAATTTTTTAGTAATGCAATACATCAAATTAGTCTAGAATTTTATGCAGAATCCGAATCTCTAAACGGATTTACAATCGGACCACCCTTTACCATTTTACACACACACCCTCTAAATTATAACTTTCCTGCAGCTCATACCTAAAAGAAAACCTAAAAACCATTCTTAAAACTTTTTATTACAGACAATTTTTACAAATTGTGAATATGTATTTAGAAATGTGGTTCACAAAAGTTAAAATGTATTATTAAAAATTGTCTGTAATAAAAAGTTTTAAGAATGGTTTTTAGATTTTCTTTTAGGTATGAGCTGCAGGAAAGTTATAATTTAGAAGGTGTGTGTGTAAAATAGTAGGGAGTGGTTCGATTTTAAATCTGTTTAGAGATTCGGATTTTGCAAAAAATTCTAGACTAATTTGATGTATTGCATGACTAAAAAATTTATAAGGACGGTCAGAAGTCTCTGCTGGTAAAAAATCTTAAAATGAGGGTAGCTTCTTGGTGGATGGTGCTATCTAAAAAATTCCTAGAGATTCGGGTAGCGGAGAAAAGTCTAATATTAATTAATACCAAACAAGATAGCTTTATCTCGAAAGATGCAATGGCTAGTCGAAGAAAACTATTTGTTAGGTTAGCTAATAGAGCAAAGAGCAAAATTTAGAGGTTCGGGACTTTAAAGGGGTATAACTTTGCAGGGGGTGGTCCGATTTTAAATCTGTTTGCAGATTCGGATTCCGCGTAAAGTTCTAGACTAATTTTGGCGTCTCGCATGGCTAAAAAATTTATAAGAACGGTCAGAAATCGTTTCCGGTAAAAACTTTTAAATGAGGGTAGCTCCCTGTGGGGTGATGCAATCTAAAAAATTTCTAGGGATTCGGGTAGCTAAGAAAAGTCTAATATTAATTGATACCAAACAAGATAGATTTATCTCGAAAGATGAAAATAGTTAGTCGAAGAAAACTATTTGGTCCAGATGAGTGAGGAATTGAGGGATTCTTGAGGAAGTGATGACCCAGAACCTGTAAAAAACACCTACTTCCCTTCATTCGGTTTTTAAACTAAAAAAAAATCTGTTCTGAAATTTTATAGAAAAATTTAACAAGTATATGGAGAAGGGTGCAATGCATAATGGCAATGTGCGTAAACAATGTCCAATAAAGAAAAGACAGATGTTGATAACCAAGATCGATCAGAAGAGCCTAATGTTATCAGTGAAAAAATGACACAAAAAGTTGACGAGAAGATTTGTCGAAACTGGTACTTCAATACTGGCAAACTTGATCCAAATTTGCTTAAAGATTCAAGGTTAGTAATTTATGCGATTTGTACTGACAAACTTCAATACAAAAAAATGTGTGCACGATGGGTACCAAAAAAATTAATGGAGAAGCACAAAAAGAAATCGTTTGACACATTGCCGTTTTTGAAACTCTGTGACAAGGATGGTGATAAATTCTTGAGTCACATTGTGACAGGTGATGAAATTTGCATTGCTTGTCAAATTCTAGAGACTAAGTAACAATCTAGTGAGTGAAAACATTTAAATTATCCGACAAAGCCACAAAACTTTTGACAATAATCATTAACACAAAAATTATTGCCATAGTTTTCTATTCTTTAACAGAGAAATAACAATCAATACTGCAAGTTATTGTGAAATCTTTTTACAGTTTTCACGCGCAACTTAAAATCGTCGGCAAGGATTACCCTCAATTGGCGACATTTTGCTTTACGACAATGCTCGACCTCACTATGTGGCAAGGACAACAACGAAACTGGAGAAGTTTCAATGGGAGTTGGTAAATCATCCTACGCTACAGCCCTGATTTAGCATCCTCACACTTATTAAATTTAACAAATTTCAGGATGGAAGACGATAGGAGAATTATGGCATATGGAAAACGTTGGCTAAAAGGACAAACGGCAGCATTCTTTGAAAACGATATCCAAAAGCTGGTGCCAGGACTAAACAAGTGTTTAGATATTAGTGGTGACTATGTGAAAGTCCATTTCGAATAGACCCGCACCTTGCCGAAGTTCTAGATTACTAGAACAGGTAAAATGGCTTGCGTGTTCTAATGAGTTAAAGAGCCAAACTACAGGTCCAACCAAAGTAGTAGGGTCGTTAGTGAAGGGACCAGAATAACACAGGTCCCCGGAATAGGGCCGCGGCTCTTTCGGTATTTAAATTGGCAGAGACCATAGGGGTCGGTAAGGCAGTCTAAAACACACTACCGCGATGTGGAAGGCAACGGGAAACCACCACATTACCTCCTAAGTACACAGCGTACTTAAATTGTAATATACATGATGTCAATCTTCGGGGTAAAGGATTTCGGAGTTAAAGTAGTCCCACATTCGGATATTCGGGAGAGGACTATTTCGAAGGATGCGATCAAAAAAAGCAAAATAAGAGTCGGGAACATTTTGAAAGCCGAAGCGTGGTATGCTAGATGTATGAAGCAAGCAGGTCAGCTAGATAACCTGAAAATTAAAATAAATAGGTTAGCACTAGACATAGTATGGTTCAGCGGAATTCGGTGGCCAGAGGCGGGGGATTTTTGGAGTAGAGACTTCAAGGTAATTCACACAGGAGCAGAGGAAAGAAATTCGGCTGTGGGAATAGTTATGTGAAAAAAGATAGGACAATGTGTAGAAAATTACTTACAAAAGAACGAAAGAGTACCCATAGTCAGATTACCATCTAAACCGGTAAACACAGTAATAATACAAGTATACATGCCCACCTCTAGCTACAGTGACGAAGAGGTAGAAGCGATCTTCAAAGATATCTAAGACATACTAAGATACGTGTGTCTGTCAAACATTTTTGACAATGGTACACCACACCTGTAAACCGATAATATCGATTTGCAGCAAAAAACAATAGTTCTACAATGTCAATGTTTCTTATCACGTAATTGCACCAAACGCTGATACGGAATATGCCATTGATATAGACAAAAGAAAACAAGTTGTATACCTGTATGTGTCTGGATACTTAGCTTGCCAGCCGTCGAGGGTGACTCAGTACAGCAACGTCCTGGAAGTCAGGATCCATTCATCCTGCCACCGTAACTGCAGCAGCAGTCTACGGACAAAAGCAGTTGGTCTACAGACAAAAACAGTTGGTCTACATAAAGAAAGAACCAATTTGGCCTCCAGCTAAAAGCAATACACGCAAGATACCTCCTACTTGTCGAACAAAAAAAACGTGCATTGCTTTTGAAGTATTGTGACGAACGATGTAGAAAATATTTCAACGCACAAGCTGCAGAATCAAATTCAAAATGGGTTCAAATACACGAGTTTGAACTACAATCCTCGCGCTATCGAAGCACGATTAGCAGAACTAGAAAACACGCTATCATATAATAGTAGGATCTATCATTTTGACAAGTCTTTAAGTGGGAAACACGAGCGAAAGCAAGTATACGTTATCGGAAGGTTTAACAAATTCCGGATACCTAAAACAAGAATAGACTATTTAAAATATCGAATAAATTTACGTTTTAAAAGCAACAGAGATTAGAGTTAAAATTATGTTAACGCGAGCTTATGAGGAACAGGTAAAATAGATAGAATATTGTTGGAGGGTTCAAGAATTGAAACGGAATTTATTCGAACGAGTACTGAATTCACAAGGAAAAAATAGGGTAATTAATTTATGCTGAAAATAAACGTAACAAATCCTCCCCACATAGCAAAATTAACAGGTCGGGGTAGGATAACAAAAGTAATGGAAGTGGGCAGAACAAATAAAAATCAACGAAAAAAACGCAAACGAAACAAAAAAAATTCGCTTAAAAACTAAAAGGAAATTCGTTACGAAAGCCAATCAAGCAAACAAAACAAAAAAAAGAAAGAGAAAAAAAAAGCACCCCAAAATATAAAAAAAAGAACTTTCATCCGGCTTGAAGGGCTAATAATAGAAAGAGAAGGGAAAAAGGTAGGAAGGAAGGAAGGAAGACGGGCAATACGCCATCAAGGAGGACTAAGGTGGAACGGCATTGACACTGCTGAGAAGTCGTCGGAGGACGGATATTTCTAGTAATGAAACAGTTGAGTCCTACAACAGGCAGGTCGTAGCATGGGGCTATTCTATTCCCGGACCCACACGGGTTCAAGGAGCACAAGGAGAAAACGAAAGAAAAGAGAACCAAGTAGAACTGTGTGTTTATGAAGTATGTGGGTGTATGTGTATGTGTGTATGAAGTGTGTGGGTATGGATTGGACGTTTATAAAGTGTGCGTGTTTGTGTATGTGTTGGACCACGGTAGTCGCCCTTTACGACAGGCAGGTCGTACCGTGGGACTATTCTATTCCGGGACCCACACCGTTGAAGAAAAAGAAAGAAAACCCAGCAACACAGGGAAGTAAGACGAAATCGTAACGTCCAAAAATCAAGTTTGAAGGAGAACAAAGTCGGCATAAGAATCTGGGGCGCGTGGACTAAATATTGGACTTAAGGCGTCTACGCCGCCAGAAGGAAAGCGAAACAAGATCAAGGACAGTAGGATTTCTCCGGCATACATCTTCCCGTTCGGAAGGAGCATAGACGAATGTCTGGCTCTTTTGTGCAGTTTTCTGCAGAACAGGGTCAACAGTGGATGTAGCAATTGTGGCACGCGGTTGAGAAAGTGGTGGCAAGGGTAGTTTAGAAAACTCAAACCCCGTCATAGAAGGAAGTTGTTTGTTTTTAGAATTGGTGGTAAGGAGGTCAACGGTAGAAAAGGAAAAAGTATGAGCTGTACGAGAATCAACCTTACGAAAAGAAACACAAGCAGAGCACACTTCAGTTAAGTAACTAGAGGAACAGAAGTAGATAAAATTTTATCGATGTGCTATAAAGAACTAGAAGTATCACAGTTAAAAAAGAAAACAGCATTGGCTGTAGGAATATCAACCTTAGGAAAAGGAGCCGAATCCGATATCACTTCAACCATATTATATATAGGAACAGAATCTGGTAGAAGTTTATCAACGTTACAAAAACAAACAGTATGAAGTAGAACTTCGCCAATGTTAGATAAAGGAGTAGAATGAAGTTTATCAACATGACAGAAAGGAACAGCACCAGACCGAATTTCATCCACCTTACAAGAACAAACAGTATCAGAAAGAACTTCATCCGCAATAGATGAGAAAGCAGGATCAGGTTGACCTTTGTCAACATTAGATAACATAAACATCAGCTAGGATTTTACCTTCCTTAGCTAAAAGAACAGAAGCAAGTAGTATTTTGTCAGCATAAGAAAAATGAGTAAGTGTAGGTATCGTTTCATCAACATCCAATAAAGGAATAGAATCAAGTAAGACTTCATTACAGTTAGACAATAGAATAGGAACAGACGAAACTTCAGCCACAATAGGAACTGATTCCTTAACAATAGTAGATAAAGAAACAGGGTCAGGTAAAACTTTGACAATGACAGCAACAGCCATCACAGTTACGGGTTCACTAGCTTCAACAGGACCTTCTCTATTCGAATTAGAAGTTACCGTCACTATAGCTACGGCTGTTATTGCAGACACGACAGAAATTTCTTGAGTAGAACCATTTAAGAAAGCAAAAACATGCAAAATTTTTACAGCAACAGCAACAGACATTACAAATACAGGTTCATGAACTTCAACAGGACTTTCGTTGACTAAATTAAAGGTGATCGTCAATTTAGCTACAGCTGTTATTATAGATACGACAGGAATTGTTTGACTAGAATCATTTAAGAAAGCAGGAACAGGTAAAATTTTGACAAAAACTGCAACAGGCATTAACGACACAGGTCCATGGACTTCAACAGGACCTTCGCAGACTGAACTAGAAATTATCGTCACCTCAGCGACATGTATGCTTGCAGACACGATAAGAATTTCTTGGGTAGAATCATTTGAGAAAGCGGGAACAAATTCTTGAGAAGCTAGACATGGCGGCTAGAGATATTTTGGCGTAAACCCAAAAGGAAAATAAGAAACCATAAATAACAACGAATATCCTGAATTCAATAGATCAGACGAAACAGAAAAACGGAGATACAAAGTCATAAAATAGGAAATTATTCGCAAGTGCAGGAAAGTATACGAAATGGATTGATGAAAAATGCAAAAAGGTACAAACTAGGATGGAAACAAGAAAGACAGATGAAGCATACAATGTAATTAGAATGAATTTTAGGGATATAAAACTGTATAACAAAAATTTAAAGAAAGCGGGAAGAAAATTCATAATACAAAAAGTGGAGAAAGTGGTTATGTGACAAGAATACATAGGGATTTTTGTATGCAGCAGAGCAACTAATAACATTAGAACAAGAATCAGCATTGAAAAGAATGACTTGGAATATTCTATACTTAGAAATGAATCGGCATTAAAAGGGCATGAAAAATGACACGGCACCGGGAACACATACGGTGCAAGCAGAAACTCTAAAAGCCGCTGGACAAGAAGTAACAGCACGTCTCTTCCAACTTGTAGGCTATATGTATGAGACAGGCGTGATACCAAGAAGTGTCACAAGTAACATCATAGTAACTATACCAAAAAGAGAGACGCGGATAGATGTAAAAATTTTCGCACAAGTTTGACAGCACACGGGTCAAAAATATTAACTAGAATTGTACAAAGACAGATGAAAAAACGGGCTGAAAAATTTTTAGGAGAAGTTGAATTTGGGCTTAGGCAAAACAGGGGAACACTGGAAGCTACTTTAGAGGGTGATAATGGAGAAAACAATTAAAAAGGGGGAGAGCGTGTATATAGTGTTTGTAGATCTAAAAAAAGCATTCGACAATAGAAAATAGAAAAAAAATTTCGAAATACTCAGAAAGATTGGAATGAGTTTTATAGATAGACGGAAAGTACATAGCTTATACAAAGAGCAAATGGGTAATAGAATTAGAACAGGAACGTAGAGAAGTAGATATAAAGAAAGGGATAAGACAGGGTTGTGCGCAACCCCATTAATTTTTAATTTGTACATCGAAGAGAAAATCAATACTGTCAAATGCAGGAACGCTTTTGGAGTTATTATGCAGGGACAAAAGATTAATATGCTTAGATTTGTAGATAATATAGGGGTATTAGCATCTAGTAAGGAAGCATTTGAAGCTGCTCTTAAAGAAATGGAGATTGTTCTAGCAGAGAGATATAGTATAAAAATTAACCAAAATGAAACTACTGTACTAGTATGTAAAGGAGGGGAAAATAAATCATAAGCAAGAATAAAAATAGGTAACGAGAACTTACAAGAGGTTAAGGATTTGTGCTACCTAGGAAGGCTTATAACGCAAGATGGAAAAAGCACAAAAGATATAAAACAAAGATTAGCACAAGGACGTCCTACATTTAACAAGAAAAAGCAATTACTATTTTCAAAGACATCAAACATAGAAACAAGGAAAGGATTGGTTGTAGCATGTGTGTGAAGCATAACACTGTACGGCTGTGAAACTTGAACAGTGGGAGAAGCGGACAGGAAAAGATAGAAGCATTTAAAATGTTGTGCTACAGTCGTATGATGAAGACATCATGGACATACAAAGTTAAGAACAAAGAGACACTAGAAATAGTAGGAGATAAAAGAAATATGTGGAAAACTGTAACAAAATAGGAGATATAGGATGATAGGTCACGTACTAAGGCAGGATGGAGTAGTGCGGAATATATTAGAAGCAGAGATAAGAAAAAAGATAGGAAGAGGTAGACCTAAGTTAGACTATTGCACACAGGTCAAAGATGTAGGCTGTGGGTATTTCAGGGAAATGTGTAGCCTAACTCACAAAAGAAATTATTGCAGGTACGTGTCCAACCAGTTCCAAGATGGAAAACCTAACGACGAAAAAAATAACTATACTTAAACCTGGTGAATGATGAATGAATGAATGCATTTATTGCTTAACAGAATTCCATATATAGAACAGCATATAACAAAACTTTAACATTAGTAATATAAATAATTTAAAACTAAACAATATACAAATTGGTCATAAATCAATATACATGTAAAATCTTCAGGCCATGGTTTAAGTGTATTGCTTTTTACTATTGATTTTAGCTCAGTTTGTGTGCAGTTAGAAATGTCAATATTTTTATTTCTGTTTAACTTATTGTAGTTGCTACACATCACAAATAAGGATGATTTTAGCCCAAGAATAGTCCTAGCAGCAGAGTAGTAGAAAGTTGACTGGTTTCGGGCAGCAATACGTAGAACATTAAACCGGATATGAGAGAATAACAACATACTATCAATTTTGTTGTGGAGCAGCTTGTGTAAGAATGTCAAGCTTATAATAATTTTACGTTGATCCAGTAAGTCGATTGAAAATCTTGATAGCAGCATTTTTTGGTCTATACCCAAAATAGGATAGTGGCTGTCACTTATAAAACAAACAAATTTTAAATATTTTCTCTGTACCCGTTCTAGCATATCTTTCTAGTACTCAGAGTGTGGATACCCAATCTATGCGCCATATTCCAATTTAGAGCGAACCAAGGCAATGTACAGAATAATCAGAGCCTTTGTGCTAGTACAAGACTTGCAACCTCTAGTTATGAAGCCTACCATCCTCATAGCAAATTTACAAACTTTGTTAATGTGGGCACGAAAGCTAAGTTTGTCATCAAAAAATATTCCCAAGTCCGTAGTTGATGTGCAGCGGTTTAGTGTAATATTATTGCAGTTGTATGGATAAGTAATTTTTTGAACCTTTTTGGTGTAGCTGACTACTTTACATTTAGAAGCATTTAGCTGCAATTTATTGTCTGAGTACCAGTTTTGCACTCGAGTTAGTTGTTCTTGGAGGGTGTCACAGTCTTGTATTGACCTAATTGAAGCAAATATCTTCATGTCATCTGCAAAAAGTAATTTCTCAGATTTAGTTAATCCAGGCAGATCATTTACAAATATGAGGAGCAACAGTAGCCCTAAGTTAGAGCCTTGCAGAACTCCTGAAGTTGTTGCAAATAGGTCAGAAGCAAAATTATTGTATACAACATATTTATGACCGTTAAGTAAGGAAGGTTTGAAGAACTCAAGCAATGATATACTTAAGCCTATTTCGCTTAGCTTTAGGATGAGAATATTATGAGTAATACATTTAAACGCCGTAGTGAAATCGGTATAGATAACATATACCTGACCATTAGAATCCATTTCCTGTGCAGTAAATTAAGTAAAGCAGCTTGGAGACTGTGGAACGATGTTTCATGAAACCATGCTGATCAGGAAAGATTATACTCTTGACAAGTGGGTAGATACGTGAGTGTAAGATCATTTTAAATACTTTAGCAAAGTTTGACAATATGCTAATAGGGCGATAGTTGCTAATAATGTGAGAGTCGCTCGATTTTACAACAGGACCGATCCTTGCAGTTTTCCATATGTCTGGAAAGGAGGACATTGATATAGCTAGATTACAGATGGTACACAGTGGATGTGCTAGAACATTAGCACAATCTCTTACTATGAAACTAGGGATTTGATCTGTTCTGTTTTTCAGTTTACGCATGGCAGTTAGTACATCATATTCTGAGAAATAATTAATGTTTATTAGTTGCATATTGTTTGTAGTCATGGCAGAAAAGTTGGTTGAGTGACTATATGGTAAGTACACGCTGCTGAAGTATTCTTTGAAGGCTTCAACAATGAGTACAGGTGATTTCAGAATTTCATTTCTGTGATTTCTGTCATTCCTGTCATTTCTGTCATTTTGCATATTTCCAGGTATCCAGCTATTTCCCCTCTTGTTCTTAATAAATGTCTAAAATTGCTTTGCATCTATAGTTACAGAATTTTCTACATTCAGGATATAATTGGAATAATCATCGTTTATTTGTGATTTGACTAGCGCCCTTAGACGTTTGAATTCCCTACAACTATGGTCACTTCTATTGCGTTTATATTTTTTGAAATAGTTGTATTTAAGTCTAATGTTTTTAAGTGTGACAGAATATTATACTGGAAATTGACGATTTGTACTTTGACGTAGAGGAATATACATATCAAATAACCTATTAAGAGTGTCGTAGAAGGCATCACAACCCGTAATGACATCGTTGTAATTTTGCAGAAATAACCAGTCTACTTTTGTTAGAACTTCATAAAGATTTATGAAATTTGCTTTCTTAAAGTTCTACTGCTTCTTTGCGTTATTAATTGGAAAGTTTTCGAATGGTTTGGTTTTGGTAAGTATGTTAAGGCTTATGTACAGAGCAGGATGGTAAACATATTCTTTAACATAGGTGCGTTGTCATGTGTAACTTTGCAATCCATGTTTGTTATGATAAGATCCAGTAGTCTACCTAATGAATTTGCTACTAGATTGACTTGCTTCATGTTTAATACATCAATCGTACCATAAATTATATTACTTCGGGTATCATACATTACAGAATTGACAAAATAAGGCACATTGAAATCACCTAGCTTGGCATCAATCGAGTTCCTCAAGATAATCTGTAAACAAGCTAAAGTCTGCGAGTGAAGTACTTGGAGGTATGTAAATAATAATAACATAGAGGATGGTACTTTTAGCAGAGCACTTGCAGGCTATATCATCAATTGTTATAGTTATGTGTGCTAAGTCTATTTGCACAACCTTATGTAGTCTTTGAATGTAAGCAGTACACCACCACCCCACTTTGTATTTATTACCGTATACTGTCGATCAAAAAGGTTCGGTACTACCTATGTCTGCAGTTAGCGTCGTTTCAACTAAACCTATGATGTCAAATTCAGGGTTACTAAAAAAATAATAGGCCTGTTTAGTTTCACTGCAAAGTCTCGTACATTCTGATAGTAGCAGTGGATGGTAAATAGTTCATCAGAGAAATAGTTCAGCGATTGGTTTACGCTGGCTGTGGCAATTTACGATAGTTGCTGTTTATTTTGTCGTTGCTATATGTTGATCAGATTGGCGTTAAAGTCCTTACATTTTTGGACATATACTGGACATGATCTATCCCATGCTGCATGGTTTGCAGTGGCGTTCAATGGGCCATCAGGGGATTTTGTATCGGATAATTTACAACAGTTTGCAGTTTTTGCAGTCACTTACTTTATTGTTTTTTGCACATCTTGGGCATACCACTGATTTATCACATTTAGACGCAAGATGATTAAAGCAGCATCAGTTGAAGCAGCGCTTTAACTCAATTGCGTCATACACTGGGCAACAGTCATAGCCAACAAACAGGTAGCTTTCTTTCATAATGTTTTTATAGGATATCAAATTCCTTTGCAACAAGCGCTGGAATACATTCTTATTTTTCTGTATGTGGTAACGTTTAATATATTTAGGTCGCAGTTTCTACTGAATATGTTTTGGTTCTGTTGCAATAGGTATTGACAAATGTCATCTATCAAATATTTTATACTTAGATCTGAGAGTCTGACCCTAGGATTTAGGTTGGTAGCATTTCTCGCCACAAGCTTGTCCGGAAGTTCTTTTACGACGAGGCTCTTGAATTTGTCTGCTTCAATTTTGTTCGAGCGTTTGATTACATATCCACCTTGACTAAAGATTTAACTCTACTTACAGTGATATTATTATCTGCAAGATTCATAGTTGGGATTTGGTAATACTATTGTTTTGTGATGAGTCCTTTGGTCTTACTATAACGGTATTCTTGTTTCCAACTGCTGCGGCATACAAGGTATTAGTAGTAAGTGGTATGCGACCAATACCACTAATAGGAGGAATATCATTAAGAACTTTGGAAACACCTGGTAATACGCTACTGCTAACAGGGTGAAAATGCTTGTGAATTACTTCAGTGAGAGTTTTAATACTAGAATTGACACTTAGTACATGTTCACGAAGTTTCACCATTTTAGATTCAAGGTGGTATAATTTGTTATAAAGAACATTTTCAGATCGTATACAGTCTGGACATTTCAAAAGTAATGTCCTTTCTTTCAAGGGTATTGCACGAACTTCAGTAGAGCTAATGTTTGCAAAGGTTTCACATATATTGTTTTTGCAGGTATCACAAGGATATCCAAATATTTCCCCATCTGGTGGTTTGAGATTAGTATATATCACTGCTTTGCATTTGTAGCATTCGATTATCAAGCAAGCAATATGTGGTTGATTATTTTGTATTATGATAATCGACTAATTTATAAAATTCTGTAATTTACTTTAACCCTCGGATTGGCAGTGACCAAAAAGGTGGTAAATCATACTATGAAGTCTGCACAGACCAATTTACATTTAAAAGTGTGGCCTGTTAGAATGGTAGATAATCTAGGCAGGTTTGCGAAATGGCTATGTTTATATGTTTGTAGAGTGTAAACTAGTACATATGTGTGTGGGTATTTGTAATTTCCAAAAAGGGAGACTGGAAGGAAAAATTTTATAAAATAAAACAACGTGTGTAGTCTTCTTTATAATGCATATAAACTTTTATTTAGCCAAATAGGGAAGAGAATATAAATTTTTTTTTACATAATGTTTATTCTGTTTGTGTTTTATGTAACCTCAACGTCCCCGGTAGAGCATGTTCTGCACATATAGCCGACTTAACCGTGTACAGCACAAACCAGATCCGAACAACGACCACAAGTAAATCGGGTTTTGCGTTGTCTCTTGTCTCGTACACGGCAAATTTTGCAAGATGGACGAGTGGCAGAAGATGCAGCGTAAAGAGGATAAGCCGGTGGTTTGAGTGCTTGCCCAGTTGGTGGTGTTGGTTGTACCTAAAAATAAGGAACAAATGAATATTATTTGTGAAAAAATGTGCGTGTATTAAATATCAAATATTATACGCACAACATTGAATATGGCCATGGCATCTCGAATATGAGGAAAACGGCGGACGTTTGGATTATTGGCTCGTTCCAACTTATGTGGAGTGACCAGTTGGTGGCACAGCTCTACAATAAATGCACGCCGTTTATCCTTTTTTTTTGACTGGCTTCAATGCATCGTATATAATAAACGATGCCAAGTCAGCAATGTCCAATATGTTATAAAACATTGCTAATGGCCAACAATTAGTTGAACGTTTGCAAGTGTATCCTGACAACATCTGGTCCATGGTATCTACACCACATTCGTACTTGTTGTAGTCAAGGATCTGCCTCGGCTTTTGTTTGGCTGATTGATCAATTTCACGTGTATAATGTTTGGTGGATATCAAAATAACACTATTATTTTTTTTTTGGAAAATATGAACACAATGCTATGTCATTGTTGTAAAATGCAAACAAAGTTGGCAGCACTTCTCGAGATGGATTAAGCATTTCAGGAGGAATAAATTTTTTGTTCCGACGAACGGTGCCAATATATGCGGTGTTTTTGGTAATCAAAATCTCAACCAATGTACAAGATGTAAAGAAATTATCCGCATATACAGTGCGGCCAGCATTTGTATATTTGTCAACCAACTGCAGTACCACTCGTTCACCTTGGATGACTTCCCGTGCGGTACTTGGCTGCTTGCCAGTATAAATGATTCCTTTGAATGGAAAATTGGACACGGAATCACAAACCCACCAAACCTTGATTCCGTACTTGGCTGGTTTGAATGGTATAAATTGGGTAAATTTAGTACGCCCACGGTACGGAAAAAGTTGTTCATATACAGTAATTTGAGCACTCGGGGTGTACGCACGTTCTAAGTTGGCCATGAAGATCAGCCAGATGTCGTCATTTGGAGCTGCATTACTAGTTCTTTGCCTTTCTGCATGCGTGTTACCATTGTCAAAACGAATATATCTTGTGATATGGCGGAATCGGTGTAGAGGCATTGTGGCTTTGTATATTGCAAAATTATAACTGGCCCATAATTCCTTTGTTGGCAATGAATTACAATTTAAAAGACCAGCAAACATTACCAAACCAATAAAACCATACAGTTCTTTCTCGGTAATAGGTTTCCATTGCTATTGTTTGGTTGAATTCTTTTCCTTCCAAATACGATAAGATTCAGTTGCACGTCGATTTGTTTCACGAATGATGATGCCCGCAATCTCCGGAGTAAATAGCACTTTAAATATGGTAATTGTATTTCGAAGGAAGAACGATGAAAGCCCTGAACATGCCCCACCTGTACGATTATGTGCACGAGCTCTACCGGTAGCCGGTGAATCGACTTTCCAAACCTTGCAATTTTTCGAGATATAATACTCGCCGCCCTGTATACTAACAGGAGCAGGAATTCTGGCAATCTCTTGAACAGTTTCATCGTAAAGTCTTTTCAATTCATCTTCATCCTCACTCTCTTGAATATCTGCTTCTAATTCTACGCGTTTTCATTATCTGGTAAATATTCGTCGTCATCATCATCACCAGGAAATGGCTCTGGGTCTTCATCAACATCATTTTCATCCAAATACCTAGCCACCAATTTGTCCCGTCGGCGTCTCTCCTCTTCTGATAGATTTTGGTATTGAGTTGTACAATTGATCATGTCCAATATCATATCAACTTCATCTATTTTGCTATAGGTAAGAAAAACCACGAAATAAAAAGATGGACGGGCTGAAATACAAAGGCAAATACAATCAAAACAAACACCAACACAAATAATTGGTATTTACACACTATTTGTCACATTTAGGTAGCATAATAAACAGCACTAAAAACACAAAATAAATATGTAAATAATTACCAAAACAATCAATCAACCGAGAACAAAGAAAACAATTTTCACATAAAAAAATGCAAACTAAAAAAGTTTCGCGGCAACAATACGTCTTCTCTAAGCAAAGGCTACTGCCACACTGAGCACGCAACCTTTGAATGACTGTACATTCAACATACAATACATATTTCGCTACTTTCCACTAACAAATACGCTCATATTTGAAGCAGCTGCAAAACAGCGTTACCTAGGTCTACACAGACCTCACTGATAATATCCGACGTTTTACCATTTTGAATTATTTTATTCAAAGTAAAACTCCCTAAATCGAACAAAAACCGGTTTCGTTACGTTCAGCAGATTGTGTTTGACAAAGTCATAAAATCTCAGCTCTCGATGTATGCGCGATAAACAAATTTTTAGAAATGAATATCGAAAAGGTCTGTGCAGACTTGATTGATATCCTAGGGTTAATAATTGTTTCAAATCCTGATTTTACTGTAGACTAGTCAGCTGAGATAATTTCAGCAAGCTATTGGGTTTATAACACTGAAGAACTTAGTACCAAATTTAAAATTAATAAATTTAATGACTTCACTTACTTCCAAAAATAATAGGAGGTCACTTTACAACAACTTGATCTTTGTTGTTAAACGAACTGATTACTATAGGCAACTACAGGTATTGGTTTTGCAATATTCTCAACTAATGTTAATTATGCTAAAGGATTTATTGGAAAACTATTAATTCGGCAAATGTCTAAATGTATTGGGGATCTTGGTAGTCACAGGCTGATTAACCCCCTTCACATACCACTGAATCTTGGTGAAATAGAGTATCAAATTGGAAAATAAGAGAAGGAGAACCGAGCTGCATCTAGGCTGTGCAAATTTCAAGCAACTGTGTAGGCTAGTTCATATTAGAAATACGTAGAGGTAAAGGTCCGACCAGTTTCAAGACAGAAAACCTAGTGACGAAAAAATAATATTGCACTTAAATCTAATGATTATTATAGAAAACTGCAAGTGTTGGTTTTGAAATATCTTCAACTAATGTTGATTGTGCTTAAGGATGTATTGGAAAACTATAAATTCTGCAAATGTTCAAGTATTGGTGCATCTTAGTAGCCACAGGCTACATAACTTCCTCCACATGCATCTAACAAGAAAGAGTAGCGGTTATTTTCGAAGACACCAAACATAGATACAAGGAAAAAATTGTTGAAAGCATATGTGCGAAGCACAGCAGAGTACATCTATGAAATAGGGGCAGTAGGCAAAGCAGACAGAAAAACCGTAGAAGTCTTTTTGAATGTTGTGCTTCAGATGTATGATGATGAAAACATGGACAGACAGTTAATAACAAAGAGGTTATAGAAATAGTAGGAGAATAAATATATCCGTGGAAAACAGAAAATATAGAAGAATTAGAAGGGCAGGACACGTCGTGTAGCATTTTTGGGGAATAGTACGGAATATATTACAAGCAAAAATAGGAAAAGGATAGGTAGAGGTAGACCTAGATCAGGCTATTGCACGCAAGTAGTGAAAGATACAGACTGTAAATTTCATGGAAATATGTGGGTTAGCTCATGATAGGAAACAATGAGAGTGCGTGTCTGACCAGTTCCAGGACTGAAGACCTAAAGATGATGAAGGAAGTTGAAGGAAATGAGGTTCCAAAGGTCTTAATGTCATCCTGCTTATTGGCATTGTAAACGTGTCTTAGTGTCACTAAAAATTTCAATTTAGCTCAGAAGTCTTAGCGATGTAATTTGTGAAGGTCGGCAAAAGATATCGAAAACAGTGGAAAACGTTCAACTCATATTGGCAGACCATTTAAGCATATATGGAAAGTAAGTCACTTTTCCATCGACACGGAACAAATCTATAAAAATTTACATAATCTCATAAGTGTTAAAAGGCTATGTTCACGTTTCATTTCTCACGACACAAGTCAATGTCAAAAAGAACAAACTGTTTGATTGTGTAAAAAATTAGTTATTAAGGCTAACTCAGCTACATTAAATTTAGTATATGACATTTGTAGGATATATGTATATGAATATGAAGCCTAATAACCATCTATTTATGGCTATTTTAGACTAAAACAAAATTAAACCCCTTGCTACAACGTTTCCAACGTAATAGTTGCCTGTTTTACCCGACAAACTTAACTCGTGGCTAATATTGCTACAAAATTTTCTAAGTTTTAAATCGTTGAATATAGAGGGTTTATCGAAATGATGCAACATTTATCAAACTTGACGCTCAAATAGCCCAGAGATTACCATTAATTAATACATTTACATGCGTAATCTATCATTTTCAAGATTAATAGCTGTCATTCTCTCATTAGTACGACCCTCATCGCTTGATTTATTACTGTAGTTCGTTAATTTTTGAATGAAAGTTTAAATTCGTTATGATGTATTATGCACAATGTAACTTACCTGGATTTTTCTGGTAGGTTCTTAATAAAGTACGATTTTCAAATTAAAATTCATGTTCCTTGTCAAAAGTACGACTGCACGTATAGTTTATTTTTATTGAAAATTAAATGAAAAATAAAACGCCTGCAAACCGTAATTCTTTTAGAACACGTTTGAATAAATGTTTTTAACGTTCTTCATCGAGTACTTCGATAATGTATGAGAACTTCTTCAAATACATGTTTTTCGTCACGAAATATACTCTATTTTAATTAAATATATAATTAAGTTAGGTAGTACTTATGAAGCTCGTTAAATCACGTGTTGCATACATTTATAATATACTGAGCATTCCAATAATTACTGAGTGCTTCTACAAATGTACTACTCTGGAAATGAGTATTTACAAATGTCGGGGTGTTGTATGTTCACGGAATGGTGCTAAATGACCTTTTTATATGTTGCTTAATCACATCTATATATATACAGTGTGTCTACTTAAGTTGGCGGCATATGGAAAACTTTTTTATTTTTAGTTTTAGGAGAAAAAGTCACTCTTTATAAAAAGTTCTGCTTGTTCTGAAACCTAAAATAAAATCTTCAAATAGCTAAATTTATTAGTCATAAACGAGGTTTATCAATAAATATTAATTTGGCGCAAGAGTAAAGTACCTTTATTTTTGATAATTTCGAAAATTGTTATTATGAAATGTTGTTCAGAATCAAAAAACACGTTCAAATATGCAAAATATCCATCGATTATAAAAAAAAATTTTTTAACTTTCTAAAATAAAAATTTATTTAAGCTTAAGTGTTATTTCATTTAATCTAAGATGCACTGACAAGAACTGTCCATGAAATGTAATTTCTCAGCATTTCGAAAGACTTTTTCTAATAATAACAGTAGTTTAATAATAATGTAATAGTTTTCGTTTTACATTCGGATCTTATTATTCCGTCCCTCAATTAACTACCTTTTTTTTTCGAGAAACTTTTAATGCAGACCGTTATTTTCTCTTTCTACAAAAAAGAACTAGATGATTTTCTTGATGATCTACTCCAACTTAAACGTCAACAGAAATGGTTCCAGCAGGATGCTGCCCCATGCCATAGCAGGTTAGATGTAAGGTAATACCTTGAAAATTGTTTTAATGTAAGAGTTGTGCATCGGTTTTTGAAAATTCGTTGGCCACCTCACATTCCAGCTTTGATCCCACTCGACTTTTTTTTGGGGCTACTTGAAAGAGGTGTACCTCTAGGGGCCATTCACAGATGTTGTCCATTTAGAACGAACCATTAAAGAAACCGTTTAGAGTATAACGCCGACTATGATTAGAAGAGTGTTGACAGAGTTTCGAGATAGAACGATTACCTGTATTTATAGAGAAGGCGGATATGTTGAAGGGGTAGTTAATTGAAAGACGGAATAATAAGATCTATATGTGTAACAAAAACTATTACATTATTATTAAACTATTGTTATTATTAAAGAAAGTCTTTCGAAATGCTGAGAAATTACATTTCATGGACAGTTCTTGTCAGTGCATCTTAGATTAAATGAAATAACACGTAGCTTAAATAAATTTTTATATTAAAAAAATTTTAAAAAAATTTTTTATAATCGATAGATATTTTGCATATTTGAACGTGTATTTTGATTCTGAACAACATTTCATAATAACAATTTTCGAAATTGTCAAAAATAAAGGTACTTTACTCTTGCGCCAAATTCATATTAATTGATAAACATCGTATATGACTAATAAATTTTAAAATGTAAAGTTTTTATTTTAGGTTTCAGAACAAGCAGAACTTTTTATAAAGAGTAACTTTTTGTTCTAAAACTAAAAATAAAAAAGTTTTCCATATGCCGCCAACTTAAGTAGACACACTGTATATATATATATATATATATATATATATATATATAAATATCTATAATAACAGGCTTTTAGGTCTGCTGGTTAATAAAATAAACTCTTTATTATAATCCAAGCTTTCGGTTTTATTTTTAAACCTTTTTCAAGAATACTAAAAATTGTGAAACGTTAGTATGGGCATACAATAATTAAATACTTACTAATGTGAGGTTTTAAATCAGAATCGTTGACATAGATAAAATTCATAAATGTAAATAAAAAGTGATGTATAAAGCTTTAAACAAAAATAAAAATAATGTGGTATTCTTATTTACATTTGAATATTTCAGAGTGACAATTCCTTTATAATTTTGACAGTTGCTGAAATAACTTTCTAAATGCAACTATTTTTCTAATAAGTTGATCGAAATTTAGATATATATATATATTTTTGATATATGCATATATGTCTATCTATACACACATATGCAAATATGCGAGCGTGTGTGTGTGTATGTGTGTGTGTGTGTTTGTGTGTGTGTGTGCGAGCGTGTGTGTGTATGCGAGTGTGTGTGTGTGTGTGTGTGTGCATGTGTATGTGTGCCTATGTTGCGATTTGTTAAGTGATGTGATCATTTACGTTGAATTTGCTTTTGATTTAAAATGAAGTAGATAGGTGTAAATGAAGCTTGGTGCATTAATATCAGTTTTTTTATTAATAGTGTTAGTGTTTTTAAATATGTAACACATTTCTAAGAATTCTCTTTTAGATCGTTTACTTTCAATTTGCAGTATTATAGGATTATCGAAATCTATTTTATGTCTGTTTGTATTTGCGTGTATGGTCAAAGCACAAGCGTTTGATTTAACACGAATGTCACTTTTGTGTTGAGTAAAGCGTTGTTTTAAGTGTTGTGAGCTTTGACCAATGTAGGTGAGGTTGCAGTCTGAACATTTTATTTGGTATATAATATATAATATATAATATTATTGTATGCCCATACTAACGTTTTACAATTTTTAGTATTCTTAAAAAAGGTTTAAAAATAAAACCGAAAGCTTGGATTATAATAAAAAGTTTATTTTATTAACCAGCAGACCTAAAAGCTTGTTATTATAGATATTTTATTTTATAATTTGCAAGGTCGTTACACCACATTGCTGTGAAGGTTGCTCTGTTCAAGCCCCAACGTTGAGCGTTATATTATGGTGAACGCTAATTTTAGCTAATCGAGCCCCTCCGTTGGGAAGCCGTAATGTTGAGTACGCTTACCTCGGCTGCTTCGCTCCTCCTAAGGCTCTGCAATCATTTAAAATAAAATCTCTCCCTTCAATCATACACACAAAATAACTCTACTCTCAAAAAAACAACACACGTTATTTTCACAAAATAAATATAACATTTTCAAAGCTCATTTCGTATTTACAATTGTATCACTTGAATTAGTAACAAATTCTTTTTAAAAAATAAAATGCATTTTGATAACTTCAAAATAAAACAAATATCCTATTAAAGTAATTGGGCTTTTCTCATACCAGAGTTAAACCCCAGTCTTATCATGAGCTCATAGTAAAACGCTTTACGCATGAGTGCAAATTTACAACACAGTAAATTAAATTTACTAAGTCCCCTTTACTTTGTACAACATGGCTGTTATCCTTATATTAATTATTCTTTTTCGACCTCAACAAATTACCTTATACCTCTAAATTCCTTACAATTTTCAGTTCATAAATTTTAAAATAAATCACTCAAGAGCACCAGAAAAATAAAAAGAAACACAGCTAATAACTACCACCAAATGTTTCTATCAAGCAAGGTACCGGGTAACCATTCTCCTGCAGGTATCTGCCAACCAGCCTTGAACTAGATGCCATCACGTATATCGTTAAGCTGCGGAACCGCTGCCAGGTCGAATTACCATTCCATTCGTCGCGCTGCTATCCAAATCTAACTTTATTTACAATAAATCCAATTGCCTCCACGTCCCAAAAATTCGCATCTTCTTTTCATTTATAACTCACTAATCAAAACAGCTGCATTCTCCAATTAATCCCAAATTTTAACCAATTTGGTGCGTTTCAATAACCCAAATTAACAAAGGTTAGTATTTACATACGCTTTGCTCAAAATACTTTTTATTCATTTTAGAATTATGATTACTGAACTTATCACAACAACTTGTGTTCACTTATAATTAATCATATTAACACAATTACTGCACTATTCGAAGTAAACTTGAGGACGAGCGAAGAAGTTAGAAATAATAGAATAAGAGAGCCTCCACCTCGTTGAAGGTGGTTTTATAAGAACTCCTGGACTCCCTTGAAGTCCGGCACGTATTCTACCCCCAAACCGACTAACATTCTGGGAAAAGCACCAACCGTCATCCATTTCTTGTTAAAAGTTCAAACGGTCTCAAGTTTTCTTCGATCAACCTCGCTCAAGCTCAAACACTTAAAATTCGTCAGAAAGTGTACGCAAACAGTCAACCGTCTTTGCATTTTCGCGAAAATTACTCCAACGGAAATCGATTCTACGTAAAATCACGCCTTTTTACCAAAACCATACCTTTTTCACCGTTCTTTCACATATCTGTTACCTTGGTCCACAAATGCTACATCCTTAAATATCCCCGTTAGATATTTCCCTACCACGTCTTTAAACTGTTACGCGTCTATACGTCACGTCTAACGAGATCGCTTAATTTCTCTCCAGAAATTATTGATTTTATTCCCCTATGCAAAACACACTTATGCCTCCCTCCTATACTATCTCGACAAAATAAATTACGTCTCACTCACACTAATGTGTTCTACAGGTAGTCCGGAAAATACGTGTACAACGTAAGAACAGAAATTCTTTGGCTCGATTTGAGCCAACTTACCTATAATACAAGTTGCTTCATTTAGCCGCTAGAGGGCTTCAAAAATCGTGAAAAATATTTGATATTTTACAATAATTCGAAAACGCGTCGATAGATTTTGACCATTTTTGGGGTGCGAGTTTCTACTTTCAATTGACATCTTTTGGTGGTGTACGCAATAATTTTAAAAGCATACGAGTGTCCCAAAAATGATGTATTGTATAAATATCCGACCATTACCTTTTTCTTGTTTATGCAATGACTACCAATTTTTTTTATGAGTAGCCGACTTAATTTGGAAACTTTTTTGTCTCTTATAAAATTTTGATTAGACGAGCGGTTTGACAGAAAAAAATAATTTCAAATGTCTGCATACTTTCGTCATCATTGCTGCATTAAGTATAAAACGGGCAAATCAAAAAGCATAGTTTAGTAGTTGACTTTGCTTTTTATTTGTTATTTAATTTGACTGTCATTTAACCTCAGTTTACCTGTCAAGTCGTGAATTTCTGCTTAATTCAACAAAAGTTTGCATCTTTTATCTTACATTATGAGTACTTACACAAACAACGAACAGGTGGATATGCTTTTGGTTTTTGGATTTTGTCAAGGCAATGGTCGTGAAAGTGTCAGAGACTAGAGGGAAAGATTTCCTAATCGCCGAATGCCAAACCACCAAACATTCGCAAATATTGAAAGACGTCTTCGTGATAATGGTATCTTTCAGTCAAGAAATGCGGATCGAGGACGTCAACGTAATTTTGGATGGAGTTGAAGAAGACCCAAAAATAAGCACCAGACGCTTAGGACTTGAAGTACAAGTTCCTAAATGTATTGTTCATGACGTTTTAAGGGAACAGTTATTACACCCATACCACGTTCAACAGGTACAAGACCTTTTGCCTATATATCCTGAGATGCGTCTAGCTTTCTGTCAATTTATTCAAGATCAGAGAATTCAAAATGCAAATTTCAGTCGCAAAATTTTATTTACAGACGAAGCTTGTTTTAAAAGATCTGGTATTACTAACATACATAGTGAACATGTTTACGCTGTGGAAAATCCTCATGCAGCTAAAGTGACTCACTATCAACATGAATTTAAGATTAATGTCTGGGCTGGAGTTATTGATAATTTTATTATCGGTCCTGTTGTGATCCCAAATCGATTAAACGGAGACAATTACTTCAACTTTCTACAACAAACATTGTCGAATTTATTGGAAGATCTGCCATTGTTGCTTCGCCAAGACATGTGGTTCATGCACGATGGTGCTCCTCCCAACTTTACTCTAGCTGTTCGACAACATTTACACGAAAAATATCCAGATCGATGGATCGGAAGGGGATATGATGCTCCTACAAATTGGCCAGCACGATCGCCGGACTTGACGCCCTGTGATTATTTCTTGTGGGGTACCTTAAAATCTAAGGTTTATTCGTCTCCACTTGATAGCGAAGAAGAATTGTATAGACGAATTTTAAATGCAGCCAACTCTTTAAAAAATAATGCACAAACAATGCAGAGGGTTCAGTTAAACTTCTTACGAAGAGTTAATTTGTGCATTGATGAAAATGGCGGCCATTTTGAAAAATTATTGTAATGGTCCAACACTTGTACCGCGCTGTTAATTTTTAATGATAGTAATAAAAAATAAACAAAACTCTGAAATAAAAATAAAAAAACAGACATCTGAAATTATTTTTTTCTGTCAAAGCGCTCGTGTAATCAAAATTTTACAAGAAACAAAAAAGTTTCCAAATTAAGTCGGCTACTCATAAAAAAATTGATAGTCATTGCATAAACAGGAAAAAGGTAGTGGTCGGATATTTATACAATACATCATTTTTGGAACAATCGTGTGCTTTTAAAATTATTGCGTACACCACCAAAAGATGTCAATTGAAAGTAGAAACTCGCACCCCAAAAATGGTCAAAATCTATCAACGCGTTTTTGAGTTATTTTAAAATATCAAATATTTTTCACGATTTTTGAAGCCCTATATTCGACGCGTTTGTTTGTTAGTAAAGCGTTTCGCCTTGGTATTATCGATTTTTCATGCTCTTATGCGTATTAGACGTTATAACTCTTTCAGTTAAACTCAATTAAATTAATTAATAACTTTCATTGGCTTATACAATTTATTTTCTTTACGAACCTAACTAAATTTTAATCACTAATTGTAAAATTATGGTAATACTTGTTACTTTAAATTAACTAAATGAAATAAATTTTGCACGTAAATTATGGTTGTTTCCTCTATACAGGGTGTTTGAAATTGCATTGTTTATACCTAAATTTAACCCTTTAATACCACTACAATATATATATATATATATATGTATAAAACTAGCTAATATGAAGACTTCCATAAAGCTAGGATTGAGTTCAGTGTCAGATGGGAGGCTAATTTTCTTCTTCCGTTGGTTTGAAGCCAATCTGTTAGTATTCCTATCTTTATTGTTGGGTTGGTGTCGAATGATCCGCCGATACCACCTCGTTTAACTCTCGTAGGTTAATCACATAGCTCAAGGGGTTTCAACTACATTAGCAACGATCACCTTTACATGTATTTTTGCCACCGGCTTGCACGTAATTAATTAATTTATTGCGCACACTGTCTACCTCCCGTTATTCTGCTCTCCACTTTCTATATCTTCGAGGGGTATGCCATTATATTACGGTCATCATATCGAGCTTACATTAGATCACTTAAAAAATGCGAGATTTCCCGTAGTTTGATTCAAGATAATTATGTTAGTAGTATGTAAGTTGTTATGTTGTAAACATTTTACATCGTATTTTATTTTATTTTATTATTATTATTATGTCGAGTGAGATTATTAATAACTTGATATCTGTGAATTCCACTAGGTCATCGACTGTATGTAGGTGATTAAACTAAATTGTAATAATAACACTTTTTTCTTGTCTGGGATTAGTATGTACTGTAAATAAACCTGCTTTTATGTAACTTTAATTTTACTCACTTCTACTGTTTTTTGTTCTGACTCTGAAGTAAGTTATTGACCTAAGTTACGTTGAACTATGTATTGTACAAAAATAACTTACTGATTTTATGATTTACGTTTATTACCTAAATTCCATGTATAGAACTACAAATTATTTAAATGTCATTCTTAATTAACACTACTATTAGTGAAATCATAATATTCGGGGAATAACCGTATTTATTCTGCCCATTTAAAATTCATTTCTTCTATTTGCCATCTCATTTATATCTAAAGTAATGTGAATGAGTTACAACTTTTAGTACACTGCATTCCTAACGATAAATATGTTTTTATGATTATTTTATTCGCGTGCAAAAACGTCTATATTGTAGAGGGGAATATTTTGAAAAGCAATAAAGTTAGTTTTTATTTCTAAATATTTTTGTCTTCTTTCTATCTTGCATTTAGCAGCAGCTCTCGTACTGCTAATATTTAATTGAAACTTGCTTCTACAACCCTAGTCTACAGAGATGTAGTTTGTAGTTTTAGAACTAAATTCATATTCTATATATTTTCAGATCTGTCAAAACAGTTACCACGTGTACTTATTTAGGAACTATAAAGGACCTTCTTAAATGCTAAATCCTATTAGAAATGATCCTTTAGCCAACTGTCAGTGTCATTTGCTTATTCAATTGTGATTAATAAGAGCAACACGGCGAACTTTTAGAATATAAATTTTGTTATTTTTCATGACAAGTTAAATTTATACTTCAAAGCTGTTTAGTATGAAGATTTAATTAAGCATGATAAACTCCGGCATTTTTTAGCAGTTAGTGGGTTGTGAAATGGAGTGGAGCTACGTCACCAGATTCATTAGTGCGAGCCAGTTTGAAGGTCGACGTTGACTGACGAAGACGAACAACGCTGTCATCTCAGATTTGGCCATCAATAACAGGCTGCACATGCCGCGTGGATGATAAACGTCTCGAAAGTTGCTGGCAGGAAGCAAACTGAGCAACGAATGTGAGCCAGATATCTTGGTCATTAGGGACTTCCATTTCTGTCATCCATCATCTACTTTCAACGCACCTTGCCTCTTTCGCAAAAGAATGAGCATAGCTCGTAGCACATTCATCATTAAATCCATTAGCGAATATTTTTTAAGCGACGTTTAATGCGTTTTATAACTTAAAATTGTTCCAAGCTTTTAGAGAAGCTGGAAATTACAATATTTGTAATATAATCAAGATAGGCCAAAGCGTAGGCGGGATTCACTTGGCGCTGCTCTTATGTTACATATGTAAATGTGGTTGAAAATTTATTTCTTGAGATTAAAAATCAAGAGAGGCATAAACAGCGCACAATCGGTTTAACGGTCATGTTTAGAACTACCGAATGCAGGCACGAACAGCCGTATCAAGATACATACAAACATTTAGTGACATGTATATGTGCACTTAATATAACTTTTGCTTTTTCCAGTAGTGCCAAGCTATTTGAAAGTAGGCGTCACATAAAACACCAACTTAACTAGATTACATTTTAAAGCTTTTCAGGTTTTCATGTATAACATGCACATTTGAAGATATTCCAAATATGAGTCAGTCGCTGAAATAAACTATGCCGCCAACTGCAGTTTATAAGTAAGTAAAACTTTGTCACAAATTATAAGTAAGTGCACAAGATTAAGCGGAAATTCTTTGTTTCTTGACTATAAACCAAGTTAAGCACTTGTCGTACTGCCAACTTATTCCATCACCAATTTTAAAATGTCACTGGCAAAGTGTAGCTCCTTAAAATACTTGTATCTATTTTATTGTTGAGATTAGGGCAATACATAACTAAAATATGTGATGGCTTTGGCTAGTTTACTTGGAATGGAGAGTGGCGATTTCAGACTATGAAGTGGGTATCCTGGTTCTATATACTGGGTGTGCTGTATGCTGAGCACTTTTATCAGCATAATCGATAACTTAACATGAAATCATAAATGCTAATGTGTTTAATGATTGCCACACATACACATAAACGTTTTGGACTTGTAAATATAAGGACACCAAATATTTTTTTAATTTTACAGAATTTGCGAAAAGAGAACTTTATTATTTATTTTTGATTGAGAAATGATAAATAAAAAATGTTTAAGAGGCAATGTGTATCGCGTTCGCGCTACGTTAGATAAAAGCTAGATCAAAAGTGAGTCAATTTGCTCTAAACGAACAAAATAAATACGGATTTACGCTGTACATTATGATTTCATTACTGGTAGTGTTCATTAAGCATAACAGTTCAAAATTTTGTAGTTCTGTAAAGGAGAGTAAAGCATTAAACTAAAATTACAGAATCATTTTTATATTTTTTGTATAATACAAGTTACGTTTCAGGCGTTGGAAACGGTCTTTTTAGAAACTTCTTCCAAAACTTCTTGTAACATTTTATTTCTTAAACAGATATTAAATATGGAATTTTGACAGACATATAATTATTCTAAGTCGAAATAAATTATAATTGAATTATTATTAGGGCAAGTAGCCTAAACAAACAACAATGAAAAAGCTGAAATAGTCAAGACTGACTAACTGATATGGGGCTCCCGGGGTATTTATGTTGTCCCTGCCTCTCACATGTCTGTGGGAACTTGCAGAGCTCATGTTTGCTTATTTCTTTATTCTATTCATTATACAATGTAACAATCTTAATTTCTAAGTACGCGCGGTTTCTTAACCGTCTGTGACCTGCACCTGCAGTATCACTTACGTCTGTAATACAATGTATTACATCCGTTGTAACAACTTGCTTGTAAACTTTCAATAACCTTTCTGATTTATCCTTGAATTTACAATGTTGCATCTAACTTAAGTTTCTTAGTGATTTCCTAAGAACATCTATTTATTTGTACCTATATAGATTGGGGGATACGTAACTCCTCGCGACGTAAATGAAAAATTACGGGTTTCATTTACTTAATTTTTAAAATTCATTGTTCCTAAGGGTACTTCTTTATTTACCTTTGTTTTTTATGACTAAAATTGCTTTCTTTATTCTTATATCTAAGATACATTTTGTAAAATTCATATATAATTAGTAAGATGATTAAAACGATTAACAAAATTGTCCACACGCTTATATTATCGGTAGGGTAACTTTGGCATTTTCAACTACCTAAGTGTTCTTTATAATTGTCCATTACTTTCATGGCGTGGATGAGATCGTCCAAGTCTAGGTGTTCTAGTTGCATGGGTTTCTTGATTATTTTGTCATCTTCAGGTTGTGTCATCTTGAATTGTAGTTTCGGGGAAAACGGCAGAATAATTATTTATACACGGTCGAAAGGAATGACTTTTGTATTAAACTTATTCTTTTGAGGATGGTTTACCTGGTTATAATTATTTCCATGCTTGTAAAATTTGTTTTAGCCAGAAAAAATTTTTGACAGATAATCTACAAAAAGGTCAGAGTATTTCGAATTCTGAACACCAACTTCTGATAAAAATCTTTTGCACAACAAAAATTATTAGGAGTATCTTAAAGTAGATAAAAATACTCTAATATCAGTTAAAATCAATCTACAAATAATACTTGCAGAATCCACAAATAAAAATCTTCTTATTTTAAATTGTCGTCAAATCAGCTTACAAGATTTTCCATATAGATACTCATTTCAAACAACAATTATCAAATTACAGTTTTGGTTAAATCTTCCTTTCGATTATTTAATAAAATTTTTTAAATGGCGTTACCATGAAAAATTTTGCCCCTTCATCCTAATTAATAGTTTTATTTTTATATGTAATTTGGGTGTAAAAACATTACCTCCTTATTCATTGCAACCTGGCAACTATTAAATTACAGTATGCTTACTAAATACTTAAATAGTATCTTCGCATAGCAACTGCTTGCGCTTAAATCAAAATAACATTTCAATTTCTAATTTTAGAATCGAATGACTTCGAATCTAAGCAATGAATGCATAAATTGACTGTATGCTTCCTTATATATACAAACTATTCATTTTCTACACGGGTGTAGAATGTGTGCGATTCCATTCTAAATAATAAACACTTATCTTACGTAATATTTTTAGAAATCTTCATTATCGTTTAAAACCGCTTGAGTTTTACTACCTTGTTATTTGTTTCCAGTTATCCGTGATGAGCGCTGTTTGTCCTGCTCCCACATTATTGTGGCGTATCGTTTCTCTCCAACAGTGAATGCACAAATCATAAATAATTTTATGAGTTATTCCAGGGATCTTGCAGGTTTTTCGTGTTCCGACCGCTTCTTGGAGCAACTGTTTTATTAGATTAATGATCATACGAAATTTCTTCCCCAATTTCGTCTATATCAGAAAATTCTTTATTTAAAATAAATTTGTGTAATCCACAGGATAATTAATTTAAATTTTAATTGCTTTTTAATGCAAAAGGGGTTGCATTTTATAAAAAATATTTGCTTTTAACATCAAAACGTGTTTTTAATACACCTGTTAAGGTTAGAATTGGAGTTTCTTTTAACAATCTTGTAGTTTTTTATGCTAAAAGCATAAAGCTATACTATTCTATTCTATTTACAGCAAATAAAAAATATTTTTATATTCATCGATTTGAGTTCGGCTTGAAATGCGTTTCATGGTATCTTACAATTAATTATTTTTACATATACAACTTACGTTGCTTGCTATGTATTTATAATATGCTTATATCATACAGGATGTTTATTTATATACGCGCAATCTGCGTTTTTGCATGACACTTTAATGAATAAAAGTACGCTTATATTATACAGGGCGTATCCATGAATTTACGGAAAATTCTATTTTAGCAGGATTCTATTATATTTTGGTGGGATTTATTTTTAGGATTTGGGGTTCAACAACCTCTCGTGACCCCCTATCAGGTCAGTATATATATATATATATATAAAAAGCAAAACTTTCTCTGCAATCTGCAGTTACAATTAAACCAATTACATGAGATGTATCTGTAAATACACATTGTATTTACCTATACAAATCGAACTGGTATTTGCATAGCCATTACAAAACAATTACTTGATCATTTTGTAGGGGAAAAAACATCCATTGACCAGGTTTCGACCTCTTGGGTCTCGTCAGAATGGACTAGTCTTAACCCTAACAAAATATCAAGAAACCTCAAAGTATAGGCACGAAGAAACCTCTGTACGTTGGCGAAAGGAAGATAGAGCGCCATCAGTTGGCTACAACTAGCACTAAGGCTGAAACTGTACAGAAGTTGATTCGAAACTATACTGTGTTCTATAAATGGCTATCACAAGTACGTTCTGCCTTTGGGATATTAACAATGTACATGCATATATTTAATGCAATAGTAACATTATTTCCCGTGGCGGCGTCCAATTCTTGCCTTTAAGGCACACAAAATATATAAAAAAGCAAAACTTTCTCTGCAATCTGCAGTTACAATTAAACCAATTACATGAGATGTATCTGTAAATACATATTGTATTTACCTATACAAATCGAACTGGTATTTGCATAGCCATTACAAAACAATTACTTGATCATTTTGTAGGGAAAAAACATCCATTGACCAGGTTTCGACCTCTTGGGTCTTGTCAGAATGGACTAGTCTTAACCCTAACAAAATATCAAGAAACCTCAAAGTATAGGCACGAAGAAACGTCTGTACGTTGGCGAAAGGAAGATAGAGCGCCATCAGTTGGCTACAACTAGCACTAAGGCTGAAACTGTACAGAAGTTGATTCGAAACTATACTGTGTTCTATAAATGGCTATCACAAGTACGTTCTGCCTTTGGGATATTAACAATGTACATGCATATATTTAATGCAATAGTAACATTATTTCCCGTGGCGGCGTCCAATTCTTGCCTTTAAGGCACACAAATATATAAAAAAGCAAAACTTTCTTTGCAATCTGCAGTTACAATTAAACCAATTACATGAGATGTATCTGTAAATACACATTGTATTTACCTATACAAATCGAACTGGTATTTGCATAGCCATTACAAAACAATTACTTGATCATTTTGTAGGAAAAACATCCATTGACCAGGTTTCGACCTCTTGGGTCTCGTCAGAATGGACTAGTCTTAACCCTAACAAAATATCAAGAAACCTCAAAGTATAGGCACGAAGAAACCTCTGTACGTTGGCGAAAGGAAGATAGAGCGCCATCAGTTGGCTACAACTAGCACTAAGGCTGAAACTGTACAGAAGTTGATTCGAAACTATACTGTGTTCTATAAATGGCTATCACAAGTACGTTCTGCCTTTGGGATATTAACAATGTACATGCATATATTTAATGCAATAGTAACATTATTTCCCGTGGCGGCGTCCAATTCTTGCCTTTAAGGCACACAAAATATATAAAAAAAGCAAAACTTTCTCTGCAATCTGCAGTTACAATTAAACCAATTACATGAGATGTATCTGTAAATACACATTGTATTTACCTATACAAATCGAACTGGTATTTGCATAGCCGTGAAGAAATTAATAAGATCTTGGTAAGTTAAAATTTCCGGCATTTGTAGCCTACAGTAACTTGAGATACCTAAAAAAACATTCAAACTGAGAAACTTGATTAGAAAACAGTAAGTAAGCTACTCAAATGAATAATTAAATTTCTGGAATTGCTAGGAAAAAAAGAAATTATTGTTCATAAATACAAGAGTTCTGCTTGGAATAACATGTATATATTACAAATTTCCGGCATTCTTAGAAATAAAAAAATTGATATAACATAAAACTTTCAAAGTTAGCTAAAATTATTTAGGAAAACTCGTTACTGGAAGTACAAAATAAACAAAGAAACTTTGAAGACTGAAAGAAAATTAATAAGTATCTTGGATAACTTAAATTTCCGGCATTCTTAGAAAAAAAGAAATTAGTATAACATAAACATTTCAAAGTTAGCTCAAAATATTTAGGAAAACTATTTAAGTAAGTACTATGGAATAAATTAATATAGGGCATTGTTAAATAAAAATTATTTTAAGTATTTGAAATTACTTAATACTACATTGTCATTTTGCTTAGAAAATAAGAAATTCTCCAGATGATAAACCAAAAAAAGAATAAAAAGAGAAACCTTCTGGAAGAAGAACACATTGCTACATAGGAAAACATATTGAACATTTCTTAATGCTCAAAGACTGCTTGGTATAAATAACTATTATGAAAGAACTATTCCTGGCGGCATCTCTTAGGCACAAAATAAAAAAAAAATTTTCATTCGTTTATTAAACAATCAAGAGTTCTGTAATATATTATTCATAAATGACTATTCTACCTCAAACTATTCTTCTTTGGAAAAAATCATACAGTTTCTCTGGTCTGAGGACATAACCTACAAAATTAAAACCAAGTTGCAAAAACACTGATTCGAAGATACACACATTGATCATTTTGTAGGGAAAAAACTGACCAGTTTCCTTTGGGTCTGTCAAATGGACAGTCTTAACCCTTACAAAATATCAAGAAACCTCAAATATAGGACAAAAACCTCTGTACTTGCGAAAGGAGAGAGCGCCATCAGTTGGCTACAACTAGCAAAGTGAAACTACAGAAGTTTTCGAAACTATATGGTTCTATAAATGGCTATCAAAGTACGTTCCTTTGGATATTAACAATACATGCATATATTTAATGCAATAGTAAATATTTCCCGTGGCGGCTCAATTCTTGCCTTTAAGGCACACAAAATATTAAAAACAAAATTTCTCTGCAATCTGCAGTTACAATTAAACCAATTACATGAGATGTATCTGTAAATACACATTGTATTTACCTATACAAATCGAACTGGTATTTGCATAGCCATTACAAAACAATTACTTGATCATTTTGTAGGGGAAAAACATCCATTGACCAGGTTTCGACCTCTTGGGTCTCGTCAGAATGGACTAGTCTTAACCCTAACAAAATATCAAGAAACCTCAAAGTATAGGCACGAAGAAACCTCTGTACGTTGGCGAAAGGAAGATAGAGCGCCATCAGTTGGCTACAACTAGCACTAAGGCTGAAACTGTACAGAAGTTGATTCGAAACTATACTGTGTTCTATAAATGGCTATCACAAGTACGTTCTGCCTTTGGGATATTAACAATGTACATGCATATATTTAATGCAATAGTAACATTATTTCCCGTGGCGGCGTCCAATTCTTGCCTTTAAGGCACACAAAATATATAAAAAAGCAAAACTTTCTCTGCAATCTGCAGTTACAATTAAACCAATTACATGAGATGTATCTGTAAATACACATTGTATTTACCTATACAAATCGAACTGGTATTTGCATAGCCATTACAAAACAATTACTTGATCATTTTGTGGGGAAAAACATCCATTGACCAGGTTTCGACCTCTTGGGTCTCGTCAGAATGGACTAGTCTTAACCCTAACAAAATATCAAGAAACCTCAAAGTATAGGCACGAAGAAACCTCTGTACGTTGGCGAAAGGAAGATAGAGCGCCATCAGTTGGCTACAACTAGCACTAAGGCTGAAACTGTACAGAAGTTGATTCGAAACTATACTGTGTTCTATAAATGGCTATCACAAGTACGTTCTGCCTTTGGGATATTAACAATGTACATGCATATATTTAATGCAATAGTAACATTATTTCCCGTGGCGGCGTCCAATTCTTGCCTTTAAGGCACACAAAATATATATAAAAGCAAAACTTTCTCTGCAATCTGCAGTTACAATTAAACCAATTACATGAGATGTATCTGTAAATACACATTGTATTTACCTATACAAATTTAACTGGTATTTGCATAGCCATTACAAAACAATTACTTGATCATTTTGTAGGGGAAAAACATCCATTGACCAGGTTTCGACCTCTTGGGTCTCGTCAGAATGGACTAGTCTTAACCCTAACAAAATATCAAGAAACCTCAAAGTATAGGCACGAAGAAACCTCTGTACGTTGGCGAAAGGAAGATAGAGCGCCATCAGTTGGCTACAACTAGCACTAAGGCTGAAACTGTACAGAAGTTGATTCGAAACTATACTGTGTTCTATAAATGGCTATCACAAGTACGTTCTGCCTTTGGGATATTAACAATGTACATGCATATATTTAATGCAATAGTAACATTATTTCCCGTGGCGGCGTCCAATTCTTGCCTTTAAGGCACACAAAATATATAAAAAAGCAAAACTTTCTCTGCAATCTGCAGTTACAATTAAACCAATTACATGAGATGTATCTGTAAATACACATTGTATTTACCTATACAAATCGAACTGGTATTTGCATAGCCATTACAAAACAATTACTTGATCATTTTGTAGGGGAAAAAACATCCATTGACCAGGTTTCGACCTCTTGGGTCTCGTCAGAATGGACTAGTCTTAACCCTAACAAAATATCAAGAAACCTCAAAGTATAGGCACGAAGAAACCTCTGTACGTTGGCGAAAGGAAGATAGAGCGCCATCAGTTGGCTACAATTGGTACAGTGATACTAGACTTTATTACCTTGTATCTTCTTTTCTAAGTGCACTAAATTACATTCATTGTAGCACGTAAAGAACAAACTGTTTTAAATCACCAAAATATACGAGCAAACTGTTTAAATTATTCTATCAAAATCGGAAAACTAAAAAGCACTGTTTAACGCATTGAATCAAATCGAAAATCTAAGAGAGAGAAACTCATATCAACCTGGGTATATATAGTGGTTAGCCAGTCTGTCGGTTTTGTCCTCAAAACGGCCAGTTGCTAGAATTTCGTATACTATGTTCCCATCTCGCCCGCCTGTGCGTCGGTTCTTATTAAATTTGCACTCGCACCAGTTAAATCTCAGAAATTTCGACACGGCTCGCAACGTCTGGAAATAACTAATTAATTTTTATACAGAAATGTTATTTTTACCTCTCAAGTTTGCGTTTTATTTTCAACCAATCGCAACCCAGTGACGTTGCTCCACTCACGCCTTTTACTATATGTGTCTCGGTCTTGCGCATATTATCTGTCTCTATCTACCCTGTTCTTATTGGTGCAAATTGATATTCTTTATTATCGATTATTTCAGTCCATGTGGACTGTGAAATAACCCACCTTATTAGCATTTCCCGTAACTATTAAGCTACGGTTTCTCCAGCATTCTCTGTAACCATTTGTTATCTGCAAAATTTACGCAGAACGAGCTTTCTTAAAAATACGCAGGTGTTCACACATAATACTTCTACGATCTGAATATTATTGGGTTCTTTTACTAGCTTTTATACGTATTATATGTTCCTAACGGTTCAATTAACTCCAATTAAAATACATACATTGTTAATATCCCAAAGGCAGAACGTACTTGTGATAGCCATTTATAGAACACAGTATAGTTTCGAATCAACTTCTGTACAGTTTCAGCCTTAGTGCTAGTTGTAGCCAACTGATGGCGCTCTATCTTCCTTTCGCCAACGTACAGAGGTTTCTTCGTGCCTATACTTTGAGGTTTCTTGATATTTTGTTAGGGTTAAGACTAGTCCATTCTGACGAGACCCAAGAGGTCGAAACCTGGTCAATGGATGTTTTTTCCCCTACAAAATGATCAAGTAATTGTTTTGTAATGGCTATGCAAATACCAGTTCGATTTGTATAGGTAAATACAATGTGTATTTACAGATACATCTCATGTAATTGGTATATATATATATATATATATATATATATATGTGTATATGTATATATAGGTGTTTTAATTACACAAGGAAGATTGATAAAACATACACGAAAACCACGCGCACGAAGGCCCATTGCAGTTATTATTGTAAGGAAACGCTGCACGAAAAGCTAGTAGCAAAGATTGCCTTTGTAAGTAAATGTCAGTGTGTGTATTTATTTTGTACCTTTATCAAAATTGGACTTGCACAAGGTTTGCAAAATATAAGAGCTGTACGGGAGGCAATTCTCTGAATTTATCAGATCAATAGACGTGAAAATACATACAACTTTACCTAGGATAATTTAATCGCAATGCTTTACATTCGTGAGTTTATAAGATGTGGGAAGTAATAAACCCCAAGCTTAAAAAATTCAGTGAAGTTCGAATTAGAGGAAACAACAACATACTTTGCTCGTATAATTCAAGAGAGTGCTATAATTAAATGTACGTTTTCTAAACCAAGCCAAAGGTCTGTTGGAATTCTAAGATGCCGAAAAGGTAGGTTGTCGATAATAATTAACTATTCTGAGTAAAGTTTGGGAAACAATGAACGTCTGCTTGTGGTGTCAAAATCTTTTCAAGCATCCAAATGATTTTATCGTCCTTAGCTTTTTAGCTCTTTATATCTTGATCTCTTTAGCTTTTAAAGTTGATTACACTAAGTTTTTAATAGCTCACGCTATTTAAGCGGGTTTTCTTTGCACCATTATTTATTTTTTGGACGAAATCGAAACTTTTAATAAATGATATAACGCTACTTGTTGATTTTTTTTGTTTCCGTATATTATAACATAATTTATTTAATCTTTGTATCTGTGCTTTATCATTTACGGTCATAGCGTTTTTTAAAATATAAATCATTTACAGAAACTTTCTTTTACGGGTTCTTCTCAATTTGTATTTTTTGTGTTACTATAATCTAACTTGTTTTATTATCTAATCGTTTTATTATAATTTTCTTTGTGTGGTTAAGATTGTTTTCCGCACATGTGACAGCTCAATATTCTTTTAAATTTTTAATATAAATGTGCTTGCATTTTGCAGATTGTATGTTTCTTTTTATTTTTGTGTTAGATATTTTATCAATTCGCTAAAACTTTTGCTTTTGCGATTTTCCTACTTTTTTTCAGTTTATGAAGTAGGTTGGATATATGTGAACAAAGTTTACAACACCGAAAAAAATCGAACAGGCACAGATATTTAAAAAAAATACAGTTCAAAATAAACACGAACAAAACACAATGGTAATATTTTCAGATTACGGTGTGTAGGGATTAAATAACAACGTCCCAAATACTCTAATTGTTATTGACAATATTGGACTATATTTTTCTTAGATTTATATTTCCAATCGTTTTGAGTAATACCTAACTAGTCCATAAAATTTTAATATTCCGCTTGGCAACTGTTTCTTTCTATGTAGTTAAATGCGAGCATGCCTCTACGCAATTGAATAGCACACTTTGGTTTAGTTCTGGTGATAAAATGCTAACTTTCAGCCGTATTTCAATCAGAAACATATGAGCTTCAACATAAAGATGTCACATAACTTACAAAGATTAACGACCACGTTGCACAAAACAGACGCATTTACCTTAACGGAAAATTTACAATTATACCGCTTTCTGAACGAGTTTAATAAACCATATACCTATCAATTCCTTTTTATTGAAGATCCATAAAATAGCAACTGCAAAGAGTTTTTTTGATTACTTCTACGTCACAGCTGTGTTGTAAGTGGTGACTGAAGCAAAGTACTACAACAACTTTGTTAACTTGGTCTCGCAAGTGTACACCGTGGGATAAATGATTCAATTTGAAGGTCCAAATGCCCCTAAGAAGTGCAATAAGCATCCAAATTTGTGTAATATTTTTGTAAAAAGACTTCGAATTGGTAAGAGATATCTAAAAAATGGACACTTTCTGAAATTTCAGAATTCAAAGTTTATTTAACTGATACTAGTTAGTAGAAGTTTTGCAAGCCTCCCGCCCACCTCCCACCGTCTCAAACCTCCAGCCTCCTCCACCTCCTCTCATACCTCCTGCCGGCTTCACTCACCTCCTATTTCCACCCATTACCTACCTCTCAGATCTTTCATCTCCCATCTCTCACCTCGCACTTACTACCTCCTTTCCTGACGCACCACCGCCTACTGTTGCCCCCTCTTTCGCTCACCTCCCAAGGCCAATATCCCACCTCCAATTTTCCATTTCCTACTTTCAACCTCCAATCGCTTACCTTTCACATTCATCCTCACCACATCCCAAACCTCACCCCACCTACGCCACCCACTGCCCACATCACTGCACTCTACTTTCTACTTTCTATCTCCCACATTCCACACCTTCCACCTACACAATCCGAATTTGAGTTTATTACACTCGTTCACTAAATGACGTTACTCATTTGAAGGTAATTTTCAAACAATGCTAACAGCTGAATATTGTACTCTGTCGATCTTGTTTAAATAGGTGAGCGTAAAAAATTATTATACTTTCTCTCTGTGTTTATATAAATACGAAAAAAATTAAAACGGGCTAATTAATTTGTGAAGAGGAGCGAGATAATTTAGTGCCTCAAATGTTGTTTAAATTTCAAAGTTGATGTTTATGTAAGTACAATAATATTTATTTTAAGATATATGTACTCTAAAACTTGCATGTTTAGAACAACGATTTTTCTATTGTTAGGCAGTTGCGATATTTAGAAGTAACATTTAAGCTTTTTGGACGGCATTTGCTCTCAGTGCATACTTTAGGAAAACCATTTTAATTAAAAGACTTTTTGTAATGGTATCACATTTTGCGTCGCACAATTTAGAGAATTATTTAAATGTAACAAACAATGGTTCGATCGATTGCTGTTTTTCTTCACATTTTTAAATTGAAAACTTTAAGTTCTTTCATATTCATAACAGTACTTCCTGATAAGTTCTTAGAGATAATGCGTTCTTGCTGCAACTCTTTTACATAAACGATTACACTTATAGGAATAATTTTTTTTAAAAGCAGTTCTAAATACAGTGTACATAATTCACATGTTGAAAAAACGTTCCATTTTAGCACGCCTAGATAGCGCAAAAAAAACTTTCTGACAAGTCTAAACCTGTCATATGGTCGCTTCAGATCCACAAAGAATCTTCGTTGAACAGTATTGGTGTCTGGCAAGTGCAAACCCACCATAAGGTCGCCTCAGAAACATGAAATGTTCGTAGAGCAGTATTGGTATCTGACAAGTGTAAACCCCCATAAGGTCGCTTCACAACCATGTTAAGATCTACCACAGAGGTAGCCTAAATGATAATGCGATTTCCTCCTCAAGATCAATATAGATAAGCGGCTGCTTAAATTCTACGGTGACGTATTCGCACACTTTTTTAATAACCATCCGCTCAATCGTATGAATAAAAGCATGTTAAAAAATGCTCTCCAAACCTCAAGTTATTGAATTTATATGAAATTGAACTATATAAAACTTAATCAGCTGATTTTACGTTAAGTGTATTGGCTACCTCAAAGTCGCTCCAGGGCACAATACAAATTGAAGGCACTCGTTTTTCTAAACTTTAAAATCTTTACCTAATGAAAGAAAAAATTAGATATAGGGAAATTTTACTTTTCTCCATTTTTCTTCTCTCTGGAATGGTTTTTTTCATAGAATTTTGTGTTAAATCACCTCTCGGGATATATATATATTGCTGTGAATCCACCAAAATCCGGGAACTACGGTTTTCGAATCGAGCCCCACAGATTGGGTGTCAAAGAATGCTGTGTTTCCCTGTATTTGAATCGAGCCTCACGAATTGGGCGTCAAGAATGCTGTGAAACCTACAAAGAGCCTATTAAATTAACTGGTCCGTTGACTTTCTTCTGTTAGTCGCCTCTTTACTCTTTTCCGCCTCGGCTGCTCACCTAGTTAAACCTTCATCCTCATTCATAAAAAAAAACAAACACATTCCTACCACAAACATCAACGTTAACTCTATTTACATCAATATTCACAATACATTAAAATTTCAAAATTAAAATTCAGCATAAATTTCAGTATCAGAAAATTTGGGAAGGAAGAGTATAATTGCGAAGATTGTAATCATAATATAAATCAGTTAGGGAATGATAGGGAAAGCTAGGGATGGATTTAAGTTAGTTAGCTAGATTTGGATAATTTTAAGACGACCCTTCAGGTCGCACTGGTAAGCAGAGCCGGCGTCTGCTATCCGGTATTACGGATCCCTTCCCCTCTCATTTTTGCTTGTGTCTTGTTGATCGGGTACACTCGAAAGTCAGCGCTAGGGATACCATTATTTACAACCCTGTTTTTAGTTTTTGTTTTTAGTTTTTGTTTCAGTTTGTCAGACTTTTAGATTTGTTAGATTGTTAGAGTTTGTTAGGTTTGTTAGATTTTTAGATTTGTTAGATTTCTATTTAGTTTTTATTTAGGGTGGATCAATTATGAAGTCAGAATAAATTAGAAGCACGATAATTTTTCGCGTTTAAACCCAATGTAGTACCTCCGGGTGGAGCATTGGGGACGTGGCCGCAAGTATAGCGGCCCTTATTCAAATTATAAAGTATCAGAAAAATTCAAGATTAAATTTGTTATCATTTTAATGCGCATCCAGAATTAAAATCCTTGTAGGATGCCTACTAATTAATATAACAATATATTGGCAGACCTGAGTCTGAGTACAAAGGGAGCATCTCCCACCCCTTTACGTTAATTAACCAGGTTCGTCTAATTGAGCTCAAAGACATACCCAAATTTTCATCAAGAACATAAATACTAAATACTCCTTTCGACTTAAACAAGAAAATTTCACCTTAAAATTAAAAATTTGTGGTTAGTACAAATTCATTACTGTCCATTTTAACTAAATAAATTATAAAGTTATTCAACACACACCAAAACCTCAAATATTGAACACCAAAGCATAAGTTACCTGAAGGTTAATGCACTCGTGGTTCCAATGTACATCGTCCTCTGTTAATCACACCATTCCAACTGGGTTATGTTTAGGTCCTCGGATTACTGGTCGCCTTTAAAATTTTCTACACCACCATACATCTAAAGTTGTTTCAGTGCTTTTCCGGAACTCATCTGTGTATATCTGTATCTTGTTTTGTGGATCTAGTCACGTTTACGAATCATTTACTTATTAACACCCCCGAAAATAGCAAAGAAATTCATACTTCTTTCACGCTATACGCCAAAACTGCCTACTTTTGTGTATTCATTTGTCGTTGCAAATTTGACTAATTGGTACAGTGATACTAGACTTTATTACCTTGTATCTTCTTTTCTAAGTGCACTAAATTACATTCATTGTAGCACGTAAAGAACAAACTGTTTTAAATCACCAAAATATACGAGCAAACTGTTTAAATTATTCTATCAAAATCGGAAAACTAAAAAGCACTGTTTAACGCATTGAATCAAATCGAAAATCTAAGAGAGAGAAACTCATATCAACCTGGGTATATATAGTGGTTAGCCAGTCTGTCGGTTTTGTCCTCAAAACGGCCAGTTGCTAGAATTTCGTATACTATGTTCCCATCTCGCCCGCCTGTGCGTCGGTTCTTATTAAATTTGCACTCGCACCAGTTAAATCTCAGAAATTTCGACACGGCTCGCAACGTCTGGAAATAACTAATTAATTTTTATACAGAAATGTTATTTTTACCTCTCAAGTTTGCGTTTTATTTTCAACCAATCGCAACCCAGTGACGTTGCTCCACTCACGCCTTTTACTATATGTGTCTCGGTCTTGCGCATATTATCTGTCTCTATCTACCCTGTTCTTATTGGTGCAAATTGATATTCTTTATTATCGATTATTTCAGTCCATGTGGACTGTGAAATAACCCACCTTATTAGCATTTCCCGTAACTATTAAGCTACGGTTTCTCCAGCATTCTCTGTAACCATTTGTTATCTGCAAAATTTACGCAGAACGAGCTTTTTTAAAAATACGCAGGTGTTCACACATAATACTTCTACGATCTGAATATTATTGGGTTTTTTTACTAGCTTTTATACGTATTATATGTTCCTAACGGTTCAATTAACTCCAATTAAAATAATACCCTTTAATTTTTAGTGAATCCTAATTAAATATTCAATTATTATCTGTAGATTTTGTTTAATACCTGTTACCCAAACTTGAATCAATTAATATAAATTTTGCACGTAATTTCCATTTGTTTCTTTACGCGGAATAATTATATTACACGTGGAGCATTTTAATACTGCTTCTCTTTATATAAAGCGTCTTGTAAATAATTTAAATCTCTTATTTTTAATGAAACGAATGAATTTTTATTCTCCACGGTTTTTTAATAAAGCGTATTATCTTCCTTATACACGGTGATTAAAATTATTTGATGTAATTCATTAATTTTCTACCCTGGTCTAAATATGAGTATTTTCCCCTATTTGAATACAAATAATCCCACTCATTTGAATGCAAATATAAAGCATTTAGACTGCCAAAAAAAAATTTACAAAAAAATTGCCTCTCTCTCTCTACCCTTATCTATCTAACTTACCTAACTTATATCCAATCCAAAAAAAATATTTACACCTATCCTATATCCCTATCCTATTCCTAACTCTCACCTAATTCTATAAACTGAAACTATCCCTAACTTCATCCTACTTATACATCTAATCCTATATACATCCTATATACCTATCCTATTCCTAACTTTTAACTAATCTTCACTATACTTTACTTCCCCCTACCTAATCCTATATACCTATCCTACTCTTACTCTATTCCTAACTCTCCACTAATCTTATATGAAATATCTATACTTAACCTATCTTATTTTCTTCCTACATTTACTCTTTCTTCTCATCCTAAACACCTATTTCTAACTATCCCCCATATTTATCCTATACCTAGCTTTATTTTCTATAAACACTTATTTCTACTCTTCTATATACACCTATTCTATCCCTATCCTATTTAAATTTTACTCTATTAAACACCTATCTACTCTCTATTCTATATCCATACTAAAATTCACCTATCTCTATCCTTTGTTCATCAAGTTATTTAAATCTAACTCTCTTCTTGACCCTCCAAGTCTTTCTTCTCACCATCCTAATACTCTTCATCCCTATTTATCCCCCTTCTATATCTATACTTATCATCCCTATTATCTCACATACAATAAACTTATCATCCCTATTATCCTGACTCTCAAATATTATTTCTTCTTCAGTCCCTACACTTGTGTGTTTCTTATTTATTCTTATTTTCTTTTCTGCCGACAAACCAAACGATACTACTTTAAAATTCTCGATTTTTCTCTCTACGAAAATCCTATGTACCTTCTAGAATTCTTGTGTAATGGAATCAGCCAGAATACATTCCTTAAATCTACTTTATTAAAAACAAACTTGCCATTTAACCTCGTCAAAAATGTGTCCATGGATGTTGGACAATGGAATTGCGGTTTGGTCCGTTGATTAATTTTTCGTGCATCTAAACATAAACGAATGCTATCATCCTTTTTCTTAACTACCACCAACGGATTTATGAAATGAGTGTTTGATACCTCTATTATGCCATTTTCCAACATTTTATTTAATTCTGCCTTCACCTGCTCCCGATATGCTGCTGTTGCTTCTACCCCCACTAATTCTGCATGTTTTTGTACTAAAGCTTGAACCTCTACTATCCTATCCTCTGGACATCTTATCGTGTTGATCTGTTTACCTTCATCATCTTCTACCTCTACTACATTAATACTCAATCCCGTGTCATCCTCTGTGACTTCATAACTGCCCTTCCATGGCACTGCCCTATCCTTAATCCTTACTACCTTCCTTTCCATATCTATCAAAACCCCTAACTTCATCATACAGTCAACACCTAAAATGCTCTGAAACTTCAGTCCAGGTACAATTACAAACTCCTGTTCACAGCTTAAACCTCCTATATCTATCCTAAGCACCACAACACTATTCACTACAGCAAACTTCTTTTTATTTGGAGCTACTAAATGGCTACGCTTTATAGGCATAATTCTATCACAAACCTTATCCCTAATTTTGCTGACGAATTCCTCCGATATTAAACTCGCCTCTGCCCCTGTATAAAGTAATACTTCTACATTATTCTCAAAAATTCCTATATTAATAATTGGCAAACATAATTTTTCCTCAGTTTCTGGCTCTACTTCCTCCTCAATTTTGAAAAATTTACGTGGATGTTCATATACATTTACACTGAAATCTAGAGGTCTGTCGCGTTCTAAAAATCCTGTCCAGGTCTGTTTTCCCTACTTGGTCCTGGTCTAGCCGTCACCTCAGCGTATGTCCTAGGCGTTTCCACTCGTTCCGTGTCTGTATTAGCAGTCCCCCTCATGTCCGGTGAACTATTCCTTCTGGTAGGTTCCGGACTCGGTGCAGGTCCCCTTCCTAAACTATTACTTCTAAAGTATGGTCGTCGCTGTTCCCAATTCTGTCGCTGGTATCCGTAACTATTCCCCCTTCTAGCATAGTTGTCCCGTCTATTGTCAAACCTAACTGTGTTGATCTGTCTTTCCCTATTATCCCGAGGTCGTCCACTACTTACGTCGTCGTACCTCTGCAGGTATTCTAAAAACATTTCTCTGTCCACTATGTTCTGTAGTGCTACGTGTTGTCTTACTTCTACCTCGAAGTGTCGTGATAAATACTTGATAATTTGTCGGTCCGTCAGTGGTGGGTTCAGTTGCTTTGCTATGCTATACTTGCGTATAGCATATTGCTCCCTACTTCCTGAAAATTCTGCCTTAAATTTCTCTGTGATTAAGTCGTCTCGTACCTGGTCTTGTCTGTGGTCACTCTAGTAGTGCTTTAAAAATCTGTCTTCAAAGTCCGTGTAGGTGTCAATTTCCGGTCCTACTAAATTGTACCATGCTTCCGCGTTGTCTTTCAATAAAGCCTTTATCGTATTCAGTTTAGTCTGTTTGTCAAATAAATTTCCCACTAGATTTCTTACACTATTAATAAAAATTTGTGGATTTACTCTGTTATCGCCATAAAACTTCATGTGTTGGTCCAATGATACGCCACCTGTATAAAATCTGGGACCATCCCCCGTTAAACTTGACATGTTGTATTTAATACTACTAACTTCGCGTTCTACCCTGCCTAACTGATCCCTACATGAGTCCGTTACTTCAGTCATTTTTACATTTATTTCTTCTTCACAAAAAATGCGTACTTCGGACCTTAAATGTCCCATTTCCTGTCGAAGACCTGTAATATCACGCTCATTTTTTTCAACCCTATTTTCTACTTCCCCCAGTTTCACGGTAAGACTATTTTTAAATTCTGTAAATTTTTTAGTATTTTGTTCAATTTTCCCGCTTATCTGCTCTAATTTTTGGTTGGACTCCTCCCTTGCTCTATTCGATTCTTCCCTAGCTCTATTAGATTCTTCGTTCATCCTCTCTAGCATTCTCATTATCATCTCGTTTCCTTGATCCCCTGATTCCGTCCTCGACTGATCTCTACTGCCTCCAGCTTCTTTCATTTTAGAATTTTTCTCACACAATGCACTATCGTCACTTCCAATTTCCACTCCTTGACTCCTTAACCACTCCTTTCTCTGCATACGTTCTAATCTCTCTCACACACACTCTGAAATACTCTTAAATTTATACACAAACAGAAACTCTCTCTCTCAGATCGCCAGTTTCCTGGAATAAAATCACAAAAATTTTATTTGGAACTCGAGCCTCACTTTTGGGTCGCCAAGAATGCTGTGTTTTCCTGTATTAGAATCGTGGCCCCACGAATTGGGCGTCAAGAATGCTGTGAAACCTACAAAGAGCCTATTAAATTAACTGGTCCGTTGACTTTCTTCTGTTAGTCGCCTCTTTACTCTTTTCCGCCTCGGCTGCTCACCTAGTTAAACCTTCATCCTCATTCATAAAAAAAACAAACACATTCCTACCACAAACATCAACGTTAACTCTATTTACATCAATATTCACAATACATTAAAATTTCAAAATTAAAATTCAGCATAAATTTCAGTATCAGAAAATTTCAAGATTAAATTTGTTTTTATTTTAATGCGCATCCAGAATTAAAGTCCTTGTAGGATGCCTACTAATTAATATAACAATGTATTGGCAGACCTGAGTCTGAGTACAAAGGGAGCATCTCCCACCCCTTTACGTTAATTAACCAGGTTCGTCTAATTGAGCTCAAAGACATACCCAAATTTTCATCAAGAACATAAATACTAAATACTCCTTTCGACTTAAACAAGAAAATTTCACCTTAAAATTAAAAATTTGTGGTTAGTACAAATTCATTACTGTCCATTTTAAGTAAATAAATTATAAAGCTATTCAACACACACCAAAACCTCAAAAATTGAACACCAAAGCATAAGTTACCTGAAGGTTAATGCACTCGTGGCTCCAATGTACATCGTCCTCTGTTAATCACGCCATTCCAACTGGGTTATGTTTAGGTCCTCGGATTACTGGTCGCCTTTAAAATTTTCTACACCACCATACATCTAAAGTTGTTTCAGTGCTTTTCCGGAACTCATCTGTGTATATCTGTATCTTGTTTTGTGGATCTAGTACGTTTACGAATCATTTACTTATTAACACCCCCGAAAATAGCAAAGAAATTCATACTTCTTTCACGCTATACGCCAAAACTGCCTACTTTTGTGTATTCATTTGTCGTTGCAAATTTGACTAATTGGTACAGTGATACTAGACTTTATTACCTTGTATCTTCTTTTCTAAGTGCACTAAATTACATTCATTGTAGCACGTAAAGAACAAACTGTTTTAAATCACCAAAATATACGAGCAAACTGTTTAAATTATTCTATCAAAATCGGAAAACTAAAAAGCACTGTTTAACGCATTGAATCAAATCGAAAATCTAAGAGAGAGAAACTCATATCAACCTGGGTATATATAGTGGTTAGCCAGTCTGTCGGTTTTGTCCTCAAAACGGCCAGTTTCTAGAATTTCGTATACTATGTTCCCATCACGCCCGCCTGTGCGTCGGTTCTTATTAAATTTGCACTCGCACCAGTTAAATCTCAGTAATTTCAACCAATCGCAACCCAGTGACGTTGCTCCACTCACGCCTTTTACTATATGTGTCTCGGTCTTGCGCATATTATCTGTCTCTATCTACCCTGTTCTTATTGGTGCAAATTGATATATTTTATTATCGATTATTTCAGTCCATGTGGACTGTGAAATAACCCACCTTATTAGCATTTCCCGTAACTATTAAGCTACGGTTTCTCCAGCATTCTCTGTAACCATTTGTTATCTGCAAAATTTACGCAGAACGAGCTTTTTTAAAAATACGCAGGTGTTCAAACATAATACTTCTACGATCTGAATATTATTGGGTTTTTTTACTAGCTTTTATGCGTATTATATGTTCCTAACGGTTCAATTAACTCCAATTAAAATAATACCCTTTAATTTTTAGTGAATCCTAATTAAATATTCAATTATTATCTGTACATTTTGTTTAATACCTGTTACCCAAACTTGAATCAATTAATATAAATTTAGCACGTAAATTCCATTTGTTTCTTTACGCGGAATAATTATATTACACGTGGTGCATTTTAATACTGCTTCTCTTTATATAAAGCGTCTTGTAAATAATTTAAATAATAATTTAAATAATTTAATAAAGCGTATTATCTAATAAAATTCCTTATACACGGTGATTAAAATTATTTGATGTAATTCATTAATTTTCTACCCTGGTCTAAATATGAGTAATATATATATATATATATATATATATATATATATATATATAGATGTAATAATGAGGTCCCGAGTGGTGATTGAACACAAAATTCTATGAAAAAAACCATCCCAGAGAGAAGAAAAGTGGATAAAAGTAAAATTTCCCTATATTTAATTTTTTCTGAAATAAAATACAGCATTTATACAATATGAAATATTTTCTCTCATACAAAAGCATTTCCAACATCGTTTTTTTCAAACATAATTGTTATAAGAAAACAATTGTTTCTTACTTTATTTAAGATATACAGAATTAAATTTATTCTTTTGAGAATGGTTTACTTGGTTATAATTATTTCCACGCTTGTAAGATAATCTACAAAAAGGTCTGAGTATTTTGAACTCTGAACACCAACTCCTGGTAAAAATCACTTACACAAAATAAACTAGATAAAAATACTCTAATATCAGTTAAAATAAATCTACAAGTAATACTTGCAGACTCCACAAAAATTCTCCTCGTAAATAAAAATCTTCTTATATTAAATTGACGTCAAATCAGCTTACAAGAATTACCATAAAGATACTCATTTCAAACAACAATTACCAAATTACATTTTTGGTTAAATCTTCCTTTCGATTATTTACTAAAATTTATAAAAAAGCGATATATTGAAAAATTTTGCCTCTTCATCGTAATTAATAATTCCATTTTTATATGTAATTTGCGTTTAAAAAAATTACTTACTTATTCATTGCAACCTCGCAACTTTTAAATTACAGTATGCTTACTACATACTTAAATAGTATCTTCGCACGGCAACCGCTAGCGCTTAAATCAAAATAACATTTCGATTTCTAATTTCAGAATCGAATGACTTCGAATCTAAGCAATGAATGCATCAATCGACTGAACGCTTCCTTTTGTATACAAACTATCCATTTTCTAGAAGGATGTAGAATGTGCGCGATTTCATTCTAAATAATAAACGCTTATGTTACGCAATGTACGTGGAAATCCTCATTAGCGTCTAAAATCGCTTGAGTTTTACTACTTTGTTATCTGTTTTCAGTTATCCGTGATGCGCGCTGTTCGTCCTGCTCCCACAAATACTATTATTGTGGCGCATCGCTTCTCTCCAACAGTGAATGCGAAGACCATAAATAATTTTAATCAGTTATTCCCGGGATTTTGCAGGTTTTTCGTGTTCCGGCCGCTTCTCGAAACAAATTTCAAGGTTGCAGTTTATGTAAGTACAATAATATTTGTTTTAAGATATATGTATTCTAAAACTTGCCTGTTTAGAACAACGATTTTTCTATTGTTAGGCAGCTGCGATATTTAGAAGTGACATTTAAGCTTTTTGGACGGCATTTGCTCTCAGTGCATACTTTAGAAAAACCATTTTAATTAAAAGACTTATTGTAATGGTATAACATTTTGCGTTGCACAATTTAGGGAATTATTTAAATGTAACAAACAATGGTTTGCCGATTGCTGTTTTTCTTCACATTTTTTAATTAAAAACTTTGAGTTCTTTCATATTTATAACAGTACTTCATAGTAAGTGCTTAGAGATAATGCGTTCTTGCTGCAACTCTTTTACATAAACGATTACACTTATAGGAATAATTTTTTTAAAAAACAGTGTACATAATTCACATGTTGAAAAAACGTTCCATTTTAGCACGTCTAGATAGCGCAAAAAAAACTTTCTGGCAAGTGTAAACCAGTCATATGGTCGCTTCAGATCCACATACAATCTTCGTTGAACAGTATTGGTGTCTGGCAAGTGCAAACCTACCTTAAAGTCGTCTCAGAAACATGAAATATTCGTAGAGCAGCATTGGTATCTGACAAGTGTAAACCCCCCATAAGGTCGCTTCAGAACCATGTTAAGATCTACCAAAAAGGTAGCCAAAATCATCATGAGTTTTCCTTCTCAAGATAAATATAAATGAACGGCTGCTTAAGTCCTACGGTGATGTATTCGGACACTTTTTTAATAACCATCCGCTCAATCGTATAAATAAAAGCATGTTAAAAATGCTCTCCAAACCTCAAGTTATTGAATTTATATGAAATTGAACTATATAAAACTTAATCAGCTGATTTCACGTTAAGCACATTGGCTACCTCAAAGTCGCTCCAGGGCATAACACAAATCGAAACGTAAATAAAGACGATTTTAACAACTATTAGTGGTTTAAATTCCAAAAAAGATCAAGAAAAATAAGTGAAAGTAATCCACACCCATAAATTTATTTCGGTACAAGATCGACGATATAAGATTCCTAAATTAACAATTCATTTTAAGACGTGGAACATGCTACTTTAAGTTAGGTCATTCATTAAGTATGCGGCAGGCATACAGTATTAAACATTTAAGATGTAACTTCGAGTAAAGAATTAATTCTTAGAACTTAATCCTGCATAAAAATGCAACATAAGTATTTTGTAAAATACAATAAAGATTGAACATTCTTCGGTAAGAGCTGCTGCTAAATTATTTGATGCACTTTGAAAGTGAACATACTAAAGGGAGAGTTATAACAATATAGATAATTTTGTACACTGGGATTGTAACATCAATTTAAAAATAAAATCAGGAGGTACTTAATACCATTAATTTCAGTGGAAATGAGATAATAATAAACGCTATATGATCATAAAGATTGCTATTATAAATTTTAATTTTCCTTGTTTGTAACTGATAAAAATAATTGTATATTAGTAAGCTATTATAAGTTCTTAATCTTGTGATTTTTTTTTGGTGAGCGGATAATAACCGGAAAATTTTGAGTTTGAAGTTCTCAGCATTTTTGATATTAAATATATTAAATGTTAAGAGTTATTGGCCATTCATACTTACAAGAGTGGTAATAGAGGATAAGTGAATTATCCACGTATAAACTAAGAAAGATTTTGTACCTTTTATCAAGGGTTAGGTGTGAAATAATTTATAAATTAGGTAACTCGTAGAAATTATTTTCTGTATGAATTTAAATTGTAATTGTTTTATAAATTCTTTTGAAAGATAAATGTTTTTGAATGTGTGTATGTTTTTGAGATTGCTGTGTTTTATTTCATTTTGTAAATTCCATATCTTCCGTTGAGCTAGCCAGGCAAAGAAAAGAAAGGTAAGATAATAATTTCAACTTTCTCATCGCTTTACCTAAGTCACTATATCTAATTATTGGCGCTCCTACTCAAATCTGCTGTCACAGCAATATATGTCATTTTCAAAAATGATTTGACAATTATAAATTCTATATATATATATATATATATATATATATATATATATAATGAAATTTATTGGCAAGTGACTCAATATTAGCCACAAGGGCATCCTGTCGACGCGTTTCGCCCTAATTGGGGCTCATCAGGACAGGAGTAGCAAAGATGTAATATTTAACACGAACACATTATGGGAAGTACAGCATCACCCAATTAGGGCGAAACGCGTCGACAGGATGCCCTTGTGGCTAATATTGAGTCACTTGCCAATAAATTTCATTTTTTAATATTATTTTAAGACTCATTAAATTTTCATATTCTATATATATATATATATATATATATATATATATATATATTAATAATGAGGTGGTAATGCAAGCGTTGTTAATTAAAGCTAACATAGTATATGAATGTCACTCACCGTATAGAATTCATAATTGTCAAATCATTTTTTGAAAATGACAGATAATTATGTTGACTAACATGATAAGTAAAATAAATTCAGAGGGAGCTTGAAGGAAAGTCTTTTAAAATATTGTACGTTAAAAGTCGATACGATGAAAGGCCGGTATGGTTGAAAATGATGACGTAGGAGTGTTTCATGAATATGAAAACAACATTGGTGTAATCTTCATATGAAGGAGTTAATGTCGTGTATTGGATTTGAAGTGATTTGAGTTTTACAGAGTAGAACAGAAACTGTGTGGGTCTTCTACATCTTGTTTGTTGTTTAAACATTGTTGTTCTTTATTGATGTGGTAAGATTCTAAGAAGATTCTTGGTTTGTAATGGGGCACCTTGTCTAATATTTCAGCTTCTTCGTATGCGGGAGTATGTGTGGTTGCATACACATGTGTAGAAAGTGCACATTTGTTGGAATGCGTCTACAGTCGCTTCTATGTTGAGTTAGACGACTTCCCAACCACTGGAAAGTTTGCCCAATGTAAGAGGTCTGGCAACTGCAGACGATCTTGTAGATTATGTTACTATCGAGTAATTTAGGTGTAGGGTTCTTTACTTTGGTGAAAAAATTCTGAATAGTATTGTTATATTCGAAGGCAATGGTAATGTCTGGTTGTTTGAGTACTTTAATCAACAGTGGAGCTAATCTTTGTACGAATGGCAATTTTTTGTATATAATAGTATTTAGGTTATCGTTGTTGTTGTGTTCTGTTGATTAGTTGTTGGGATTGTTGTTTATCGTCAGAGTATTGGTGTAAATGAGTGTACAAAAGAATTATTTCGGGTAGCCATTATTTAATAAAATATTGAAAAGAATTCTCTTGTTTTTGTTTAAAAATTGTGGTTCAGAGTTTTCTGTATGCGACGTTTCATGGCATTGACTGTGCCGACTTTATGTTTGAATGAATGGTTAGAGAAGAAATATAGATATCTACCAGAATTGGTAGGTTTGGTATACCAGTCAAAGATTAAAGAGTTGTTAGGTCCTCTGATGACTAGAGTATCGAGGAAAGGTAACTTTCCAATTATTTCTGTTTCACCTGTGAATTGTAGATGTTCATTAAAGCTGTTGAACGTGGCTATGGTTTCTTCGATATGGTGGGGTGAGGCTGAGCATATGATGTCATCGACGTACTTGACGAGGAATGTTATTTTATAAGGTAGTCGTTAAGGTAGTCGTGGAAGTACACAGTCAAGTAGGGAGTCCATAACGATCTAGGCAATAACACGTGATATTGGGGATCCCATAAGTGTGCCGAACAACTGGAGGTAATAGCAATCTTCAAAAGCGAAATAGGTGTTGTTGAAGATCAAGTTAATAGTATTTAGGAAATAATCCATTAAAATCTTACAGTGAGGTTCAATGGTTGACCATTTTTCTTTGATGATATTGAGGATTAAGGTTAGTGGAATGTTCGTAAATAACGATGTTACGTCTAGAGAGACAAGAATGTGATTTTCGGGAAGTTTAAAGTTTTTGAATTTGTCTACTAAGGTGAAACTATCTTCGATGTTGTAGCCTTCAGGTGGAAAACCAGCTTGAAGTATTTTTTAAACGAAGGTAGCTACCAAATACGTGGGAGTATTTACAGACGAAATAGTAGGTCTGTGTGTAAGTATAGGTTTGTGGATTTTTGGTAGCCCGTAGTATCTGCCTGGGATTGCATTACAGATGTACAGTTGTTTCTTTTCAATATCGTTTAACATGCCTTTATTGTGGAGCAACTTTATATGATCGCTGACACGTTTTTGGGTCGTAAAGGTGGGATCTCGACGTAAGAGTTTGTATGTTGCAGTATCAGATAACAATTATAAAGATATATCGATATATTGTTGTTTGTCCATGATGACAGCGACAGCACCTTTATCAGCTCTAGTTACAGTTAAATTAGGATTATCGCATAAGAATCTTTTTGTATTGTATAAATGTGATCTGAATTCGTTTTTTTGTTGGTTGTTGATAGGTTTGTTGGCAAAGTTCAAGATCATGTTGTTTATTTTGCCTCTTTTGATGTCTTTTTGTTTTTGGGGTAACTTAGTGAAGTCAAGAATGGTTTCTATTCGTGCAAATAACTTGCCAATGTGAATATCTTTGCAGCTCCGCTGAAAGAGTGATGTGAAGAAGTCTGCATTTGGTGCACCGCTAGGAGAGTGCTGTGATAACGCCGCGTTGGAAGCGCGGTTAAAAGCGTGCTGTGATACAGATACAGCAATTTGTAAAACTTGAAATTGTTCACTTATCTTCCTTTCTAACTTTACCTGGCTAGTTCAACGGATTTTTTAAAATAAAATCGAACACAGCAATAAACAAGCATTTACACAGTATGAAATATTTTCTCCCATACAAAAACATACAGAACAGAGAACAGAGAAACTCTGTTCAGCAATATACCTGTAGAACTAATTAAACAAAGCGTCGATAATCGTTGACAGAGTATGCATCAACACTGCAACATAGCCCAAAAACAATTTTTAAACCGCATTGATTTTCTTTTCGACACTACCTATTTTTCATTTGATCATAAGTTCTACAAGCAAATACTGGGTACACCTATGGGAGCCAGTGTACCTCCGATTTTTGCTCAATATGTGATGGATGACCTTTTAGACTTCTGTATCCCTCAACTATCTTTTGACCTCTCGTTTTTTTAAAAATACGTTGACGACCCGATTTGTCGTGTTCCGTCAGGTTGTATACCAAGTACTTCTGATTTTTAATAACTATAAGCTCAACGTTCAGTTTACCATTGAAAAAGAAGTGAACGGTACTTTCCCTTTCTAGACATGCTCTTCATCTGTAATAACGATAATCTGATTACCGATTGGTATAGTAAACCTTGCTCGTCAGGTAGATACCTTAATTTTTACTCCTTCCATCCGATTAATATGGAAATCAACCTTGTTTTGGGCTTGAAGAGAAGAGTAGAACTCATCTCACATTGAACTCTGAAGCACAAAAACTTTCTTATTCTAAGAGACATACTTTTTCGTAATTCTTACCCTATCTTGTTATTAAAAAAATTGCTTTTTAATACCCATTCTCACATCAATCAGCCCATTCTTTAACACAGCTCGCTTTCCACCGCTCACACAAATCCCAAGATCTTCATTCCTTTCCCGTATGTGGAAAATCTCACAGCTAAATTCTGTCATATTCTAAAGGACATTGAAGGAATAACTCTAACAATGAAACCTATTTTAACTCTCAACAAGGCGCTTTTTAGTAAATTAAAAAACCGTACCTCTCTATTGCAACAGTCGAGTGTAGTTTACTATATACCGTGTAAAAATTGCCAGGGTCAATATGTAGGCCACACATCCAGGTGGCTCTTAACTAGGATCACTTCTCACAAAAGTGACTCCAATAGGAACACCAAAACCTGCGCATTAGTTTCTCATGCTATTGAGACTCAACACCCTACTGTGGGTGTCATTATAATTGATATAAAATCGCTTTACGTTGGGTGTTATTTTTATTTGATATGATATTCCTATTGTGCGACGATAAAGATTATTTAACCCTTACTCTCTCTGCTGTTTAAATAAATTTAAATGAATTTTAAATTAAGCAATCCAAGGTTTACACAATATAATGATTGATAATAATATGTACAATTTTATATAAATTCAAAATTTAGCCTCTGAATAGAACATTAACATTTACCAAATTTATGATTTCCTGAAAGCCAGCAAAAATACCTTTTTAATTACTTTTAAGTACCTTTGAACGTTCTAAGATGATTCCCCTGTTTTCAAATTCTCAAATGACCTTTTTGTTGACTCTTAGCAGACATATAATATATAGCAAGTATTAAAATTGAAACGGTCTTTAATTAATAAAATAGTTAAGATCGCTAACCTGCGTTTTACTTTCGTTTTTACTGGAATTGCCTCAGAGTATCTGTGTTCAGCATCTCTCGCTACACTCGGTTTTCTTATTGCTTGTGGTTTTCCTTGGATTCCATGAGTGTCCTTACTTTTGTTTAATTGGTCGTATTTTCAGACGTATTTTTATATTTTCTTTTTAGAGGTAATTTTAGAAATATATTCAGATATTTAATTTAGATATGGGACGATATTGATTTCGATCAGTAGCATATTATTAAATATTGATTTAGATCATTTATTTATAGCCTTAAATTGTAAAATATTAGAATAAATTTTATTTAATAGTTTAAATTACGTCTATTTGTAGATTGGCTATTATTCGTTGCACAAATTTTGCACTTTTAATTTTTACTTATACTAAATTATAAACTTTTGACTAATTAATGCTGTCACGTAAATTTCTACTGCATACTGACGTGATTCTTTCATTGTTATAGATGAACTAAATGTTTATTTAGTCCCCATTGTATCTATAAGCCCTCCTATCAATGCTTTTAATTGGTGCGCGTCGCGTGTTTATGTATAATCTCCGCCTATCTCTTTAGAACCTTGGGATTTCTCAAATTCTCTGGTTTCAATTGTTGTACTTTCGTTCTATTCAGCACGGCTACATTCAATATATCATAACATCTTCTTAGAATTTCCAAACATCCATTGCAATTCTGTCACGTATTTCTATTTATCGTTTAAAAATCTAAAACTCATCGTACAAATTAACCATCTGGTGTTTATTTGTTATTAAAATATGTTGGTTTTCTAAACAAATGTACTATTTCTAGTCACGTATTTAGTGACGTATTAGAATGCGTTCCTATACATGCGTTGATGTTTTGGACGAAATTATTATTTAATAATTTCTAGAATGCCAGTTTATCTGCCTTTCCCGATAATTTATTTATATTGATGCAGTTAGTTGCGTTTAAAATCTTATTTTAAAACATATTACACGACGTACATATTATTTTTTTAGCTAAATGGTATCGGATTATTGCAAAATGAGCTTCTTTCTTATGCATTAAATCAAATATACTATATATACAGTGTGCTCGCAATTGACTTTTTCTAAAATAGTCGCTTTACTCCTATAATAGATGGAATTTTTTGTTTTTCTTAAAGTTAAAATTATTTATGTCTATCCTACGACCCCTACGACTTAATCTACCCTTAAACTACCCTCCTATCATAGCAATATATATATATATATATATATATATATATATATTGGTAACAAGATGGTAGGATACTGGGTATGAAGTCCAAATAATACTAGTTTATGCAAAATTCAAAATTTAATTTCTTCTGCTTAACGTTTCGGCAAAATTTTTTGCCTTTGTCAAAAGCATTGTATAAAATCAATATTTGTCAAATTTGAAAAATAGCAAAATTGTCAAAATTTAAAATTAACATGTTAGTATTATGTTAGTATTATTTGGACTTCATACCCAGTATCCTACCATCTTGTTACCAAAATAATTAAGCTAACCAGTCCATTAACGATATATATATATATATATATATATATATATATATATGTGTGCGTGTGTGTGTGTGTACGTGTTTGTACAGACACACGTATTACACATGCACACGCATACACTGACTTACGCATGCACGCACGCAACGCCCACACGCCCACCCCCACCACCCACCACCCACACACACACCAACCCCTCATACATAAACACTTACAAACACACAAACACTCACACACGCGCGCATACGCACACCACGCGCGTGCACACATACACACACAGACCACCGAGACACCAACATACATAGATACACACATTCGATCAAATCATCCTTTAAGCTTTAGACGTGCTTTATTTAGTTGAAAGCTGAATTATTTGGATTTGCAGTATATTCGTTCTATATATATATCTCAATTAACTGTAATTTAGTTTCTGTTACTAATTTGTATAACAATAGCATGTAAGACAACGCAATATAAAGTCACTAATCGCCCGCGAAAGTAAATTGAGCAATATTTTTAATTTATAGCACGTTCTACGAGGCAAGCCTGCAATAGAATAATTCATTTCAGTTTTCCTTTCGCATACAATTTATGGACGTTAATTACAACTCGTGAACCTGAACGATAAAGTTTAATTAGCGGTTACTTGCAACTTTGTACGTATATAATTTCAATCCACATTGCATTTATAACACGTTGCCAGCAAGTACAGTTTAGAACAATGTGGATCTGTCTAGATAATTAAACATCCTAGTTTGTCTAAATTGCATTCGAGGGAGCTTTTTATTTAAAATGTTGACATTTTATATACATCGTTAGGTCGTAAAAGTAGTACCTCTGACATATGCTGCGCGTCCATTTGATACACGGCTATTGGAAGTTATATTACCGTGTATTCTTGTTCATTAGGAAGATTTGAACAGATGATGTGAGGAAGTCCATCACGCCAGTGAAACGTCGAGAAGTTACTTTTTAAGCGACGGCCATCGGCCAACTTGTCGGGAATTTTTATTTTACTGGGCAATGGCCACAGAAAAAGTCTAATTTAGTTTACTACTACGACTTTTTTCCTAATAGTTGAGTTTTTACCCAATCATGACAACAAACAAATTAAATATCCGTCAAGCTAACTAGATGAAGCGGGCCATATTATTAGAATTGAACAGCTTAAAATTGTAAGTAGCGTCAATTATTTTCTACTATGTACATTAATACCTATTCTCTGCTGACAATTTGCAAATATTATTTGTAACGTTTTCTAATGTAATCTTTTGTAATTTATTTATTTCATCCTAAATCAACAACAATAAAACCTACAGCCTACTTTAGCTAATTCCGGGATTAACCTAGTAGAAGCATTACCATGTGATTCTTGAAAGTAGGATTTTAGCGTGGTGAATGGCCTTTGTATCTAATAAAAATCGTCTTTTATGACCGCAGTAAATTCAAAAAAATTTAACAAAATGCTTGAATTATGTAAATATTCATTTTCTTAGACAAGCGTACTTGGGAAAACGCTCAGTATATTGAATTTAAAATGCATAAAAACGTGACTAAAAAGGTTTTCATTCTTAATGACGAAAAAGTAGTGTTTTTAGATAAAAATAATGGCATATTCCGCTCCTGGAAGGACATCTTTTCAAAGAGTTTCATCCACATTTTTGGTATAAAGTACTCAATTGTGTAAATGCGTAATTATTATAGAAGACTTTATTTGATTGTGTTTATGTTTAAAGGAAGACAAACGCTTCAAAAATGCAAGGTTATGTGTACAATATTTTAATTTCATTTAACACCAAACGTACGTATTCATTTAAACTATTTAACGATATTCAGAGAAACTAGGTGAGTGGCTTTTTTAATTGAAAAACGCGTTTAATAAACTTCTAGAATAATCCAGTGCTAGAAAAGAACAAAACAGGTAAACGACAACGTCCTAATTAGAAACCATAAATCTCGAAAGTCGTAAATATATGATGACGTTTTTAACTTTCCAATTATCGTCATCGCTCTCGGTCGTGTAATTGGTAAACGTATGGCCCTAGTAAGACTAAGATACAGGTTGAAGTCCTGTCCAAGACCCTATATTATCCATCTTTCAATTACTAGCTCGATTTGAAATGATCATTTAGACTTTGATGGTATATTTTTAATGGGTTTGAGGTCAGCTATAGGAAAGTAAACTCCTTTTTAAGGCCTAAATTTTCAAATTTAATTTAAATTCTTGATCACAGACTTTAAGGCGAGGTTATACATTAAATTAACATAGAAATTAAATCAAAATATTGTTTTAGCTGATTCTTGCTTCAATTTGTTGTTATAAGAAAATTGTATGACTTTTATAAAAATAAAAATAAATTTTTTATTTTTATTTTTATTTTTATATAAGTTATACAATTTTTATTACAACAAATTAAAGCAAGAATCAGCTAAAACAATATTTTGATTTAATTTAATGTATAACCTCGCCTTAAAGCCTGTAGTCAAGAACTTGAATTAAATTCGAAAATTTAGGCCTTAAAAAAGAGTTTAATTTCTTGCAGCTGACCTCAAACCCACTAATAATATATCATCATATTTGTGCAGGGTCATTATGTCTAAACTGTATTATATATATATATATATATATATATATATATATATATATATATATATATATATATATATATTATTGATATCATAACGCTGCACGTCGATGTAATTATACTCTCCTTCTGATCACCACCGCTCTGTGTATTTTAATACCCTAAAATTTCAATATGCCTCGGGTAGCCCAGTTTAATTTACACAGGGTGCACAACATTACGATAATCAAACAATTTACCCCTTTTTCTCTAAAACTTTTCCTGCTTTGAATGATAAAATAAAGTCCATTAATATTTATATAAAGAGAAAAGAAAATCATATACACTTTACAGCTTAATTTGTTTGACTGTATGACAAAAATGAGCCCCTGAATCAAATAACAATAAATTTTAAATTGTTTATCTCCAAAAATTAAAGCTCCCTTTCCTTATTTTAAAGCCAGCAAAATGATGTTGTACTCTACTGTAAATTTTTCTGAACGTTCAAGATTTTTCCCCTTTTTACAAAATTTTTCATGTTTAAAATAAATTTTTGATGACTCTTTCATAAAATATTCAAGTATAAAATATGATAAATGTTTAAAAATGATAAATAAAAAATAATGCCTTATGCTAGATAGTTCTGACCTGCAGTTTTCCTTGTGCGTCTTTCTGCTGCGTGCTGTGGATCAGTACCACAATATCACATTCAGTTAAGTTGCTTCATTCAATTTATTTAATCTCCAAGTTTTACTCCGTTTAATGAATGATCTAGTATTTTCTTAATCTCCCTTAGCTTTTTTTAATGTCTTTCAGATTTACGTGATCTCCCTTAAATTTTCGTACTGTCTTCTTAAAATTTTTGTAGCGTCACTTAGATTTTTGTAATGTTACTTAGAATTTTTGTAATGTCACTTAGATTTCGTGATGTCTTTTCAATTTACGTAAGTCACTTAGAGTTTCGTAATGTCTTTTTAGAATTTTTGTAGCGTCACTTAAATTTTTGTAATGTCACTTAGAATTTTTGTAATCTGACTTAGAATTTTTGTAATGCCCCTTAGAGCTCTAAATTATAAATATTTAATCTAAATTAATTAATAAATTTCTACTCACGTTTTCCAGCAAACGACTAAACTTGTCTCATATTATTTTCACTATAATTTATTTAAAAATTTTATAACACCACTTTTCACAAAATTTTGATCATTTAATTTGAATATTTACTCGACGCATAAATTCTTGAGTACGAGTGTCTGCTTATCTAATTCGCGCGTTATATAGTCTACGTCCCATCTAAAAATTCATTGGTTATTTGAACTGTTGTTCAAAGTTTACGACCAACCATCAGTTGTTCTGGATGTTTTGGGCTTTTATAGATATATCTCTGATAATACCTTGTCGGGACGTTTCCTTGGTCAGGTAGGTACCAGTGAATTTCTAGTTTATATTTATTTTAGACCGTGTGTTTTGATGTTGCTACAGGAATTTCTAATTCGCATAGGGCTTTTGTTTTGTCCAGATAATGCTTTGGGATTTGTATTAACTCCATGCAGAAAATCACGTAGCTAAAGTGACGTAAATTAACATATTTCTGTTTACATTTTTGTGTTTCCGAAGCGTACTTATTTCAAAGAATGCGCTTCTTATCAGGACGCTATGCTGTCTGCTTTTACTATCGCATGTTTAATGTGAATAGTATTATGATTTTCTAGCTTTTTACTGCATTTAACGCGTATTGATTTACAATTTATGAATACTTTTGGTTTAAGTCAAGTTTGATTGGTGTGGAGCTATTTCTTTTGCTAAATGTGTGTTTATTGTTAAATGATATGCTTCCCAGCATTAATTAAACTCAACTACGATCCCTATGCAGAGTGTTAAATGTTTGCGCTCTTTGCATAATATACAAAAAAACTCCTAGTTCTATTTACATGTATTGTGAAATCATTATGACTCAATATACCTCTATATAATCTCCTTATCATAGCAATATATATATATATATATATATATATATATATATATATTGTTGTGGATTTAAGGGTTAAATAGATGTAGACAAAAATTTTTAGCAACCGTGTATATAGAAATAGGAGCAAATCAATTACGCGCCAAATGTATTAATTTATATAGTGAAAACGGACGGGTATTAAGGTATTTTTCTATATTTAAATAGGAATGTAAAAATTATATGAATGAAAAAAGTTTGAGAGTACATAAACAATTCAAGGATACGCATAAGTAATTATAACAACTCTTAATCAAACGCATGATAGCAAGAAGGAAGCGTGCTTGCAGAGAAAATCATTAATTTTAAACGCAAATTATAGTCGGTTACGTTCAAAATTTTAAGAAGTCGTTTCGAAAACAAGCTATTTACATGAAACAGGTTCCGCTAGGGGGGTTTGAGAATAATATAAATACACGAACGAATATATTAAAGCTCTTTTTTTATTTCCATTGAGATCTGAATACGGATTTAGATTTACAACCTATAATAGTAAAAGCTTTCGGTTAGCAATTATTGTGTTCAGTAAAGTAACATTAAACATCCTGTTAAAAATCATAAAAGCTGTAATAGCGAACCGCAAGTTATAAAAGTGTTTGCACGAGTTGGTGCTTGTTTAGATAAAAGGTGCCGTTACTACGACAAAGTTATTAAATGAAGAGATGATTATTTGGGGTAAGCGAAACTAAAAGCAATTTGTATGCATGAAATATTGGTATGGAATGTACTGTTGAGACGAAGCTGATATCTGGGAAGAAGAACCGGAGTGGTAGCGGAGATATTGGATGGTGGGGATCCGTGGATCCATGCTTTATCGTAGTAGATGGACACATCAACGAGGGTTTCTGGTAGCCATTTACAAAAATGAACCCACTATAGAGCAGTTGGAAGTCAGACTAGGGTGGCATGTGTTGCCCATCTACTCATATCATGTAGAATTTTTGTAAAAATAATTTTAAAACTAAGGACTTCAAAGCATTTAATAATTGAGCTGGTAACAATTGTATCAAATCGTTTGTACTCATGTGTAAATATTTTATCTGTTAATATGTGTAAATAAAAGGTTGTATGGTTGTTGTGTTATTTTGGTAATTCATTTGATGGTGTGTGTGTGTGTGACAGAGGTATATGCTTAAAGACAGGTATTCAAGAAGAGGCCGATTGCTGAGCTAGCCAGGGTGAGCAGAGAAATCCAAAGGCGTCCAAAAGAAAGGGTAAGAAATTTTTTTTATAAAATTTTTTTTTGAAAATTTTATGTTGGCCACTAGGAGGGCTCGAGTGTACAGAAAAGACCACGGCAATATATATATATATATATATATATATATATATATACTGGGTGCTTCAAAAAAATGTATACACACTTTAAACTATTGTAGTTTTCCCACACTACAAGGCTAATGTTATATTTCTTCGCCAGGTGCCAGCATAATCGTCCCTCTATGTTATATTATCAGTTGGAATTTGTAATATCAACATGGCGGACGTACGTTTGAGTTTTGAAGAACGAAAGCAGGTTATTAAGTGGTACTGGAAGTTTGAGAATGTAAATGAAGTTCAAAGACAGTGGAGAAGGGGTATGATACAGAACCACCTTCAAGATTAACAATTACACGCATACGAGACAAATTCGAAGTTCATGGAACAGTGTGTGATGTGCATAAAGGTCATTCAGGTCGGCCTCGAACAGCTACAAGTGATGAGTCATCAACGACAGTCTTGGAACTGTTTCAACGCTCTCTAACAAATCTTCAAGGCAAGGGGCACGTGAAAGTGATGTAAGTGCTAGCAGCGTGCTACGCATTCTGAAGAGAGGCAAGTATCGTGTTTACATTCCAAGGCTGGTGCAACAGCTAAATGACGACGATCCAGATCGAAGGTTGCAATTTTGTGAATGGATTCAGGAGATGGTGATACGTGAACCGGGATTTATGGGTAGCATCATTTGGTCGGATGAAGCCCAATTCAAACTTAATGGAACTGTCAATAGGCACAATTGTGTTTACTGGTGTGAAGAAAATCCTCACATTACAATTGAAAAAGCTGTAAATTTGCCTGGTGTAAATGTGTGGTGCGGTTTGTCTTCAAGGGGACTCATTGGACCTTTTCGATTTGAAGGCACTGTAACTGGTATTAATTACCTAACAATGCTTGCTGATTCCATATTTCCTGCCATTCGTGCATTATACGGTAATGATGATTTTTATTTTCAACAAGATGGTGCTCCGCCGCACTATCACAGGGACGTACGAGCTTACCTGGATCAAAATTTGTCGGGCCAGTGGATAGGACGCAGGTGGCCAATCGAGTTTCCAGCACGCTCTCCAGACCTTACACCACTGGATTTATTCTTGTGGGGCACAGTAAAAGATGAGGTGTACAAACGTAAACCACGTAACCTAGACATTCTTTGGAATGAGATTCAAGCAGTGTGTAGAGAAATCTCATTGGACGTTTTGATACGATGTACAGAGTCTGTGGTGACTCGTACTCAGAATTGTATTGATGCTGCAGGTCACCAATTTGAACAGTATTAACATTTGTTATTTATGTTTCATTTACATTGGACTTTCAGCTTTCTATTTTCCTGAAATTTAACTTTGTAGAACGGTAAATAAATTTTCTATGGAAGTTCAAAGTGTGTATACATTTTTTTGAAGCACCCAGTATATATATTCTGTGACCTGTTTAAACTGATTGTGAACCGTTATAAGATTTTCAACCAAGTTTTGTTTTTAAATGTTAAACACCGAAAAATTATTTTTAATATAAAGATACGCTTAAATTTTTTAGGTATACTATGAAAGTAATTTGAACAAAAAAATTTCAACATGAACATGACGAAATAATAATTTCATGGTAACTATATTAATAATCAATCAAACGTGTTCTTCTCTGTTGCTTTATCCGACTTGTGATTTTCTAAAACCGGTCGAATAAGGTATATCCCAATAAATTAAACAACTTTTCAGTGAATTTACCCGATATGAATGTGAATAAAATATTCTAAGAGGTGTTCTCCGGGGGCCCCATGTCCACAATTCTTACAAACGAGCGCATATACTTGACAGTTTTAAACCCCAGAAGCTATAATGTTTCATATCGCTACTTTTATATGTATTCTAGTACCAATTTAGAAGAGCACTATCGTATAACGTAAACGGATAACTGATGTATGGATATTCGCTGCTCATCGTGGATAAGGTGGAAAGTGCAGGCTATAGAGGTTATATTCTTTTTGATGGTTACTAGGAAGAAGGTAATATCAAAAAGAGCCCTTTCAATGCGGCTTTATACAAATGAAGTAAAACAAATTCCCGCGTGTCTCCCGATCTCATCGCTGCGACCCGCCATAAATTACACTTTATGGAGGAGATAAAATAAGCTTATTTTCTAGAATGTACGACATCCGTTCTGGCTATCTGCAAGACGGGGCCATTCATTATTCGCCTTATACTCGTAAAGATGATGAAGTACTCCGATGTCTTTCCAACAGTGTTTGGATGTCATCAGCTTCAGATGCATACAGTCTTCGTGATTCACATCAGCCTTTCTTTTTGTGTTCTGTATAAAATATTGAATGTTGAAAGCATTCTATATTATTTCAAAACCCGCTATTCTACTTATACGCTTATAGATGTCAGGCAAGTACTTAGAGTTACTTGCCAAAGCCGATTTGATGAATCATAATAAAAGATAAAGAATAAAGCAACCATAGCTTAGCGACTTTAGAAAATTACATTTTTCTATTGCATTACAGACTTGCGTGCCACTAAGGCTAAGCTGAAGACTGACTGGCAACGAACACTACTTTTAATAAAAGCTTGAAAGTTCTTCTTAAGAATGATGCGCAGATTACATTTTATTAAAGTTTTAATCAATGTTATGATCATATTTTTTATAATCATTTTAAGGTTTTACACGACCTATTACGTCTTCTAAAGTAGCGTTGGGAACGGTGCACTTATCACACTGTTATGGCCATATTTATAAAAAGAGTTTCCACAAACTGCAATAGAAAGGGCCTAGATCACTAGGATGAAATACGCATGTTACTTCAAGTAAAATATTTTAAAAGTGAACGTAAATAAGATTAATTTTGATAAACACTTAGAAATTTTCCATTTGTTAGTAAATTTTGATTGTTTTTCAAAATTTATATGTGACGATAGGTGTTCTTGATTTTTCGCCAGTTGAAATAACACAAGGAGAAACGCTAATATGACGTTGTATGTTAACTTTGAGATTGGTTGCGCAGCGCCATCGCGCGTATAACAACACCTAACCATTAGTTAATCATTCAGTATTTGCTGATTTGTTGTTTCTTATTTAGGTACGAATTTCCACGACTTTCGAGATGCCATATCAGTAAACTTTGTGATACTATTTGACGGTATTACATTTAACCATTAAGGTTAAAGAGTGCCCCACACATAGGTAGTGTAGAATCTCTCGTGGGATTTGGCGGATCCCTTAAGAATTGAGATGTCTTGCACTTTGGCAGGTTGGAAGGGCGACTTTGAAGGTAACGAAATTGCTGAATATTCTTTTGGAATAAGTTGAATGTTATGTCACGCGTGTGCATAAGAGTGATCGTGGGACGAGACAATCAAAGCAAATATAGGGAAGGAGATGTCATTTCATCAAAATTACTTACCTGATAAACCTAATTGGTAAGATGCACAAACCTTTAGGTCATGATGAACTCCAACAGCAATAAGTACCTTAGTTAAATCTTTAACATACAAGACAAATCAGTAACTGAGGTCACTGTTTGTGCCCCATAAAATACATAAAGCAATATCCAAATAATAGTTCATATTGGAGCCATTCAAATAAACTTACTTTCTTGTGAGGAATTCTTATGGGTCTTGTAGTTAAAATTTGCAATAAACAATAACTGAATTTAAATAAATTTAGATTGTACTTGAATATCCTTTTCTAATTCTTAATTTTTAAACTTTTAGCAATAAAAAGAAGTATGGTTCAGTTTAGAGATATAATGAATTGTTAACGTTTCTTTTATAATCACAATTTATTTACAATAAGTAGAAAATGCTTTACTTAAGCTTGACTTTACTTAAAATACATCTAAGGTAATTTATGATTAATCAAAGTCACCGTCCCGGATGAACCTGCACCTTGAAGAAGTTCTAGATTACTAGAACGGGTGGAAGCTTGTGCGTTCGAGTGATCTAAAGAATCAAACTACAAGTCCAAGCAAAGTAGTAGAGAACCGGCAAATACAGTTATAATACACGTATACATGCCCATCTCTAGCTACAGTGAGGAAGAGGTAGAAGCGATCTACAAAGATATCGAAGACATACTAAGATACGTTAAAGGAAATGAAAATTTAATAATTACGGGGGATTTTAAAGCAGTGGTAAGTGAGGGTAGTGCAGGAGCGGTAGTAGGTGTGTTTGCCTTAAACACGAGAAACGACAAGAAAAATAGGCTGGTAAAATTTTTCAACAAAAACAATTTTACCATCACCAACAGATTATTTCAACATCATGCTAGAAAACGATACACGTAGAAGACAACGGTTTAGGAATCAAGTGAAGGACTGTAGAAGATACCCAGAAGCAAATACGGTCACTGACCACAACATCGTAGTTATAAAGGCACCTCCCCTCTTAAATTAAAAAATTTGGAAAAAAAGAACGGAAAAGGTCACTTTGACTATGAGAAGCTAAAAGAACAATATATCCACGAAAGACACCGGGAAATTTTCTGATACTAAGGAACTAAAACAGAATGGAATAACATTAAATCCAGCTTAGACATAGTGGCCAGAGGTATTCTGGGATATACACAAGAAATAAGTTACTATGGATAACAAAGGATATCCCAAATTTAATAGAAGAAAGACAAAATACAAGAATTGATCAGACGAAACAGGAAAACAGAGATACAAAACCATAAAATGGGAAATTATTCGCAAACGCAGGAAAGCTAAAAAAACAATGGATTGATGAAAAGTGCAAAGAGGTAGAAACTAAGATGGAAATAGGAAAAACAGACGAAACATACCAACTAATTGGAATGAATTTTAGGGATATAAAATCAAAAATATAAGAGACGCGGAAAGAAACGTCATTATCGAAAATGTGGAGAACGTGATTAGATGGCAAGATCATATAGAGAATTTATATGCAGGAGAGGAATATTAGAACACGAATCGCACATTGAAGTGGATGACTTGGGACATCCTATACCTAAAGATGAGTTTGAATTAGCAAAAAAGGTTCTGAGCAATTGTAAGGCTCCGGGTACAGATAAACAACAAAAAAACGTCTCTTCCATTTTGTAAGCTACATGTGTGGGACAGATGAAATACCCAAAGATTTCAAACGTATCATCGTAGTTACTATACCAAAAAAGGGAGGCTCGAAGAGAAGTGAGAATTTTCGAACAATAAGTTTGACAGCACACGTATCAAAAATTCTAACTAGAATTGTACAAAGGGGAGTGGAAAAACGAGCTGAAGAAACACTATGTGGTTGATAAGGTTGATAAGATTAATCTAGAAATGGTAATTATAGTGAAGGACCAATTGCTATTATGTAGCAATGGCAGTGTAGCGGTTATGTAATAAACAGAGCAAATACGACAAACTACTTAATAAAGAATATAAATACCTTAAAGCCTGTGCCGCACTGGGCAAGAGAAGTCACACACAAAAGCTAGCGGACACCCAAGAACACGCGCGCTCGGTGTGGTGTCGCTTTCAGGCCTCTCGTTCAACTGTCTTCTGTTACCGTCCGAGTACGACTCATATTACTCCACGCACTCGCACTACGGCATAAGGTTTCACTCAAACTGTAGGGTACCCGTACTAATGGTATTTATTGTCACGACTATTAAATTGTTCAATGGTGACGTAATACTATGAGAAGATAAATTTGGGTTTAGGCGAAACAGGGAACACAGGAGGTTATTTTAGCTCTGAGGTTGATAATGGAGAAAACAATATAAAAAGGGGATAGCGTGTATAGTGTTTGTAGATCTGAAAAAAGCATTCGACAATGTAAAATGGAAAAAAAATGTTCAAAATACTCAAAAAGATTGGAATTTTGTTTAGGGATAGACGACGGATAGTACATAGCGTATACAAAGAGCAAACAGCGGTAATAGAATTAGGGCACGAACGTAAAAAAGTAAATATTAGGAAAGAGGCGAAAGAAAGATGTACCCTATTCCATTACTTTTTAACTTGTACATCGAAGAGGCAATGAATACTGTCAAATGCAGGAAAACATTTGGAATTATTATGCAGTGACAAAAGAATGATATGCTTGTATTTGCAGACGATATAGCGGTATTAACATCTTGCAAGGAAGAGTTAGAAGCTGTTTTTAATGAAATGGAAACAGTTATAAAAGATAGATACGCACGAGCGCAGCTTCTCATATACATCACCTCCAACTTCACATACAACTTCCACCTACACACCCCCACCTCTACCTCTACACACCATCTTTGCAAACAACTTCCAACTCACTCACAACTTCGACCTACGTACACCACCTCCCAGTTTATATTTCCTAATTTAGCAACAAATATGTAGGGTCACGCGGGGTGAATCACCTTTGTATCTGGCAAAATTAACCAGAATATACCTTAAATTTTTCCATACGAAAATACATGTATAAATGACACTTTTTGCGTTCGTGCTAACATAGTTTATCTACTATCGTTTCTGTTATTATTTCAAAACCACGATTCTTGACTGTGTGGTTTTTTTACTAGTGTTGGCAATATTAACGAAGTCAACTCTTGCAAATTTTTTAAAATATTGGGTTCTTGCCGTATTTAACAAAAACACTATTTCGAGATACAAATCTAAATGATAATATGCACATGAAACATGCAGTTGATATATCTTGAATAACATTTAATAAGATGCAGTGGAAATTAATTATAACCCGGTTGGAGTATTATAAAATATCAGCCCGGACAAAATAAAAAGCAATTGAGGTTTAATAGAAGAAAGACGAAAATACAAAAATAAATTAGACGAAACAGGAAAACAGAGATACAAAGCCATAAAATGGGAAATTATTCGCAAATGCAGGAAAGCTAAAATAAAATGGATCAATGAAAAGTGAAAAAAGGTACAAACTCAGATGGAAATAGGAATGACAGCTGAAGAATACAAACTAATTAGAATCAATTTTAGGGATATAAAACCGTATAGCAAAAATATAAAGGACGCGGAAGGAAACGATATTATAGAAAATATAGAGAAAGTGGGTAGATGGCAAATATATATACGGAATTTATATGCAGAAGAGGAACTAACCGCGCTAGAGCTGCTGGACAAGCAGTACCAGAACGTCTCTTCCAACTTGTAGGCTTTGTGTATGAGACCGGCGAGATACTCAAAGATTTCACACGTAACATCATGGTAACTATATAGCGAAAAATAAAGGCGCGAATAGATATAAAAAATTTTCGAACAATAAGTTTGACAGCACACGTGTCAAAAATATTAACTAGAATTGTACAAAGACGAATGGAAAAACGAGCTGAAGAAATACTAGGAGAAGATGAATTTGAGTTTAGGCGAAACAGGGGATCACGGGAGGCTATTTTAGCTCTGAGTGATAATGGAGGAAACAATAGAAAAAAGGGAAAGCGTGTATATAGGGTTTGTAGATTTGGAAAAAGCATTCGACAATGTAATTGGAAAAAAATGTTCGAAATACTCAAAAAGATTGGAATGAGTTATACGGATACACGCATAGTACATAACTTATACAAAGAGCAAACAGCAGTAATAGAATTAGAACAGGTACGTAGAGAAGTAAACATTAGGAAAGGGGTGAGACGGGGATGTGCCCTATTCCCATTAATTTTTAAATTGTACAATGAAGAGGCAATGAATACTGTGAAATGCAAGCAGGCATTTGAAATTACTATGTAGGGACAATAAATTGATATGCTTAGATTTACAGATGATATAGCGGTATTAGCTTCTAGCAAGAAAGAGTTAGAAGCTGCTCTTAATGAAATGGAATTGGTTTTAACAAAGAGATACGGTATGAAAATTCACAAAAATAAAACTAAAGTTCTAGTATGCAAATAAGGGAAAATAAATCAAGAACAAGAATACAAATAGGTAACAAGCACTTACAAGAGGTTAAGAGTAGTACATTTAGTGACGAATCACCCCCTCATTTCCTCCCGAATCCCTCATTTCCTCCCAAATTTACATGTAAATTCCCATAAGGAGGAAATGAGGAGGAGTGACTCAATCCCTGCTCACCTCCTTGCTCGGACACCCCCAACCATTTTAATTACGTCACACCCGCATTCTTTCCACCCGCGAAATAAATCTTTCTCCACATTTCCACACACGAGATAAACCTATCTTGTTCGGTATCAATTAATATTAGAATTTTCTCAGATACCCAAATCTCTAGGAATTTTTCAGATATCATCACCCCCGAGGGAGCTACACCAATTTTAAGATTTCTTACCTGTAGCGACTTTTGAGCGTTCTTATAAATTTTTTTAGTCATGCGATACATCTTGTTAGTCTAGAATTTTACGCAGAATTCGAATCTGTAAACAGATTTGAAATCGGACCACGCCCTGCAAAATTACACACATACCCTATGCGAGATAAATCTTTCTCCACACTTCTACCCACGAGATAAATGTACTTTGTTTGGTATCAATTAATATTAGAATTTTCTCAGCTACACAAATTTCTTTAAATTTTTTAGATAGCGCCATCTCCCAGAGAGCTACCCCAATTTTAAGATTTCTTATCTGTAGCGACCTTTGAGCGTTCTTATAAATTTTTTTATACATGTAGCACATCTTGTTAGTCTAGAATTTTATGCACAATTCGAATCTCTAAATAGATTTAAAATCGAACCACCCCTTACCATTTTACACACACCCTCTAAATTATAACTTTCCTGCAGCTCATATCTAAAAGAAAATCTAAAGACAATTCTTAAAACTTTTTATTACAAACAATTTTTACTAATACAGTTTAAATTTGTAAACCACATTTCTAAATACATATTCACAATTTTTTATTCTTAACCTAGAACTTCTCATATCGACTTGTACTTATTAATATTTATTTCTAAATAGAGCACCTTTTCCAAAGACCAACCGCACCCGCATGTTTCAAATTCCTCTGATTTTGTTCTTATGGTTTCGCTTAAGACCTCGTACATAATTTCCAGATTACTAGAAGACGTTATACCCACATTTTTTGTGTTAAAGGATTTCACATCGGTAGTCTCTTCCCCCATTTTGGTGTAAACGCCGTAGTGTTCGCAATAGACTTTTATTGCTGTATGTTGTATTCTTTTTTCATTTATTAATCGAATAAATCGCTCTTTCTGCTTCCAAAGAAACTCGGACACTCCATCGTCGACACTGGCGTTCTTTATGCGATAGCTAGCCATACGGTTGTTAAACGCTGTACTAACCATTTCTACACCATCGTCGTTAGTAGCGGTAACTGATGCATTTTTATGTTTGTTGCTCCGTAGATGACCAGGGCATGCAGACTTTAACACCTCCATGTCGCACACTTTACACATAATTCGTGGTTGTTTCGTACAAGGCCCTTTAACAGCTGGCGGAGTTGAACGTTTACGGCTTAATGACATGCCGTGATGTTTTTCCTTGTGTCGCTGTAAGCTGTCCATTCTTGTAAAAGCGATACCGCAAGTCCCACAGTTTAAGTACTTTGCTGCGGACGGATGTATAAGCTTAACCGTAGACGATGTTACACTACGACATTTGTTCTGATGCCGTTTGAGAGCATTTTTCCAGGTATAGGAAGCACCGCAAGAGTTGCACTTAAAAACGTTTGCAGATACCATTTTAGTACAAAACAAAATCCGCACTATAGCACTTTGGTTAAACTTGTAAGCGAACTAACTTATAACTAAAGAGTTTACTCTTGCGCACCGGCTTTATGTACCCTATAGAATGCAAACCGAAGGTTTCCGAAGACACCCGAACGAAGTTGAGGATTCAGCGGGGGACTAAATGACGTCATAATCCTTGCTGCTCGTCCAATACATTTAGCGCCAATGCATGCACCTGGTTCGCATCGTCAATGGTGCGAATGCCGTTAGTAGAAAGATCGGAAACGTCTTCCATGTTATACGGATCGCGTGCATATTAAAAATCCAAAAGGGTAGTAGCACACGCACACAAATTGTCTGCAAGTCGTGCTGTAGAAGATGCAGTGCTACTATAAACAAAAACTCAATAAAAACACTTTAAACCTTTACTAAGGGAATATCAAACTTGTTGTCTACAGAATACTTACTAATAAAGCAATTTAATTTTAAATCACTTCTACGTCACATTTTCTGGGATGGCAGGTTGAATATTTTCTTTGGAAACAATCGAAGATTGCCGAAGACACTCGAAGAGTGTACGAGCGCGGCCACAAAACCAATTAGCATTAATACCAAGTATTCCGTACTTTCGTAGGTTGCTCATTTCCTAGAACCAAATCTTCCACATAGCGGTCGGTAGCACGTAATGATTTCTAGAACCGGTAAGTACTCGATATCGCCCAAATAGAGAATTAGATGCTCGATGTCTGTCAACCCCGATTCCCTCATAAAGGTAGAAAAAACTCGGTCAATCATCCATTATACTTCGACTCACCCCCGTTCTGATAATTTACAAACATTTTTCAAACGACAATGGGCTGAGAATTTTTAAACCTCCGAGGGATCTTTAAGTCGTGATCAATTACACATCCGAGCTACGCGTAAACTAACATATTTTGCAGCAACTGTGCACTGTATAATACATGCATACCCCTTCTCTGCGCTACTGCTATTCTTGTAGTTGCTAGAAAAAGTCACTCTCCTTTTTACTGCTAGGACCGATGCAAAGCACCATTTTTTATACTTTCTATAGCACATCGCGCACTTTTTCGTCTGATAATTAAATTTTGCTTATGTAGGCTTTTACACTTTCGCATATTTAAACATCTAATACGATTGATTAACCACTTTCGATTATTCTAACGGCGAGCCACCATACATCCCGCCTCACCGTTCTTTTTGAATCCAACGATCCTATGGGCTTCCGCACACTAACACCTAACGTACCTCTCCTACTATTTGTTAAACAAAAACTACCAGCATCGCCATGTCCGTATACCGACGTAAGCAGATGTTTGTGGATGTGTACGAGAATATGTAACCATATACATTAATCAGTCTAAGCTATTTTATTTAGTCCAAGAAAAATAATATTATTTTTCTAAACCACAATTACTAATCGTCTTTATAGGTTTAACATTTCTACCATTTCCCAATGACTGGTGCTACGTACATAGAAACTTAAATTTCTTATTGGAGAGAATTCTTATTCTCCCACGCACTGCCGCGTAGTTGCATGCCCACCCCTTTTGGGGATATATGCTCGTTATAGGGTGTATGACCTTCGGTTTTACATAACTACACTTCGTGAAACCCCTTTAATCTTTTTAATCGTATCTTTCTCGCATACAATACAGTAGGACTTAACCCTACCACCAACAAATTCTAATGCTGGACCCCCATTAAATTCGTCTTTAAATTTTCCTACCACTTTTTTGTCGACAAGTGTTATATTGTATTTATTATACGCGGGTAGTCACTCTTTTAAGATAAATATATTTTGCTAGGTATCAACTAATATTAAATTTTCTAGGGCCCCAAATCTGTAAATAGATTTTAAATAGGACCGCCCATACAAAGTTATGCCTTTTAAAGACCCAAATCACTAATTTTGCTCATCTTTATTTAACTCCATCTTTAGAACATTTTTTGCTACATAAGACATATGCCTTAGCCAACCATCTCCCGAAATCTAAAACCGCTGTGTTCCGCGAACACCACTTGGAGATAACACGTATACTCTGTCAACCAGGATAGAAGCAGGAAGGATTTGGAAGGTGGGAGAAGAATTTAAAAATTATGGAATCTTAAAACTAATATTCACAATAGATATACAAAATCCATACAAATATAAACAACTATCTTATATCTTTACGCTCCCATGCGTAGATTGTTGTACTATTAGGAATGATGTACTTTTTGTCATCTTTCCTCGATAAACTAATTTTATTAATAAGCTGCGTATACAAATCGTATTCTTTTACTCCGGATATATACGCAGGCAAGTACTCGATACCATCCAAATAAAGAATTGGATGCTTGGTGACTGTTAACATCCGCTTCCCTCGTGTACGTCCAGACACATCCCAGCCCATGAACACCCCTGCGCATGCACACCCCTGCCCATGCGCACCCCTGCGAGTGCGCACCCCTGCTCATGCACACCCCTCTCTGTGCGACTGTTATTTTGGGGTAACGTCACAGCCTTTTATAAATAAAGAGCAATGTAATACTATTCTAAAATTTTTATTCTGACTTTATACATAACAAAATTTAAAAAATGTAATGCCAAGCATGGTGTCATTTAACCGGCCCTTTAACAGGTGGCGGAGTTGAACGTTTACGGCTTAATGACATGCCGTGCTGTTTTTCCTTGTGTCGCTGTAAGCTGTCCATTCTCGTAAAAGCGATACCGCAAGTCCCGCAGTTTAAGTACTTTGCTGCGGACGGATGTATAAGTTTAACCGTAGACGATGTTACACCACGACATTTGTTCTGGTGCCGTTTGAGAGCATTTTTCCGGGTATAGGAAGCACCGCAAGAGTTGCACTTAAAAACGTTTGCAGATACCATTTTAGTACAAAACAAAATCCGCACTATAGCACTTTGGTTAAACTTGTAAGCGAACTAACTTATAACTAAAGAGTTTACTCTTGCGCACCGGCTTTATGTACCCTATAGAATGCAAACCGAGGGTTCCGAAGACACCCGAACGAAGTTGAGGATTCAGCGAGGGACTAAATGACGTCATAATCCTTGCTGCTCGTCCAATACATTTAGCGCCAATGCATGCACCTGTTTCGCATCGTCGATGGTGCGAATGCCGTTAGTAGAAACATCGGAAACGTCTTCCATGTTATTCGGATCGCGTGCATATTAAAAATCCAAAAGGGTGGTAGCACACGCACACAAATTGTCTGCAAGTCGTGTTGTAGAAGATGCAGTGCTACTATAAACAAAAACTCAATAAAAACACTTTAAACTTTTACTAAGGGAATGCCAAACTTGTTGTCTACAGAATACTTACTAATAAAGCAATTTAATTTTAAATCACTTCTACGTCACATTTTCTGGGATGGCAGGTTGAATATTTTCTTTGGAAACAATCGAAGATTGCCGAAGACACTCGAAGAGTGTACGAGCGCGGCCACTAAACCAATTAGCATTAATACCAAGTATTCCGTACTTTCGTAGGTTGCTCATTTCCTAGAACCAAATCTTCCACATAGCGGTCGGTAGCACGTAATGATTTCTAGAACCGGTAAGTACTCGATATCGCCCAAATAGAGAATTAGATGCTCGATGTCTGTCAACTTCCGATTCCCTCGTAAAAGGTAGAAAAAACTCAGTCAATCATCCATCTAACTTAAACTTCGACCCGCTCCTGTTCTGATAATTTACAAACATTTTTCAAACGACAATGGGCCGAGAATTTTTAAACCTCCGAGGGATCTTTAAGTCGTGATCAATTACACATCCGAGCTATTCGTAAACTAACATATTTTGCAGCAACTGTGCACTGTATAATACATGCATACCCCTTCTGTGCGCTACTGCTATTCTTGTAGTTGCTTGAAAAAGTCAGTCGCCCTTTTTACTGCTAGGGCTGCTAAAAAACACCATTCCATACTTTCTTTATAAGTGTAGCACATCGCGCACTTTTTTGTTGGATAATTAAATTTTTGTTTATGTAGGCCTTTACACTTTCGCTTATTTAAACATCTAATACGATTGATTAACCACTTTCGATTATTTTAACGGAGACCACCATACATCCCGCCGCACCGTTCTTTTTGAATCCAAGGATCCTATGGGCTTCCACGCACTAACACCTGACGTATCTTTCCTACTATTTGTTAAACAAAAACTACCGGTATCGCCATTGTGAACGTAAACAGATGTTTGTGGATGTGTACGAGAGTATGTAACCATATACATTAACCAGTCTAAGTTATTTTATTTAGTCCACGAAAACCACTATTTTTCTAAACCACAATTAATAATCGCCTTTATAGGTTCCACATTTCGACCATTACCCAATGACTGGTGCTACGTACATGGAAACTTTAATTTCTTATTGGAGAGAATTCTTATTCTCCAACGCACTGCTGCGTAGTTGCATGTCCATTCCTTTTGGAGGTATATGCTCGTTATAGGTTGTAAGACCCTCGGTTTTACTTAACTACACTTCGTGAGACCCCTTTAATCTTTTTAATCGTATCTTTCTCGCCTACAATACAGTAGGACTTAACATTACTACCAACAAATTCTAATACTGGACCCCCATTAAATACGTCTTTAATTTTCCCTACCACTTTTTTGTCGACAAGTGTTATATTGTATTTATTATACGCGGGGTAGTCACTCTTTTAAGATAAATATATTTTGCTAGGTATCAACTAATATAAAATTTTTCTAGGGGCCCCAAATCTGTAAATAGACTTTAAATAGGACCACCCCATACAAAGTTATGCCTTTTAAAGACCCAAATCACTGATTTTTGCCCATCTTTATTTAACTCCATCTTTAAGACCCTTTTTTTCGCTAACCAAGACATATGCTTTAACCAACCGTTTCCCTAGAAATCTAAAACCGCAGTGTCCCGCGAATACCACGTGGAGATAACACGTATACTCTGTCAACCAGGATAGAAGCCGGAAGGATTTGGAAGGTGGGAGAAGAACTTAAAAATTATGGAATCTTAAAACTAATATATACAATAGATATACAAAATCCATACAAATATAAACAACTATCTTATATCTTTACACCCCCATGCGTAGATTGTTGTACTATTAGGAATGATGTACCTTTTGTCATCTTCCCTCGATAAACTAATTTTATTAATAAGCTGCGTATGCAAATCGTATTCTTTTACTCCGGATACATACGCAGACAAGTACTCGATACCATCCAAATAAAGAATTGTCGCAGTGTTTTCCATGTAGTCCAATTTTCGCCTTTTTGCATCCATTTCCTCTAATTCCAGTTGTCTTTTCCTTCCACTTACAGCGTATGGCATACATAATGGGGCAATTTCCTTTAGCGTAAACGGATAGAGTTTACTACCAATATTTGCGCGTCGTCGTACAACCTCTGGGCGAATGTAAGGTGTATTTATCAATCCCAATTCCGAAATGACTATTTCTTTTGGAATTGTAGAATATGGTGTTGCAGATTGTGTAAAATATGTACTGCCTGCTTTAATGTAGCACTTGTGTAAGATTTTTATTTTATCTTGGCTGTCTTTCTCCTCTACTATCTCCAAATAATTTACGGGTAAATAGTTAAAACTAAAAGCCGAAAGCACATACTTTATCAATGTTTCCCTTTCTTTTGGTTTTTCGGACAACTTAATTTGCAAGCCCGTCATTTTCTTTGTATTACCATTCCCCCAATACACGTACTGTAGTAGGTTATTATACACTAAACAGCAGCTATTTTGTAGCTTGTCCGATAGCTTATTCCACATTTTGGCAAGTGCTCCCGAGTACATTGGCGCCTTTAGGAAGTATAACTTACTATCTTCCAATAACGTTAAACAGTCTTTTAAGGGATTATACACCCGTTCCGCACTGACATCCGAGTTGTACAAGCTGTATGCATTTGCGGTTAGTAAGAAAGACTGTTTTAGTTATGTAGGTGTTCTTGCAGAAAAGGATGGTACTAAATCCGTATACTTTTTAAAAGGTTATTCTAAAAACGTATTTATCAAAATGTCAGATAACAAAGACGAACTAAGGAATGCGGGTTTCGTAACCTTGGCGTACACCACACGCAAAGGGGTTCCGCTAAACATTGTATATTTGCCTAGTAAAGAACCTTTCGGATCATTTAAAACCGAGGGTCTTACAACCTATAACAACCATATATTCCCAAAAGTGGTGGACATGCAACTACGCAACAGTGTGTGGGAGAAAAAGGATTTCATCCAATACCAACAAGAAGAAGTCGATCAAGCTAACAAGATACGTATGCAGGACATAGTGGGAAAGCTGCGGTTAAAAGATTGTCACAAGCTGCAAGAATTACACGAAGGAATGGATCTGGTTGTCGATGGAATCAAAGACTTTAAATATAGAGGCAAACTTCGGTACATTTTACAATTCGAAAACCTAGACGGTCTTTATGTATCAAACTATTGGTTAGAAAAGGAGATAGAGGACTTGGGTGTCGATTTAAATTTTAAGCTGCGAATAAAATTAGATAAAATTAAAACCACTGCAAACAAACATAAAGAAAGGAATGTCTTCTGTGTATAACTTTGTATTAAAATTAAGTTTAAATGACTCCATGCTTGGCATTAAATATTTTTAAATTTGTTATGTATAATGTCAGAATAAACATTTTATAATAGTATATAACATTGTTCTTTATTTATAAAAGGCTGTAACGTTACCCCGAAATAGCAGTCGCACAGAGAGGGGTGATCATGGGCAGCGAGCATGGGCAGGGGTGCGTACGCGCAGGGGTGCGCATGGGCAGGGGTGTGCATGCGCTGGGGTGCTCATGGGCTGGGATGTGTCTGGGCGTACACGAGGGAAGCGGATGTTAACACTCACCAAGCATCCAATTCTTTATTTGGATGGTATCGAGTACTTGTCTGCGTATGTATCCGGAGTAAAAGAATACGATTTGCATACGCAGCTTATTAATAAAATTAGTTTATCGAGGATGATGACAAAGGTACATCATTCCTAATAGTACAACAATCTACGCATGGGGTGTAAAGATATAAGATAGTTGTTTATATTTGTATGGATTTTGTAAATCTATTGTATATATTAGTTTTAAGATTCCATAATTTTAAGTTCTTCTCCCACCTTCCAAATCCTTCCGGCTTCTATCCTGGTTGACTGAGTATACGTGTTATCTCCACGTGGTATTCGCGGGACACTGCGGTTTTAGATTTCTAGGGAAACGGTTGGTTAAAGCATATGTCTTGGTTAGCGAAAAAAAGGGTCTTAAAGATGGAGTTAAATAAAGATGGGCAAAAATCAGTGATTTGGGTCTTTAAAAGGCATAACTTTGTATGGGGTGGTCCTATTTAAAATCTATTTACAGATTTGGGGCCCCTAGAAAAATTTAATATATTTATCTTAAAAGAGTGACTACCCCGCGTATAATAAATACAATATAACACTTGTTAACAAAAAAAGTTGTAGGGAAAATTAAAGACGTATTTAATGGGGGTCCAGTATTAGAATTTGTTGGTAGTAATGTTAAGTCCTACTGTATTGTAGGCGAGAAAGATACGATTAAAAAGATTAAAGGGGTCTCACGAAGTGTAGTTAAGTAAAACCGAGGGTCTTACAACCTATAACGAGCATATACCTCCAAAAGGGGTAGGCATGCAACTACGCAACAGTGCGTTGAAGAATAAAAATTCTCTCCAATAAGAAATTAAAGTTTCTATGTACGTAGCACCAGTCATTGGGTAATGGTCGAAATGTGGAACCTATAAAGGCGATTATTAATTATGGTTTAGAAAAATAGTAGTTTTCGTGGACTAAATAAAATAACTTAGACTGGTTAATGTATATGGTTACATACTCTCGTACACATCCACAAACATCTGTTTACGTTCACAATGGCGATACCGGTAGTTTTTGTTTAACAAATAGTAGGAAAGATACGTCAGGTGTTAGTGCGTGGAAGTCCATAGGATCGTTGGATTAAAAAAGAACGGTGCGGCGGGATGTATGGTGGTCTCCGTTAAAATAATCGAAAGTGGTTAATCAATCGTATTAGATGTTTAAATAAGCGAAAGTGTAAAGGCCTACATAAACAAAAATTTAATTAACCAACAAAAAAGTGCGCGATGTGCTACACTTATAAAGAAAGCATGGAATGGTGTTTTTTAGCAGCCCTAGCAGTAAAAAGGGCGACTGACTTTTTCAAGCAACTACAAGAATAGCAGTAGCGCACAGAAGGGGTATGCATGTATTATACAGTGCACAGTTGCTGCAAAATATGTTAGTTTACGAATAGCTCGGATGTGTAATTGATCACGACTTAAAGATCCCTCGGAGGTTTAAAAATTCTCGGCCCATTGTCGTTTGAAAAATGTTTGTAAATTATCAGAACAGGAGCGGGTCGAAGTTTAAGTTAGATGGATGATTGACTGAGTTTTTTCTACCTTTTACGAGGGAATCGGAAGTTGACAGACATTGAGCATCTAATTCTATATTTGGGCGATATCGAGTACTTACTGGTTCTAGAAATCATTACGTGCGGCCGACCGCTATGCGAAAGTGTAAAAGCCTACAGAAGCAAAATTTAATTATCAGACGAAAAAGTGCGCGATGTGCTATAGAAAGTATAAAAAAAATGGTGCTTTGCATCGGTCCTAACAGTAAAAAGGAGAGTGACTTTTTCTAGCAATTACAAGAGTAGCAGTAGCGTGGCGAAGGGGTATGCATGTATTATATAGCGCATTGTTGCTATAAAATATGATAGTTTACGAAAAGCTTGAACGTGCACAAATTAAATTTTAATCTATAATTAACCACAGTCGTAAAAATGGGAAATTAATGGTTAATTTTAATACTGCTAAGCATATACTTTCGCTTGGTGATTCATTTGGAAAATATTCAAGCCCACCATTTCCTAAAGCATGACGTAGAAGTTATTTAAAATTAAATTGCTTTATTAGTAAGTATTCTGTAGACAACAAGTTTGGTATTCCCTTAGCAAAGGTTTAAAGTGTTTTAATTAAGTTTATGGTTATAGTAGCGCTGCATATTCTACAGCACGACTTGCACACAATTTGTGTGCGTGTGCTATCACCCTTTTGGATTTTTAATATGCACGTGATCCGTATAACATGGAAGACGTTTTCCGGTGTTTCTACTAACTGCATTCGCACCATCGACGATGCGAACCAGGTGCATGCATTGGCGCTAAATGTATTGGACGAGCAGCAAGGATTATGACATCATTTAGTCCCCCGCTGAATCCTCAACATCGTTCGCTCATCTTCGGAAACCTTCGGTATGCATTCTATAAGGAATATAAATCAGGTACGCTAGAGTAAGCTTTTTAGTTAGTTCGATTACAAGTTTAACCAAAGTCTTATAGTGCGGATTTTGTTTTGTACTAAACGTTTTTAAATGCGAGCCTTGTCACGTCTACTTTACCAGGAGGGATGGTCTCAAACGGCTCCAGAACAAATGTCGTGGTGTAACATCGTCCACGGTTAAGCTTATACATCCGTCGGCAGCAAAGTACTTAAACTCTGGGTCTTGCAGTATCGCTTTTACGAGAATGGACAACTTACAGCGATACCAGGAAAAACAGCACGGTATGTCATTAAGCAGTAAACGTTCAGCTCCGCCAGCTGTTAAAGGGTCTTGTACGAAACAACCATGAATTATGTGTAAAGTGTGCGATATGGAGGTGTTAAGGTCTGCACATGTAAACACCAACTTTATACCCAATTAATAAAATCAGTTTGTCGGGCGAGGACAACAAAAAGTACATCATTCCTAATAGCACAGCAACCTAATTAAGGTAGGTCAGTAAGCAATATTTAATTGCTGTTAATTGACTTGCATTTAGCGTACTTTCCTATTGTAATAACCGCATTTGTTTGGAGAAGAAATTATATACAGCTTTCTTAATTATTAACCACGCGATGATTACGTAAAGTCGACCTTCCATTCACATATTTAAAACCCATTACATTGGAATGTATTTACATTATTCTCATATTGTTAGGTTAACGATAATATGTCTTATTGACCGAAAACACGTTTCCTCACTTTTTAAACAACACATTAATCTTTTTTTGTTGCAGGTTAAACTACTTGGATTCGACTACACACAGGAAATAAGGTTATACTTTGTAAAATTGCATTCTATAAGTTTATTAAACTGTCAATTGGATAAAATAAATTATTAAATTTTTGCATGCTTAATTTATGTTAATACTGCTACGTGTTTGGTTAAAGGATTGTAGATATTAAAAAGGAGAGGTGATTAGAAATTGATCTTGGTACAAAATCTTAAAAATCAGGGTAGCTCCCTTAGGGATGGTGCAATCTAAAAAATTCCTAGAAATTTGGTAGCTGAGAAAATTCTAATATTAATTGATACCAAACAAGATAGGTTTATCGCGAAAGATGCATTGGTTAGACAAGAAAACTATTTGTTAGTTTTGCTTATAGAGCAAAGAGCAAAATTTAGAGGTTCCGGACTTTAAAGAGGTATAACTTTGCAGGGCATGGTCCTATTTCAAATCTGTTTACATATTCGAATTCTGCGTAAAATTCTAGACTAAAAAGATGTATCGCATGACAAAAAAAAATTTATAAGAACGCTCAAAAGTCGCTACAGGTAAGAAATCTTAAAATGGGGGTAGCTCTCTGGGGGGTGATGCAATCTAAAAAATTCTTAGAGATTCGGGTAGCTGAGAATATTCTAATATTAATTGATACCAAACAAGGTAGGTTTATCTCGTGGGTGGAAATGTGGAGAAAGATTTATCTCGCAGAGGGTATGTGTGTAATTTTGCAGGGCGTGGTCGGATATTAAATCTATTTACAGATTCGTATTCTGCGTAAAATTCTAGACTAATTTAATGTATCGCATGACTAAAAAAATTTATAAGAACGCTCAAAAGTGGCTACAGGTAAGAAATCTTAAAATCAGGGTAGCTCCCTTGGGGATGATGATATCTAAAAAATTCTTAGAAATTCGGGTAGCTGAGAAAATTCTAATATTAATTGATACCAAACAAGATAGGTTTATCTCGAAAGATGCATTGGTTAGTCGAAGAAAACTATTTGGTCCAGAATGCTAGCGGTAAAAAAAATCTTAAAAATAGGTTTATCTCGTGTGTGGAAATGTGGATGCTCATTTATCTCGAAAGATGAAAAATTTAAGATATATTTATCTCGAAAGATGAAAAATGGTTAGTCGCAGAAAACTATTTGGTCCAGATGAGTGAGGAAATGAGGGATTCTGTAGGAAATGAGGTTCCAGTATTCTTGAATTTACTCTACTCAAGATGTATCGCATGACTAAAAAAATTTATAAGAACGCTCAAAAGTCGGTACAAGTAAGAAATCTTAAAATTGGGGTAGCTCCCTCGGGGGTGATGATATCTGAAAAATTCCTAGAGATTTGGGTAGTTGAGAAAATTCTAATATTAATTGATACCAAACAAGATAGGTTTATCTCGAAAGATGCATTGGTTAGACGAAGAAAACTATTTGGTTCAGAATGTTAGCGTTAAAAAAAATCTTAAAATGAGGGTAGCTCCCTGGGGGATGATGCAATCTAAAAAATTCCTAAAGATTCGGGTAGCTGAGAAAATTCTAATATTAATTGATACTAAACAAGATAGGTTCATCTCGTGTGTGGAAATGTGGAGAAGATTTATCTCGCGGGTGGAAAGAATGCGGGTGTGACGTAATCAAAATGGTTGGGGGTGTCCGAGCAAGGAGGAGAGCAAGGAGAGAGTCACTCCTCCTCATTTCTTCCTTATGGGAATTTACATGTAAATTTGGGAGGAAATGAGCGATTCGGGAGGAAATGAGGGGGTGATTCGTCACTAAATGTACTACTGTTAAGGATTTCTGCTACCTAAGAAGCCAAATAGCGCAAGATGGGAAAAGCGCAAAAAGTCGTGCTACATTTAATAAGAAAAAGCAACCACTGTGTTCAAATACAACAAACATAGAAACAAGGAAAAGATTGCTTAAAACATATGTGTGGAGCCTGGACAGTAGGAGAAGAGGATAAGAAAAAGGTAGAAGCCTTTGAAATGTGGTGTTACAGACGAATGATGAAGATATCATGGACAGACAAAGTTAAGAACAAAGAGGTACTAAAAGTGGCAGGGGAAGAAAGAAATATATGGAAAACCGTAAAAAATAGGAGAGATAGGATGATAGGCCACACACTACTGCATGAGGGAATAGTGCGGAATATATTAGAAGCAGAGATAGGAAGAAAGAGAAGTAGAGGTAGAACTAGGTTAGACAATTTCACACAGATAGTGAAAGATGTAGGCTGTAGAAATTTCAGTGATATGTGTAGGCTAGCTCAGAATAGAAATCAATGGAGGTACGTATCCAACCAGTCCCAAGATGAATAAACTAATGACAAAGAAAGCAACTGTCTTAAACATGATGATTATTGTTGTAAGAAACTTCAGGTATTGGTTGTGCAATATTCTCGAATTATGATAATCGTGTGAAAGGATTTACTGGAAAACTAATAATTGGGCAAATGTCTAAGTGTTGTGGGATCTTGGCAGCCACAAGCTGCTTAACCCCTTTCACATACCTTACATGTGATTTTCAAATGCTCCACCCGAAAGTATTACATTGGTCAGGAAGCGAGTTTTTTTTTACCTGGAAAATTTGGAATTTTGCCGAACCCTTGCTGTTCCAAGCAAAGTAAGGGTCTATAACGTGCACAACAACACTCACACACGGGACCTTCATTTTACCTTATATCCGAATGAGGGTGTATTTTTGTGAAAAATGCTCGCCTAACATTTTTTCAAGCGGACCGTGTCAGGATTCAAACCCGGGACCTTGGGCGTAGTAGTCTCACACACATACCACTACACCACGGAGCCGCCTCTCCCCTTCACATACCACTACATCTCAGTGAAGTAGGGCATATAATTAGAAAACAATAGAAGGGTAACCGAGCTGAATATAGGCTGTGTGGGATCTTCCGGGAACTGTGTAGGCTAGCTCAGAATATAAATAAGTGGAGGAACGTGTCCAGCCAGTTCTGAGACAGAAAACTTAATGATGAAATAATAAGCGCAGATAAATCTGATGATTATTATAAACAACTACAGGTGTTGGTTGTGAAATATCTGCAGCTAATGGTAACTGCGCAA